>OX424547.1:4810000-6050192 GCA_949152445.1 Cerastis rubricosa
ATGCGACCTCGCATCGCAGTTTTGTGTACAAGCCCTAACTGAATTGCCATTGTTGATTTAGTTTTTATTATTAAATTATATTTTTTAACAAATATTTTTTTTTGTTTTATTATATACTTTCGTATTTTTTTTTAGATTTGCTCCGCACGTCGCACTAGGTATTTGTCCAGTATTATGGGTATTTGTCCAGTAACAAACGTTTAAACTACATATACAAAAACAGCCAGACCCGGAGTAACTACCTACCTGCAGGCCATATAGATATTTGTTCCATGCAGGAATCGAACCCGCAACACGCATCGCTGGAGCCACTGCACTAAACGTGCTGTCAAATTTGAAGTCTCATAATTTTAGAGTCTTATCTGGAGAAGACTTCGTCGACACAGCATAGACTCCTCTTTTTAGAAATAAAAGTCCATGAAACAAAAAAAAGAATTTAAGTTAGAGAAGGATGGCTGTACGAAAGATTTTAAAGATCAAGTGGTAGACACAATGGTAGAGATGGAAGACATGAACGAGCGAAGTGTAAAATGAATGTTAGACCAAAAGTCTATGTATTTGGAGTGCAGTAAAGCATATTTTGGGATAGACGAAAATAAGGGGTACGATAGAAATGTGGTCCACAGAAGTCCAGAAAGTGTTGAAGAAAAAAAAAGGAAACATTCAAAAAATGGTAGAGTGTTAAAATTACAAGTGGTAGTTTGAAAGCTGAAGAGAAGAGTGAGTATGATGCTATTAAGAAAAAAAAGCCAATAAAACTGTGGCCATTGCGAGAGCTGAAGCCTAGGACAAGCTTTATGACGTACTGGATAGTCCAGCAGGCCTACAATACCTATACCGGCTTGCTAGAGCAAGATAAAGAAAGTCGAAGGATGTATGCCAGATAAAATGAGTAAAGGATGAAGGTGGAGTGGTTTTTTCGGATGATGAGAATAAATTGAGGATAGGTTAGAAGGGGTACTTTTAAAGACTGATAAATTAGGAGAATGCCTGGGAAACGGTGTGTTGGACAATAAATCAGTGAATAAGGAGATTTTTTTTGTCTTTTTTAGGGTTCCGTACTCAAAGGGTCAAACGGGACCCTATTACTGAGACTTCGCTGTCCGTCCGTCCGTCCGTCTGTCACCAGGCTGTTTATCTCATGAACCGTGATAGCTAGCCAGTTGAAATTTCTACAGATTATGTATTTTTGTTGACGCTATAACAACAAATAATAAAAACAGAAAAAAAAAATTTAAGGGGGGCTCCCATACAAAAAGGTATTTTTTTTTTCGTTTTATAAATAATGGTACGGGACCCTTCGTGCGCGAGTCCGACTCGCACTTGGCCGGTTTTTTTTTAACTTTGCCCGACACTATGAATTTCTCCTGTATCGTGGGTGCGCTTACAAATATTTGAACTCACATACACAAATAGCCAGACACGTACTAACTACCTGTAGGTAAAAAAAAAAATAAATATATATATATATAAATAATATTTGTTCCGTGCGGGGATCGAACCCGCGACACGCAGCGCAGCAGCCAATCGCTTAGCCACTGCGCCAACCCAAGAAGTTAGTAGGTAGTAGTTAGAAAAGTTAGTATGGATGTAGTGAGAATAGCAGTCAATGGAATGAAGAATGGAGCATTATGACGCTATACCAAAAAGGTAAAGGTCTAAAAAGAAGTTCTTTTTTAACATTTCATTCTGATTTCCTCTTACCGCTAAGTAACAAAGAAACGTGAGTAAAGCTGGCACAAAGTTAATTAAATCTTTAACATCGTCATTAACGTCGCTAACGGGAACGTTCAACACATAATATTAAGTCTTCATATTGCGCTCATAGAGGACTTCCTCAGTGCCATGTTATGGGTTACACTTTATGAGCAGGTTTTAATTAAGAGTGTTATCATTATCGTCTTAGCTTAGCGTTACGGATTATTATCGCACTTGATACCTTAACTTCGTCTTAGAATATAATGACAGGGTACAGAGTAAAGAGTTGTTTTATATTGTGACTAGCCCGTGCTACTACTAGTGGTAACACGGGCAAACAAATTTCCCGTTTTGAGAAAGATTAGGAGCCTATGCACACGATGCGTCGCGCCGGCGGCGCAGGATGATTTCGCCGCATTGGTGGTCACAGGGATGGTGCGGCGTCACAGCGTTGCTACGGCGCCGATTTTGACGGGATATAGCTTTTACTGTCAGATAGCTGATATTATAAGGAGTAACCTAGGATACTTTTATTTTAGAAAAAGAATTAGGTTTCGTGCAAAAAAATAAAACGCACGAAATTGTTAATAAAATCTAGTTTGAAAACCAGGATAAGCTGGCTTCTAATTCTATAGACACTGTGTAGTACGTTAGACCAGAGCGTTCATCCATTGTGTTTCCACCGACCACTCTGCACTGTTCTGCTGCAGATTCTGCATAACATCTTTATCCAATTGTTCCCTTTCCAAGTTATTGTCAACATTTTGTCCTCAGCCAAGTTCAGTTAATCGTAAATTTCCTGGAAAATAATACTGAATTCAAATAATAGGGAATAAGAAACATGAGAACACAAAGGTACAGGGTGTATTGTTAAGTAAATTGGGTAAACTCGAGAGAATGTTACCTCAGGGCTGGTACGGGGATGATAAAGAATGTTATGCTAATGTGCTTGTTTATTGATAGCCAGGCTCTTTTCCTTGTTCCTGAAACGAAGTTTTGTTAGGCAACTTTAATGATCAGTTACGAAATTCAATAGTGAATCAGCGGGTCTGTAACATCAACCATTTTTTCCGGTCATAGCAAAAATTGCAAAATGAATATAAGATATCTTATTTAAAGTCCGATGTCCGTAAGTAAATAAACTTGACTGCGTTTCTGTAAATAGTAGTCAGTCATTTATTCCTACATTCATTCAATTTATCTCATCGGTCATTCTATTACTCACTCACTCCTAACATATAAAACCGTTTCAAGTGGTTGAGGTTTGAACGGAACAAGCATGTTATTTGGACGGACTGGCATTTTATAACTAATTTCATTGAGAACCAACAAAAAGAGATATCTGAGCCCTTTGTCATGCAATCGCGCTACAGTCAGGCAGCTTTAGGGTCGTACTCTACTGAAGCGGACACGAGGCAAGAGGAGAGGAGACGTTAACACGTCTCCTCTCCTCTTGTCTCGTGTCCATTCTTATTCATATTCTTTATTGCACATGAAATTAAAAGATATACACACATAATCATTTCTCTCATTTCCGCTTAGTTTTAGTGGAAACGCTTGAGCATAGAGGAGAGGAGATATCTCGTAATTGTTTAGGCCAGCGGAGACGATAAAAGTCGTGAGATGCGAGCTGTGCCGCTTTCCACATCAAACTCAAACTCAAAGCATTTATTTCAATTAGACCATTACAGGCACTTTTAAAAGTCAAAAACAAAAAAAATCTCCTGTCCTCTCCGCTTTGATTTGCTTTCGGTTGGCGCAGTGGCTGACCGATTGGCTGCTGCGCTGTGTGTCGCGGGTTCGATCCCCGCACGGAACAAATATTTGTATGACCTGCAGGTAGTTGTTCCGGGTCTGGCGTTTGTGTATGTAGATTGACTGTTTGTAAACGCACCCACGACGCAGGTGATTTTTTTAGTGAGCAAAGTTTAAAAAAAAAAAACATCTCGGCACAGCTTAGGTGCATTATTATTATTTATTAATTTATTTATTAAACAATTTTATTACAAACTTTCATTTAAAAACTATGCCCCACAAAACCATTTCCTCGGTTTGTCTGTGGGAACGGAACAATATAATAACAATATTTTAAAGATAATGTTAATGTAAATCTAAAAATACATAATCTCATAATCTATTCTAAAATATTAATATAATCTTATATAAATTTCCCCCAACAATCTGCAAACCACCTTTTTAAAAAATATGGTTTATAGACTCCTGAGAAAGAATAGTTTAAGCGATTTGGCAAACTTACTTTTTATTTTCTGACTTCTTATATCAGCAGGCAATCGGTTGAGAAGGTATGTTACTCTTTTATCAAGCGTTCGGTCTCCAAAATAATTACTTATTATACACCAAAGGTTTTACGCATCGCCTCTCTCCTCCGCTTCGCACAGCTCCACTCATCTCCGGTTTAGTGGAGTCCGTGCCTTACTCAATAAAAACGACTCGTTTCGCCGAACTCAAGTAAAACTCATTAAACTCTCCTGATAAATATAAATTCCGCAGAAGATTCATGACTCTAATTTTATCAGTGGAATGCAATAAGCTGGGACAGTCGATGGCTAATAAGGATAGCTTTTCAAGGGCTGGGTTCGAAGATCGAAAAGCAATTAATTCTAAATCTCTAGCAATCTTCGATTATTTTGAATGAGATCTTAAAAAAATTCATTTACCCGGGTTTTTATAAACCGGCCATTTTTTCTAAATACTCAGGGGAATCCATAATGTCTTGAAAGCATGGTCACAAAAAAAAATATGTATATATTCTGGACCAAAAATATATTTCATTTTGAAACCCACCTAACTGCGTAACAATTTGTCGGCGGGATTACAGTTTGTACTACAAGAACTTCAGATAACATATTGAATGTGTCCTGGCGTTAAATTAGCAGCTTTGTGTGGGTTTTAAAGCGGAAATACCCTAGCGACCTAGATATGTGGGATTGAGTTACTAACGAGACAAGCTAGCCCTGCTCATACCCCTTTCGTAATCGAATGCCTGTCATGTGTGTAAAGGAATTTTAGCTTGAGGAGTTGTATCGGTAGGGTTGCCGTCTCTCCAAGTTCGGCTAAAAATATATTTTTAACAGGCAACACACAACACAACTTCTGAAGTTAAATTCAACAACCATGAATTGCAAACTGATATTATGAATGGGCTCTGTATGGTGTCGGACGTAAAGAATAGCACCATCCCATATCTTCCCGTGGGTGTCGTAAGAGGCGACTAAGGGATTTGCCAGAGAATGGGCAGCAGCGTTCTCTGTGCTTTTGTAACAACCGTACTGCGATCGCCAACGATGATATAAAATTAAAGTAAAATATGTACAAGTATCAAAAACACTGGGAGTAAAAAATTCCTCCACATCGCTGTCATCAGGAAAAGTGCCCAGAAGGCTGGCCGCATTGCCACGTTGGATGGCAATGCTAATTCTTTGGCCAAAAAAGGCCAGCCCTCTTGCCACGTGAAGAGTCGACTAACCGCTTGGTGATATCTCGAAACACAAGGTGGGGCACTCAGGCCCCATGGCCCTAGTTTTTCAACCCCAAACGGCTCAAATACATAATTACCAATTAAATTATTGTATTTGCGCCGTTTAAGGTTTTCAGCACCTGCAGCAGCCGGCCCCATTTCACCGTGCTAGGAAGATGGGATGGCGCAAGGGTATCGACGTAAAAAAAAACATATATATCAAGGTGGGGATTCCACCATAAATGAATATCGACGCCATATTGCCTTTCAGTCGCTAACTGTGCAACTTTATTCTTCATTAATGCTAATTAGGTGGATAGGTAGTTGAAATTACACACAACACTTGACTCAAACTCCTTATGTTTATTTCTAATAAACCAGTTACAGGCACTTTAACACTTATAAACTTTCCATAAGTTGAGCCGCCCATTCACAAACATGGTTGATGTAATGTGTGTCTTTTGGATCTGTCTTTCAATTATTACAGTTCATATTAACATAACTTATTATTGCTCACTTCAAAAACTACTTTCAATTCATTAATATTTCAATCGTCTAATCGCGACTTCGCGAGCTAGCTTGAACGACATCTTGCTCGCTTCGCCTGCGGTTCTGAGTGGGCGGAAGTACGCAACACACACTCAATAGTTCAGTACAGTAATTTATTACATAGTAAGTTCATTAAAACTTCAGTTAAACAATACTAACTTCACCATTAATTATTTTAGTAATTAAACAATACCAATATCGACAAATGCAAAGGCGTTATGCTTAATTACTTTTTACAACAATTGCTTGCTTAAATTAAATATTGCCATTGTTAAAATCTAAAATGCCATTTCTAAAATCCCAGTCATTATAAAATGCTAATCTTAATTTTAACTATAGTTCTAGCTAAAGGCTTTTGTTTAATAAATTACTCAATGATTTGTCAGAAAGACCAACTCCCATCTAAGCAGTAGTTAACACACAACCCAATAGATGGCGCTCAGTCTCTTGATAATCGATACGAACGTTTCTAGATTCTTTGTAATAATTGCACTGCCATCTGTGTAGATGGCATGGCAAGTTCATCAATATTATCACAAATGAGAATTATGAGTTGGTTCTTAATTAGATTAATGAATAGTCTTAGCAGGTAAAAGCTCTTGCGGCGACACGGTCATTCTGATCGGCGGTGCGCGCCCTGCACCTGCCGTCGCTGTCAGTATTTGGAGTTTTGAGCTTGTTATCTGAAATAATGGAGATAAATTCTGTCGGCAGATTAATGTTGTTTTTATTAACCTACAATGTTCATTGAAATGTAGGATTTGGTAACAAAAAGTTTCAGTCAACATGGAAAACTTGTAATAGATCTAACATCTATTCAGTTTTCCTCATATTCAAAATAAAATGCATTTATGTATCACCAACACACATATGCACAGTTACAGACTTAAAGCTGCATGCAGTTTATGGATGATAAGCTGTTAGCTGAATAAAAATTGTTTATTATTCAATAACATTAACTGAATCGATTTTATTGATATTGTTTTATCAGCCACTAGCTGAATAGGATATTTGTTGGCAAAATTATCCGACAACATTAATTGAGTTTATTGATATTGTATTGTCAGCTAATAGCTGAATAGAATAATGTTGCCTCAATTATACAGCAACATTAAATGAGTTGAGTATAGTGATATTGCATGATCAGTTACTAGATAAGTTGAATGATGATGCCTCAATTATACAGCAACATCAATATGAATTGAGTTTATTGAAATAGAATGATCAGCTACTAGCTGAGTGGAATGATGTTGCTTCAATTATACAGCAATATCAATATGAATTGAGTTTATTGAAATAGAATGATCAGCTACTAGCTGAGTGGAATGATGTTGCTTCAATTATACAGCAATATCAATATGAATTGAGTTTATTGAAATAGAATGATCAGCTACTAGATTAGTAGGATATTTTCGCTTGAACTATCTAACAATATTCATTCAATGGTTATGCTTTGTATGAGTTAGGTTTTTAGTTTACCTTGAGACATGGTAATAGATCTACTGTCTACTAGATTATGCTTAAATAAGATTATTGATTGCTTTAGTTATTTTGTAATTTGTATTTGGTAAGTGTGCTGTAAGTAGCATATTTTTATTTGTTCATTCTCACAGGAAGGTAATGCTCTGTGATAGACACAAAGTCTTGGATTTGATAGGATTAAAGGATAGGATCAAGAACACCGCTCTGTGATAGACACAAAGTCTTTGATTTGACAGGATTAATTTGGATAAGGAGTTTAGGACCATTGCTCCGTGACAGGCACGAAGTCTTTGATTTGACAGGATATAAGGAACCAGGCTCTAGGCGGTTTCTACGCCGTGGACCCAGCAGGATAACATGAGAGTATTGTTTAATAGAAGCCTCCACGGCCGCTAATAGTTTGTTATTAACATTATAAATAGTCTCCACGACTATTTATAGATTGTTTGTCATTTGGTGTGTTCATTATCAGTGACCTCCACGGCTTCTGATAGTATTTGTGTGATTTGTTGTACTTATCAAGCTAGTTGTTTCCTCCACGGATAGCAATAGCTTGATGTTTGTGTTATTATTTTTTATTTATTAGTTGTAGTTAGGAGTACTAATACTTTGCTATTATTATTGTAGTTGAGCAACTGACAGGATTACAAAAACATAAAAATAATGAAAGTTTAAACATGAGACTCATCACACATGAGCATCATGTAGGTAGGTTGATTTGGCTATTGTATTCAGCCTTTGATGTAACATTATGTAGAGATCAGTGGTAAGGTGTAGGAAGTAGTTTGAAAATGCCTCACCTTTTATATTAGCTTAGGTGTGTGGACACTGAATCAGTAATCCCTGGTTGGCAGTCCTCATGCTGTTCTTCATTTGACAGCTGGCGACACGGTTATCTATTCACCAGGTATTGAAATTAATTGTATTGGTCGGCTAAAACCAAGTTGTGATATGTGTTGTTTAGCAGGCTTATTCTTGAGGAAGCTGTTCTTATTGACAATGGTTTAGACTTCCACAATTGATGCTATCACTATGGTGGAGTGACTAGGTGCATAGAGTTTTAAAAGTTCCTTTACAGTTGCTTCCAATTTTGTTTAATTTTCTTTGATAGTTGGTTATCATTTCCTTTTTGAAGACAATTTCCTGGAACCTGGAATGTGAGAAGTCATGCAGGTAAATAATAGTGCAAGAAAAGATATCCTACATAACATCACACTTGCAGTCCCTGAAGGGTTAGGCAGGGGTGTAGATAACACATCCACACTTTGTCAATCACGCTTATGTCTCTTATTTAGGAGCAGGCTATTTGCCATTAATATTATTGTCTGGGTTGTTACTGACAAATTCCTGATGGAAAAAGAACCAATGACACTTTGCTAGACCTCAAAATCGAATCCAGGCCCTCATGCTTTAATGGCAGGGCTCATGACCACTGACCACAAAGCAGTCCTACTAATGTTTAAATTAGTTGGGGTGATAAGCTATGAAGTAGGTAATCAATTGTCTTGGAATAGTTTTCATACTTAGATTAAGTTAATTAACACCTTCACTGCCGTCCCGGTCACCGGTGACCTCAAACAATACATTTTCAATTGTGTCTATTGTCTGGCAGACTATGTGTTAAACTAAGATAGGAATGTTAAACTGATCAGAACTAGTTTAAAAACTCTATTGGTTGTGTTAATGTACTGACAAATATTCACATTCTAACATATTGAAAGCTTTGCTTTCTGTTGATTTATAATAAGAATAATAATAATATTTATTTAATTCGAACACAAATGATTCATATTGTTGTTAGTAACACTTATAATCTATGTTAGTAAAATTTCTCATTAAAATAAAAATAAAAATACAAACAGAATTAAAATATATCAAATCGAAGCAAATTAATTCAAAATAAATTACATTAAATTAAAATAAATTAAATCAAAATAAACCACATTAAATCAAATTGGAATAAATTAAATTAAGTCAATATTAAACTAATTTAAAAACCGATACCTATAACTAAGTCCGCTGCCTGGTGCACCAGACCTGCAGCTGTGCATACGGGTCCAGTGCCCCAAGAACGGGCAATCAGGCTTGTCCACTATCACTTTTAAAATGCTGTTGGTGCTCCCCCGAATCCTTTTCATCAGGGATGCTGTTCTCTTTCGCATAATTGTTTGAAAGCTATCTGTATCCGTTTCAGCAAACATGCCCGAAGCGCTACAGAACCGCGGGAGCCCCAACAGCACCCTAAAAGCGTTATTATACTGAACGCGAAGAACGTTGTAGGCCCTCTGCGTATGTCTAACCCACAGGCTGCACGTGTAAAATGACTGGCAAAACGCCTTGAACAAAGTCAGTTTCACTTCTTTAGTACATCGTGCAAACCTGCGGGCCAGCATATTACATCGGATCGACAACGCTCTTCGCTCTCTCTCTATGTCACTGTCATCAGTCAAGTCCTCATTCACTATATGGCCCAGGTACTTAAAATGCGACACTCTAGCCAGTGGTACCCCATATAGGCATACCGGGGGAACTGTCTTAGGCTTCTTTGTTCCTACCCTGAACACCACAAGCTCACTCTTTCGTACATTGTACAATAAGCCATGAGACGTGGCGTACCCTTCACAAATGGCCAGCATCCGTCTGAGTCCATCAATTGAGGGACTCAGCAGCACCATATCATCTGCATAACTTATACTATTAATCATCTTACCATCAATAGAGCATCCGATACCAGTGCTGCTGAGTTCCTCAATCAAATTATTGACGTATAGACTGAAAAGCGCCGGGGAAGTCAAACCTCCCTGTCTCACCCCGCACTCCAACCCATACGCCCCCGACAGAGCACCGGACCATCTGACCTGGTTGATTTGGTGGCCATACCAGTAGCTTAGGAGCTTAATGAGCTCATTTGGAAGACCTTGCTCACGTAATTTCGACCATAAGATCTTATAATCAACCAGGTCAAATGCCTTGGAGAGGTCCAAGAAAGCAGCATAAACAGGTGTGTTTCGATCAGTATAGTACCTGACCGTGTGCTTGAGCGCCAGAATAGCAGTCTCCGTGGACAGCCCAGCTCTAAAACCGAACTGTGCATCATGTAGATTGAGCTGTCCAGTCACTCTCCGCTCAAGCACACCGTCAAGGACCTTTGCTGTTACAGTGGCTAGCGAAATTGGCCGATAATTATCTTTGTCCGAGACATCGCCGGTTTTATTCTTGACTATGGGCACAACTATTGTCTTCATCAGATCAGCTGGTAGATACGAGTGCCTCACACAAAGATTAAATAGCACAAATAGAACTCTTGGGAGATGCGGACCGGCATATTGAAAATGTTCTATGCTGAGGCCATCGTGACCCGGAGATTTGCCCCTGGTCATCGACTGTATGACGTTCCGTATCTCTTTTGATGAGATAGTAATCGGAACACCAGACAATCTACTCTCAGCGACAGAACTCCGTTTCTCCGATAGGAGCCGCGAGGATACTCCGAAATGACTTCTGAACATGTCCGCAATCTCCCCTGGCTCAATCATGCCATTAACGCTCACAGGGACCGCAGGCTTTGGGCTCAATCTTTTTGTGGATTTCCAAAATTTTTGAAAATGCTTCGTTTTATGTTCCGTTGCCAAAATGTTCATTTTAATTTGGTCCTCATTATCCTGACAAAACTTTAACTTTTGTTTAAAAACTTTTCTCGTCTCTCTCATTTCCACAAACTGCTGCCCCATGTGAGGTTTTCCATGCCACACCCAGTTAAGAAAGGCCCTTCTCGCGTTCCCGTGAGCGTCCCTGACATACTTGTTCCACCCAGTTACTGTACGCCGACACTTCCTTTCTCTTAATAATCTAGAACTGCCCTCTGCCGCTTCCCTAAGCGACGTCACAATCCTACTGTACAATCCATCAATTATTTTAGTATGTTCCTTTTTATGGCAAAAATGATCACAACAGTTTGCGATTTCAGATGGGAAGTCCACATTTTTAAGTTTTTCCATACATAACCTATAGTAACAGTCCCTCTGTGCTACATCTCTTTCACCCCATATAGCCTTATCAACTACTTTATACCCCTGTTTAGCTGATGGATTTGTTGGCCTAACCATCCCAAGGTTAACTTGAATGGCAAGTGGAAAATGGTCAGACCAGTAAATATCTTGATAGACTTCAACATTCCCAAGTGTTTTCCACGCTGCTACAGAAACCAAGCAATGGTCAAGCCAACGTTTACTCCCACAGGCATCACTGATAAAGGTATAAGTATCCGAGTCTACACCGAACTTAATGTAATCGGCACAGCGCCAACTCTGTTCATCGCAAAAACTTAATAGTTCTCGACTAAATAATTCCCCAGGGTGGGCATTAAAATCTCCTAGCACATATACGTACTCCACACCCGCACTCTCAACGACAGCGGCAATTTCACTGAGGCACTCACAAAATTCATTAATATTATCGATACAGTTAGTCGGCATGTACACGCTAAACAATAACATCGTGCGATCGCCGTAGGTCGCTTTGACAGCCGCGATACGATCACTCACACAAGGTATTACTGACACGGATGTAAATACCGACTTTCTCCACAAAAGAGCCACCCCGCCATATGGCCTTCCTTTCAATACCCCCGCCGATGTATCCACCGCAGACTTGCCAAAATAACCAAAGTCATCATCCAAACTACCAAGTATTGTCAACTCATGCGGCAACAACCAGGTTTCCTGCAACGCAATGATATCAACAGACTTACAGAGGTTCTGTATACACTCAAAAGACCTCTTTAGAGACTTACAGTTATAACTTAGAAATTTACTGAATAAATTATTACTATCATTAATCAGTGTGCCCTCCATTAACGAGACTTATTATTAAAACCACAGTCAGTTGGCTGCAGGTCACCCTGCCGCCGTTCGGTTGCGCTGTTATAGTAAACAAACCTACGGAAAGATACTCCAGCGGGCCAAAGGTTCACATCCATAAAAACATTCAACTCCTGCTTAGGTATCAAAAATTTATAAGCGGCGTACCCCTTGTTCCTTTTCATGTCTATCTTACGTAATACAACTTCCACACTCGTTTTGTCCTTAATATACGTAACAATGTCTTCCATTTTTGTTTCGTTGTTTACATTATAGATATAAAAAGGAACATTAACATCCGCTGCCTTAAAAGTACAATGCGGCAGTATATCTGCCTTGCCCTTCAACCCAACAAAACGATTTTTCAAACGTCTCCGTTGTACCTTAATCCAACCTTCATTTGGCGACTCATTTCTCCACTCACCGCCCTGACGCAAAACATCTGACAATTGTTTACACTTTTGACGATCGGGAGTCGACGAACTATGGGTTTCTACACGCGCCAATACGTCTCCGCTCGGCGCCGCAGTGGGCCTCATTGCTCCGTCCCTTGTTTTCTTTGTCGCCGCCGGTGTCTCTGTCTCTGTTGCGCAGACGTCACTCCTTGACGAAACCACAGTAGGGGCCTCCACGCGCTCAACACTGCCCCTCCCACAACTAGCGTTGCCATTCTCTGGCTGCGTGCGCGCTGCCGCCAACGAGACGACACTATTACTTATAATGGTATCATTGTGCCTCTCACTTACACCTTCATACCTGCCAATCGTTTCGAACGTTGACCTCTCCGGTATAACATGTGTTAGAAGACCAACTGGACCACTCTCGTACTCAAAATTATTGTCAAGTAAGCACGTTCCTCTTCTATGATTTACATTAATGCTCCTATATCCAGAATTACTTGATATTTTCATTTCATTAAAATCCTCCCTCGTGACGTATTTTTCTTTTATAACAGTCACATCTTCCTGCAGTTTAATAATATCTCTCAGAAGCCTAGTAGCGTCCAGGTGGTCAAACGTTACTGGCGGAAGTTTGTGGAGATATCTAGCAACATAAATCGGCAATAACTCTGGATCTACTTCCTTTATGAACGCAATTATATCCTGAATGTCCCTTCGAGTTTTGCCTTCCTTCCTTCGCTTGACTTTTCGGCGAGATGTATCCACTGCCTCAAACAGCAATTGTTTTGCAGTCGTAATTTCCTCTTCTGTAAACGCAGTAACACATAGGCGAACCATACTGTCCTCATCCATGATTGCCGCCTTATTTTGAATGAAAGCGAGCAACTCATTTATCACGACATTGCAGTTACTACACTTCACTGTTGACGACATGTTTACTTCACAAGGTCAATGACCGCTCGGTATAGCACTCGCTGTGCACGCGCGCTCGCTAACACAGCTGTGAGCGGACTGCGCCTTAGGCTGCGCGTCTGTTAAAGGTGGCATTAACACAGCCAGTGTGTGATGTGATAAGTTAAATTGTTGTTAACTGTAAATATGTTAAACAGTAACAACATACTAAAATTAATAAAACAAAATACTTCCCGGGATTGATAATCCGTCAGCAGGTTTTTTAACAATGTGCTTTTCCGGTGTCCAATCTTTGTTGTTTGTTTGTTTTGCTGCTTCGGTCATTCTGTGCTGTACATGTTGATCATTTTGAGTGCAATAAGAAGTTGTCCGTCAAATACAACTTCACTGTTTATTTACCCATGTAAACTGCATTTTCATAATGTTGTGTTCATTTATAGTCTGACTGGGTCATGTGTGTTCAAGTTGCCACAACCCTTAGTTATCATGTTGGTATCTGTCAGCTACTTGATGAAAATGCAGCAAACTCTTTGGCTATCATAGTCTTCAGTATCTTCCTGTCTATCAGTCCATTGCTTCATTTAAGACCATAATTAGATTGGCTGGGGCAAATCATTATGCTGCACGCTCATAGAACGTTTACGATTTATAGATCAAGTCTATAAGCACGCTCTCGGCCATGGCCATGCAAGCCGGTTTCGGATTTTGCATGTTATTCATTGGATGTCCGGCATAAGTGTGAACGGCGCGCATGAACAATCCACTCTTCTGATATCAAGGTGGGGATTCCACCATAAATGAATATCGACGCCATATTGCCTTTCAGTCGCTAACTGTGCAACTTTATTCTTCATTAATGCTAATTAGGTGGATAGGTAGTTGAAATTACACACAACACTTGACTCAAACTCCTTATGTTTATTTCTAATAAACCAGTTACAGGCACTTTAACACTTATAAACTTTCCATAAGTTGAGCCGCCCATTCACAAACATGGTTGATGTAATGTGTGTCTTTTGGATCTGTCTTTCAATTATTACAGTTCATATTAACATAACTTATTATTGCTCACTTCAAAAACTACTTTCAATTCATTAATATTTCAATCGTCTAATCGCGACTTCGCGAGCTAGCTTGAACGACATCTTGCTCGCTTCGCCTGCGGTTCTGAGTGGGCGGAAGTACGCAACACACACTCAATAGTTCAGTACAGTAATTTATTACATAGTAAGTTCATTAAAACTTCAGTTAAACAATACTAACTTCACCATTAATTATTTTAGTAATTAAACAATACCAATATCGACAAATGCAAAGGCGTTATGCTTAATTACTTTTTACAACAATTGCTTGCTTAAATTAAATATTGCCATTGTTAAAATCTAAAATGCCATTTCTAAAATCCCAGTCATTATAAAATGCTAATCTTAATTTTAACTATAGTTCTAGCTAAAGGCTTTTGTTTAATAAATTACTCAATGATTTGTCAGAAAGACCAACTCCCATCTAAGCAGTAGTTAACACACAACCCAATAGATGGCGCTCAGTCTCTTGATAATCGATACGAACGTTTCTAGATTCTTTGTAATAATTGCACTGCCATCTGTGTAGATGGCATGGCAAGTTCATCAATATTATCACAAATGAGAATTATGAGTTGGTTCTTAATTAGATTAATGAATAGTCTTAGCAGGTAAAAGCTCTTGCGGCGACATATATATAACAACACATTTGACACAACGACTTTGTTTTCGTTTTTGATAGATCTCAGTGAAAGTATCATTCAAAGAAGGAACGCCAAATTCAGAGATAACTTTACTCTTATTCAAAAGCCCTGCCATCCTTATTTGTATTAGCATATTAACATTTGAGAACATACCTTCAGGCGTAATCGGATTTATACGACGTTCATGAAGTACCCAATAGGATCATATTCTCAAACTCCAGGCATATGAGATACCGTGGAGTTTGACTTGTTATTAGTTTTATATTGTTTTGATTTTGTACTGAACGAGGTTCTGTCCGTGACTTTGCCTACGGTTCTATCTGAATTACCTCGCGCAAAGCACAACACCAGCAAGACGGTCAGACGCGATCAAGAAGACTGTTGCAGGAGACCACAGGGCTTGGAGACGTGTTAAATGTGATCGCGATCCTCAGCATTGATGGAACGATGAATAGAAAGAACCTAGGTCATGATCTGTGTCAATCAAATCAAATCAACAAACAGACAGAGTTACTTTCGCATATACAAAGGAATGGAAGTACATGTATATGGATAGTTTCTATTCATATCAAGATCTCTTGTGCAAGGTACAAGCCGACATGATATCTATTGTTTGATACATGAATTAATGTTCGCTTCGTGGATTAGTAAATTCTGATCAATTGGGCTTAGTAAATTCCGATCGTTTGCTGAATTGCTGTGCTAAGATTTACCGGAATTGTATTGTTACAAGGCAGGGACGTAAGATCAGGATTACTGAAAGAAAATACAAAAATAAAATCCGTTTCTTACAAAAGTGCAATTACCACCGTCAAAATGTACAAAGCGTAGATCTCTATGGAAAGCTAAGGGGTAAGTGTGGTGTAACGCGAGTGGATAAAATAAGGAATGAGTACATAAAAGGATGTGACGGTGACTGAAAAGTTGTGTGATATATTAATATTTACAAAATATATTATTAAAATTTTGTTAATATTATAATTATAATTTTAAAATAATTACAATTTATTATAATTATTAATTTCATTATAATTATTAATTTTATTATATTATTTTTTATTATATTTTTTTTTTAAATATTATTATTAATATGGATAACATGTGATGCGGAGGAATGAGGAAAACGTATTGAAGAAAATTTTGAAAATTAATGTATACGGTTATAATAGTAGAGGAAGACCAAACAAAGGATGAGTTGTCTGTGTGAAGGATGCTATGGCTAGAAAGGATTACGGCTGCTGAGATGACGAGTAAGAAATATGGGAGAAGAAGACATGCTGCGCCGACCACCAATACATTAGGATAAGGGTAGGAGAATGATGAGATCTCTGTAGAAAAATGGCCATGAAACTGCATGGACACTTTTAATGCTTATTCCATCATAACATCTCTGCAACCAATACGATTAAATGGCGTTTCAAATCACGACGCAGAGGTACGACGTATCGGACACTCCAACGTTATCGGGTTTAATATTAAACCGTTATCTTGGGAAATATTAATTTACTTATTTTTATTAATTGAGTCACTACAGTATCTTATCGAGTGCGATACGCGTGTGCCCAAATACAAAGTGTTCTGGGACGATATATTATATTAATAAAATGGGTTCATGTTGATTCTTTAATCAATTTTCGCAAAAGGTGCGGTTGGCAGTATAGATCATAGAAACCGGTGGAGTTGATTAAAATATTATGTGTTTTGCCAATTCGATTTTTATTGGTTTATTACAACTTTATTGAAAAAAAAACCTCATACGAACCGATAAAACACAAGGCCCTCATTTATAATTAACCTATATTCAAATTCCTCACTCCCAACGGTTAACAAGTATTCATACATCATTCTGAACATTCTTCATCGATTTCAGTTTTTTTTTTAAATCCGTTTTTCCTTACATTTTTACCGTGAATGTATTGCAGTTTTGTAGCAAATTGTTTTTTTTTTAATAACCAACAGCCTTCGCTTTACAGCCTTATTAAAAAACCGGCCAAGTGCCAGTCCGACTCGCGCACGAAGGGTTCCGTACCATTATTTATAAAAACGAACAAAAAAAACACTCTTTTGTATGGGAGCCCCCCTTAAATATTTATTTTATGCTGTTTTTAGTATTTGCTGTTCTAGCAACAACAAAAATACATAATCTGTAGAAATTTCAACTGGCTATATATCAGCGTTCATGAGATACAGCCTGGTGACAGACAGACGGACGGACGGACAGCGAAGTCTCAGTAATAGGGTCCCGTTTGACCCATTGGGTACCGAACCCAAAAAAATTAGAACTAGCTCGAGTAGTGTTTGCACGATTTCATTGAGAGAGTTATATTCGCATTCTATTGGAACTTATTGTGAGTTTAATTGAATTGCCCGTTTTAGCATTATGAGTGGTTTTGTCATAAACTTAAACAATGATTGCATAATCAAACTAACATTTATTTGAGTTCTAAATTCAAAATAAAATTTTCATTCTATTGTTTTATTTCTTAGTAAGTGTATTGAACTTAAAACATCGTTTGATGCACGTGGGCATTTTTCAAAACAAAACTAAAAAGCAGGTAATGTTCAATAGAAGAATTCACGAACATAGCATAGGGTTTCACTCGAATCAGTGAAATAGAACAATACGTTTTCAAACATACCCCCAGAGTAGATTCATCGATATTTGCTATTAGTTGTACGATTATGTATTCTGTGCAATTACAAAATCTACGATCTATCTCTTTGTAAATGACGTTTACGGTGTTTCCTTGAGGGGCTAAAATTACTATATTACTCGCAGAGCTCATTCCGGAGCATGCAACATAAAAATGCCCATGTGAGAAACAATTCTCACATCAATGCCAGAAATAGCTTAGGGGAGGATATTGAGACATTGTGTATTTTAAATTTCATTATTTGCACCTAGAAAATGAGGTCAAAATGAAAATCCAATATGGCGCTGAAGAAAATTCTCATTTATTATCGGCGACCCGAAAAACCACGAAGACGACACCCATGAAGGAAAAACAGAAAATTTACCTCAGCGACATCTTCCCCCCGGATCTCGAACGAGTTTAGACGTGTCCACTTTGTCAATTTTTATTTAAAATACAAATTTATTTCCGAAAATAAACAGTGCGATATTAACATAAGTACTAGGCGCACAGTAAGCTGACGGAGTTTTGCAATTGAGCAGTGACGCGGCCAGAGCAGGACAGCGACAGTCGACGCAACTAGCATCCTTGCTGCGTACGCGTCTTGCAGCACACAGCGGCACCTCACCACTACATGCGCGTTGATGCGAGCCACAGTTCATAAGCGACAGCGATTTGCGGGTAATTATTTCTCGTAGTAACATAATTGTGATTGTGCTGACGCACAATAAAAATACTACCAAAAGCTAGAATTAAATACAATGAATGTTCGACGTACCCCACCGAAAAGTAATTCTAAGCTTATCTCTCCCACTCATTTTGGATCGGATCCTGCAATCTATACACCTGAAAATCAGCAGCAAATAGATTTGAATATTACAAAGCGAACCAAACGCCGGTTAAATGATACGTCAAGCACAGCAGATATCTCACTGTCCGACTTGTTGACCAAAATGGACGAAATTAAAAAGCAGCAAGACGCTAAATTTACCACCCTGGAAATATCTCTGAAGGAGCTAACAAATCAAAACGCTGAAATAAATAAATCAATGATGTTGTTGTCCGAGAAATACGATGACGTTCTTAGTGACTTGAAAACTCTTCAACAGGAAAACTGTTCATTAAAGAGCCATATAAAGACTTTGGATGCAAAAATTGAACTTTTTGAAAAAAACGCTCGGTCTACCATGATCGAGTTAAGAAATGTTCCAGTCACTGTATCTGAGAACAAAGAACAGCTAGTAGAGATAGCAAAAAAGATTGGTGATGTTATTGAGGTTCCAATCCTAGACTCCGATATTCGAGATGTATCTCGTCTAAAGCTGAAAGACAAACCCATAGGCCCTATAATCGTGGACTTCACATCAACTGTAAAGAGAGAACAGTTCATAAAGGCTACGGGGTCATATAATAAGGCGAACCGTGAAAAGCGTTTGAGTACTACAAATCTGAATATGGTTGGACCAGCAAAGCCAATATACGTGGCTGAATCTCTGACTGCTACAATCAGACGTCTACACTACGTAACCAGATTATTTGCTAAAAAACATAATTACGAGCATTGCTGGACTTCGTTTGGCAAGGTGTTTCTGAAACAAAAGGAAGGCCAACCCCGTCTACGCGTTAAATGTGAAGAAGATCTTCTAAACATGGAAAAAAATATTTGACTAGTCTTCCTCTCTGAACAGCTGGTATTTATTCCAATTGCATGCATTATTTTTTACATAACTTATTTAATAGGCGCCTATTACTACACTGTTCACGAACAACGCACACATAACAATAAAACAATAACTCTCACATTACAACTGATTAATATTACTCTACACTATATTCTATCAAAACATACACACATAACACATCCACACCGCCAAAGTGTCACACAATCTCTAAAATATTATATCGTAGCTAATACCAGTTCTAATACTTTTCTCAACCACTTAACAAGATTGGAGTTCGTAAGTAATAATATAATTTTACATAAAAATATATCAGCACATAATACTATGCCCAAATTAACCCACAAATATAATCCTGCTAAATTGTTACTTGAACGAAATTCAACGAGTTAACGGAATTACAATGTGAAATAGACTCTTTTAATGTTGCTGATTTTGTCATCTGTGATGCGGAGGACTGCTCGAATCTGTTACCAAACTCCAAAAAATGTCTTAAAATGTTTCAACAAAACATTCGGAGTGTTAAATGTAACTTACCTGGATTATTACCGATAATAGCCAGAACTGCGGTGGATTGGGATTGCATTATTTTGACAGAGTGCTGGTTGTCATCAACTGTGTTCTTACCCTCTTTGGATGGATATGACAGTCTTGCCACCACTAACAACCTTACGCAGAATGAAGGTGTTATTGTGTACTACAAGAACGGTTTATTTATCTCAGTTGAAGAACCTGAAATTGAGGACGCAAACTGTCTTGTTATTACCCTAAACAAGGATACAGTAGCCTTGGCCATTTATAGGCCACCCGGGTATAGAAATGTTGATAAATTTTTACAATCTCTTAATCAGGTACTATTGAAATATTCGTTTATGCAAAATGTCATATTATTAGGGGACATTAATATTAACATTGCTGAGTACAGTGCTGACAGCAATCTTTCTGCATATCTAGATATGATGGCATTCCACGGTATGATGCCTGCATACACAGCTCCTACGCACAATAAAACATGTTTGGATCACACGTTTCTAAAGACTAAACAAACGGCTCGTTGTCTTATACTCCAAACGACAATTACAGATCATAATAGTGTTGCCTTGTACATAGCTAGTCTCCCTAAGAAAAAACCTGCCAAAATTATAAATTACTTAGATCACAGCTCTCTAAATGCGGAAGTTACAAGTGTTGACTTTGGTCCACTATACACAATTAAAGACGCCAACGAGGCTGCTAATTTCTTCCACAATATCCTATATAGGGCTATCACAAACAACAGTAAAGAAGTAAAAATATCAAATAGGAAAAAAATTCTAAAACCTTGGATAACACCAGGCATTCTGAAGTGCATTAGAAACCGCGATAATCTATATAAAAAATTAAAGAAACACCCAGACGATGAGTTACATAAAACCACATACAAACGATACCGAAATTTTTGTTCGTCTTTATTAAAAAAACTTAAAAGAGAATATGAGAAGCTACAATTCCAAAACGCAGGGAAAAATAGTAAAAAAATTTGGAAAATAGTAAAAGAGATTACGTACTCAACTAAACCCAAAGATAGCCCGATTGAACTTATAGGCAACAATGATCCCCAAAATTCAGCAAACAATGTTAATCAATACTTTGCAAATGTTGGTAAAACACTAGCAGAAAAAATCATTAAGAATAATTTACAAACGGGACCCACCACCTTTAACTCGTGTAGCCATTCTTTTGGTATGCTCCCTACGGACGAAGATGAGGTTGCGTCTTTAATAACAGGGTTAAAGAGTGATTGTTCGGTGGGCCTTGATTTGATATCTAGTGACATCTTGAAATCTAATATAGATACTTTAGCAAAACCTATAACGTACATCTGTAATTTGTCGCTCACAACCGGTATATTTCCGAAGATCTATAAGAAGTCAAGGGTTCACCCGATACATAAAAATGGCGACAGAGACTGTGTCAATAATTACAGGCCAATTTCAATTCTCCCTACCCTATCAAAAATTTTAGAACGCCTCATCAACAAAAGACTTGTTAACTACTTGGAAAGTAAAAATCTTCTCTCACAAGCACAATTTGGTTTCAGAGCCAAGAAATCCACCGCCGACGCTGTGTCAGAACTAACAAATTATATAGTTAACAACATAGATTCGAAGAGGAAAACCATTGGAATATTCTTAGATTTGGCAAAGGCCTTTGACACAGTCTCTGTCCCTATTCTGTTAACAAAACTCGAAAGCCTGGGTATCCGGGGTCTCCAATTAAAACTCTTTAATGATTACCTAACCGACAGAACACAATGTGTTAAAATCGGTAATATAACTAGTGAAGAGGTCCCAGTGACTTTTGGAGTTCCACAGGGCAGTATTCTTGGACCGACCCTGTTCCTGGTCTATATAAATGATATATGTCAGTTAGTGTTTCCAGATTCGAAAATTGTTGCGTTTGCTGATGATACGGCTTTACTTTTCAGTGGTACCTCCTGGCATGAAGTCTTTGTCAAAGCTCAGATAGGCATGAATACTGTAACCAGTTGGTTAAATAAGAATTTACTTACATTAAATGTAGAAAAAACCACCTTTATCACGTTTTCCATACAAACGAATGACAAACCGGATCCCTCTTTGAGTATTATCTCCCATTCATGCCCGAATGCAAACGACACACTTTGTCAGTGTCCTAACCTTAAAAGCACTGAATCTACAAAGTATTTAGGAGTAATTATTGACAGAAATCTTAAATTTCATGATCACATTAATCTCCTATCAGCGAGAGTGCGTAGACTTATAGTAATATTTAAAGCCTTAAGAAACACTGCACCAAAATCAATTATAAAATCGGTCTACTATGCCCTCTGTCAGTCTCAGCTTGAATACTGTATCACCACATGGGGTGGCACATGTAAGACTCATCTCTTAAAAGTTGAGAGAGCACAAAGAGCACTCCTAAAGGTTAGCTTGTTTCTACCTTTTTATCACCCAACTACTGACCTCTACTCGAAATGGGAGGTACTTACTGTGAGGCAGCTATATATCCTGAGAACGGTTATAAAACAACATGCACTAACAACTTTTGAACCAGAAAGAATCAGAAACAAACGTCGCAAACATACAGTCTGTTTTTCATCGTCATTCAAAACTAAATTTGCACATCGGTTTTTCTGCTACCAGGGTTCAAATCTATATAATAAGGTACATCGAGCCTTAACGCTATATCCCTTGCCAAAAACCAAATGTAAGTCTTTGGTTGCGGACTGGTTAAAAAATTTGGACTATAATTTTACAGAAAGTCTACTTCATTCAAATTAAATTGGAACGATATAAGTTTATAACTTGCACCAAACCCTCTCACGTACACATCGGTACACGTTACCTGACACAACACTACACACTAACATTATACACTGTCATCGTCACACACATACACATAGATACAGGCGCTCTGATTAACTTTTTGTTGTTAGTTTCTTTTTTAACTTCTACCCCCAAAATTATAATAAGTTTTTAGTTTTAAATCTCCGTAACATTGGATTGTAAAATAATATTTCTTTAGTTAAAATTTCTGTACTTCCGTGGGGTGGGGACCTGGTGATTTGTAATACAGGCATTTTAAGCTTAACTCAGACACCAGCTCCTCACATTGCTAAAAACAAAACAAATAAAATGTGAAACCTAGAATAAGCTTGTCATTGTGAGGAGAAATAAAAGTACTTATTATTATTATTATTATTATATTATCTTGGATTTTCATTTTGACCTCATTTTCATTGCCAGCGACCCCGAAAACCACGAAAACGACACCTATCTATTAAGGAAAAACAGACAATTTTCAGAATACCATACAGAATATTATTAATTCAATCAAGAAATACAAACAGTAAATTTCAAGGAGTTCCGACCATTTTTGTTACACTAATGTTTCCACCCCTTTTCTCCCATTTGGGGTTGAATTTCCAAAACAACGAAATACGTAATCATTTACTTTTGCTCAGAAACTTCAAAATTTATTTTAATTCTTTTTACCTCAAAAGTGACGGATTCCGCTTATAAACTTTCAAACCTTATCTAATCCTCTTATGGGTTAAATTCTCAAAAACACTAAAATACGTATTTATTTATTTGTAACCAGAAGCTTGTTGAATTGTCATGTTTCTAACTTTCTTCTTAACCGATTTCCAAACAATCGTTCATCCCTTATTTTACGCCTATAGGAGTCGAATTTCGAAAAATCGTTCCTTATTCCTTGTCTACATTATAAAGGGAACCTCTGTGAAAACTTTCAGCTTTCTAGATCCACGAGTTTGGGCTGGGCGTTGATGAGTCAGTCAGTCAGGACATCTCTTTTTATTTATATATATAGATATAGATAGATTGTAATTAATAAAGAGTGCGACGGTCTCATTGGGACTCTTTGATTTAGTACAGCACTAGTTTTTGGTTGCAAGTCACTGCTGAGTTTTGACTTAAATCCTCCAGTGTTATCCTATATCCTATCCTATATAATATTAAAAACGCGAAAGTTTGTAAGAATGTATGTTTGTTACTCTTTCACGCAAAAACTTCTTAATGGATTTTGATGAAGACGGTATGTATATCTACATACCATATTCTTATACCCTGGATTAACACATAGGCTACTTTTTGTAACGGTCTTCGTGGTTGAAACCGCGGGGCGCAGCTAGCAGGGTTATATTCGGGCATCCCAAAGCGACTGTAGGTAATAACTCATGAAGACAGAGATTCTATCTAGATTTTCAAGTAACCATAATTAATCAACGGACGAGGTTTCAGAATATTGGAGCCTTCTATTCAGGCGGATGCCCTATAATTTGCGAAGCTTTCGGTCTGAAATGGCAATCACTTTAATTGCTTCGTCCAGGTCGTCTATATTATGGCCACAATCTCTTCAAATTATGGTTACCCTTAAAAATACAAGCCTGTAATTTGTTCTACTGCATAGTAAAGGCTTTTCACGACCTCAGATGTAATACTACGCCTATTTGCATTTGGCGAACAAATGAAAACGACAGATATTTTATTTTTTCTGAAATTAGCAAAATTTCTGGTGCTCTGTCCCACTCCTGGGCAAATGCCTCCCCCCACTCCTTCCACTTCTCGAGAACTTGCGCGTCCTCCTTCCAGTTCTGACGGAACATCTCCTGCGTGGCCTGCCGCGACCCCGCCTCACTGTGTCAGGGCAACAGTTTCCCGCTATTTTTGCCCACAGCTTACCTGGCATGAGGCCGACCTGTCCTGCCCAGTCCCATTTGAGTTGGGCAGCCTTTTGGGCCACGTAAGCCATATTTGTTTTGGAGCGCAGTATTGTATTTCGACCACGATTCGTTAATCTGATCGATCTGTTTTATTTTTTATTATTGTCCTGTTCTGTTCAACTGTTGGGCAAAAGCCCCCATTCCTTACCAACTATCCCGGTATTTTGTCTTCTCTGGCCAACCTTAACTTAGTGAAATAAGTTAACTTACCCAGTTGGCACAGCAACACAGTTTTTCTTTGGCCTGTAATTATCGCTATGGTTATCGAGGTACACTAATTCGATCATTGTTAGGTGGCTTTTAGCTTAATTTTAAATCTTTAAGTTACTTCCATGCTTTCATAAAATAACAATGTGTTTTTGTGTATGTTTAAACTTCACACCAAAAGGATTGCACATCAAAGAAATTATTGAACAGACCTAAAGGAACTCCACAAAAACAATAGATTTTTTTTTTATTTGGGTAAGTGCCTCTAGGATGGAAACCTCATGCAGAATATAGCATCCATTCCATAACATAAAATCACGCCCCCAATTCCCGAAGGGTTGGGAAGAGAACTAATAGTACACCCACATTTCGACAATTATGTTTAAGTCCCATGTAATAGGGGGCGAGTTTCCATCAACCGCGCTCGAATCCAGACTCTATGGCTGCTATTGAGTAATTCCAGGAATCGAACCCAGGACCTCATCCTCAGAAGTCACGCTTGTGACCACTTGACCAATGAAACAGTCACAATGCATTCATTGGATAAAGATTGCAAAATAGATCGTGTAGAAACCAGGGATGTCATGGATATTACTAACGATTGGTTTCGTTTGAATCGACTACTAGTTGGCCATAGAGGTAAATTTTGACAAAACGATTTAGAACTTTACTTGTTTTTTATATTAGGGTTTAGGTTTGCTGGTACGAGGCGATCCATAAATGGAACGCTCGGGATCGAGCGCTCCGAAACCGTAACCGAAACTATCGGATATCCGAAATAAAAATATATCCGTAACCGTAACCGTATCCGTTTCACAAATTTCGGATGGTTTCGTATATGGGCGGAGTCTAAATAAAACAACATGTTTTTTGACGGGAATCTTGCAGTTACTCTCTTCACTCTTCATAACATCTTTAAATAATTACTTACCTATATTACTGATTATAATACCAAATGATAACCTAGAATAGATAAAACCTATAAATAAAACCAAATTATTACATACTAATTGTGCATATATTTTACTTCAATCTAATATCCGTAACCGAAACTAACGGATAATCCGAAATAATTACATATCCGTTACCATATCTGAAACCGATATTTAATTTTATTCCTATATTCATATTCATATCCGTATCCAGATCCGAAATATCACATCTATAAAATATCTGGTAGAAACTGAAAGTTCTAGGAACGTGTGATAAATGGAGCTAAGGTTAAGGAGAAATACGGGTGGAAACGCCCGGGTGTCACCACTGCGAGGATCGGCCGGAGGACACGGTGGAGCACACTGTGGAGCTATGCCCCGCTTGGGCTGAGCACCGCCGTGTCCTCGTAGCGGCGATTGGCGGCGGCGACCTCTCGCGTCCGGCCCTGGTTCAATCCATGGTCCGGAGCGAGAGGGAATGGGAAGCCGTCGCCTCCTTCTGCGAAGCAGTCATGCTAGCGAAGGAGGTGGCGGAACGTGAGAGGGAGAGAACCTCACGTCCCAGCCGCCGCGGGAGACGCCCCGGGCGTCGGGGGGCAACCAGTGGCCCCCGGCCACCGTAGGCGCGGGCCTGTGGACGGTGAGTAATGGGCTAGCTCACCGTCCGTCCGTCTTATGACGACAGACCGTGCCGACGGCGCGTTCGTGTTCCACGCGCGCCTCAAGGAGATGTCAGCAAATCGGAAGGGGTCCGAGAGGGCCGATGCCTGCCAGGGCTGCGGGTTGTTCGAAAGAGATACCGTGCCCCTGGAACGCAAAGGGCTAAGAAGGAACATGGATGGGTTTTAGTCAGTCAAGTCTGACACTCCCTCCCGCTCCGCCCAGAGCGGAAGAAGTCATTTGATGATTTCCCATCCGAAAAAAAAAAAAAAAAAAAAGGTTAAGGAGAAATAAAAATAAAGCTGTTCAAAGAAATATGTAATACGTGTGATACACTTTGAGCACGTGCACGTATACAGAAGCATCTTTGTTAGAAACGCGTCCTGAGCGTGCGAATGCCTTTATTAAAAATGTATGATCCTACAGAAGCATCATACATTTTTAATAAAGGCGGCATCAAATACAATGTTCTGATGGCTTAGACTGAGAGAAATCGAAATAAGTTAAGAAGCACTTTTTCAATATAATAGGTAATTATTTTGATGAAATTGGTCGCATGATTGCGAAAATCTTTTTTAGTTTCCAATCCTATCCTTTGCCATGACATTATGATTTTCACAAAAAAGTAAAGATAGTAAGTTTGTAAAACGCAAAATTAAAAGCTCATAGCACTATAACATTAAAAGCTTACATTTGAAAGACTCCGATTCATTACTCGTCCGCTTTGACTAACAAACGGTAACACAACCTAATGTAAAGCCCAAATAGCTTAGCGCTGTTGGATTCTTTACTGAGAAAAACTTAAAGACTAAAGTTCTAGAAACGGAAAGAGCAGTATTTTCAGTTGTTGTTGGTAAATTTACATGAATAAAGTAGTACGGTGCAACCGCATATTCTGCAATTCAGCAGTTTTCGCCACATTCATACTAATTAGTTCAGTTCGCGTTGAGCTATCAAGTCAGCCAGGCGTTCTCCTTACAGCCAACAGGGGCCGCACTCACTTTATTTCGGCACCATCAGTCCATTAAGCTCATTTTACTTTAAGTACCCTTGGGACAATACAGTAGTGTTTTAATAATTTCCCTTCTTTTACTCCATTCACCCATCACATAAAAGTAATGAAAGCATAATTTACCTGCTTAGTGAAAAATAAGATAAATCCCCAAGTGTCGCCACATTGACATTTTGGGGTGTTACAGAAAATAAAAATACTATAAATATAATTATAGTATAGTATATACACAAGGTGTTGTTTTGCAACCTCGTCAAATTCTAGGAGGTAACTATGCTAATGATTCTCGACCCGATTCAATAATAAAATGAGTAGGTAATTTTCTTTTTTTTATTTATTTACTGAAATCGCTAACTGTGAACCACCCGTGTTTTAAACACGGGCCGTCTGATCCCTGCCTTATGACGTCGCTTACACACAAACAAAAAACCTCAAACGTTTTTTTGATAATTTTATAATCCCTAAACCACGCTATGGGGGTTATTCTGAAATATTGACAAATTTAAACAACAAAAAAATGCAGTGTTTTTTAATAATTTACTAGGTACCGTAATTTATATTGAATATTTATGTCTTTTGTGAAAACATCCTGAATTTTGACGAGGTTGCAAAACAACACCTTGTATAGTAGTAGTAATTATAGTATAGTATATAGTAGTAGTTATTGAAGTATAGTTTTTATCATTTTCTTTGAAACGTTGAAACGAACAAACATAATTATGTAATATTTATTTGTACAAAAAGCCATTCCAAACATAAGAGTACCTATAGGGAATTTTACTTGAATTCTCAGCAAAGAGAAATGCTGAATATTCACTTAGGATCTTAACAAGCTTAGTTTTTGTTTATCCTAAATCTCTTATTCAAATTCAAAATGAAAAATCCTAATAGTGTTAGTAGCAATAAAACTTACCCTAATGTTAGTATCAATTATGTTGAGTTAAAAAACAATAGAATAATAAATAACTAATGAACCATTGAACTGTTCGTTCAATCATTTAGATCATTTAGAACATCCCAGACATGCTTAATTAGATAGAGGTCAGGACTTCGAGCTGGCCAATCTAAACGACGGATCCCAACTTCTTGCATGTACGTCGCTAGAACGGTGCGGGCGAGCATTGTCGTCCATAAAAATGGAACCTTCCCCAAGTGCAGTCAATGCGGGTTGTGCATATAGAATTAGGACTTCCATTATGTACCGGTGTGCATTTAATGTTCCATTTTCTATGAAAACTAACTCCGTACGCTGCGTCGAATTAGTTGCTGCCCAAAACGGAGCTTACACCATAAGGAGTGATTTCTTCGAAACACACTTCCGCATAGCGTTCCCGTGGTCTTCGCAGCACTTGTCGACGTCGGTCTTCTCCGCACAAAGAGATTCTAGCTTCATTAGAAAACAATATTTTATTCCAGTCCTCCAGAGTCCATGAAGCACAGTTTCGAGCAAACTGAAGTCGAGCAACACGGTGCACACGGAGTAATTTACGGCCCTGAGCCGGGCGGTAACTCCTGATATTGGCAGCCTGCCTGGCAGCAGCAAAAGCCTCCTCCTGACCGTCCACAAGCTAACTTTTACTCCTCTTACTCCTTCAAGGCTCTTCTTCAGGTCCACACTTGACGCTTTACGTTTCCGCAACGCCTAACTCACCAAAAACCGGTCATCTCTTGGTTCTGAGCCTTGTTTTCTTCCCGAACCGGGTCTTCTTTTGACCGAAACAATCTCTTGATACCGTTGCCAAGTCCTCTGGACAGTTGAACGACTCACATTTAGCCGCTGAGACACGTACGTTTGCGAACAACCTTCTTCAAGTAGGGCTATAATTTTACCGGCCCTTATCGCTTTATAACTCATATCAAAAAGTAGTATTTAATTTCAAAAGAATGTTTAAATTGTTTAATTTGCAGAAAATTTGCAAAGAGTTTAAAAAGTTAAGTAATCAGTAAAAATATTGTTTCAGTAATTCGCGCCATTAGTAGAGCAATTTTACAATAATAAAAATTAAATTAAAAATTTAAAAAACCCCCGACCCTAAAAGCCTCTAAAAAGCCAAAAATAAATTAATCCAAGCGTAGTAGCGTCGGGGGTCCGCTTTGTTCTGCGCTTGTACTAAGCGGTCTTCTTAGCGGTCCCCCGACGCTACGACGCTTGGATTAATTTATACAAACAACACCACTTTTATCAAAATCGGTTCATCCGTTTAGGAGCTACGATGCCACAGACAGACACACAGATACACAAATACACACTTTAAACTTATAACACCCCTCTTTTTTGGTCGGGGGTTAAAAATATGTGCAAGTATCAAAATGGCAGGGCGTCAAAAAATTCGTCCACATCGCTGTCAACAGGAAAAGTGTCCAAAACGCTGGCAGCATTGCCACGTTGGATGGCAATGCTGATTCTTTGGGCAAAAAAAGGCCAGCCCTTTGGGTACGTGAAGAGTCGACCAACCGTTTGGCGATATCTCGATACCATGCCCCATGGCCCTAGTGTTTCAAACCCAAACGGCTCAAACACATAATTACCAAGTTATTGTACTTGCGCCGTTTGAGTTTTTCAGCACCTGTAGCAGCCGCCCTAGCATAGCTCACCGTGCGGGGAAGATGGGATGGCGCAAGGGTGTCGATGCAAGTCGTATCCCACACCAAAGGCCTACCCAACTTCCATGGCATTATGGTCATACCATCTGGTCTCTTCCCATCGACACGTGCCAAGCCAATTGGGTGTTAAGACAGCTAGGTACAACGATGCTCCTTAGTAAGACTTTCGGGCATTTACTACCCGTAACAACTTTCAAGATACAAGAAAGACAACTGGAACCAACGGCTTAATGCGCTTTCCGACTTATCAATGCACGGACGGGAGGGTTACGGGATGCAGAATTGACATTTAAACTTGAATATCGACCCATGCGGCTGTCTATTAAGATACAATAGCACATAATTATCTCTATAACATCATGCGTGTTAGCTATCCGAGGATCAATCATCATAATATTAATGAGATATCGACCGTCTCCCCAAACATACATCTACTCATACGTCTCAAACAATTTTCCCCACTCATAATTACCTCCCATAAGTTTTGTGAGAAAATTAGCAGCTGTTATAAACCCATGTATTTCCATCATAATCAAAATTACACTGAGAATCGGCTAAATTTTTATATCTATTTAATTTTATTTGTGTTCCATCGGGTTCTTCATTAAGTTAACTCAGGTCTATTCATCAAACTTTGTTGTAAAGTTAATCGATTCTGTTTCGATAATGTTCGAAGTCATCAAATGTTTTGTTTGTGTTAATACTCTTGAAGGAAACTGGGCTTACTTTTGGGCTTCAATATTGGAAAATTACTAGCGTGGGTTGGTTAGAGTGTCGTTTCACGCATCTTTTAAAGAATTTTTCTATATAAAATATTGTAAAACTTTTTAAAAGAGAGTGTCTTAATCGTCAGTTGTCGTGTCTTTTTTTTATTATCTATAGGCCCGCGCTTGACCACTATCTCACCTGATGGTAAGCGATGATGTGGTCGACGGTGAAGCACGCTTGCCTAGAAGAAACCTATTCACTCTTGACTTTAAGACCTCTATCTAGATTGTAGCTATCGGGAAACACAGACTCCGGCAGGGAATTCCACTCCTTAGCAGTACACATTATAAAAGTATTCCCAAAACGCTTAGTGCGTATGTGTGGGATGTCCACCAAGTACCAAGTGTCTTTATTTGTTCTCTATGCGAATGGGAAAAAGTGTAAGTAATTCTAATTTCCTATAATGGCTTAAATTAAATAATAGTTTTGATTATGTCGTTTTAGGGTTCCGTACCCAAAGGGTCAAACGGAACCCTATTACTGAGACTTCGCTGTCCGTCCGTCCGTCCGTCCGTCTGTCACCAGGCTGTACCTCATGAACCGTGATAGTTAGCCAGTTGAAATTTTCACAGATTATGTATTTATGTTGATGCTATAACAACAAATACTAAAAACAGAATAAAATAAATATTGAAGGGGGGCTCCCATACAAAAAAGTGATTTTTTTGCTCGTTTTTTATGTATAAATAATGGTACGGAACCCTTCGTGCGCGAGTCCGACTCGCACTTGGCCGGTTTTTTTTATACTAAATAGGCTCGCTTTTGGCCGCAACTCGCCTGATGTGAAGCGATGATGCGGCCAGGCAAGAGTGCTCCACCTAGGTGCACTCTTGCCTAGAATAAACCGATTCGCTCGAGCTTGAGATCCAAATTTTAATGATCAGGGAACAATTAATTATTGACTTAATTTCAATAATAACTTACAGAAGTAAGAAAGCAGCTACAGGATAATTAACGACCATTTATTACAGGAAATTATATTGAAATAAACTTCTCATAACTCAAATATTGAGAGATTGAGTAATGAACTTGATGGCATAGCTTTACTTTACTTTAACTTTGTATAGGAAGTTAAAATCAAATCTATGTCATCCTACGTACAGGTCGTTTAGAAGATTCTCAATGAAAGAGAATTGTGGCGTTCTCAAAATCATTAAAACTTAAATAAACTTTCTGAAAGATTCTCAAATGTTTGCTCATTACGGATCTTTTAGTAAGTCTGTTTATTCTTTGATAATAAACCAACTCAAATTCTGAAAAGCTTAATTGTAAAATTAATTGATTCTTAACGCCATCTTCATCTCAATTTATCAGGATTAAAATTGTCTTGAATTTTAACTTTTACTTTTATGAATACTTGACAATTAAAAACTATAAAACTTCCTCGTCACTTCTTCAATGAAGGGATTTATTTTACCTAGGTACAATAAGTTTTTTTTTTATGATTTAAAGTATATTGGTACTTAGAATCCATTGAAAAATGTATTCGATATTGGTTCAATATTGCGTATCTGAATAATAAACTTAACTTATTGAAGGAATAACTTCGCTTGAATAGATAACTTTATCAAATGTGACTGCCTCATAGGTCGAGTGGTAGCAGGCACAAACGCTAAGCATAAAGTCCTGGGTACGATTCCCGGGTCGAGCAAAATTTTTATTTCGTTTATCCATCAGAAATCTCTCAGTAGCAGCCACGGAGTCTGTATTTGTGCCCGGTTAATGGCAATAGGCTCGCTCCCTATTACATGGGACTTTAACATACTTGGAAATGTGGGTGTACTAATTAGGTATAGGTACCTCTGCCTAACCCTTAGGGAACTAAAGGCCTGATGTTATGTTATGTTCATCTAATACAAATAGAAATGGAGACCTATTCTAGAGTCCTCAGAAGTCAGACTACAGTAAGTTTTATCCTCAGATAAACAAGTCATTACCTCCTAAGTGAGTTTCCCTGCTAGGCCATACCAGTCCAAGGATACATTTCCGGCACTCCTTGGTTCGATCAGAACATTATCCGCAAAACCAACAACCTAATGAGTACAACATACAAACAATACTTGTTAAAACAAAACCTTAATTACCTTATAATTTTCCAAATAAATAATCCCGAAAAATTCAGAAGTACTGATAATGGAAATGGTTTTCCAGAAATCAGTACTTTAGAATTTGGTCGGCTTGTGATAAATATGTTTTGCGGTAACAAGAGTTATCTCTTCCTCTGTTTTCGTTGATTTCAATTCAGTACCGCTTGTGTCGACGGAGTGTGAAGTCGCGTCGCGCTCGCGAATATTTCGTAAAACATCGCGGAAACTTCTAATATTCTAAGATTTTCGTACTGAATGTTTCTTTGGATGTTTTCAAGTGTTTTCGTTTTGTGAGTTTGTGTGTAAAGTGAGTGTGTTTTGATAAAAGTGGATCATTGTTTCGATAAACGTAAGTTATTGTTTTGACTTTATCTTTACTTAAGTTTCTTGATATAAATAAAACACAACTGTTATTATTTTGGATGTTACTTTTTATTAGTAATTTAGTTGGAGGGCAAAACAAATATCAGTAAAATGATGCTTTGAATACGAAAATTACTTAAAACTGGAATACTTTTTATTATATTACGAATGCACATTATTTACAAACTACAAATAGATACATAAAAAAAATAATACTGATAAGTTTACGTAGAGATATTTTCCGTCAATCATTGTTATGTATGCATATCACAGTAACATAAGTTTATAGTAAGTATATTGTCTTTTAGAAACTATCTAGGTACTTGATTATGAAGAAGGAATTTGGGCAATCTGTTTGCGGTTGAGCTCAATTTCTGGGATTATGGTCCTCCTTGGTTGACTGTAAAAACCTAAGTGGGAAAAACTAATTTATGACTAATTGCATCTGAGCATGCCTGCTTGATTGCGAAAATAGTTTTTGGTGCAGTTTACGTCGTGTACTATTAAAACTTAATTTACTTATTAACTTTTATAAAAACTGAAGTCCGACAAGCTATTACAAGCACGAATGACGATTTAGATAACGTAAGTAATTAATGCTATTATTTGTTGATTAATAAAAGACTTTTGCGATTAAAACTATAATTATCAACCATTATGTATAACGTATTTCATAAACCATGAATCAATGTACTAAAATAAATTCCAGTGCAGGAATAGATAATATTTATTAATTCACAAAGTCAGCATGAAATGAATACTAACAATATTGATTTACAGTTTATAATCACTTGTTATCTTAAGAAAGCCAAAGCGTCAAGTAAATATAGTAAATCGGGGATAATGGACGATAGTGATCGATATTGTGGAATTTTTGAGAGATACTCTACTTAAAAGTACATATTATAAGCTGCCCGGATTTTTGAAGTGAAACTTTTTATGCGACTTCCAACAAGGTTGCGTTAAACGTTTAACGCTACCATAGGGGTATGAAAGCTCTCATTTTTACATTACGAAGTTTCACTTCTTCCACGCACATTTTTTTTTTGTCTCTGTCTTCCTCACAATCTGTCACTATTAATTAGGATATTAAGTAGTTTCTATGGCGTGTTAGATGGCTTGTCTGGTATGCGTCCTATGACACAACCTCTTAAAAAGCATAGTGCTATGTCTGTCAGATAAAATCTTGTGGATTTTTGCGTTACAGCCTGCGGATTTTTTTATTCATGTTATGATTTGCCAAGATGTTTTGGTGGCGAGTTATTCTTTCTTTGTATGATTTTATGTACATAGCTTTTTATTTCTTCTTTGACTGGAAGTATTCTCAGATCGCGGTGTAGAGCTTCATTTGAAATAAACTATGATCTCTAAGTTAGAATGTGATGCTGTTCCCCAGCCTATGACATCCAGCTATGGGGAGCAGCATCACATTCTAATATAAACTTTTGCTTCTACGGGAACCTTCGCGGATGACACAGCTGTGTTGGGCTCCCATACTGACCATAAAGTTGCATCAGCTATGCTGCAGACCTGTTTGGAAGACCTCTGGTTCAAAAAGTGGAGGATAAAAGCAAAGGAGACCAAGTCGTTAAATGTATTTCTAGGAGAAAGGATACATATGATACCAGTACAGTTAAATAGAATACAAGTGCTTCAACCTAAACACGTCAAATATCTTGGTTTATACCTTGACATACTCCTCTTCCGAAAAAACACATCTTCACTAAACAGAAGCAACTTGGCCTGAAACTAAGAAAATTCTACTGGTAAATTGGCTAAAATTGGTACAAGGGATGAATAATTTTCAGTACTCGAAAGCTCATTTCTTCTTTGTGTTTGTGTTGTATAGAATTCAGTTTCTCGCACGGACAATGAAATAGCGTTTCGGGCAGAAAAGGTGCATTAGATCGATGTTTAGACTGCAAACAACGGACAGCTGTAAATCTTATTTTATAGAACATAAGATATTGACATTGCCCTCATTATATATCCTGGAAACAGTAATGTTCATTAAATTTGTCTGATGCTGTCCCTAGGAATAGACGTGGTAATTTGAAACTCTGTGTTCACGGCGCTAAAACAACTCTTATGAGTAAAAGCATATTTTGCATGGCTCCAACCATTTTTAATAAATTGCCAAAATCATGGAAAACATTAAATATATCTGCTCTAAAAACTAAATTAAAGAGTTTACTAACTGAAAGAGCATACTACAGTATAGCAGAGTTTATGAAAGAGGACAGTTTTCTTCGATTTTGATATGACAATGTTGTATTTCTTGACATGTTATTGTATTCTTTAATATTTTTTCACATTTTATTGTAATCTATTATATTTTTGGAATAATTGTAATTTGAAATTGACACTTTTAATGACAGTTATTCATAATTATTTTAATTGACCAATTTATTTAATGAGTAATTTAACAATAAATTGTATCAAAAAATATGCTTATTGAATTGTAATTGTTGTGTTTAATGAATAATGATGAAATGTTTTATCTTTGAACCTTTTACGGATAATGCACCATCTCTTCTTACTAATTTGTACGCCATGATATGCGGCTGAACATGTTAGAACTTTTCTTTAGCCCATTATTATCTTGCATGCAATGTTTCATGTACACCATGTTTCAACAAATAAAATATACTTACTTACTTACTCGTTTTAGAAGTTACTTGTAGATTTTTGTGTGTGTAAAATTCACAATGGAGTCCAAAACACTTTGGCTACACTTTAATATTGTTTTTAGGCACAACTTCACAGTCAGTCATAATGAACCATCTCAACAACAGTAACCAAGGTTTTTGTAACAAGATACTGAAAGAGTTTTCATGGAGTTTCTTGCCCATTCTTCTCCATAGAGATATCTCTCAAGTACTGTAGTTGCCCATTCCAAAGCGTATCTACGCTTTGGAATGGGCAACTACAGTACTTTCACAGTTATTATGTCTTGTGACTGGGACTGTAGCTTAATTTTTATCTTTGTTCGACTATTCAAAAGTGCCTGTAACTAATTGCTTACTTGAAATAAATAATTTAGATTTTATTTTAAATAGGAAATCTAGAAAATATTTGAGAAGCGAGATGCTTCTGACAGCAGTTTGACAGGAACTCTCCGGTCTGGTTTTAAACTAATAATAGTATGTTCATATACATTCAGTCTTTGTAACTGAATGGTGTAAGTCTAATCTCTGATATTATCAATTGAATGAGTAACATTATCGACATGTTTGTTGATAACATTATCGTCATTTATTTTTATCAGTTTTTAGACATCCACCAAGGAACAATCGAACGTAGGTCTCCTCAAAGATCGCTTTAAGAAGGTGCGTTCTGATAGATGACAACGTCGCAAAATAGCTGTCCATTATTTCGCAATGTCCAATGTTTTGATTTATTTAATCAATATTGTATAAATAAAAAACCGGCCAAGTGCGAGTCGGACTCGCGCACGAAGGGTTCCGTACCATTATTTATAAAAACTACTATCACTTTTTTGCATGGGAGCCCCCTTAAATATTTATTTTATTTTTAGTATTTGTTGTTATAGCGGCAACAGAAATACATAATCTGTAGAAATTTCAACAGGCTAATTAACACGGTTCATGAGATACAGCCTGGTGACAGACGGACGGACGGATGGACGGACGGACGGACGGACAGCGAAATCTCAGTAATAGGGTCCCGTTTGACACTTTGGGTACGGAACCCTAAAAACTAAGCTCGTGGCTAAATAATAACAGTCACTCGGGTCGATCTTCAGGTTTACCCGCGATTGGTTAGGTTGGATGGTTTACCACGCTTTTCATAAATACAGCCTCGGAAAGTACGTTAAGCCGTTGGACACGGTTGTAATTTGTAGATCTTTGTGACAGTCGTTACTGGTAGTCACTGGCCCGAAATATGACAACCAGTCTTACCAAAGAGTATCGGATTAGCCAGTACTAACTGGGTTTTGGAGGTAAGATAGGCTGATAGGCAGTCGCTCCATGTAAAATTCTAGTATTCAACAGCATGCAGTTAGATGATGATTTATTTAATCCAAATTTTTGTTTTTTTTTTTCCAAATATTGCACTGTGATGCTTTAAAATATTGACAAAGTATGTGCAATAATAACTTGTGTGTTGTAACAGTTTTAGATGTAAAAAAATTAGATTTAAGAGTGCATTTCTGCAACATAAACTAAATATTCAATATAAACAAAAAACGAAATATGCAACACAAAGCTAAAGATATTCCATTATCATATTTTTGACAGTTACTTGCGACGTTGCCAACTTGCAGAATGCACCCTCTTAAGGTACAATTCCGAAGGCGATAACAACCATGCTTGTTATGTTACTCTATGAAAACATTTCTGTAGATGGCCGGGATGAAAGAGACAACAGCCGGCACTGTTGCCGTTTGCGGAATCGCTTCAACGTTCATAGAGTTAAATATTCTTCTCTTTCGTGTGGTTAGTACCAAAACCTGGTGTCGGGTTTAATTCCGCCCATGGATCTCTCACTTGCAGATGCAGTCAAAAAATATCTCATAGTTAATAATAAACTAGCATGTAGTTTGATTTACTCAAGAGGTTTTCATTCATGGATCAGAGGTCCTGTTTTGGGTTCGAACTCAAGGCTTGGCACTCCAACGCAACGGTCACAACACTTTGATTGATTTAAATAGAACTCGGAAGCTGCGGTTTGCCGATGCGATTTGCGATTGTCGTGGCTTTTGGAATTGTACCTTTATGCCGAACGTAGACGGATTTTGAGGGTGATAAATTATTGAGATACTGCCTACTGTAGTCAGTGGAAATCTGTCACCAATAAAAAGCGGCTGATTAATTTCTTTCGCCTTTCTTTAATCTGGGTCTTGGATACCCTATCCTTGTCTCGATTTAGGTCGTTTTTTTAATGATTATGATGGAGTAGGTACATTCAATAAATGTTAAAGTTTTGTTCATCGTTCGTTTTGTAGATCATAAATGATCAAGAAACTCTTTAAAGTAAAAACAAAGTTAAAGCTGGTAGCAGGATAGCTTTGAGAGGATCAGTTTGCTAGTTTATTTTAATGACATGGTTTTTACTTTTCTCTAGAAATGAAAGGCAAATTTCTTGGTAATTAATTGTACTTACAGTTTCTCCGTTGTATTTGCGTCCACTTCTTTTCTTGTTCCTAACAAAACAAAAAATTTTACTCCGTATTCAAATACTAGTTTTCAAACGAAGCTTTTTCAAGTTTTACAAAAAAATGAGAAATTTCAGTGTCTGATTTTGTTATAATAAAATTACTATGAGCAGCAACATTCTTCTGCGCTTTTCCCAATTTATTTAGGGTTGGCGCAGCATGTCTTCTTTTTCCATACTATTTGATCGTCACCATTTTATTGTCGACAACTATTATTCCATAATTGTGTATACATACAATGTAAAGCCTCGTATCCATTAGGCAACATTTGGCGCGTGTCATGTTGCACAACATGTTGCTCAACATGTTGCTCAACATGTTAAAAGTCAGCACGGAACTTTTGTTTAGCAACGTTGTCTGTCTACGCATGATCAGTCTTCGATAACATGTCGCCAGAGGAACTAGTGTTGTTTTCAGCAGTGGTGATTATTAAAAATGCATCAAAAAGAAAAAAAAAACACGTTGGTGGGTTTGAAATTACTAATTTAATTGAAGATGTCCCCACGACCTCTCAAACGTTGCTTATTTCTTAGCGTGCGCCCTGCGTTCAATCGCATGTTGCGCGGGAACAAACAACAAGCCGCGCGTCATATAACCCGCCAGCAAGCAACGTCGCGCACTGTTGTACAACGCTGCCGCATATGATGTGCGTCACATGTTGCGGGTCAATTGTTGCCTAGTGGATTCGAGGCTTAAACCTACAAAACATAGTAAACAATTCATGTCACCAAAACCTCACAGGCCGGATACATAATAATACTAGACACCATTTTGGAGCTAACTGTACCTCCGTGGCCCTCACAAAAAACGGGATCCTACAACCTTTAAGAAATTTTCTCGTTCATGCAAATCTCTTGGAGCGAGAAAAATCGAGTTGCAAATGTACTTAAAGATCTTTATTCTCATTCAGGATACCTACTTACATTTATTGATAGTCGTCGGTAAAAGCAGATTTATTTGTTCAACAGTTAAGTAAGTAATTCGGGTAGATATGTTACGGGTAATGCTAGAAGAAGTAAACCTAGATATACACGGGATAACTTAACATTAGCCTATTTTATTGGGTAAAGTTCGATAAGCAACTTTGTAACGGTTAAAAGCAGAAGTATGGTTACACCAAGTTCTAGCCGGCTATATTTAAGTGGTAGCAGATGTTAAATTTAGGTGTATCCTTTTTATTGCTTGCGCACACCGATCAAATGGGTTAGGTTAGAAATGTGACTAAACGCGCGGGAGCCGAAATCGAAAAAAATGCAAAAGCAAGCAGTAATAAAAAGAAGGCTAGATCTCCAAAAAAACAAAACAAAATTAATTTTAGTTATTATTCCGAATTTAACCAAAAAGCTTGGGTAATACAAAGTCTAGGATATCTTGCACCAATTTCCTTCACAGTTACAAAAAAAACCTCTGTAATGAAATTCAGCGTAGGGCCATTAAAAGCTTAGCATGCAGATTGTCGAAAATATTGTGGTCCTTTGCAAACTCTAATTCGCTGAATCAGGTAGATTTAAAGCTATTTCAGCTGAGTGGGATTTCAGATAACAAGGTTTATTGATATTATTTGTTTCATTTTTAGGTATTCCATAATAATTTTAGTATTACATTAAATATTTGAGGAAACGCGCCTTTGTAACAAACCACATGTTCTTTATGGTGTCGGACGTTAAGAATAGCACCATCCCATATCTTCCTGTGGGTATCGTAAGAGGCGACTAAGGGACTTGCCAGGGAATAGGCAGCAGCGTTCTGTGTGCTTTTGTAACAACCCCACTGCGATCGCCAACCCGCCTGCCAAGCGTGGCGATTATGGCCAAACCCCCCTTATTTTAATATAGCGACACATGGGGAAGGCCTATGTCCAGCAGTGGACGTCTTTCGGCTGAAATGGTGATGAGTACACAAGAGACCGAACTTGTTCTTCGGTAATACTTTTATAAAATGATTATTCCTTCCTGTTTTATTAAGCGTTCTTTTGAAATTCATAATCATTTATTCAGAAAATTCATGTAATTTAAAGCCAAAATCCAAGCAAGCATGAAACCAAGTCTCGGAGAATCTAATTACCAAATTGAGTTTCTAAAGCGAGCCTCATATGAGCCTCAGATTAAGCCGTAAGTAAATTACTTGATACGGGCCTTAGCAAACGTGCTGCTTTAAGTTTTATTCAAGACAACGGCCGGTTATACGACAATTCGCGGTCGTGGCAACGTAGTGCGCGAGGTCCCTTACCTCTGCGAGAAAACAAATGTGCAAAAACTACTTGTCTCTTTTTTTGCGTTTTATTTGCTGCGTGATAATCTGTCTTAGGGACAATAAACCATTCATCTGTCCGATTTATCTGATTTGATGTTTTTTTATGTAGTGAGCTTCTATTAGATGAAGTATTCCATCAGAAACTACTCTTCAATGTGTAGAATTCTGGTATTCAATGTTGTTATGTCCTTTCGTTTTAGTCTCACATGGCGAAGCCTACCGTCCTTATTTAAGACACAAGCTAGGTCGTTAGTATGGCTCGAGAGCACATAAGCACGAGGTTTGAAAAAAACTTAAAGAAGTTTTTAGAGCATGCCACTAGTCACCGTGGTACCTACGTGTTATGAAGCGACAGGACTCAAAAGCAAGCCGCGTAGTGAGGCCGTGAACATGGTGGTTATCTGGGTATATCGTGCGTTTTATCACTTTTCGGAAGTAAGTTAGGTCTACAACGGCTTCTAAAGCGGTTCCGGATCGCTTCTAAAAAAAATTTGAAACGGCCACGTTTAATTTCACTATTTAATTACATCGCATCTAAACGAAGACGCAGCTTACACGAGGCATTGGAAGAAACTACTAAGTTTGATTTTTAATTATGAACTTTATACCGGTTAGTAGTTGGGTCTTTTTAACTTTGATTCGTTTTAAAGTTAATCTTTTAGAACGACTGTGGTTTAAAGTATATATTTTTTAATAATATTAAAGAGTCTCCTCTCCCCGATACGGTATCGATAAAGCCAAAAAATATCCGATCTTGAAGAGTAGCCTGTCTGCTAAGATCCTACATCAAGTTGACAAAGTTAATAGGTCAAGGCTGAGAAGCGTTTATGGGGTGACATTGTTTGTCTTCACGCTTAAGCTATTTTGAAATGAACTGGAAACTTTTCTATAATGGTTTACACAACGGTATAGGGACGGCTGTGTGGTGCTGTTAGATCTTTTGTCAAGTTGTTTTGCTTTTAGCTGTTATTTATCGAAGTCCGTCAATGTTGGGCATATCCGCATCAGTCAATTTTTAGGTGCGTTCATAAATGGTTGTGTTTTTATCATCTACAAGACCTTTGTTATTCTTTCTTTTATTATAGAATAAAAGTTGACGCATGTGACTAAAATAGTGATGGATGGAGAGAGAGGACGTAAATCATACATGCGTATTTCGAAAAAGAAAACATTAGAACTTGAAATAGAATAGAATTTAATAGAATTTTATTTTAGCAAATATGGGTACAATAGTTGTTATAAAATAATAATCGTGGCTCAGCCATATTTTACCATTCGGCATGCAAACATTTACTTACATTATTTATGAAACATGTACTTAGGTAGTTACATTTTGAAACCCATTCATTCTCTGCCAGAAACTCAGTTACACTGTAGTACGTTTTATCTATCAAAAATTTACGTAGTCTACTCTTAAACATCGCGGTATGTAATGATGCTGAAAACTACAGATGCTGGCAGGGATTAAATAATATTGGTAATTATTAATTAATTGCTTATGTTGGGATGTCCTTTCACTAAGTACATTAACGGTTTGGATACCGGGTACTCGTATAATCTGATTAAATCGCAATTAGCTTTTAGATTGACGTAATCTCTTCCACTACTATAATATAACACTATTGATCTTAATTTTTTTAAATAAGCCACCTGGGCAATAAATACAACTTTTTGAACAAATATTTTTTACACCTGATGCCTATTTTGTTTTGCATGGTGATGTGGAGGGATGGAATGCATGTGACTAAAAGAGTGATGAATATAAATGTTTATGGTTGGAGAGGGAGAGGAAGACCAAAGAAAAGATGGATGGATTGTGTGAGAAATGGTATGAAGGAAAAAGGAGTAATGATAGCGTGATGTATGACAGAGGAGAATGGAAGAAAAAACGTATAGCGCCGTCCCCAAATAACATGGGACACAGGCAGGAAAATCATGATGCCTATTTCGTTCTGCGTTTTTCAATCTTAACTTAACTTTTTAGATTTATGTATCCTGTTTATGCGTATGAGAACCAAGGTTACCGATGTATCCCGAAGAATTGCCAAACTTAAGTGGCAGTGGGCAGGGCACATTGCTCGCAGAACAGATGGCCGATGGGGCCGAAAAGTTCTGGAATGGCGACCGCGAACCGGGAGACGATGCGTTGGAAGGCCTCCCGCTAGGTGGACCGATGACCTGGTGAAGGTTTCGGGGATCCGCTGGATGCGAGTCGCACGGGACCGGACAATGTGGCGACACTTGGGGGAGGCCTATGTCCAGCAGTGGACGTCTTTCGGCTGAAATGATGATGATGATGTTGATGATCCTGCTTATGCGTATAAAGTTTCATTAAAACGGTTCAGTCATTTCGGAAAATAAGGACTTGAAAGTTTGTATGAAATGCCCGTAAGGTGTAAACGATTTAAGAAAATGTTACTGTTGCTTTTGTGTTCACTAGTATTCGCGTCACGTCAAAACTCTGTCAGTCTGTGTAGCTTTGAGTTGTAAACAACGAAGTAGACCGATACCCGGAGAGTCGCTCTTTGACAAATTAGTCTTTGTTGGACGAGACGCTTTGGTATTCTAAATAGGCTGATCAATAACATCACACCTGTAATTCCTGTATCTGTCTACGATCTGTATGGTGTTCTGTATGGTGTCGGAGGATCTGTATGGTGGCGGACGTAAAGAATAGCACCATCCCATATCATCCCGTGGGTGTCGTAAGAGGCAAGGGATTTTCCAGAGAATGGGCAGCAGCGTTCTCTGTGCTTTTGTAACAACCGTGCTGCGATCGCCAACCCTCCTGCCAAGCGTGGCGATTATGTCAAAACCCCCCAAAATGTCCATGCGGCGACACTTGGGCTCCCCCAAGTGTCGCCACATCTATGTCCAGAAGAGGACTTCTTTTGGGCTGAGATGATGAGATGATGTATTTCCAGAAGGCTTAGACAGAGTATGTCTACTAGAATTACATTTCGCCAGTAGTGTTTTTAAATCTTATGTATAAGGAGCGAGTCTATTCCCCATCAACGGCACACAATTCCATTCTGGGTCCTATTGAGAAATTCCTGAAGGACAACCCTAATGGCAGTTTGTCCCTGCCCTGGAAACTGCAAAGGTCCGTCCTCTGATCAAACTATCTAAAAGGGGCTTAAATGCATTTGTAGGCTTGTGACATTACGTACACTATTTTTTTTGTTTGTTACAGTTTATTGTGTCTCAAACGGTGAACTTCTATTTCACATTTACAGTCGGAATTTTTATGAACTACTACTACATCGTAAAAATGCTTTGAGTTTATTTGCTGGTGGATAAGTCGTTAAGAAATAGCTCACAATCTTTTCTGAAATAGTTTTATTTAGGGTCCCGTAAGTAAAGGTTGCTAAGTGCAAAAGGTACGCAGACTCGTAACAACTATATAAAGAGAAAAAGCATTTGCCCAGTATGTGCAAAAAACCGCTGTCTAGAACCTTTTTTTTTTAATAGAATATACGTCTTCAATAAACTTTAACCTTGAGCTGACTTAGCGTAGTACGGAGTTTCAGAAGTATAAGGCCTAGCTTGCACTACAAAAAAAATAAATCGCGTGTTTGTTTTTTCGCCATTTGGTATCATGTGTATAAATAATTTACGTGAAATTTGTACCAAACTACAGATTTTTTTAAAGCACGGTTCTCGCTTTGGAGGCTTACACTGCCCAGCGCACACTTGCGTCACGGCACGGCATTGCATTCTTCGGCATCCCTACATATAAGAGCCGAGCGGGGCCCGGGCGCTGTGTTGCCTCCCGGCAGCCCGAAGACTGCCGAAGCGTCCCGAAAAATGCCAAAGCATTTAGAAGACTGCCGACTCGGCAAACAAAAGCATGCTGTGTCATTTTTTTATACCTATGACTATTAGAATTAAAATTTCACCTTTACTATCATTTTCCTAGGTTTTATTTTTGTTTAACAACTAATAATCTCTTACCATGCCGTGCCGTCAGTGTGCGCCGGGCCTAAGAGGTCAGCTTATTGAATTTGTAACTACTAATAGAAAAGAGAGCTCAGCAGCCTATCGAGGCAGTTGTTTTTGATTTACCCAATGTTGGTAGCCAAAGTGTACAACAAAATAACAGCAATTTGACAAGTATTTTTCCACTCCCATCAATGTCATGATTGTGATAGCCACATCTTAGATACAGGCCTTATCTGAATACTGGATCGTCACTATCTGCGGCTTTTATTTTACTTATTTTTACAAATAGATTTAGTGATCTGATTATATTGTAACTCACTTGTCCTTATTTTCGACTTGCTCGTCTATCGAGAATTGCTTGGAAAATATTTGTGACAAAATAACTTGAATGAGATTTTCACAAAGATTTTTGAAAACTGTTCGTCATTTGACATCTTGAACAAAACAAGTTCAACTGTTACTTTATTTCGGATTGGCTTTTGTGAGCCCTAAAGTTTTATTTTTAAACGAATGTTTTATCCCTGGCTAAGCCTATTGTTGGAATCGGTCTCGGAAAGGTTGGTTTTTAAGGCTAATTTTTGACTGTCTATTTCAATACGGTTTTATTTAGGCTCGCTAATTAAAAAGGTACCGATACGGTTTTATATAGGCTCGCTAATTAAAAAGGTACAAGGTAAAGGCACAGTGGCCAACTACATTAAAATCCGCGTTCGACACACTTTTGTTGTCTACCCAAAATTATTAACTTTTAAACAGCTTGCGTTCTTTCTTAACTTTGCCCTCCCTCAGCGACGCCCTAAGCCATGGCTCGTACCCCTCAGGGCCCTTAGTGTTTTGTTGCTTAGTTTATAAGTCTTTGCCCTTGGCTGGAGGCTTTACATTCAAGGCACCCACACGATAGTCCAGTTAAGCAGAAACCAACCTCATAGATGCGAGATGCCATTAAAATAAAAATCCTTAACTCCTTATTACGTCCAACTCAAAACCAGTCAAATTTTTAGCTACCAAACTTCGGAAAAAAAATACGGGGCTTTTATTCAGCAAGTCTGATCCACCCTTTATTTATTTTAATACGATACGAATATTATAAAGTTGAAAGAAGACAACAAAGTTAAATATTTAACATAAGATAATAATAACGGATACCTGTACACACTGAACAATGACAAGAATGAAGGGTTTGTGAGGGCACAGGGGATGAAATGCCGTCCTTCAATCGATCCTTGTCGGAAGATATTTGTACATCGCATAATACGGTGGGGCAAAAATGTAAAACTGCGGGCTCTCTGAAAATAAAGAAAATTGGTGAAACGAACCGCGGGCAATTGAGAACACAATGTGGGAATTTTTGATTAAATTCGTTTTATGTCGATTTATTTTTACGTTTTATGTCGATTTATTATTTATTTTGTTATTGTCGTCGTAGAAGCCTTTGTACAGTCGCCAGCACGTCAAGCTACAACAGTCTGTCAAATTTCTTTAATCGGTTTTCAACCTTATCTTTACAGAATACGGTTCAAGGTTGACTGGAAAAAAATTGAGAGTTTTTCAATTTAGGTAGTTATTTAAAAAGAGTTAATCATCATCATCACTCATTTTTGCACTGGAAGAAGATTAAGATTTGTCAACAGTCAGAAAACTTTAAATTGAGGAATATATTTTTCTGTCTGACAGTTTTTATATAGGAAATATGTTGAAGTGTAATATTTAATCTTTAGATAGAAGTAAGATACGAAAAAGTTCGGAATCAAGGATCCAGATATAGCATAACATAAAATATTAAATAATCCAAGTTCCAACTTTGCCCGAAATCACGATTCTTGCTCGGGACCAATGCCAACGAAGTTAGGGTTTTTATGTATGCTCTTTGAACTTTTTGGGTCAGTTTTATCGTTTACAATATTCAATAGGTCTGTCTGTCAGACTTTAAATCAGTTTTCGAAGTTGTTTTGACTTTTTCTGAGATTTGTTTTCGCGTGGAAACTAGGTGATATTGCGTAATAACCTTCAGCAAGAACTTAATATTGAGGTTTCTTGGTTGAAAAGTTTTTTGGTAGGTTTTTCTGAGGAAATTATTTTTTTGGGACGGAAATATTTGGCCAATCTTCAGAAAACAAAGTGAAGACACCAATGAGTAGCCAGAACGACAGAGTACTTGGTTATTCAATAATGGTTTAAGTTTGTAACAATTCATTGTGTATTACGGGTTTGACGCATTTGGTGCACATCTCAACACCATGCTCAAATGGTGAACTTAGCATCTGGTGCACTTCTCATATGGCACACTTCGCAACTGGTGCACTTCTCAATTGGTGCACTTCGCAAAAGGAGTACTTTTTAAGATGTGTGGAGATTTGGAAAAATTGTCTAAAAATCTAAGAATTATGGCCAAAAGTCTCGACGAACATCTGTCGAAGCTCTCACTTGGCAGTTGGATCAAGAGCCAGATTCAGAAGGCGGTACTCCTCGATACGGCCCGCATTGTGAGGAGGTTCCTGTCTCTGCAGCCCTAACCACCGGTAGCTTGGACCCTGCTCCCGACACCGGTGGGCTACTATTTTTTTTTGCAGTAGGTACATCTTTCTTACATATTTTTTTTTATTACTTTCGTGTGACTTTTTATATTATTATTGAAAATTGTTTTAATTTAAGTACCTAAGTGTGTACAAATACAAATACCGTTCAAGTAGGCTTAAAAGGTATTTGTTGATTGTATTTAAGAAAATCACCTACGCAAAACTAACGATTCTTTCATTTTTTGAAAATTTTTCCAAGTCTCCACTCATCTTAAAAAGTGCCCCTTTTTGCGAAGTGCACCATTTGCGAAGTGTACCATATGAGAAGTGTACCAGTTGCTAAGTTCACCATTTGAGCATGGTGTACAAGTTGAGATGTGCACCAAATGCGTCAAACCCTGTATTACCTTATTTATTAAAGTATTGTACATATTCTGTTACTCGTTGTGGTCGATAGGCCCTCCAGGCAACCAGTTTTTACCAGATGGCCGACGACCAGCACGGCGATCATAAAACACGATAATGTTTTACATAAAATTATAAACACTATCGTATCGGTAAAATGTTTGAACTACGCTCACTTTAGCAGAGCCCTACGAGTAGATATCGAATGGAGATCTAGCTTGATGGGTGACCAATATTTGTATTAGTATTAACCAAAAGTTCGATATCATCATCATCACGGTCGTATTAGGTAAAACCACTGCTGCACATAGGCTTCCCTCAAGCTTCTCTTCGCCGGGCACTGAACTTCTCGCATTCAGTCATTCGCCATTGCAGAATTTTTCTGGTCCATCGGCCGCTGCCATTAGTTTTGATGGATAGATATTTAGATAGAATATACTCACTGTATCGCACACCAAAATCGTAACACAACCCTTCACAATATTTCTGATGCAATATGGAATAATGCATTTATTTTGGTTACATAGGCGGTCTTATCGCTGATAGCGATATCTTCCATACAATACTTCGGTTTGTACCGACTACCTAAATCGTCTACTAAAGCTAATTTCCTAAAACTTCAACTGACAGTACTCGCATCGAATCGAAATTGCACGTAGTTTGGTCTCTGTTTACTTAACTACTCAGTGGCGATAAACTTTGGGGGTCACAATACCGTAACAAGTTTACTACATTGTTATCGTAGTATTTTGTTTTGCCGCTTATCACATAATATGATGTCCCTTAGGTAATCAGATTACTGACGTCAATTCGTCAAATTCGGACGAATTTTACGTCAGATGTCGGATTATTCCACTCTGCCCACTTAGTCAACACGTTAAGCCGTTCGTCCTGGCTGTCATTTGCAGATCTTTGACAGTCGTTACAGGTAGTCAGTTGGCCGAAACTCTGACAACCAGCCTTATCAAGGGGTACCGTGTTACCCCATTCTAACTGGGTTTTGGAGGTCTGCAGACAGTCAGTCGCTCTATGTATAATATTGGTATTCAACTGCTTACGGTAAGATGGTAAGCCGACCCCAAAGTATTCGGGAAAAGGATAGGCAGATGATTGACATGAGCAACTTTCGCGTTAGTGTCTTCTACCTGACATGGTAGTACTTTTTCCAATCTCACTTTTCATATAAAAAATACTTGATTATTTTGTTCGTATTTTGACTTATTTGTTAAAAAAAACATGTTCATCAATTAATCCTGTTTTATTTATCCAATCATAATTCACAAGAATCAATTCGGTAATATTTGCCTTATTTTGTTTACTATCCAGTAATTTTCTATGTCGGTACGGTTGGCATAAATTTTAATTTATAAACGTTAACATTACAAGCTTAAATCAACATAGCGTTTTAAATCTGTAATTAAGTGTTTGTTTGTTTATGTTACCTTTGAAGTGAGAAATCGGTGGAGTTGATATATGGCTGTTATACGCGTTGCCCGGAGTCTGCGACATAGTATAGGGAAAACTATCCATCACTCGGCTTGGGGACAAAAGGTCAAAGTACAAAGGAAGTAAATGGAGGGAAAAAAACGACACAAAAATTTTCTAGTTGTAGGCATTCTTAAATATAGCCCTTCGCTTCATCGCTTCGATGAAAAGGACTAACTTAAAGGGGTTGGAAGAATTTTGTATGAAGCGTGGCCTGCCGAACCTCCGCCATTTTTTTTATTAATAAACAAGAAATAAAGAAAGAAAACAAGTTTATTTGGCACATTCCATAATGCACACAACAATAAAAAAATAACGCGATTGCGGAGATTGTAACTTTGAGGGTTTATATCCCGGAAACGTGACACTTTAGAAGATTTTATCTAATTCAATACTTAATTATATCGATGCCAGCTATCATTTCATATAAGTTTTTATCATCATCATCTGATGAGGCTGATGTCTATAATGTTCCCACTGCTGGGACACAGGCCTCCTCTCTGTGAGAGGAAGTGGGTTGTAATCCGCCACCGGGCCCAGTGTGAGTTGGTAGATGTCACATGTCTTCGAATTTTTAGTTCTAGGACATGCCGGTTTCCTCACGATGTTTTTTCTTCGCCGTTTTTGAGAGCAGCGGTGATGAAATAAATTACACAAAGTAATGCGCCTGCCTGGGTTCGAACTCACGGCTTACTGCTCGTAAGTCGGGGCTGCCACCACTGGGCTACAGCTGCTCTGAAGTTTTTATCAGTGAGCGCTATTTTGAAAATAATGTAAAATAGCGGAAGTTGGCAGGTCAAAAAATTCAAAGCCTTTTCTATTCTATTTTCTATCTAGAGGTTGCAAACACGACTGTTGAGCATGAGGTATTCTAGGTTCAATTTTCAGGTTGGCCAAAGAATTATTAATGGGGTTTTAGGAATTTCTCAGTAGCTGCCTCGGCGTTTGGATTTGTGCCAGGTTGTTGGCAATAGGCTCGTCCCTATTACATGGGACGTATACATGATTAGCGAAATTTGGGTGTGCTAAATAGATAAACCTCTGCCCAACCTTTCAGAGATTACGGGCATCATGTTACGTTATGTAAAATTAACTTCTTCTATCTTAAAAGTAAGCATTTCAAATAATAATCCTTCATACCATTATTTACGGTATCAAATTATTTGATCCGTCTTAGCGTTCACTCTTCAAGTAACGCTTATATGAAGGCAAATATTTAATATTAATGATACGTTGGTAGGTACTTGGTGGGATTACGCTTATGTTAATTCCGCATGTGGAATTGATGAGCATTTGGTGTTTGTTTGCGGATATCTCACGTTATATTTTGGTTGTTTAATTACTTGTCATCGCAATTGACAATAGAAGTTACGGCTTTATGCCTGTTTTGGAAAATTGGATAGAAAGAGATGTCTTGCCTGTTAATTCGCCAATAAGTATGATATTAGGTAATTTATTTGTTTTTTTTTCTATATTGTAATAGATAGGTACCTGTAATTTATATGGGGTACATAAAAAAGAATATTCTATCTATCTATTTATTTTCCCAACCAGGAGCTAAATTAATAATTTATATATATTTTTTTTAATATTATTGTGTAAGTTGTAGTTTGTAATGATAACATTTAATCTAATATTGGATCACCCATGTGGAAATAAGTCATTTTCTAAACCAATTTCAATCACAGCTAGCATTTATTTTCGTTGGATCGTATTTTGTTACCGACTTCATAGACATGGGCATAGACTCGGCTATAAAGGTACATCACTTTTCTTCTGAAAAGTACACCTGTTGTTATAACATGGGATTCAATGGGAATAGCAAATGGGACCCATCGTTAATACCCACAAAATAGGATCAAAAACTGGGATCCAACGAGAATAAATGAGAGGTAGTATGATTTCATAATATCTAAAAACAATGGGGGAAATTACCATGCCGTTGCCATTGCTGCAAAACTACTATTTAATCTTAAAATGGGTCACCCATGTCGCAATATGAGATTATCTACACGTAATTTTTTTCCATAAAAACTGGAATGTTAATCACATTCTAGCTTTTGAATGTTGTCTGTGAATGTTATGTGTGTTGTTTGTGAATGTTTATCAATACTTAGATAAAACAACTATGCAATTATATACTTAATGTTAAAGGAAAGAAAATTAGTTCGTCTCTACGGTTTCAAAAGTTATTGCTCAAGAGTAAAACGTGACTACATTTTTTTCTTCCAAAGCAAGAAGTGATTGTTAAGTTTAAGACTATATGGAGATATAATGAGTGTAAAACTACCCTTAGCGTCCGACCCAAGTCATTGCGATTTTTTTTTTGTTCTTTTGCATACCTTCTAGTAACAGTGTTACAGACTTCCGGTACTGCTTATACCAGCTCGATTGCATAAGGTATCGATGATAAGTAATGATGGTCTATAATTCTGATTTTATTTTGATAAGTCTCATTTAATTGTAAAGGTAGGTATTATTTAATAATACTAATAATATTTTCTTTATTCGAGTATCCATGACTATGATGATTTAGTGATTATTATTTTATTTTTAATTGATTGTTAAATAATCAAAATACATTATGGCACCTTCCGCTTGTCAGCTTCCGGTACGCCGAATATTCATCATCATCATCATCATTTCAGCCCGAAAGACGTCCACTGCTGGACATAGGCCTCCCCCAAGAAGGGGCGTTTTGCCATAATTGCCACGCTTGGCAGGCGGGTTGGTGATCGCAGTACGGTTGTTACAAAAGCACAGAGATCGCTGCTGCCCATTCTCTGGTAAGTCCCTTAGTCGCCTCTTACGACACCCACGGGAAGATATGGGATGGTGCTATTCTTTACTTACGACACCACACAGAGCCGAATATTATTATACTAGCAGCCCGCCCCGGCTTCGCACGGGTATTTAACAATACACAAACATAAAAAACCGGCCAAGTGCGAGTCTTACTCGCACACAGGGTTCCATAGCCCCAAACAATATTTTGAACTGTCATTCATTAGTTAATAGTATTAGTTGGTAAACTTCTACTCAACCGCAAAACTAAAATGGTTTTTCATAGTATGTTAATGAAAAACAAAGTTACTGCTGCAGTTTGATGAAAAAGTCCCATATCTCAAAAACTAAACATCATAATATCTTATTGAAACCAATTTTCGTTGATAGTTTTTTTTACGTTCTACAATCCTAAATATTTTCAGAATTTTCCTCCTCTTACTTTAGAAATTAGAGGGGGACACATTTTACCACTTTGGAAGTGGCTCTAGCGCAAACTATTCAGTTTAGAAAAAAATGATATTGTATATGAGTTTAGAAAAAAATGAAGACCTATCCATAGATAACCCACACGTAGGGGTATGATTAAAAAAAAAATTTGGTTTTCAGTTCTATGTATGGGGAACCCCAAAATTTATGTTTTTTTTTTCTATTTTTGTGTAAAAATCTGAATGCGGTTCAGAGAATACATCTACTTACCAAGTTTCAACAATATAGTTCTTATAGTTTCGGAAAAAAGTGGCTGTGACATACGGACGGACAGACAGACAGACAGACATGACGTATCTATAAGGGTTCCGTTTTTTGCCATTTGGCTACGGAACCCTAAAAACCCTTCTATTTGCGTCAGGTAACTAAAAAAAAATCTCTGTGGTTTGAAATTTTGTATGGTGTCTGGTTCTGTATGGTGTCGGACGTAAAGAATAGCACCATCCCATATCTTCCCGTGCCGGTGTCGTAAGAGGCGACTAAGGGACTTGCCAGAGAATGGGCAGCAGCGTTCTGTGGGCTTTTGTAACAACTGTACTGCGATCGCCAACCCGCCTGCCAAGCGTGGCGATTATGTCAAAACCCCCCCCCCTTATGTCAATGGCGACACTTGGGGGAGGTCTATGTCCTGCAATGGACGTCTTTTGGCTGAAATGATGAATGATGATGAACTAAAAAAAAATTATAAACAAAGTTTGAATATTCCCCTCCCGTACGGCCCGTACCCCAGTGACGCCTACATCGTATAAGGTGATGCCTAGCCAGCTGAGCGGGGTGAGCGGCGACCACGCAACTTTTTTCTAATACTTACATTTTTAAACTCCTGATATCTTTCGAATGGAATGTCCGAATTGAATAATTCAAAAAGTTATATAAAGGTATTGAAGCAGTCTTGAATATGAAGTAATTTATTTTGATAAGGATTAATACCAAGATACAAATACAGAGTCTTTTGTAACGGCGGCATTAAAATATTTTTTTTTTTAAATAAAAGAACACTTATTGTGGCATAAATATAATAGTTAGACATATGCTGTCGCGACACTTTTTGTAAATAATGATGTGTTCTGCAAAGTCGTAATACATTATTTTATTCTATCATCAATAGTTTTCGCAGCGCACGCGATGTAAAGAATATTTTAGGTAATTTTTATACACCTTGGGTTACATAATTGCAGTTTTAGTAAGGATCCCTAATTTTTTTGAAAATATAATATAGCCTATGTCACCCACGGATAGTGTAGCTTCCCAACAGTGAAAGAATTTTTCAAATCGGTTCAGTAGTTTCGGAGCCTATTCAATGCAAACAAACAAACAAACAAACAAACAAACAAACAATCAAATCTTTCCTCTTTATAATATTAGTTTAGATTACAATTAGCTTAGATTTTAATGATTATTGATCAATTATTTTGTTATAACTAACTGTTAATTATTATAACATAGTGATCCGATGTAATGTTTAGATTTTTGTGGAAATGTTTAAAAATCGATGTGTTGGGTTTTTGAATGCTGACGTTTTGTAACCGTCAGGTGAAGAAGTTGTAGTGGAAAACTCTAACCTAAATAAATCCGGCATACCTAGTGCAACCATATTTTTATTCTGGACCATTGTCGCTGACCACGTACTACACTTCAGAAGTGGGATATGTCTGGCCTATGTATTGATGGTATTGGTGCAAAGAAAAGGAGTCATAGTGAAACAGTGACGTTGGAGGATGACGGAAATTCCGTATTTTTATCTTCATTAGATGACGAGGGTTCCGACAAAAGATACCTCCAACGAAAAAGCCACCGTGTTACCCAAACTGACGCTGAAGTTATCCCAAAGTTTTATCCAGATGAAAAATCTGGCAACGTGAAGGGATGGTTGCACAAAATTGACCAATTAGGCGATGTATATGATTGGAACAGTAAGGATCGGCAGTTCATTATGCAAATTCGTCTCCGAGGATCCGCTAGAGATTGGTATAACGACTTAAATAATTACAATCTCACGTGGAAGGAATGGAAAGACTCATTAGAGACCGCCTTTCCACGTTCAGCCGATTTTGTTGACCTCCTAGAAATTATGCTCGCAATGACTAAATATTTCCACGACAAGCTGTCGACCCAAAAAATGCAATATTTACGGTGAGGCTGCGTTTTTGTGCGTAATCAAAGCTGTGTGCAATAGGAGTAATCAAAGCTGTGTGCAATGGGACTAATCAAAGCTGTGTGCTATTGGATTAATTCAACCTGTGTGCAATGGGAGTAATCAATGGACTAAATATTATGTGAAACATTTTCTGGGAAACGAAATTCTGTGAAACAAGATGACACCAATGTTTAGGTTCTTGTAGAAATGTTGAAAAGTCGTCGAACGTACCGTTACGTTTTGTAACCGTCAGGTGAAGAAATTGTAGTGGAAAACTCTGAGATATTAGGCGTCAAAGTTCCAAAGTTTTCACAAGTTTTTATACAAGTGTTTACTGTTTTAGTTTTGTTACAAATACCTCCATGGCCCCTATGCTTTTCAATGCATCGCTACATTGAGTCCACCATAAACCTTATTTTTCACCCAAAAATAAGTCGTTTCAAAATTCTGCAGGTTCCGTGCAAATAGGTCCGCAACAAGAAGTTTCAAACTCGTGCAGTCCGAATAATCAAATTTTGATAAAAATTCGAAGCGCACTGAATTTCCGATAAACTAGTTTTACTTCCAAACCAATTAAGGCACTAACATAGATTCGGTCATTTGAATGTACACCCTTTACTACACAAAATAAAGTCCAAAATGCATCGTTACATTTAAAGCGATTTGCATACCTAAAAAAACGAGCAATTTGTGTAATCAGATTTACCATCAAGTCCTGGATTTCAAATCGCCGCCAAATTGCACAGCCTATCTGATCCGATCTGAAACGCATGATGCTGAAAGCAAATTGCTATTGATTGTCCTCTTTAGTCAGATCGTCAGTTGATTTTACTCTGCATTAAGAATGTTTTTAACGAAGGCACAGTAGTTCCCTTCTATTAAACATTTATTTTCTTAGAAGTCAAGTTATACCTTGTACATTCGTCACAAAGTATACTCACCACAGAAAAAATCTGACGAGATGATATTTACTGTCTCTTACCTGACTCGAATTTATTTATTCTACGCAGTTTTTTTTCCGAATTTTAAAACTATTGGTGAAACATGATTTTTGGATACTATTTTGATTTTAAAAGCAATAATTTTGATGTTAAATTTTATCAAAATGTCTCTCTCTCGTTGTCTGTTTATTTATTATCTTTTGGAATAAATTAAATAAATTATCTTTTAGAACAGTCAAACAAATAGAAAATTGATACAGGCAAAAGAGATTATTGGATAAGTTGCGATAGAACTGTTTGCAGAGGGAAGAGGAAAATATTGCAGATTAACTGTTGCGTTGTGTTGCGCTGTTACCTTTCATAACTTCGTAGATTGCCAACTCAATTATCGTGGCCCCTCTTTGAGTTTTTATCTCAAGAAAACTTGAAGTGTTAACAGGAAAGTATACACGATTACCAGATGTAATAAAAAACTGTTTTTCATTTAAAGGATTTTTAATAAGACTTGAAATGATTTTGATCCACTAGCCCCCTAAGTCCCCCTATTGACAAGGAACTTAAACATAAAGGGCGAAATGTATTATTTGTTTTTATTTATTTATTTGGCCGATAGGGTCGAAAAGGTCTGAAATGGTGACCGCGAACCGGAAGACGATGCGGTGGAAGGGAGGCCTCCCGCTAAGTGGAACCGATGACCTGGTAAAGGTCCACTGGATGCGAGTCGCACGGGAACGGTCAATGTGGCGACACTTGGGGGAAGCCTATGTCCAGCAGTGGATGATTTCCAGCTGAAATGACGATGATGATTTTATTCATTAACATGTGGGTGTACTATTAGATAAACCCCTGCCTAACCCTTCCGGGATTACAGGCGTGTGGATGATGATGATGGATGGCACTTCGCACAAAGAAAGAAAAATGTCGCCGACAGCTCGCAACAATCAGGTAGCCTACATGACGTCTTAAAGCAGTCTTGTTTTACTCTTATTGCAGTGTGGGACAGAGATGGAGCTATACAGGATGTTTATCGCCATCTCTTTCCCACACTGGGAAAGGAGTAAAACAATAATGTTAAAAAACGTCATGGTACGCCAGCAGTAGTCGCTGAGCTGTTGCCGAAGCAAATCGCGTAGTAAGGGGCAGAAAAAAAAAACAAGCAAAAACTGATAAAATTATGAAGCTGAACACGCTCGATTACATTTCGTTACAAAATCAGGTTTGTACCGAGTCGGATAACAAGGAATCCCCACGATTCAAATTTAGATAAGCACAAAACTCCGCTGATATCCCCTTATCCTGCAATTAAGCTCGACTTTGTGTTCCCAGAAAGGGATTATCGTTTTATTTTCTGGCAACCCTTGAAGTTTTGTTGAGGGAAATCACCACAATGGCTTCAACATTTTTCATTGATGACCTAGCGCTCTGGAAATCCAAAGTCATTCTCATTATTTAAAAACGAGCAGATTATTATCCGACCGCGCCAGAAGGAGGATTATTTTAATTCTTATATTGGATAATGGTAAAATTGTTATCTGTCTATACAAGTAGGTAAACACGCCTTTATTAGAACTACTAACTGCCCGGACAGACTTCGTTCTGTTAAAAGTTTTTTTTTTTTTAAGTGTTTTAACCTAAACAACCAAAAAAAAAAAATTGCCGAATTGGTCCAGCCATTCTTGAGTTATACGCTTACCAACATTCATTTTTATTTATATAGAAGAAGCTCGGTAGGTAAAAAAGGGCTTTGAACTGTTTGGCTTGCGTATCTTTCGCCATTTTATTTTCGGAATAGCGGCCACACTTTGTAAGAGTACCTGTGTTAATAAATAGCTGATGTCACGAGATTGCTGTATGTAACGAACTAGAAGCCATCAAAGTTACAATCTCCGCCATCAATACATCTTCGATAGCTCATACGAGTCTTTCATATTTTGGAAATTGGTCGCATCACCGCTGTCTTGGAAATAAAATAAAATGGCAGTAGTTGCGGTATCTCTTGTTTCAGGATGTGATCAGAAAGACCGTGTCAGATGACTTGGTTGAAGACATCCTCTTTCTACAAGGCAAGAATTTTTAAAATACTACTTTTGCGCACTTTCATTATACTAAGAAATATTGTGAGTAAAATGGTACGAAGAATCAAGATATTAGATATTAATAGATCAAGATATCATTTAAAAAAAAAAACACCGCTCCTTATCGAATATTCTTCTAAAATATGGCTGGGTAGCTCCAACATGTAACAAACTTTATTGATTGAAACGGCTTGACCTCACCGAAATATCCTACGAGTTAGCGAAATATTTTAATTTAATTAATAAAGGTTTAACACAAAGTTCTAGTACGTAGTTCGTGGGCAAAATCAAAAACAACAAAAATTAGACAGAATTCTGAAAGTGTAACAAACAATATTTATACACCCCAGGAGGTTTGTAGCCTGGCTTAAATTAAACTAAAGTTATTTTAGGAGTATTTACATATCCACGCAATTCTTCTTCTTGTTGAATCGATGACTTAGATTTTGTCCGACTGAGCTCTGTCGTTTGCCTCAAGACCTGGAGGGTGTAATTAGTTGCGTACGACGGGCAGGAGAGGTCACGCATATCCTGTGTTTGGGCTCCACACTTTGTGTCTGAGACGGGTCGATTATTACAGGATTTGGATCTGCAACAATAAAATATATCAATAACGTTACTTGTAACATACAGTTTTCTAGCAAGAATTGTCTGTCCCAAAATAAAAGAAATATAACGCTAAGAGGTCCTTATGTATTGCTTAGAGTAGGACATATATTGTGATTTTATTCGGTGGTAAAAATAACAAAGTAAATAAATTTACGTGCTTTCGTTCCAATATGTTTCTCCGTATCTAACAAATTGTGTTATTTATTCATGAATATTGGTATACTTCACTAAACATAATTATCATAATATGTCTGGCTCAATGTTTTAGCAGGATTTCAGAGATTTTATTGGGGTAATATTTTTATTTGCGTAAGAGATATTTGTTTTGAGTGCGTGTTTTTATATTTATTTTGTGGCTTCAGTGGTTAGTATGTTAGGCACGTTCATATTATCGGCCACGTAGAAGAAGCTGGGCTCATTATGATACATTCAAGGATGACACTGAGTTTTTCGGCAGAAAATAATCTCGCGACTGGAAAGAAGTACTCGTATCTAGGACCATTGAAAATAAACAAATGAGTAGGTACTGAAGAGATGTAATTAAACCTCCACGGTGGGAAGTTACTTGCGTTTCTATTGGCGTTAATAAGGAGTAAAACACTAACTTCATAATCATAAGATAGAAAAAAGAATAGAAGGAGGCCACGATGTAAAACACGATTTTAGAGACAATCATCATTTAATTTTGACGGCACGGTTGGCGCGGTGGCTGTGATCGACTGCTGCGCTGCGTGTCGCGGGTTCGATCCCCGCACGAAGCAAATATTTGTATGGCCTACAGATAGTTGTTCCGGGTCTGGCTGTTTGTCTATGTGAGTTTAAATGTTTGTAAACGCATCCACGATACAGGAGAAATTCGTAGTGTGGGGCAAATTTAAAAAATAATAATAATAATAACTTCAAAAACACATCTTATTTACAACATCCTTCATAGAATCTAATACTGTTAGCCTGCATCTTCCCACTGCTGGACAAAGGCCTCTCCTCATGACTTCCAAATGTTTCGATCCAGGGCCAATGTGGACCACTGGAAGCTGGTCTTGTCCAGCTCGTCCCGCCATGTTCTAGTCAGTGTGTGTTTGCAAGTCGTGATGACACCCATGATTATCGTCGCCACTGACGCCGTGGTTAACGTATCTACATACCATCCCAAGACGAGGAGCTCGTTAAATAATAACAGCGGCACGGGACGATCTTTAAGGTTAAGCCGTGCTTGCCGAGGTTGGTCCGTGGATGTGTAACCATAATTACATATCGGGTTTTCTCCGTGCCTCGGAAAGCACGTTAAGCCGTTGGTTCCGGCTGACATTTGTAGATCTTTGACAGAGGTTACGAGTAGTCAGAAGCCAAAAAGTCTGATATCCAGTCTTACCTAGGGGATCGTATTACCCAGTTACTGGGTTGTGGAGGTCCGATAGGCAGTCGCTACATGTAAAATACTGGTAATCAGCTGCGTCCGGTAAGACTAAAAGCCGACTCCAAGATAGTTTGAGAAAAGGCTAGGCAGATGATAATACTGGGCCCAAGAAATTTAAAGAAGTCGTACCATCGATATGAAAGAAACAAAACATCGTCTTGGTATGATGTTCACCTACAGGTTTTATTTTCAAGAAACGAGTAATGCTTTTAAGTAAGGTATGAAAAAACGCAGTAAATAATTAGAAACCGTAGCATATTTTTAGAGTCAAGGCCCGTTCATCTTTGGCCACAAATCGCGATATATTTAGCTCCATTGATTTATACTGAGAATTATTAATATTTATGATGGTTATTAATCTTACTGTATAAATAAAGTTGGTGCGGTTCTAAATTTATGTTGTTTATTCCCAAAATTCTTGTGACTGTAATAATTATTGGGAATTCAATCATACAGTTTCTATTTTCCGAATGAATTGCATCCTCTGAATGATGATTTCATTTCGAAATACGAAAGTAGTATTGTGACAATATATAATTATTTATTGTCACAATACTACCTTCGAGTCATTTGCATATATATAGATTATATCTACGAGTATACAAATAAATAAAATTTTCCTAACAGAACAGGAACTTTTACTAACAGATAGCTGATGTTATAAAGAGTGAGATAGGTTTTTTTATTTTAGAAAAAACCGCCAAGTGCCAAGATTGAGCCTAGAAGGAAAAACATATGGAATTCACAGCTTATCTCCTCATGCATTCGGGCCCAGTATGTTGGGATTTGAGTGAGAGAATTAGGTCACACTGGTTTTCGGTGCAATTTATCTCTACATAAACGAGTCGGACTCGCAAGTTTCGTGCAAGAAAATTAAAACCCTTGAAATTTTTAACAATGTCCGAGTCATATTTTAATAATAATTTCATGGGACGAAGATTGCGGGGCTGGCCAGTTTATTTATACAAAGAGCCATTTAAACACACATCGAATGTGCCTTTACACTCAAAATATCTAAAGGCTAATATGAGGTTTCCCTTTCAAAGAGCCCGAGAATTATCACAAGCGCTTTTCACAAAAACAGGAATCTAATAAACTGCCTGGCTTGGAGAGAAAAATCATTTTCTGTTACGTAATCCGGCTCGAAGGCCCGTCTTTGCTTTACTGTATTGAAGGCAATTAACCTTTCTCGTTTCGCTTACCTTTTTACGGGGATAATTTAATTCTTTATTGTAAGCTTTAGACTTTTTTGGCATACTAATTTTAACCCTGTTTTGGATTAACTTTTTCTGAAGATGTTTATTGTTTACCTTGTTCAATAATGCTAAATACTAAGATTTTAGGTTTTTTAGTCTTACTACTGTTATAAATGCGAAAGTTTTGTGAGGATGGAGGTTCGTTAATTTTTCACTCAAAAACTACTGAACGGTTTTTTTATGAAATTTGGCGTACAGATAGTTGCCAGTATTAACCCATAAAATACTTTTTCATTACTCATACTCTGAAAGTAGGTCTGAAGTAGCCTGAGGAGCGGGATGAAAGTAATACTTTTCATCCCTAGGGAGAATCGCTTTCAACTGACAGATGTCAAATTATTAAAAAAAAACTAGTTCTATTTACACATGTTTATTGAACCATGTTCCAACTTTCTATGCAGCCACGATGTAAAATTGAAATAACTTGAAGTTAAGTATTGATTAAAGAATATATATATTTTAAATAACTTTATTATAATTAAGTTTCAACAATTTCTTTAAAATAACATAGAGTTGGGCAAACTATTTACCATTTTTTCAATGCCGAAATTGAAAAATAATGGCTGAATAGCTGGCTGCCCACAGAAAAAAAAACAAAACAGGCGGTAAAGCGGCAATCCGAAATAAAATTTACAAATTTTTTCTTTAGCTAATTCATGTTTTTATTTTTACTTTCCTTGTATTCGTAATGAAAAGCACAGTGTTTACCTTGGGTTAAAGACTTATTTAGTCCCTCGAACTATTGGCGTCCTTACTTCATTCGGGCGCCAAACCCCGTCTCGGGACTAAATAAGTTACTTTCACCCCTGGGGTAACAATGTACTATTTACTTCCTTAGAACGACCCTGCTGGACAATTACATAACTTCACACGGACGAAGCCATCAGCTCTGCTAGTTTACTATAAAACTAAATGCGGTTCTCGTAAATACAGAATGAAATTTTTTTTTTGATTTATGAAGACCAGCTGGACTACCATGACCTCTGAAAGCAGTATTGTTTTATTCTTATTCCAGTATGAGAAAGCGACGGAGCTATAGAGGACGTCTAGCGCCATCTCTTTCCCACACTGAGGAGGAGTAAAACAATAATGTTTTAAGACGTCATGGTAGGCCACCAGAACAAAGTTCCTACTGTAATGTGGTGCGGCGCCGAATTGAACGCCGAGACGAGAAAAAAGCGTTACCCTTTTTGTTACCTTAATCAACACCAGACGAGGTTAAAAAATATAAGCCTTGATTAATGTTTCCTTTTTCATTACTTTGAGCCAAAACAGACGAAAGGTGGGCTTGCTGAAAATTCATGAATAATAATGTTTATTTTGGAGAAAAACCCCAAACGGTTCAAAATTTGTTTATTTTTTTAATTAAAACCGACTTCAAAGTGATGGCTCAAGTTTTCTTTCAAGTAACCACTCTAAAATCGAATAAATTTGTTATATTAATTTATGAAAACAAAGTTTTTATAACTACTAGCTGTCCCGCGCAACTTCGTCTGCAACATTTTTCATTGCTGCTCCGCTCCTATTGGTCGTAGCGTGATGATTTGTGAATCTAAACCATTCACAGATCCCCTTGAACACACACAAAAAATTTCATCAAAATCGGTCCAGCCGTTTAGAAGGAGTTCAGTGACATACACACTCACAGAAGAATTATATATATAAAGACATACAAAGTTTATAAAACGCCACAAAACCGTTACCGTGATGAGGCGAAAAACAATACACTATTACGCTTTGTGTTTCTAAAATATAATAAATAGCTAATAAATAATAAAAAAATGTAATAATACTAAATGTAATAATAGCGAACGGTTTTTTCGACTTAACAAAAAAATCGAATGCCTTATAATATGAATGTGTTATTAAAACATAAATTTAAGAATAAAATCTCTAAATGACTACTTTATCAAAATCCGATCCGTACTAATACAGACACAAAAAGCGACTTAAGTCCATAAAATGCAAAATCATCATCGTCAGCCTATAATATTCCCACCGCTGGGACACAGGCCTCCTCTCTATGAGAGGGAACCCGCACTGGGCCCGCGTGGTAGTTTACAGTGGGCTGTAAACTACTACGCGGGCCCAGTGCGGGTTGGTAGATGTCACAAATGTCGTCGAATTTTTGTTCTAGGACATGCCGGTTTCCTCAGTATGTTTTCCTTCACCGTTTTGAGGGCAGCGGTGCTGAAATAAATTACACAAAGTAGTGGGCCTGCCTGGGTTCGAACCCAGGGCTTATTGCTCGTAAGTCAGGCGTGCCAGCACTGGGCCACCGGTGCTCTCTATATGCAAAATAAGAACATGTATAAAAATACTCATGATCCAATTTTCTAGAGGATATCGTTTAAGGGCGCGTTTACAATTCGGCCCAAATTTTGTTGATTTTCGGTACATTTTGTGGCTAAACTAAACCAAATCAATTATAATTAATAACTGATACAGATAGATTGGTTCTTCATCTTCAAATTCATGAAACATTTTTTTTAAAGTTATTGTTTTTTTATATTGTAATAACGATCTTCCGTTGACATGTTTACGAAATCGGCTTGAGTTTAGGAACAATTTTTGTTCTACTATCAACATATTTTAAAATTTCTAAAAATACGGTAAGTAGGCAGACATAGTCAACTCTAAATCTAAGAAAAAAAAATACCTAAGTGTCACAAACTCGTCGAGGAGTTCCAGTAGCAGGCACAGAAGTACACCTTCAGGTCGCTCCATCAATTCCGGAGGTAAGGTCTCATCATAACTAACAAAACGACCCCAAACTCGGTACACCTAGCTCAACTCGTCGAGAAGTTCCAGTAGCAGTCGCCGAAGTACATCAGGTCACTCCATGAAGTCCGGAGTTAAGTACGTATTACATTGAAGTAAGAGAAATAAAAAAACTTTTTAAGTTTCAATATTAGTTCACTTGACACGTGTCAATGTAGTAGTTCGATTCGACGCCTGTCAATTTTGTAAACGCGTCCTTAAAACACGAGACTTTGAAAATAGTAACGCTTACATTAGTTCCTAAATCAATAATTTAGAGGCACTCCCTCGAGCCTAAATTATGGTTGGAAGATTACCTGATGTAAATGATTAATTAGATACCCTGACTGTGATCTGTCAACAGACCTTTGTTACAGCCGCAGGAAGCGACTGGCGACGAGAAAGAGGTATTTAGCATATCTACGCATCAAATTGAATATTTGATAAGGTTATAAAAATATTGATCCTTATGTCCACAATATATAAAAAAACCGGCTAAGTGCGAGTCGGATTCGCGCACGTTCCGTATCATTATTTATAAAAACGAGCAAAAAAATCACTTTTTTGTATGAGAGGCCCCTAAAAATTTAAATTTTATTCGGTTTTTGGTATTTGTTGTTATAGCGGCAACAGAAATACATAATCTGTAGAAATTTCAACTGGCTAACTATCACGGTTCATGAGATACAGCCTGGTGACAGACGGACGGAAGGACGGACGGTCGGACAGCGAAGTCCCAGTGGTAGGGTCTCGTTTGACCCTTTGGGCACGGAACCCTAAAAAGGATCTAATTTTTTTTTATAACTGTTCGCACTTTCAACAAAGGGAATCGAGAAAACACAGCGACGAAAACATTCCGAAAACGTTTTTCATCACTAAATGTTTACTTAGCAGAGAACGTTCATGTAAATACGCTGGTACGCACAGCGACCGATCAAGCTTACAAAACCAGTTTATGCGGATTTCTCATTGTATTGAAAATCAAAGGAAGCAACCAAAGTGAGGCCATATTATACTGGATATCTACAGCTTGATATGTTGCCATGTGTACATGTTTATGCGAGGAAATATCTCGGATTTGGAAAATGATTGGCAAGCGATCTCAATGTGAAAATAACGTATAATTTGCACAAAGATTTTGAATGCCAATAATGTTATCTCTTCTGGAATATCGATTTTATTGTTAAGGGGAATGGATTTCTATTTTCTTTTGGCAGATTCTATTGTCCTTTGGGAGAGATTCGGGTCGTGATTGTTAAACCCGTGTTTTTGTAATTGAAGTACCCAGGCTTCTCTCCTCAAGTTCTTTTTTCACAAAACAACTAAAAGCGTTTTTCAGGCGATTTTAACTAAACTCTAGTAGGTAAATAAGTTTTAACCTAGTCTTAATTAAAATATACTAATTTCTAAATCTAAATTAATTACTAAACATAAAACTAGATAATTAAAACTAAAATAACAACAAATTATAAAAGGGCGTCAAAAAACTCCTCCTCAACGCTGTCAGCTGGTAACGTGCCCAAGAGACTGGCGGCGTTGCCACGTTGAATGGCAACACTTAGCCTCTGGCCAAAGTAAAAGCCAGCCCTTGGGTCACGTGAAGCGTCAACTAAGCGTTTGGAGATTTCCTTAAAAAGGCTGTGAGCACTCGGACCCCACGGCCCCAGAGTTTCAACCCCAAACGGCTCGAAAATATAGTTACCACAAAGGTTACTATATTTACGCCGCTTGAGGTTCTCCGCAGCCGCAGCGGCAGCGCCAGCACAGCACGATGAGCTTGGAAGATGTGATGGCGCAAGAGTATCGACGCATGTTGCGTCCCACACTAAAGGCCTACCCATCTTCCAAGGAAACAACGACATGCCGTCCGGTCTTTTGCCATCGTCGCGTGCCAAGCCATTGGGCTCTAAGATAGCTGGAACGCCGACGGTAACAAGAGCTCGACGGATGATGTCATTTATGTTCGCGTGCCGCGCAAAACGGCCCGCACTTCGGCTGCATGACAGGCCGTGGTGTCCGAGGCTGTTGACAGCTTCACCACAGTGACAGCGATGAGGAGTGCAGCAGGCGGCACCAAGACGTAAGGAAGCAGCGAGGCGGAAGGTCGTGTCGTCGAACAAAGTGCCTATGCTCGACGACGGGAGTGCGTGAAGCCAAAGACCCGACTCCCATTCACCCACAGCAAGCAGTCGTGCACGCTCAGCAGTAGTAGCAGCTGTGTGAAGTAAATTGTCCTGAACTACTCTGCAGAGCGGCTCGTCCCACCGTCTCTGGGAAAATGGATTGTCGGGTTCTTCAGTATTCGGGCAAGCGAGTTTCCAAGCATCGATGGCCTCGGAAAGGCACGGCACATCAAAATCAACCAGTGTGGAAGCCAGGATATTCCTGATTAATTTCTCAGTGCCGTGGACCGAGGATATGAAAGCCGGTAAACTAATACTAGAAATTTTGCGGACGCCGAGTCCTCCCATGCGAATGGGAAGACTTGCTTGTGCCCAAGCTCGGTCGTCCAAAGCCACATTTAAAATGGATGATAAAGTATGTCTGATAATTTGATCCATTTTGTCCAAAAGATGTGTGTGCTTCCATAAAGGGGAAGCACGAAGGAAATATGTTAATTTAGGACCGAAACAGCAGTACCGAATTATGGTGATGGCCGAATGCATGTTAATTTGGAGCAATCTTTCCGAAACATCATTAAAATTTTGAATCTTTTCCTCTATGAAATCGGGAAAAGAATTTTCATGGATTGGAGCCCCGAGGAGACGAAGAGAGCTTTTCTCAATAATTTTGATGTCAGGGGCTATTGCGTTAAATTTAGAAATAGTCTGTTGTCTGTCGGTACTGTCCTTTACATATAACTCGCATTTCGAAAGATTTAGGTCAAGGCCAATGGAATGAAATTCATTTTTTAAGAAATTTAGGTCATTTAACACGGTATCTACATCGCCTCCCAAGGTTCCATCATCAAGATACCAAACGTTAAATTTAGAATTTAATTGTCGAACAATTGGATGAATAGCTAAACTAAAAATCACTGGCCCGAGGGGGTCACCTTGTTGACAGCCAACAGCAGATTCCAAAAGGTTGTCGTGATATAGTAATTTTGATGGGTGTCTGTAACATTGCCAAAGAAAACTATAAATTTGGGGTAGTTCTTTTTTTGTTTCTATTAGCAAGGTGTCCCTATTTACTGAGTTGAAGGCATTCTTTATGTCAACCTTCAGAATGACCTCACCTTTGCCAGAATTTATGTAGGTCGACAAAGCGTGTACGGCAGCCTCACAGCCCCCTTTAGAGCCGTAACCTAGCTGCAGGGGCTGAAATTTTTTCGAAACGGCCTCACCAAAAAATTTACAGCAAATCTTGGCTGCCATACGACGGTAGACAGTTCCCACGGCAATGGGACGAATGCCGCCATCCCTCTTGCGCAGGGCACATAAATTTGCCCCGTATAGGACGTCGATGACGGCCTCGTTCACCTTGCCGGAGAGCATAAGGTTAATCAGAGCTGTGAGCTCCTTCAAGAGTAGCTCACCAGCTTCCCCGGCGCCTGAACAGATAAGGTCCTTTAGGTGTTGAGGACTTAGGCCGTCGAGTCCACCGGCGGAGCCGCTCCGGAAGGAGCAAACAGCTGTGACCACCTCTCGACCTGTAATGGTGAGGGAGTGTATGTCTGAATCAGGAGGGTCGGGAAAAGAAAGGCCATCCGCTGGGGCAGGGTGTTTGGTCTCCAGAGCTGCGAGTGTTTCTGGGGAGCACGGTGCCAGCACATCGCTACTGAAAAGAATCCTGGCTGCTCCACTAATGTCACCTTCCCCTAACTTGTTTTCCACCAAATGGGATATACCTCTTGAAGAGGTATATCTCTGTGTCGGTAATTTGGTGTCTAAATCTCGAGCCGAAATATTACAATTTTCTTTAATTTGTGATGTTAAAGATTTTTTGATTGCCAAATTCTTTTGTACGTGAAGAATTCGATAAGGGAAGGTGAGCAGTTGTTCCCAAGCACTAAGCGAGTTCTCCCGGACGGCAAGGCGCACGCAACCTGCTAGGTTTTGTGCGACAACTGGTCTAGCGCCTCGGGGAACTCGCTTCAGTATAGGAACGGAGTTTTTGAATTTTGATAGGGTTTTCCAAAGTGGATCGAAAGAAGATATTGCCTGTGTTGCGGTTGAGGGTGTTAAAACAGGGCCTGAAGTTGGTGCATTTTGTAGTTTATGTACTTTTCCAATATGCACATTCAGACCCCGCTTACCTTTAAAAAACCGTGCTTGGGTACAAAGCGGGCATCTCTCCAGGGTGGTCAGCGACGTTGAAGGTTGACATGCACTATTACCGACCACATCGCTGCTGCTGTTATGCATAAATGCAGACTTAACAAAACAAAATATAATAAACTAAATTAATATCAAAACACTGAAGTCACAAACACTAATATTACAGCACTGGTTTCCTGGACTTGCACGAACACCACGAAACGCCAGCGCCGGACGTAGTCGCAGGAAAACCGGGTAAGCGGTCAGGTCAATTCCAGCTCGCAGACGAGCTCGGAGCAGACGTCGCCAGTGCGCGCCGTGCCGCGCTGCCGCCGCCCCGAATCGCCGCCGCCGATCAGGAACCACCATCAGTTTTTGCGCTCCTTATCCTTGAAACTTCACAGGATACAAACATCATGATACAAACATCATGAAACTATATCTTCTGCAACTGTCACAAATCTTACATTTGTTCAGGACACGCGTTAAATAGTTATTTTTTATCCCTTTTTTATTTACTTTATCACCAATATTCTAGGTTTTCTTAAAAATTTCAAATTAATTTAAGTAAAAAGTGTGAAAATTTGTGCCGTCAGTTTGACAGTTTTTTTTCTTTAATGTTTTTTTTTTTTTAATGTTTTATCTTGGTACTTGAGTAAATTGTCTTAATTGAATATCTTTTGCATAGTAATACAAAGTTACTTTTCGAGTCTGTTTACTTCTAAACTGCACAAATACTTTGATGCAGTATTCACCATTTTAAATGACTCCGAAAGGTTTATTTTATAGCAGAAGCTGTGGCCCCTCATTAAAGAGTTTAAAAACATGTAAATCATAGTGTCTGTTATAGTTACATAATAAATTCCTAAATGTCCGATAGTGCCTACAAGCCAGCTTAATGGAAACTGATTTTGAATGAGAAATGTTTGCATATTATTTAACAAAACGTCAAAATTAACCGTTTACTAATCATAATTCAAGTATCATAAGCAGGTTTGCAACAGTTCTATAGAGAACTGTGAGGGCCATGGACAGCGGGGTATTAATACTTCACAATAAGCTGTCGTATTTAGCAGATGCTAATTTAACATAAGTCGGACCAAGTGTTCACAGCGTAGCAACATACGGGATATCTCCCGTGATTATCGAATGTCGAAGGTAGTCAATTAGTAAACACTTACAATTTAATTTTTATTTAATTAATTTAATTTAATAAGTTGGTAAAACAAATAAAAATAAGTATTTGTCACCCTAGCGATTATTTAACTGTATTGTACCCTCTAGTTAATCTGTGTACAGCGTTGTGGGCTGCAATATTGTCTATAAGTTTTGTGTATTTCTTGTTCCTATTTTGTATATTGTAGCTGTTTGTTGTACCGCATGCATAAAAATAAGATAAATATAAATAATTAGGAGCAGTCAAATCTGTCTACCCTCTTTCTTTGTCTTTTGCTAAGCGCACTACTGGAACTCGAAACAAAGTCACGGCAAAACACACTCAAAGTATCACTACGTTTTGAGGAGTCATTATTACGCCGGCTGTTTATTTGGAGCATACCTTACACTGACAAGTTAGTAAGTAACCGAGTAAGTTTAGTTATAAACCGTGAAAACTTAGAATAGTGTTCACATAAGTAACTTCCTACTTAAAATACACGTCAAGTCTTTGTTATTATTATTCTGTAAAATTAGAGCAACATTCTTAAGAGCAAGACGTTTTACTGAGAACATTGCCAGCGCCAGCCCACTTGAGATTATCGCACTCCTATCGCATACTATCTATGAATAGTGAGGAAAATGTGAATGATAGTAAAGTACCGACTTATAAACGGTGTAAGGGACATTGTAACACATACTTTTACCAAGGGTTCATTAATCATGTTGTGTTGCTTTTGCAAGCGATGATTTTTTTTGTACTTGGTAAAAGTTTATGTCGTGGCTAACTAATAACAGCCCCACGGGTAGTTCTTTAAGGTTAAGCTGTGCTTGCCGAAGTTGGTCCGTGGATGGGTGACCATAATTACATACCGAGTTTCTTCCGTGCCTCGGAAAGCACGTTAAGCCGTTGGTCCCGGCTGTTATTTGTAGATCTTTGGCAGTCGTTACGAGTAGTCAGAAGCTAAAACTCTAACATCCAGTCTTAACAAGGGGCATCGTATTACCCAATTAATGGGTTGTGGAGGTGAGATAGGCAGTAGCTTCATGTAAAATACTGGTAATCAGCTGCATCCGGTTAGACTGCAAGCCGACCCCAAGATAGTTTGGGAAAAGGCTAGGCAGATGATGATGGTAAATGGTTATGTCAATATAAATACTTTCTTTTTTGCGTAGGGATATCATGGAATGTCCTCTGATAGGTAGGAGGACACCGTAGGGGGAGAAGGGGTTTGTCAAACTCTTGCTGACTAAAATCATAAGGTTAAGGTTAAGATTCTTCGACTACCTTTGACCAAGTTGCTGGAGTGCACACCATAAATACTGAGAATTCACCAAGTTTCTGATATCGGAAGTTAGTGTTTGTTCTTCTGGCATGAGTTTTGGTCTTTGACATTCTTGAAAGGTCTAATATTAGAGGGTTAATAGATTTAGTACGGAATATTCTTACAATAGGTAATACGTATTTCAGTAGGAATACACAGAAGCACGACCGCGGGGTTTCGTTGGATGCCAAAAGCCTAAAATAAGTCAAGACAGGATTTAAAAAAACTGGGTGGCGTTTGGCTGCAACTCGCTTCATGCGATGCGATGCCGTGGCCCAGGATGGAGCACGATATTGAGCAGTAGATGTCTTCGAGCTAATGATGACGTTTACCAAAACATAACATTAATGAGAGAAAAGTTGTCGGTCTGAAATCCAGAAGCTGAGACGAACCAAAATCGACATCTATGCACAAAATCGTCATGTTCATTGATTAGTTCTGAATTACATTGAAACTTGATTTGTAGTTTCACAGTACTTGACAAGAAAACAATGCATGCAGTAGCGGTAAATCCCGAGCAGCTGACAAGTAAAATTAATTGTGGAAAGGAAATCGGTCAAGGATATAGATGCACTTATAATTACATAATATAATAATATGTTCTACTAATAATCACACTTGAATAATTATTGACTGTAGTTGTACGTATGTCTTCTAAACTATAATAATATATAATAATAATATGGCTTAATTGCCAAAAGCCTCGATCAACATCTTAGTAGGCTTTCGCTTGGCAGCTGGATCAAGGGCTTGATTCAGAAAGCAGTACTTCTGGACACGGCACGTATTGTCAGGAGGTTCCTCTCTCAAGAGCCCTGACCACCGGTAGCCCGGACCCTGTTCCCGATGCTGGTGGGCTACTATTTTTTATATTTTTAAATGTTTTTTTTATACAATTTTGTAAAAATATTTAAAAATGTAAATTATATGTGATTAAAATGAATAAAGGATAATATTATAAAGAGGAAAGATTTGATTGTTTGTTTGTTTGTATGTTTGTTTGTTTGCATTGAATAGGCTCCGAAACTACTAGTCCAATTTGAAAATTCTTTCAGTGGTATTTAGCCCATTTATCGAGAAAGGCTATAGGCTATATATCATCACGCTACAACCAATAGGAGTGGAGCAGCAATGAAAAATGTTGCGAAAACGGGGAAAATGTGACGCAAACGAAGTTGCGCCGGAGAGCTAGTAGTTTATCATCCCATTAATGCTTCTTCTTGACTGGTAAGTGCCTAATGTGGTGTCACAGCTTTTTTTTTTTAAACATTGCCCCACATTAGGAATATTTCCTGTATCGTGGGTGCGTTTACAAACATTAAAACTGACATAGGTACACAAACAGCCAGACCCAGAACAACTATCTGTAAGCCTTACAAATATTTGCTCCGTGCGGGGACCGAACCCGTGATATGCAGCGCAGCAGTCAATCGCTAAGCCACTGCGCCAACCGTGCGTTCATTATTACTTTTTTTATTTTATTTAGCCTGATCTTTCCCACTCCTGGGCAAAGGCCTCCCCCCATTCCTTCCGCTTTTCTCTGTTTGTAGCCTCTTCTCGCCAATTAACAAGAAAACTATACATTTTGGCTTTACTTGCCGTCGAGAAATATCTCTGAGGCATGCTGGTTTCCTTACTATGTTTTCCTTCCCCGAACAAAGTGATAATTACACAGTACGCTGCACATGAATCCGAAAAATCAGAGTTCCAGGCCTGGGTTCGAACTTTAGACCTTTAGACTTGGCAGTCCGACGGTTACCACTATCCTATCACTGTTTTTTGAAAATCAAATCAAATCAAATCAAATCATTTATTTCTTTGCAAATATGGGTAATTTGTACATACAGATGTGTTGAAGGCATACACTAAGAAAACACGTAATTATATTAAGCGTTATAAATAGTTAGGGCATGAGAAAAATTATATTATGTTAATGAAGCCTCGGTAAAACTGTTATATTTATGCTGAAGCCTATAAATTATGCTTCAGTTTCGGGGGTTATAATTTTGCTACAAATTATCAAATTAATTTAACTTTTAAAAGTACTAAGAACGGAACTTTGGGTTCATTTTCGTTAAAAAGGGAGCTTTATTTAAAACTAGCTTTTGCCCGCGGCTTCGCTCGCGTTTAGAAGTATTATTATTAATTAGGTATAGTTTTTGCGGCTTTACTTTTGTTTAGCATGTGTAAAAATTAGGGCCTACATAACTTCTTTGTTCACAATATTCTTAACTAATCTGTTAATCTATCTGATAGTTTTAGCGCCTAATGAGGCGCTAAAACTATCAAGCTATTGGGTGAACTTACTCTTGAGCAAGCAACATAAAACTGTCCATGAGAGAAGCAATGTTCTCTCAAGTCAATACCCGCAAATTTGAGAGTTTGCCCCTGAGACTTGTTTATTGTCATAGCAAAGCAGACTTTTAGGGGAAACTGTAATCGTTTAAATTCGAACGGGATATCATTAGGTATTAATGGAATTCGTGGTATAAATACAGTTTCCCCTTTCGCACACCCAGTTAATATAGTGGCTTCCACTATATTGCGATGTAACGCTTTCACTTGCACCCAACCACCCAGCACCCAAAAAAAAGTTAAAGTAAGTATCTAAGTAAGTAGTAAGTAAGTAAGTTAAAGTTTTTTATTTGTGGGTGGTTGTCCAGCTGGTGGTGTTATTTAAGCGGACGTCTTCATCATAGTAGCTCCAATCTTTAATTTCAGTTCAATCAGTCAAAAATCTAAGAAGATTTATACAAACTTTCATCCCTTATTTTATCCCCTTTGGGGTAGAATTTATCAAAATCCTTTCTTAGGGGATGTCTACGTACGTATTATGCATGCAAAGTCTCAGCCCGATCGGTTTAAAATTGACTAAGTTTCATACAAACTTTCATCCCCTATTTTACCCCCTTGAGGGTAGAATTGATCAAAATCCTTTCTTAGCGGATGCCTAGGTCATAACATCTACCTGCATGCCAAATTTCAGCCCGATCCGTCCAGTGGTTTGGGCTGTGCGTTGATAGATCACTATGTCAGTCAGTCTGTCAGTCACCTTTGAGTTATATATATTTAGATAAATAGATAAATAATTATATTTTTATTCGTAGTTAAATTCATTGGTACAATACAAAATAAATCTTAGAAATAATGTTGGTCTATCAAAGTTCGATGCCTGTACTAGGATAATCTGTATCACAGGCGAGTTATACTCTAAAAATAACTTTTTGGAAAAACAATTTTTTCGAGAAAATTATTTCACATGAAAATATGAAAATTTCACATATCGATTTTTTTAAAAAATGGAGTTAGTGAATAATACATACTGCCTAGAAAAAATTTGGACGGTGACTAAAAAATCTTGCTGTATAATAGATTAGAACAAAATTAAAGAAGTCAGTAAACATGTCGGTACATGCTGTGTCAATTACGCAAATAATTCGTTATAGACAATATCAGCAGTTTTTAAAAACACAAACAGGGAGCCTACCATGACGTCTTATAACATTATTGTTTTACTCCTTTTCCAGTGTGGGAAAGAGATGGCGCTTCACTGGGCCCGCGTGGTGGATTACAGCCCACTCCCTCTTATAGAGAGGAGGCCTGTGTCCCAGCAGTGGGAACATTATAGGCTGATTATGATGATGATGATGAATAGGTTTACCACTACCGAGCCCTTCGGGTATTACAGGCGGCATGTTTAGTATAAAAGTTATTTTTCTATAGAAAATGCAGACTTTAATTATAATTTTGATAATTACTCTTTATTTCTTTATTCTATTTATCTGTATTATTTTGGTTCTTCTCCATAGGAAACGACCAATCCAAACCGAGCACCTTTTTGACGACGTTTTATAAGTGCCCATGTAGGCCTATGTGAAATAAAAGCATTTTGATTTTTATCCGTCAGATTTCGGTTTTTAATTAACAGCACTGGCGCTTTCCATTTCTTGGTAACATCCCTTTGGGAATTTCAGATTTAACATTATTCATGAATGATCTTAATGCTATGCGGGCTGGGAGGTAAATATTTCCAGAGCGAGTTTCCTCTGATTAACAACGGACATTTTTAAATTAGGACCTTCTTGTTTTTTTGGGCATCCCAGCAACGGATATGTGGGCCAAATATTCCGACGTGGAAGCCACATTAGCTTTGAACAGCAGTAATTTATAACCCGCAAGTTTGCGGTTTCCGGACAAGAATTATTTTGTGAATTTGTGATCAGTATTTCAGCCAAAGGACATGGGCTGGGCATGTAGCAAGGTTCAATGACGATAGATGAACATTAGCAATTACAACATGGAAGGGACCACTAGGAACCAGATGCAGAGGTGCGTCGACGAGATGCTGGAGCATATTTTATCCAGATCAGTTCAGTAGTTTTTGCGTTACAGGGTAACAAACACACATCCTCAAAACTTTCGCATTTATAATATTAGTAGGATGTGCCAGTAACATCATAAATGTACGTAGAGGTTACATCTCTACAGTTTGCTGCTTAATCCTTAATCACAGAAAAACCCTAAGGCTTTTATCCTCAACAAATACACGGTCGCTCTTGGCAACGATTCTCAAATATTATTACAACCCACTAATAGTTTTATCCATCCTCTCACGCTGGTATCGATCACGGCTCTTCGATATCGTAGGAGTGTAACGAACATATCTTATCTGCCCAATACACTATAATAATATATATTTGCTTCTGTATTACATGAAGTTTTTGTGTGTGAAATAAGTCTGTGTGAGTTTTCTCGTCTGGCGTTTACAACGCTTGCTCTGTATGGTGTCGGACGTAAAGAATAGCACCATCTCATATCTTCCCATGGGTGTCGTAAGAGGCGACTAAGGGACTTGCCACAGAATGGGCAGCAGCGTTCTCTGTGCTTTTGTATCAACCGTACTGCGATTCCCAACCCGCAGGCGCCAAGCGTGGCGATTATGGCAAAACCCCCCATGTTAAGTCAATGAGGTGAAACTTGGGGGAGGCCTATGTCCAGCAGTGGACGTCTTTCGGCTAAAATGATGATGATGATGATGTGTTAATAACAATGCATAAAACATGTATCTTAGATGGTGTCTTCTATAGCCGATTTTCGTTTCCACTGAATACAAGCGACCAGTAGTACTTTAACGTTGTCTGAAATGTTATAAAGTAAGAGTTCGGTTATTATGAATTGATAGCGAGTACCACCGCCTAAAAAAACTGGCCAAGTGCGAGTTGGACTCGCGCACGAAGGGCTCCGTGCCATTATTTATAAAAATAAGCAAGAAAATCTTTAAATATTTTATTCTGTTTTTAATAAGCGGCAACACAATCTGTAGAAATTTCAACTGGCAAATTATCAGGGTTCATGAGATACAGCCTGGTAACAGACGGGCGGACGGACGGACGGACAGCGAAGAGTCTCCTGGGTCCTGTTTGACCTTTTGGGTACGGAACCCTAAAACGATGTTTTTTGTATGGGGGCTCATGCTATAACGGCATTAAATATTACGGTTCAAAAGATGACAGACGGTCGGAAAGGCAGCCGGAACCTTTTTAGGTAGGTACAAGAACCTCAACAACCTGTCACTTTCACTACTGATTAAAATAATTCTACTCTATATAAAAGCGACGGTTAAAGTTCTAATAAATACTTGAAGTTTTGCTTTCAAATGTCACCCACAGATATTTGGAAACTAAAATAACTTAGGTTAGAATTATTACTAGCCTTAATTAAATTTAGGAAATTAGAAGTAGATATACAAGGTGTTGTTTTGAATCCTCGTCAAAATTCAGGAGGTTATCACAAAAGACGTAAATAATCAATTTATACCACGGTACCAAGTTAATTATTAAAAAAACGCTGCTATTTTTTGTTGTTTAAATTTGTCAGTATTTCAGAATTTAAACTCCCTTATCGTGGTTTAGGGAACAGTAGATTATCGAATTAACTTTTGAGATTCTTTGTATGTGTGAAAGCTCGGTTATAGGGCGAGGATCAGACGTGTCGCGTTTAAAACACGGCTGGTTCACACTTACCGATTTCCGTAAATATGATAAAAAAGAAATACCTATCCATTTTATTATTGATTCGGGTTGAGAATCATTACCATAGAAATAGAAATAATTTATTTGCATTGAATGTAAATCAATGCAGTTGAGTATTTGTATTTGTTTGCATACTTACCTCATAGAATTTGACGAGGATGAAAAACAACACCTTGTATTAGTTACAAGCAAATTAACGATAGATTGTGGACCTTACAATAAATATGAGGAACCAACCTAATAACTAAGGCGTTTCATTTGGCGCCCACCGTAGGCGCGGGCCTGTGGACGGTGAGTAATGGGCTAGCTCACCGTCCGTCCGTCTTATGACGACAGACCGTGCCGACGGCGCGTTCGTGTTCCACGCACGCCTCAAGGAGATGTATGTCAGCAAATCGGATGGGGTCCGAGAGGGCCGATGCCTGCCAGGGCTGCGGGTTGTTCGAAAGAGATACCGTGCCCCTGGAACACAAAGGGCTAAGAAGGAACATGGATGGGTTTTAGTCAGTACAAGTCTGACACTCCCTTCCGCTCCGCCCAGAGCGGAAGAAGTCATTTGATGATTTCCCAACCTAAAAAAAAAAAGGCGTTTCATTTTACACCGTTTTATTCTTTACTTTTATTTTATTTCGTAATTATAATTAGACAATTAGCACAAGGATGAGGAGAGGTCAAGGAAATTAATTTTACCAAACATAATAAATTAAATAAAACAAAGTACACATTATTACGTTTCATTTTGCCTTTTATTCATTTATGGCATATAATAATAACGTTTACATAATTATTTTCTACATAAAACACCTAACAATAATCGAAAAATATATACCTTTTCCGTTTTTCCTGAAAACATCGGGAAAACTAAACGTGCGTAAATTCCATTCGCATAGTTAAATTCTGTTCACGTAGGTAAATTCTATCCGCGTATGTTAATGCTATTTATTCAAGCATCCTACCCAAGGTACTTACAGATTTTCGGAAGCCGCGCTGAAAAACGGGCATTTACAAACGCGTACCAGCGTTAGCGCCCAACATTTTTTATCACAGATTTTTGTAGGTCTGTCTGTTTGTTTGGGTTAATCTCCAAAACGGTTGTAGTGATTTTGGCGGAACTTTTATTGGCAGATAGCTGATGTAAAAAAAAACCCTTGAAATTGTTAAAAAAATCAGATGTAAAAAGGGGTTTTTTTTATAGGTAGCATGAATTAAACTAACTTCCAGTGTACTAGTTATATAACACAGATATATAAAAATTGACAAATGGGAAAATTTGGAAATTTGGAAATAACTGACCATAACTCAAGACTTCAACAATGGATATCCGTAATTCTCATTTTGTTTTCTTTGTTATGGTCCAGCAAATGATAACGAAATCATAACAAAGGGAACTCAGAAGAATCAGACAAGCAGCGAAAAGAACATTTTTGCAATTTGTCTGATTTGTAATCTCGGCTGCAACTGACGATAGAAACTAGTTTCTATTACAACCGAGATTTTGTGAAAAGTTACCTTATTTTCTAGATTGTAAGGTAGCTTTTCACAAATTCGCAACGAAAATTGAAACGAGAGGAAAATAGCTGCGGGTCAGCTTGTTCTAAATACAATTTGAAGTTTCAGACAGCAATATCCAAATGTTTTCAATTACCTTTGTAATTCAATTTAGAACGTTTGTGGATTGGGAGGTTCTGTGTGGTGTCGGACGTAAAGAATAGCACCATCCCATATCTTCCCGTGGGTGTCGTAAGAGACGACTAAGGGACTTGCCAGAGAACGGGCAGAAGCGTTCTCTGTGCTTTTGTAACAACCGTACTGCGATCGCCAACCCGCCTGCCAAGCGTGGCGATTATGGCAAAACCCCCCCTTTTGTCAAGTCAGTGTGTGGCGTTGGGGAGGCCTATGTCCAGCAGTGGACGTCTTTCGGCTGAAATGATGATGTGGATTGGGAGGAGTATGAGTGTTATTAAATTCTTTTACCTTATTTTGTCCATTTATTTTCATCTAGTGACTGAAGTTGATAGCGATACATTACTCAGCCAGTATCTATATTCTTTCTTAATGCATTCTAAACAAACATGCTGTGAAATCGTTCCTTTGAGGGCTTAATGCGAGTTTATACAAGCTGTTGTTTTTCATCCTCGTCAAATTCAAGGAGGTTACTATGCTAATGATTCTCGACCCAAATCAATAATAGAATGGGTATGGGTTTTTTTATTTACGGAAATCGGTAATTGTGAACCAGCCGCGTTTTAAACGCGGTCCGTCTGATCCTCGTCCTATAACCACGCTTGCGAATCACACATACATACAATCGCAAACGTTTATTCGATAATTTCTTATTTCTTAAACCACGTTAAGGGGTTTTTTCTGAAATACTGACAAACTTAAACAACAAAAAAGAGCAGCGTTTCAAAACAATTGTTCAACAAACAAACTAAACATAGAGTAGAAATAGGTATCTTCAGTTATTTATTGCCAACCTTTCTCATGTATCCCTAAGCCGTCTTGACCCACCCGATCCCTTCAGGGTTCTATTTCACCTTTTCAAAAAACTGAAATCGTAAAAGCAATGCAATGCGAATAATATACAAAAGAATACTCACAAACGAATAAATAAATCGCATTTCCTACAAAACACGTGGAAAAGATTATTCTTTTATCGAAGGGAATATTTAAAATGTCACGTCAAAAGGAGGCTTTAATGCCCGGTTTCGCTAACGCAAGGCGTCATACATCGAATAATGCCTCATTTTTAGGGTTCCGTACCCATAGGGTCAAACGGGACCCTATTACTGAGACTTCGCTGTCCGTCAGTCCGTCTGTCACCAGGCTGTATCACATGAACCGTGATAGTTGGCCAGTTGACTACAGATTATGTATTACTGTTGCAGCTATAACAACAAATACTAAAAACAGAATAAAATAAATATTTAAGGGCGCTCCCATACAAAAAAGTGATTTTTTTTGCTCGTTTTAATAAATAATGGTTCGGAAAACTTCGTGCGCGAGTCCGACCCGCACTTGGCCGGTTTTTTCTTTCTTTGTCGTGTGGTTAGTGCCTAACCTGGTGTCGGTTAGAAATATCTCTCAGGCATGCTGGTTTCGTCACGATGTTTTTTTACCGAAACAAGTGATAATTATACAATACGTACAAGAATCCGAAAATCAGAGGGGTTTGTCTTGACCTGTGATTTGGCAAACAGATGGTCAGACCACTAGGCTATCACTGCATTAAGGACTGTACACCAAAACTGCAGCACTCGGCGACTTAGCATTCGGCGGGTTATTTGACGGCTTTCTAGTCAACTGATCCCACTCAGGCGGGAACGCGGGTCTAGTCGGCTTAATACATTTTTGAATTACTCAACTGGACCCGTTGATAAATTTAGTGATTTGTATAGTCAGGTAGAAAAATTTTCTTCTGTTTCCACCGACCACATTGCTAGTCATCTTTGGAGCCAATTCGAGGACTTTATTACTGATGGAAGAGATGAGGCCTAAGTTGGTATCTACACAAAGCATCTGAAGAACGGGTAAATGAACAACGATCGCGCGGTTTAGGCGCAAAATGCCTAATTCTCAAAATGGCAACTGAGTCGCAAAAGGACTAGTTCTCAAAATGGCCAATTCTCAAAAAGCCTAATTCTCAGAATGGCCAATTCTCTAAAAGCCTAATTCTCAGAATGCCCAATTCTCTAAAAGCCTAATTCTCAGAATGGCCAATTCTCTAAAAGCCTAATTCTCAGAATGGCCAATTCTCTAAATGGCTAATTATCAAAATGGCACATATTCTACAATTAGGAGTATTCATTAAATTAAAGCTTTCTAAATTTATTTTTTACAAGGTGAAATTTTTCAATGCCACCTGGAGGAAAACTCCTCTAAATACTGGAAATAGCAAATTTTACTCAATGGAAACTCCTTTATTTAAAAAAAAACATATCTGCAAACAATTATTATATATGTATTCAAAGATTTTCAAAAATTCGTTTGCCACACTCGTTAATCGAACTAGCTAAGACCGAAAAAAAATAAAAATTCTGTACTTTTATGGTATCAAAAAGTCAAAGTCAAAAATCTTTATTGTGAGACAGTGGTTACAGAGTTGTTATTGTGTTAATTTTTATGTGCGGTTGCACTGCTCCACCATGCTAGGCATACAATAGTAATTTGTTTAAATTATAAATTAATTCAAATAGACATTTTAATTGAATTACTAAGAAATAATATTTTGCATCAAAACATAAAAACAGTTTGGCACTTAACTCATCACGAATTTGTCGGACAAAAATTCATGTATTGTGTAATATGGTCTATTTACCAAGAAGTCATTTAATTTTTTCTTAAAGGAATTAATGTTTTAAAATTCTCTTCATTGCTTAGGAAGCTTATTATAAATTCGTGAAGATATTCCGAAGAAACTTTTAGACAGTAGGGCTGTTTTTGAGGGCATATTTTTTACTATTTTGTCGGCATGTCGACGGGAGTGCAGGTTACCAAACTTTTCCCTATTGGTTTTTACGAAAACAGCGACCTCATAGATATAGAGCAGGCAGGAAGGGTCAAAATCCAAAGTTTTTTAAAATATGGTATACAGCTATCTGGGCCACGTATGCCACAAATAGCTCTAAAACATTTCTTTTGCGCCCTAAAATGCGAGTTCCCTGTCCGTAGCATTCCCCCAATAAATTAGTCCATATCTAAGCGTAGACGTTACATAGGAATGATAGGCGGTTAGTACTGCTGCTTGATTTACAATCTTAGATAGCCTGTATAAAGCGTAGGAAAATTTATTTAGTTTTTTACACACCGTTTCAAATTTGCGTTTTCCAAGACATACTTTTGTCAATCCACAGTCCTAAGAATTTGCCACATTGGCCTCTGTTTCCTCTATTTTTTTCATTTCGTAATTTACATTTAATGTCAAAGGGGTTTTTCTTTGGGAATAACTTACTATTTTTGTTTTATCTAAATATCGATCGGGTCAATTATAAGGATCAAATCTCTCTAACAAACATGATAAATTACATGAAAGGAAAACCTTGAAATCTTAACTTACCTTAACTTTACTTTTTTTTTTAAATAAATTAAAGCTCCAGTATTTAGACTACTTTCTCTCCAGGTGGCGTTGTAAAATTCCACCCTGTATTTTATACATAAAAATATCAATTAAAACAGGAAACACAAAAATATATTATTATAAAAACATAAACGAACCATACAACTTTGTGCGTCTTGTAATTATAAATCAAATCAAACTCTACTACGCTATATTTTATTTTATTATCATATTTTTATACTCATAAGTATTCTTTAAGTAATGAAAAAGCACGGTCAATCATTGTACAATGTGTTACTGATAAATACCTGAACATAATCAAAAAAATTAAAACAGTCACCGAGATGTTAACCTCTTTGGAAGAAGTTTTCAAGAGAAAAAGTTTGTTGTGTAATTTTTAATCGAGGGGCAGTGTTAAACCTTTTTGTTAGTAACATAGATTTCTGAGCAGCCAGACCTGTCTGTCATACTATTGTCAAATTTATGTTCTTTTATTCATGAGAAATCGATCGGAACGCGGCGAATTCGTGTTTTGCTTGGTATACTATTTTTATTTCCGCTAAGAAGGATGGAAGAAGAACTAATTTTCATGAAAAATCAAAAAGGGAACGACACTTTAGTGCACAATGGATTTAGATATAATAAAACTAAACAAGTTAATAAAGATAAAAGTAGCTTGTGGCGTTGTGTAAACAAAAATGAATGCAGTGCGTCGGTGACTTTGCATAAAAATCATGATCGAATCTTGAGGCAGTCCCAACATACTTGTGAGGCAGATTATGCAAAAAATACTGTATTTTTAGAAATGTGTATACTTAAGGAATCGGTTTGTACGAATTTAGCACCCATAAAAAAATTATTTGAAAATAGATTTGATAATTTCAAAATCAATTCTAACAAAAGAAATCAGTCTCAAACATTACTTCCAATTTTTGAAAGTAAAAAAGACAGTTTGTATCGAGCTAGAAAAAAGTATTTAAACAGTGATCGACTGGTTTTTCAAGAGTTGGAGCAGGTATCTATACCGGAAGCTTTAAGAAACCATTTTTTAGTAGCAGAAGATGGCACCAATGATAAAATACTGGTATTCGCATCAAAGACTTCCAGGAAAATTTTACGGGGCTCAAACACTAAACAATATTTTGCAGATGGTACTTTTAAATGTGTACCCAGACCGTTCTATCAATTGTTTACTCTCCACTTGGATTTGCATTCTGATTCCAAAAGCACACACATTGTTCCTGTCGTGTACGCGTTGCTTCCTAATAAAAGTGAAGAAACTTACATAAGATTTTTTAATATAATGAAAAGTGTATTGGAAATAGATTTGAAGAAGTTTAAGTGTGATTATGAATTGGGTATAATGAACGCTGTCAGAACCGTATACCCTCATGCTCAAATAAGTGGTTGTTACTTCCATTATCAAAAAGCCATCTGGAAGAAGGCAAAGGACTTAAATTTGACGGAAGGGAGAGTAACAAGAAAAATCATAAGAAAAATAGCTATTTTACTACTCCTTCCCGCACAGTACATACCAGAAGGGTGGCAAAAATTTACCAGAGATTATTGAAAATGATTTGTTGTTGCCATTGTTCGAGAGATTTTTAAACTACTATGCAAAACAGTGGTATCCACGAATGAATCCTACGCTTCTCAGTTGTGGAGAACAACGCCATCGCACGACTAACGCGTTGGAGGGATGGCACCATCGTTTGAACGTGAAAATTCCCAAACGTCCAAGTTTATTCTTATTTATACAAAAGCTTAGAAAAGAAGCCAAACATTTTGACGCCAAAATAAAAAATAACCCATGTAGGAGCCAAAAAAGAAGGCGGAACAAAGACATTAATTACGATAAAAAATATAAAGTGGTGTTGACAAAACTGAAAAATGGTGAAATATCAGTTAGTGCATTTTTAAGTAAAATGACTTACTACCAGCTCCTTCTATAAAAAAGAACCGTTTATAATTCGTATTACATACCTTAATTTCACTATGTTTCTTTGTTTTTTTAATGCGCAGGGATAGCACATTTTGTTAAATTTCTTTCTTTATATCTCACTCACGTTGTGAAGTTCCTGATATTCTTTTGATTTATTAAAACAATTTATTCCATCTTTTCTTTATTTCATTTCGACTACCGCAATCAAAACTTATATCAAAACTAAACATGACTTCTCCTTTTTTAGGGTTCCATAGCCAAATGGCAAAAAACGGAACCCTTATCGATTCGTCATGTCTGTCTGTCTGTCTGTCTGTCTGTCTGTCTGTCCGTCCGTCCGTATGTCACAGCCACTTTTTTCCGAAACTATAAGAACTGCACTGTTGAAACTTGGTAAGTAGATGTATTCTGTGAACCGCATTCAAATTTTCACACAAAAATAGAAAAAAAAACATACATTTTGGGGTTCCCTATACATAGAACTGAAAACCAATTTTTTTTTTTAATCGTACCCCTACGTGTGGGGTATCTATGGATAGGTCTTTAAAAATGATATTGAGGTTTCTAATATCATTTTTTTCTAAACTGAATAGTTTGCGCTAGAGCCACTTCCAAAGTGGTAAAATGTGTGTCCCGCCCCCCTCTAATTTCTAAAGTAAGAGGAGGAAAATTCTGAAAATATTTAAGATTGCAGAACGTAAAAAAAACTATAAACGAAAATTGGTTTCAATAAGATATGATGTTTAATTTTTGAGATATGGGACTTTTTCATCAAACTGCAGCAGTAACTTTGTTTTTCATTAACATACTATGAAAAACCAATTTAGTTTTGCGATTGAGTGAAAGTTTACCAACTAATACTACTAACTAATGAATTACAGTTCAAAATATTGTTTGGGGCTATGGAACCCTGTGTGCGAGTAAGACTCGCACTTGGCCGGTTTTCTATTCTTCTCGACTTCAAAATTACAATCAATTCGTTTTTTAAATCAAGATAGATTTCCAAAAACCACAAAACCTGCCAGTCATTCATAGACATTGAAATTCTATAAAGCTAATCTTATAACACATTTGTATATTTTGAATTTATTTAGGTCACCGAGTAAAAGCGCTGGCCATAGTTTTGTTCGTTCCGTTTATTTAAATTTTTCGAAATGGTCTTGATAAGTCTTAATTTCTTTAATTCAGTTCTTTTGTTTAATCTCATTAAACAAAAGAATTACTTAAAATTGACTTGATTTTGTCTGAACCAACACTATTAGTATTTTTTCTTATGCATTATAAAATCTTACAATATCAACGCACTGCTTAAAGAAATACAATTATTAAAAAATCGTTTATTTTTAGGATTACTACCATTTATAGATAATGTGCCATTTTGATAATTAGCCATTTAGAGAATTGGCCATTCTGAGAATTAGGCTTTTAGAGAATTGGGCATTCTGAGAATTAGGCTTTTAGAGAATTGGGCATTCTGAGAATTAGGCTTTTAGAGAATTGGCCATTCTGAGAATTAGGCTTTTTGAGAATTGGCCATTTTGAGAACTAGTCCTTTTGCGACTCAGTTGCCATTTTGAGAATTAGGCATTTTGCGCCTAAACCGATCGCGCAGGTAGCTGGGATATTTGCCAGGGCTGCGGGACTGTTCGAAAGAGATACCGTGGCCCTGGAACACAAAGGGCTAAGAAGGAACATGGATGGGTTTTAGTCAGTACAAGTCTGACACTCCCTTCCGCTCCGCCCAGAGCGGGAGGGGTTATTGATGATTCCCCATCCGAAAAAAAAGGTATATACCAGCTACCTGCGCGATCGTTGTTCAAAGTAACTTAGTACTTACTACTTAGTAACTTAGAAAGTAACTTTCTTAACCCTTTAAGAAAGTTACACTTGCAAAGGCTGCAGGTGTTGAAGTGTCTGAAAAATATGTATAAACAGTTATTTTTTGCCGACTACAACGTATGCTGGTATTTGTTGACAAAGAAATGAAAAATTTACATAAGATTGTGCAAACCAATTTTTCATGGGCGGCACTTTCAAAATTTGCCAAGAACATTCTCTCAGCCCTACACAATTCACGCAGATCTCGGAAGTAACGAAGAGTACATCAATATCATGCCAGTTATGTCATCTATGAAGCATAATCACATATGTCAACAGTCTATGCTGGTAACAGATGCATAGTAACAATTGTTCTATCAATAGTTATCACGTTGTTCTTAGTTATGTTCTATTTAATGGTTAGAGAGCAGCGGTAGCCCAGTGGTGGCAGCCCCGACTTACGAGCAGTAAGCCGTAGGTTCGAACCCAGGCAGGCGCATTACTTTGTGTAATTTATTTCATCACCACTGCCCTCAAAAAATGTGAAGGAAAACATCGTGAGGAAACGATGTTCTAGAACTAAAAAAAATCGAGGACATGTGACATCTACCAACCCGCACTGAGCCCGCGTGGTGGATTACAGCCCAATCCCTCTCATAGAGAGAAGTTAAAACATAACTGTCAATAAGTATCAAACGCGGTACAATTACACTTACTTTTTACACTCAACAGCCGCAAGGATCTTGAATATGAACCACATTATTGGGGCGCTGTTGCAAATTCGTGATTAATGAAACGAATTTAAAAGTTAGCGCGGTTAATTCCGTTTTGGGCCAAGCACTTGGCATAAGATGATCGTACAGCAACCATTGTGCGTCAACAAACCGTAACTTACACCACTTTGTAACAAAAGTTAAGCCACCGCATTGAGGCGAGTTTTATTTGAATTTCTAAAACGCGCCGAGTGGAATTTTGCCTTGTTGGGTTCGAGTGTTCTGCGAAACACAGTAGGTGTCAAACACAAAAGTTTAAATCTACTTACATCTAAACGTGAAATATGCGAAAAAGGTACCTTTACAGGAGAATCAGAAAAATCTGCACTTGCAAATTAATCTTAACATAAACGTGACTCATCTTCGCATTTTATAAATAATTATTTTCCATTAATAAGAAAATAAATACTTCCAACTGACGCAGGTAAAGGCAAAGGTTAGAGTAAAAAAAATGGGAATAAATCAGGCTAGTTTAATATTCTGTGCCCGAGTATCTAGTTTGTGAGCTGCAAACGCCAATAAAACAACGTCCCACGCTGACTTGCATGAGACGCTAACAAATACTTTTGAAACCATACAAAAAGATTCTCTCCGGCGGGGAATCGAACCCCGGTCTCCCGCGTGACAGGCGGGGATACTTACCACTATACTACCGAAGACTTGCATACCGTGCCGAATTTACCGTTCGGATAAAAAACTGCCTTCTACAATACCCAGTATAGTTTTATGCGAAAATCTAAAATCTCCCGCGTTGGCCTTGCCGTTGCTAGCTATGTATGTTGAGCAAAACCCCGGCCAACACAAAGAGCGACCGGACGTTATTGGGTTTACCTATTAGGGTTTTCTGTAGCAGCCCCAAGTTTCATTTTATACCTGGCTGCTGGCAATATGCTCGCCATGGAACATACATGGGCAGGACAAAGACATAATTGGCGATATGTTGTGACGAAATATGTTGACACAAGGAGCTCGTGGCTAAATAATAACAGCCGCACGGGTCGATCTTTAAGGTAAAGCCGTGCTTGCCGAGGTTGGTCCGTGGATGGGTGACCATAATTACATACCGAGTTTCCTCCGTGCCTCGGAAAGCACGTTAAGCCGTTGGTCCCGGCTGTCATTTGGAGATCTTTGACAGTCGTTAAGAGTAGTCAGAAGCCAAAAGTCTGACATCAAGTCTTACCAAGGGGTATCGTATTACCCAGTTACTGGGTTGTGGAGGTCAGATAGGCAGTCGCGTCATGTAAAATACTGGTACTCAGCTGTATCAGGTTAGACTGGAAGCCGACCCCAAGATAGTTTGGGATAAAGGCTAGGCAGATGATGATGTTGTGACGAAACTGGTTCACCTCTGCTTAACCCTTCGTATAATATAAGTAGCCGTGATGTTGTGTTTCTATAACCTCTAATTTGAAACTATATACCTGTTGAATATATCGCGTATTTCACAATAAGTCCGGTTTCTGTAAGGATTAGCAGTTTTGCGTTAATGGATAACTGTCTGATGATGCGTTAACTGGAATAAAATTAACGGACCGGGTTTATACATATTGTAGATATGTAGGTTACAAAGTTATACACAAAGATAACCTGTCGAACTTAACAACACTTCGTGATAAGTGTGTCTTGAACGATGAACGATTTGTATTTCTTCCGTTTCGAATTATTTTCATAATTTAAGTGACGATCTATTTTAAACCATATTGAGGCACTTGTACAGGCAGTGAGCAGCATTACCTGACCCATTTGCCTCTTTTTTGCTTTGTGAGATGGGTCAGGTAATGGTGCAGGGCACTGTACCACCAGTCACTATAGTATATTTCATTACGAGTGCGGAAAGCCTGTCATTACAAAGAGTTCCGACAAATGTCTATCGCAGCCGAAGGTGAGGGTTGACAGTCGGAACAAGTTGCAATGACGATTCCGCACGTGTACTGAACAACTACTTTTAATACAGTTGCGAAAAAATTAAGCAATTTAATAAAGAAAATTTTTGGAAAATGGCGCCAACCGTAAAAGAATATAAGCAGTTTTTTTGTTTTCTTCACCCATTCTGGGTAGGCAAAGGGAACTATGCCCATACAGCCAAGTCTTCAGTAGATTTTTTTTTATTGAGATGAAATGAAATGAACCCTAACGCAACTCATTGAATCAAATTATTAAATCTGATATTGAAACAAATTAGTAGCTTCTTTTTAGAAATTTTTGCATGAATCATAAAAAGTTCTGTAATATTTTTTTTTTGTAAAAACTTCTTGGTTGGTTTTTTCTTTTTAATAGACATTATTTTGACAGTTGGGAAAGAGAACGCACGAGTTCGGAAAAGGTAAAGAAAAAGCTCGAGTGTGTAATAGCCCACATCCCGAACGCTATACGTCCCTGCAATACGCCAGTTTTTGAGCAACTGTGTTAAAATATATATTTAGCGCTAAATGTTAAGTTATTAAAACATCGTTTATATCTCTGTTATGCTTTTAGGGGGTATGAATATTTTGACCTGTTTAACTTTACTTGTTTGTTCTGATGCCAGCTGTTTATAAATTTAGGTTTTTTGCATGGCTGCTATTATGAAAGACTAGCTGACCTACGCAACTTCGTCTGCGTCACATTTTCCCCGTTTATGCAACATTTTTCATTGATGCACCGCTCCTGTTGGTCGTAGCGTGATGTCCAACACTGAAAGTTTTTTTAAATCGGTCCAAGTGTTCCTGATATAGCGCATTTAAGCAATCAAACTCTTCAGCTTTATAATATTGGTATTGGTAAAGATGCAAGCAGACCTTAAAGTGGTTGGTTTCTTAAGCTTTTAACAAAGATTATTGGGTATTTATTACTATAAATATCACATCTGCCTAGCCTTTTCCCAACTAAGTTGGGGCCGACTTCCAGTCTAACCGGATGCGGCTGAATACCAGTATTTTACATGGAGCTACTGCCTATCTGACCTCTCCTAAACAGTTGCTGGTTGCCAAAATTTCTGGCCTTGGCAACGTGCGTGTTTTTAAATTCCAATTTCTGGCTCTTTCAGTGCTTGGCACTCATTTCTACCGCAAATCTAGTTGTGTTTCCACCATATTTGAATTATATCAATGGTATAATATCGGCATAGTCTTTCTTAGTCTTTACAACCCTTAGGAATACGTCTTTCTATTATATTGCTTCTTGCAGGTTTGCACATTGAGTCAGCAATACATTTTAAACTGTTTGTTTTTAACGTTATCATCGAAATATGATTAATTTATCAAAAGTTTGTTTATAATTTTAGTCACTATCGACAATATTGACGAACTCTTAAAAATCGTGTCAGTACGTCGAACCTACCTCACATTATCTGTACTTATTCTACAAATATTAGGAGGTCGTGGCTAAATAATAACAGCCGCACGAGTCGATCTTTAAGTACTTGCCGAGGTTGGTCCGTGGATGGGTGACCATAATTACATACCGAGATTCCTCCGAGCCTCGGAAAGCACGTTAAGCCGTTGGTTCCGGCTGTCATTTGTAGATCTTTGAGAGTCGTTACGATCAGTTGTCAGAAACGACAAGTCTGGGACAAGCCATGTATGGTCGGGTGTCAGATATAATAAAACATCCCAAAATGTGGTGTAAGACTGCTATTATTGTGCTTAGTCGACGATTTCTTAATCCGTCGGCAAAACTTTTAATGGCTGATTTTTCGTTAATAGGCTTCAATATATCGAAGCTAGACTCATTGCCTTCAGATTGGGAAATCGTCAAGTCAACAAACAAATCAGTTATTTTCTTACCGTAGTCATCTATAGTAAGATCATTTTGTTTCAAATTGTACAATTTGTGTTGTAGAGCTGTTGCTGATTTTTTTGGTAACAGACATGTTTTCATAGCCTTTACTAACTCATTAACACTGTCATACTTTGCATTAAGTTTAAGTTTAGCAGACTGCGAAAGTCGACTTTTTAAAACAAAATTTATCAATTTAATTTGTCCGTCTACGTCAAGTTCCGTTTCATAGTATTCTACGCCATCAATGAGCTGTTTCGTATTTGTGCCGTCGTCATTTAGAACTGGTAATAAGCTCAAGGCGATTTTTAAATCGAATTTCGCCATATTTTGTTCAATAATTGACTCTTCAGTCGATGAATTATTACACAAATCTAAAATATTGTCATACAGGTTAACAAAATCTTTGTTTAATTTATTAAATTTACATAATTCCTCGTCTTTTAATCCGGTTTTAAGTAGCCTTAAATGGTCTAAGCTCTCATTGAATTTACTCAGCAATTTATCGGCCTCTTTTAGTTTTTTCAAAACAATTTCACCCTTTCGTCTACTTGGTCCTATTTTTATTAAATATATTCTTATCTTACCAAGGTCATTGTATATCTGTAACAATTCGTCATACATAACTGTCCATAATTTTATAGTTCATATACCAAATGCAAGTTCATATCGCGACTATGATTCCACTGTTGCACGCATACACTGCCTATGTTAGAATTACTACACTTTCACATTCATTAGAACACGGAACTCACAAGAACACTAACCGAATTGTATGATTTGTTGAAGTCTGGGATCCAGTCTTACTAACCCCTCGTTTTCACCAAGAAACAAGTTTAATACTTGTTTGATACAAAACTTGTAGAATACTTGTCAAAACATAATTATTTGTTTTATACATGTATTAAGATTGTCTCAAACATTCTTTCGTTCTCACTGTGTAGCCAACGAGTTTGTATACAAGTATTAAACACATTTGCGTTTACACTGAAGTCTGCGACATGTTAAAACTTGTCAGCTACATTGACAGCGTTCTCACCTACAAAATACAGTCGTGTTTTAGACAAGTATTGTTTATTTTATTGCAATTTCTGTATAAAACTAGTTACAAACAAGTTTGAAACTTTATCGATGCTTGTTGGATAAAGTTTTCAACATACCGGTCGAACCGCATTATTTTCGTTAATGAAAACGAACGAGGAAGACGAAAAGAGTGGTCAAAGAAACAAACTTTAGAAGTCATTGAGCTTTTGCATGTACAAGAATGCCTGTGGAATGTGAAAAAGTACAGAAGCATAAATAAGCAACAGATTTAAAAAATATTATTGAAATTCGTTGCTTATTTAATCTGCTCCTAATTTCATGGATCTACTAGTTATGTCATAAAAAATTGTACTATTTGTAAAAGAAACCAAATTTTTTATTAAGTTAAACGAATTCATAGAAGAATTTGCTTCAGTTTGCATGAACAAAGTATACTGCACACATGAAGTAAAGTTCTTCAGCATCTTCTCTTTCCGTTGTCACAACAGTTTTTGATATTAGTAGATAACATAAAACTACGGACTGAATTTGTCTTGAATTCTACAAGTTTAGCTACACAAAAACATGAAATCATAAACATGTAGGCAACTAGTTTTCAACCAACAAGTTTCATACAAGTTTTCTATACTTACAACAAGTTTTGTACATACATATATATAGTTTCAACAAGTTTTGTATACAACATGTTTTATACATGTTTATGAGAAACGAAAACATTGCATAAAATTAGTAAAATACATGTATTATATACATTGGTGAAAACGAGGGGTAACGGGTATCGTATTACCCAGTTACTGGGTTGTGGAGCTCCGATAGGCAGTCGCTTCATGTAAAATACTGCTACTTACTCAGCTAAATCCGGTTAGACTGGAAGCCGACCCCAAGATAGTTTGGGAAAAGGCGGCCAGATGATGATGATTCTACTTATAGTTATGTAGAAAGGTTTCATGGTTGTATGACCACATGTGTGAATGTGGACGAGGTGAAAGGAGCATCTGAGGATCAAAGCAGGTGGCGTTCTGTAGTAAAATTTTGAATTAATTGAATGAAACTCTTTTGGATTCGAGCATATTATTTCCCTCTCTTAATTTTGAAGACGTATGGAATAACATCAAAGTCCGACCAGATTTATTTTCATCTCTAAGCTACTAGAGCGAGTTAAAAATACTTTCCCACTTATTTGCCTTTACAAAATTATATGAAAAGCCTCTTGATCAAAGAGTAAGATAATGCTAGCTATATGTAATGAAATGAATGTGTGTAGCAATTAGCTTTTGAAAGCGACTGTCGCGACAAAACAAATTGTGCCCCTCCATCCCCTTCGTGCAAGGTCAAGCGGTGTTGACGGCTATTACCACAGTAAAGTACCCGAAAAGGGTAAGGTTGAAATAAAAAATAAAAATGCTATAAAGATAATGTACGATATTATGAAGCAAAAAATATAAAATAGATTATGAGTGTTATTTTACAGCCTTTATTTTATTACGGAAGTGTTAAATTGTTAATAAAAATAAAATATTTCTCCATGGATAATATTGCATGGCATATTGCTCTGTATGGGGTCGGACGTAAAGAATAGCACCATCCCATATCTTCCTGTGGGTGTCGTAAGAGGCGACTAAGGGACTTGCCAGAGAAATGGGCAGCAGCGTTCTCTGTGCTGTTGTAACAACCGTACTGCGATCGCCAACCCGCCTGCCAAGCGTGGCGATTATGGCAAAACCCCCCAAAATGTGAATGTGGCGACACTTAGGGGAGGCCTATGTCCAGCAGTGGACGTCTTTTGGGCTGAAATGATGATGATGATGATGATGAATATTGCATGAACTTAATGAAGGTAGGATAGGTAGGAGGATGGGCTCTGTATGGTGTCGGATGTAAAGAATAGCAACATCCCATATCTTCCCGTGGGTGTTGTAAGAGGCAACTAAGGGATTTGCCAGAGAATGGGCGCAGACTTCTCTGTGCTTTTGTAACGTACTGCGATCGCCAACCCGCCTGCCAAGCGTGGCGATTATGGCAGGACCCCCAAAATGTTAATGTGGCGACACTTGGGGGAGGCTTATGTCCAGCAGTGGACGTCTTTTGGGCTGTAGTGATCAACGATGATGATGAATGAAAAACACACGTCATGTACAGTGAGTGCAAGTGCACTCGCGACTGACTGTTACAGATTTTTATACAAGCTGTTGTTTTGTATCCTCGTCAAATTCAAGGAGGTAACTATGCTTATGATTCTCAACCCAAATCAACAATAAAATGGGTAGGTCATTTTTATTTTTTGTCTTATTACAGAATTTGGTAAGTCTGAACCACCCGTGTTTGAAACGCGACCAGTCTGATCTTCGCCCTATAACCGCGCTTTCACACATACAAATAATCTCAAACGTTTATTCGATTATATCTTATTCCCTAAACCATGTTAAGGAGGTCATTCTGATATATTCAAACATAAACAACCAAAAAAATCAATGTTTGTTAATAATTAACTAGGTACCGTAATTTTAATTGATTATTTATGACTTTTGTGACAACCTCCTGAATATTGACGAGGATGCAAAATAACACCTTGTACAAAAGTTCCTTTGTGTGTTTGCACCTGTTTTCTCCTCTCGTTGTATGGAACTATTCTTCTGTAGGTACCTACCTATTCTATGCCAGTACAGTACACCGGAAATGGAACGGAATGGAAGGCTAATGGGAGCTTAATGGGAGTTAGAATGTTGTTGAGCCATATACATTGATGGTTGGGTACAAGAAGGCAAAAACACATAGCAGTTAACATTCTTTGTAAACACGTCCCAAATTAGGCATTTCGGAATAGGCTAAACGACATTAGGGACCTACCTATGCATCAAAGTGTCGTTAGAAGGTGGGACCGTTTGGTAGAATTTTGTCAAATTGTCTTTGCATGTCGATCTGTCGAACAGAAATCTGATGCTCGTTCATTGGTTATTGTGCCGGAGAATTAGAGGGTTTATTTTATTAACGTTGCTTGAAGTTGAAGAGGTCTAAAAGTTTAAAAAATATGGCTAGGCAGCTGGTAATATTTTATTTACGCAATTTTAGATCAGATATGAAATCAAGCGTAACTAAAGAACTAATGTTAGGTGTGAGACGGTACTGGCTGATGGTATTTTTTTTCGTTTACATACTTGGTGATTTATGAATGGGGTTTCGACAGGACACAATATGTCTGTTTTCCTAATTTCAAGTGGAATTTTGTGATGGCCACATCACAACTGTCCTAACTAAGTTCATCATCATCATCAGCCTATAATGTTCCCACTACGGGCACACAGGCCTCCTCTCAATGAGAGGGAGTGGGCTGTAATCCACCACGCGGGCCTAGTGCGGCTTGGTAGATGTCACAAGTCTTCGAATTTTCAGTTCTAGAAAACATGCACCTTTTTTCACGATGTTTTCCTTCACCGTTTTTGAGGGCAGCGGTGATGAAATAAATTACACGAAGTAATGCGCTTGCCTGGGTTTGAACCCACGGCTTACTGCTCGTAAGTCGGGGCTACCACCACTGGGCCACTGCTGTTCTCCTAACTAAGTTATTGTAACCTAATTGATATTGTAGGCGTATAATAAAAGTCCGTAATAGGTGCTATTTTTATCACAAATCTTGGACTGATTTCAGTGAGTCTGTACGGCTTCGTATAGCTTCTAAATTGGATTTTTTTAACTTGGTTGTTGTGGCTTCTCTTGGTATAGTTGTTTCTATTTAAAACTTTACTGGTTGTTACTCGCGACTTCGACCGAATTTATATGGAAGCTAGTATATAATACAGTGAAGTAATTACATTTTTGTATTAGTTTTTTTTTCTTTTATGCCATCTTTCGTTAATATGTAAAGATTTTGTGGACTATGGACAGTGTTAAAAACAGGGCTTTTATTCTAAATGTACACCTGCTACTATCAGTGTTTGCAATTGGTTTAAGGATTTTTTTGTTCTGTTGCAACCTGGGAACCTGGGAACCTTATAAGTACGCACATATTGGAAGTCCAAGTTCCAATTTCCCGCAGGGGTTTTATTTAAATACTCCTTTTTATGGTTAAAACTTTTCTTTAAATACCTGCATGACCCGTTGACTATTAATACAGTCATCACACAATGATTTGTTTTGCCTTACATTGAGTTTTACCGAAAAACGTGAATTAAGACCCCAAAAAAAAGAACGTTTTTCAGCAATATTTTTAGCGTTGAGTTACTTATTGATGTTCAGAATGCTTGGCCGACGGCTTTATAAAGGGTCCGTTTACACCTCGTTTATTACGTAAAACCATCAACACGCCTGTTTTCCGTGAAAGTCTAGGCAGAGGTGACCCATTCCGCCAGTTATGTTTAAGAGGGGACTCTACGCCCGAGGAATTAAAAAAAAAAGATTAGGTATTTGAAGAAACTATTGCCGTCGCGCTGCGCCCGACCAACCCCCCGTAAAGTGCGAAAGGGACAACTACAGCTCAGGCTGATTTTACCTACAAAAATCTTGACCAAAAGACGTTTTGTATTCCGCTGTTTTCTTCTTCAAAACTAAACTGATCTAAATAATTTTTATATCAAAATTTATAGAAAAAGTCTATCTATGCTTCTATTATTTTCTTTTTTGTTAAAAACTTATCTAATTTGTCTGATAGTCGTCTGAACTTGGCGGTAAAAACCAGCTTTTTCTCGGGTTTTTGGATTGTCATAATTCTTTTAGTGATTATGTTTTGAAAAAACAAAGAAATGATAGGGGCATGTATTAATAAGACCTAGACTTTTAGGGCAAAAATCAGTGCTCTAGCCGTATTATTCACGAAGAAAACAGCGGAATAAGTTTGTATGGAGAAAGGGCCTCTAGAGTCCTCTCTTAGGGCTTAAGAAAAAGGGGGTGTGTTTATTACTATTTTCTACATATCTGACTATGCATAGCCATACCGTTTCCTTTACTCAAAGCCGTTGCTAATATTACACAATACGATTTCAATAATATTTGCCTACACCGTTATCCTCGATATCCGTCAGTACCCACTCTTAATGTCGGCACGTACGCCAAAGTTTGCTTTGATCATTCTGTATTTGACGTTCGTACGATTCAAGGACTTATGTTAAAAATAGGTATAGGTTTGAATATTGGCGATTTTCTGCTGTCCAATCAGAAATAGAACAAAAAAGTTCTTGCGAATTCAATTAGGAATGGCCTTGTATTCGGGAACGGTCCGATCGAGTCTTAAATTTTTCTTTTCAATTTCTACGGCTGCTAATGCTTTTTTTATGCCAATTTATCAAGAAATTCAAAAATATAACTGAATTTTCTGTTTTATTTTATTATTTCATTCCCAAAATATTTAACCCACGATGGTTTAAATATTTTGGGAATCAACTTTAATACCGATACCGTCGAATCCGTATAATCGATAGATTTGATTATTCTGATTCCAAAAATCCCATCATCAGAAATTTTTCGCGTCACATCTGACCTGACGGCATTTTAAAGTATTTATCTAAATATCTTCTTAAATATGTAGTTCTTCATTTTCTGGTGCCTCTCGAATGAACAGTCGGAAAAAAATAATTAATTTATTCGTTCATATAGCACCATTACATAGTACATAAAGTACTACAGCGCCATCTATGACAATAATTTGTTAACTTGGTAAAGAAAAAAATACTTGTTGACTACAATTATTGAAGAATTACTAAAATATGTTTTTGTACTTTATCCCTACTAACATTACAAATGTGAATGTAAGTTTGTTTGTTACGCTTTCACGCGAAAACTACATGCCCGGTGGCACGGCCGGCGGCCAGGCCGTCGGCCAGGCAAAGATGCATGTGCCGCCTGCACATGCATCTTTTACCTGCAGCACGCGCGGCTTTTGGTTGCCGGCGGCAGTTGCTTGCGGCTTCGATACGTAGTGGTAGTGTTGTTGCAACCGCATCTGCAGGCTGCAAATTCAGCGGGAAGGCGGTCTGAAAGCCGTCGGCATGTGTGGATACACCTTTACCTGTTACGTTTTCGTGAAATTCGTATTTTTTTCGCGTTTTTCTGTGAATACATGTATGTACTAAACTAAAACACTACAACAAACTAAACTTGACCGAAAAAATTCCGTGCGTAAAATAAAATGAAACACCAGAATTGGGACAAAATGGAATAAATCATTATAACAGTGTTGTGATTCACGGTTTAAAAGCACATAAACGTAACATATTGACTAAATAAACAAACAAATGAATACTTTACCGCTCGTTTATTTTGTGCGTTAAATGGAGGATTTATTTGTATACGGCATATTTGTTTGTTTAGCCCATGTGACTAAAAGAGTGATGGGTATGAATGTTGATGGATAAAGAGGGAGATGAAGGCCAAAGAAAAGAAGAGTAGGGGATGATCACTATTTTTTTTTCTTTGTCTGTCGGGTAGATTATTGAAAAGTATTGGACACGTATTTTTTCTTTCTTTTTTTTTCACGTGGTCATAAAATTACGGAGATATATTGAGTTGAAATGGCGCATGACGTCACTTGTAGGTAATTTTTATACCTATTTGTGACGTAGTGAGCCCCCACTCTCCAACTTTAATGAGGTTTAACTAAGTAATTTTTTGATATTTTGATAAAACAAAAAATATGTGTCAAATATTTTTGTATTATTCGTTTTGTTTACCCAGTACCCTATTGTGTGAGGAATGATATGAAAGAGAAAGGAGTAAATGATGCTGTGACGTCTGGCAGCCGAGAAAGGATGAAGAAAACGTGTTGCGCCGACCCCAAGCAGAATGGGACAAGGGCAAGAAAATGATGAAGATATCAATTCGCGTCTTTATTCCATCAAAGGGGTAAATTGAGAGTGTGTATTAAAGTGGGGCGAGGTGTGTACTGTTGTTACCCAAACAATTTTTTTTTTTTGGAGATGGTCGACGATACAAGGTGGCAAAAGAAACTCATATTAGATTCATACTTCAACTTAGCTTCTCCTAATGCATTGAATATGAGTTTCATACTAACAGAAGAACTTTTCGGGAAGTTTTTCTAGTGTAGAGTCAGCTCTTATTGAAGGATTAAATAGCAATCATAAATTTGCAGTTTTACATTTGTAATCCTGTTGTGCAGTTGTAAACTTACATGTGTACCTTTCCACTGAATCCGTCCAGTAGATTCGGAGCAAATTAGCTGTGACAGACGAACAGGCAAACACACGATTACGGTTCTGTTTTTTAATTATTACTAGACTTAACCCTAATGTGTGATAATTTTGCAATGGCAAGGCGACAAGTTTCATTATGCCAAAGCCAAACAAAACAAAAGTAAAAGTTCAAAATTCGTGCGAACTAGTGACCGTGGCGTGAATGAAATATATAAATTATAATTATAAATATCAGAACTTGTCGGTCACTGGTTCAAAAGATATTAGAGTTTATAGATGGCCGATCTGGAATCTCCCCAGAACGGCCACATTTATATCTCAAAAACTAGGGCACCTAGCGAAAATGTATTTTCTCCCATATTCGTCGTCCCATAGTCGCAAATTTATCGAAATTAGTAGTCAACTTACAGATTTAGTCGGTGTGCAGTTAGAAAGTTATTAAAGAATTCACAGTGGTACAAGCAAGTACAAAATACTTTAAGTAGTTGTCTAGAAACTATTGTACTTGCTTGTACACCTGTATGGTGAATTTTTCAATATATTTTTAATAACACACCGACTGAATCTGTAAGTTGGCGACTAATTTCGACGAATAAGCGACTAAATCTAGGAGAAAACAGATTTTCCCTAGGTGCCCTGGTTTTTGAGATATAAATGTGGCCCGGCTGGGGAGACTCGCTCCAGATCGGCCACCTATAAACCCTTATATCTTTTAACTAACGCGATTGGCGGCGCGTCTAACTGTTGTTGCTCCCCTTTATATAATTCTATTATATTAATAATATTTAATAATAGATGAAGCGGGATTAAGAGAAGAAGTTTCAAAAAATATCTTATCTAGCATCATCGATATTGATATGTCAGACGAGATCTCTGGTGTCCTGATGACAGTCTATACTTGTTTACGTAAGGAGGAAAATGATCAGACAGGACATCAGAGATACCTTGGTTATATAGCTACCATTAACAAAAGCGAAGTCAGCATTCAAACAATTGTTGATAAAGTAAAAACATCAGGGATCAAACTTAATTTTATGGTTGCAACTCCCATAGTGGAGATTATGACTCTATTCAAGGGAATGTTTGACGAAGTCAGGACAGGGGTGACTAGATTTAAAGTTAGAAAGACCGTCTACAAGAGAGGGCTGAAGAGGGATTCATCAGGCAGGCAATTAGGTAGAGAAGCCAGCGAAAAGGAAACCACCCAAAACATTACACAATACGGGCTGGTAAATCATCACATTCCACTCCTCCAAGGCATAACGTTACCTCCAGAAAGAAGAACTGGTGTATTAAGAAGCTTAGGTCCTTTGGCGCAGGCAATACTAATGGTAATGGAAGATAAATATTACACAAAATTAAGCAGCGCTCTAAATACGAGTCTCCAGATGCTCCCGATGGCCTCAGAAATCATATCCTGTTTGAAAGAGGCTACTGTCGAGGGAGTGTCTCGAGAGTATTAAAAGAACTTGGGGACATACTGCTTATAACAACTGCCAGAGCAAGACAGAATTTTCCATTACTATTATGCTTCTATCTATGGGAGAGGAAACCTGCATCATTCCAGCTTTTCGGGTGCGCCGATGATAGTTTTACACGTCAACCGCTAAGACAATTAGGTTTAAGATAAGGTCAGGTGCTTCTCCATTGTTAACGTCAGAGGCAATATTCCACGCCATGTTTGGCACTTACTTAGAAGACCTTAGTGTGCTTCAGCAGATAACCAGACATCCCAAATTCCATCAGAGAAAAGACATGAATAGCACATTCATTAAAAGAGGGGAGAAGAATCAGGTACTTGTACATCCAATACAGTTTAAATACGTTTCAAAGATGGCACAGGCGCTGTTAACAAAAAGTCTAGGAAACATTGACCCGGTATCAACAAGCAGGCCATCATTCTTGGGATTCAGAAGACGCACTTTCACACAGGAATTCCTGTCATATCGTTCAACGGGGAAGAGTGCCATTAATTATAGTGCAGATCCGATGCAGCTTCAATACACCTTAAAGAAGATTAAAGATGCGCTCATTGAAAATAAGGATTCGGATAAAGTGTTAAATGCAGGTACTAAGAAGTGGGAAGTTCTCAAAGGAGTTGAATGGAAAGAGTGCGATTTCTTACCTGTGGAAGGAAACATCAAATTCTTCGGAATAAACTCATAATTTTAAGTTTTGATATTCTAATTATAATTTTTTGACTGAAAATATTGTTTGATCTTAGTCCTTAATGTTTGTAATTTGGTTATTGTGAATTGAGGTAAAATAGTGCATACTGATTCTGCCTGTACAGCTATACTTGAATGTGGTATTAATACATTTTCTTCATCAATCTTTAGAGAGCCATCAGGGGATTTTATCAATTTGCCTTCAGCCATTGAGAAATGTATTTTATCAGACCCATAGATAAACTGTGTTATGTCTCTTACTCTCTTAATCTCTCCAATGTAATTACGTTTATTTCTGAGTTTTGCACACCAGTCTGTAGCTATAACTTAACTGATCCCTTATTGGCAACATCTTGATCGATTGTGAACAACAATTTCAACGTAATGCATCAATGCCACTTTTAAATCCCTCAGAGGAGAAGACAAATGCGTTTATATTTAAAAACATAATGTAGCGCATGAGTATACTGAACATGAGTTTGGTTAGAGGTAAAAGGGATCGCTACCGATATCGGACAAAGTTTTGTTGTCTTTTTCCGTCAGGAATTTCTGAGTAGCGGCCACTGTGTCTGGATTTGTGTCCGGTTGATGGCAATAGGCCCGCCTCTACATGGGGCTTAAACATAACTGGCGAAATCTTAGCGTATTATTAAGTACACCTTTGCCTAATCCTTTTGGAATTATAGAAGTGATTTTATGTTGTCTTTACAATAAAAGTAATACCGGTAGCAATATTGGTTTAAAAGCTGGCTACTTAGACAATGTCGGACGAATATACCTTAATATCACGAAGGTTTTAATTTAAATACATCCCGATTTTAATTTATCGGACTAATTTCAGTTCGGTATCAAGAGGCAATGGCCCGGAAAACTTACCCGTGAAGCCGATAACAGTTAGGATAAACGTTCTTGTTCTGATAAACCAGTGTGGGACACCTTTGGGATTAATCACTGTTCTCGCAAAATCTTTGTCCAAAAGCGGTATGTTATCGGCTGACGTTTCGTACCAGTTACAAAAGAGAAATTGAAAAAAAAAGATGCGGAGCTGGACATTCAAAAAGTTGTTTTGTGATAAGGCTACCATTCATATTGATTAGGTGTATGAGTAGTAGTACGTTATTAGGAAAAGATGTAATTTTTTGGTAATACGATCAGGAATTTCTCATTTGCCCCGGTACTCCTCTGCCTAATCCGACTAAGAAAAAATGGCGTAATGATTTGTTATGTGGACATTTCTAATTACCAGTAATAATACATAAATAGTAGTTGCTACCGAAATTAATCACTGAATCAAATCAAAACAATTACAAATACTAAAAAACGTACGTTTTTTTTATCAACGCCTGTTATCATTATATCGATCAAGAAATCTTTAAGTAGGTAGGTACATACGTACAACACACACACCTATATTTGCTGGCTAATCAAAAGATTAACCTCAAAATATAACGAAAAGTTTATCAAGGAATTCCGAAGCAGCGTTGATTGCAAAAATATATATCACGAAATGTGTCAAATGCAGACCAATTTAAGTTACTTAATCTGTGTAAAGTCAGGAATATTCATTGATAAACCACTTGCAAGACTACAAAATTAAATAGTCTGTAAATACAAATGCATGTATGTAATTATGTATATACTGCATCTATGTACCACAAATCACAAATGGCTACGTATAACAGTTGCATGATTGGTATTTTATCAATTTCCCTGACAGTATATGTAGCCACCGGTAAAATATTTTGAGCGCTATGAATAATATTCTTGGTAGAAATATTTTACCGTAATAAAGTTTGGAAAGTTCGAAACCCGCAATATCCGAAAATCACTCGGTACCAAAATTAACAGAATTTTCAAAGTTTCAACGAAAACATAGTTTAACAGAATTGAGTTGTGGAAAATTGCGAAGAAATCATAGAAAAGAAAAACTGCCAATACCAGAGAGCGTGTGCCGGATGTGCAAAGTAAGGGTTCCGTAGACATCGATTACAAGCACATCCTTTCGTACATAAGAATTTTAAATATCATTTACAATTAATGGAATTTTAATTTGTATATTCTGTTCGTCAATCCAAATTGTTATCCCAGTTCTGTGGAAAAACATTAGTTTTCCAAAAAAAGAAACTCTAAAAGAATATAATAAAGATAACGGGGAAAATTCTCTGAATGCGCTCATCATTACATTTTTGTTTCTAAGCCAAATTTTATTTTTTCCTAACGAACGGAGTTTGCGGTAAGGTGATTCTAATTTGTTTTTTTCAGCAGAGTTTCAAGGAATTCCGCTGAAATTTAAATTAAATTAAAGTAATATTTTTTTCTTGTTTCTGCTCTTCGTGACTACGTAGAATAATATTACTAGTTAGTTTATGTTTTACAAACAACCGAATTACTGGGTAATGGGATACGTATTATCCAGTAATTGGGTTGTAGATGTTGGACGTAGGCAGTAGCTCCATGTAAAATATTGGTATTCAGTTACATCCGGTAAGACTTACCGTACCTTTATTTTTCATTGTGAAGATTTCGTATACAATATGTTAAAAAAAACCAGTCCTATGCGTGAGGATATTATTAGGTGTCAACACGACTCTATTTATGTAACTTGTTTTGGATAATAATTAAAAAACACACCCCGACAAAAACTCGATGAAGAACATAATGACTGTTAATTATTTACCGGCTTCTAAACAACATAATGGACTTAAGAACGATTAACATATTATCTTGCACTTACTTCCGGGATGTTAAACTGACAGATTTTCTCTCTAACTGAAATTGCATGGCTTAACCCTACGTAGAATGTACCTACGTACAAAATGGTAATAGAAACAATTTGTGTATCGATTAAGTATACACAAGTAAACAAATACAGAATTGGAATTTATATTTTAATTCGAAATATACTTGGACGCCCAGTTAGCACGCAATTGTTTTTTTTAGGGTTCCGTACCCAAAGTGTCAGACGGGACCGTATTACTGAGAATTCACTGTCCGTCCGTCCGTCCGTGCTTCTGTCTTTCAAAAGGGTGTATCCCATGAATCGTGATAGTTAGCCAGTTGAAATTTCTACAGATTATGTATTTCTCTTGCCGCTATAACAACAAATACTAAAAACAGAATAAATATGTATGTGATTGACCATACAAAAATGTGATTTTTATAAATAATGGTACGGAACCCTTCGTGCGCGAGCCCGACTTGCACTTGGCCAGTTTTTTTCAATTACCTGTACTTAGAAGTGAATTGTACGTTTGAGATTGTTTCACCATTTCTTCTTAGGGTTCCCAGATTCGATTTCCTTTAGTTCTTAGTTGTAATATGACTTCTTAAAGTGATTCCGATAGGGATGTTGAGTAACTGCGTTGCACAAAGGGGGCTCTGGAGGAGGCCTAGGTCTTTTAAGAGGAACCAGTGCCTCCTTCCATGTGCAAATTGTGACCATTGGGGTGGTTTTGGTGAGGCAATAATTCCACACTTCGCGGTCTTTTCTTCAAAGACCGATCTCCATTCGAAGGTTTTGCCGTGAAAACAAAACAAAAACACGGTACAGAGGGTGGCCTCCCTCAGGGCGAATTACTTTTTAGGTACTACTATATTGAACAACAATCCTGAAAGTTAGAGGCCTAAACATTTGCCTACTAAACTTCAGGTATGTTACTTTGATGTTAGAAGTTTCCCTAATGTACTAATAAGTATCATCATCATCATCATCGATATTGATATGTCAGACGAGATCTCTGGTGTCCTGATGACAGTCTATACTTGTTTACGTAAGGAGGAAAATGATCAGACAGGACATCAGAGATACCTTGGTTATATAGCTACCATTAACAAAAGCGAAGTCAGCATTCAAACAATTGTTGATAAAGTAAAAACATCAGGGATCAAACTTAATTTTATGGTTGCAACTCCCATAGTGGAGATTATGACTCTATTCAAGGGAATGTTTGACGAAGTCAGGACAGGGGTGACTAGATTTAAAGTTAGAAAGACCGTCTACAAGAGAGGGCTGAAGAGGAATTCATCAGGCAGGCAATTAGGTAGAGAAGCCAGCGAAAAGGAAACCACCCAAAACATTACACAATACGGGCTGGTAAATCATCACATTCCACTCCTCCAAGGCATAACGTTACCTCCAGAAAGAAGAACTGGTGTATTAAGAAGCTTAGGTCCTTTGGCGCAGGCAATACTAATGGTAATGGAAGATAAATATTACACAAAATTAAGCAGCGCTCTAAATACGAGTCTCCAGATGCTCCCGATGGCCTCAGAAATCATATCCTGTTTGAAAGAGGCTACTGTCGAGGGAGTGTCTCGAGAGTATTAAAAGAACTTGGGGACATACTGCTTATAACAACTGCCAGAGCAAGACAGAATTTTCCATTACTATTATGCTTCTATCTATGGGAGAGGAAACCTGCATCATTCCAGCTTTTCGGGTGCGCCGATGATAGTTTTACACGTCAACCGCTAAGACAATTAGGTTTAAGATAAGGTCAGGTGCTTCTCCATTGTTAACGTCAGAGGCAATATTCCAAGCCATGTTTGGCACTTACTTAGAAGACCTTAGTGTGCTTCAGCAGATAACCAGACATCCCAAATTCCATCAGAGAAAAGACATGAATAGCACATTCATTAAAAGAGGGGAGAAGAATCAGGTACTTGTACATCCAATACAGTTTAAATACGTTTCAAAGATGGCACAGGCGCCGTTAACAAAAAGTCTAGGAAACATTGACCCGGTATCAACAAGCAGGCCATCATTCTTGGGATTCAGAAGACGCACTTTCACACAGGAATTCCTGTCATATCGTTCAACGGGGAAGAGTGCCATTAATTATAGTGCAGATCCGATGCAGCTTCAATACACCTTAAAGAAGATTAAAGATGCGCTCATTGAAAATAAGGATTCGGATAAAGTGTTAAATGCAGGTACTAAGAAGTGGGAAGTTCTCAAAGGAGTTGAATGGAAAGAGTGCGATTTCTTACCTGTGGAAGGAAACATCAAATTCTTCGGAATAAACTCATAATTTTAAGTTTTGATATTCTAATTATAATTTTTTGACTGAAAATATTGTTTGATCTTAGTCCTTAATGTTTGTAATTTGGTTATTGTGAATTGAGGTAAAATAGTGCATACTGATTCTGCCTGTACAGCTATACTTGAATGTGGTATTAATACATTTTCTTCATCAATCTTTAGAGAGCCATCAGGGGATTTTATCAATTTGCCTTCAGCCATTGAGAAATGTATTTTATCAGACCCATAGATAAACTGTGTTATGTCTCTTACTCTCTTAATCTCTCCAATGTAATTACGTTTATTTCTGAGTTTTGCACACCAGTCTGTAGCTATAACTTAACTGATCCCTTATTGGCAACATCTTGATCGATTGTGAACAACAATTTCAACGTAATGCATCAATGCCACTTTTAAATCCCTCAGAGGAGAAGACAAATGCGTTTATATTTAAAAACATAATGTAGCGCATGAGTATACTGAACATGAGTTTGGTTAGAGGTAAAAGGGATCGCTACCGATATCGGACAAAGTTTTGTTGTCTTTTTCCGTCAGGAATTTCTGAGTAGCGGCCACTGTGTCTGGATTTGTGTCCGGTTGATGGCAATAGGCCCGCCTCTACATGGGGCTTAAACATAACTGGCGAAATGTTAGCGTATTATTAAGTACACCTTTGCCTAATCCTTTTGGAATTATAGAAGTGATTTTATGTTGTCTTTACAATAAAAGTAATACCGGTAGCAATATTGGTTTAAAAGCTGGCTACTTAGACAATGTCGGACGAATATACCTTAATATCACGAAGGTTTTAATTTAAATACATCCCGATTTTAATTTATCGGACTAATTTCAGTTCGGTATCAAGAGGCAATGGCCCGGAAAACTTACCCGTGAAGCCGATAACAGTTAGGATAAACGTTCTTGTTCTGATAAACCAGTGTGGGACACCTTTGGGATTAATCACTGTTCTCGCAAAATCTTTGTCCAAAAGCGGTATGTTATCGGCTGACGTTTCGTACCAGTTACAAAAGAGAAATTGAAAAAAAAAGATGCGGAGCTGGACATTCAAAAAGTTGTTTTGTGATAAGGCTACCATTCATATTGATTAGGTGTATGAGTAGTAGTACGTTATTAGGAAAAGATGTAATTTTTTGGTAATACGATCAGGAATTTCTCATTTGCCCCGGTACTCCTCTGCCTAATCCGACTAAGAAAACATGGCGTAATGATTTGTTATGTGGACATTTCTAATTACCAGTAATAATACATAAATAGTAGTTGCTACCGAAATTAATCACTGAATCAAATCAAAACAATTACAAATACTAAAAAACGTACGTTTTTTTTATCAACGCCTGTTATCATTATATCGATCAAGAAATCTTTAAGTAGGTAGGTACATACGTACAACACACACACCTATATTTGCTGGCTAATCAAAAGATTAACCTCAAAATATAACGAAAAGTTTATCAAGGAATTCCGAAGCAGCGTTGATTGCAAAAATATATATCACGAAATGTGTCAAATGCAGACCAATTTAAGTTACTTAATCTGTGTAAAGTCAGGAATATTCATTGATAAACCACTTGCAAGACTACAAAATTAAATAGTCTGTAAATACAAATGCATGTATGTAATTATGTATATACTGCATCTATGTACCACAAATCACAAATGGCTACGTATAACAGTTGCATGATTGGTATTTTATCAATTTCCCTGACAGTATATGTAGCCACCGGTAAAATATTTTGAGCGCTATGAATAATATTCTTGGTAGAAATATTTTATCGTAATAAAGTTTGGAAAGTTCGAAACCCGCAATATCCGAAAATCACTCGGTACCAAAATTAACAGAATTTTCAAAGTTTCAACGAAAACATAGTTTAACAGAATTGAGTTGTGGAAAATTGCGAAGAAATCATAGAAAAGAAAAACTGCCAATACCAGAGAGCGTGTGCCGGATGTGCAAAGTAAGGGTTCCGTAGACATCGATTACAAGCACATCCTTTCGTACATAAGAATTTTAAATATCATTTACAATTAATGGAATTTTAATTTGTATATTCTGTTCGTCAATCCAAATTGTTATCCCAGTTCTGTGGAAAAACATTAGTTTTCCAAAAAAAGAAACTCTAAAAGAATATAATAAAGATAACGGGGAAAATTCTCTGAATGCGCTCATCATTACATTTTTGTTTCTAAGCCAAATTTTATTTTTTCCTAATGAACGGAGTTTGCGGTAAGGTGATTCTAATTTGTTTTTTTCAGCAGAGTTTCAAGGAATTCCGCTGAAATTTAAATTAAATTAAAGTAATATTTTTTTCTTGTTTCTGCTCTTCGTGACTACGTAGAATAATATTACTAGTTAGTTTATGTTTTACAAACAACCGAATTACTGGGTAATGGGATACGTATTATCCAGTAATTGGGTTGTAGATGTTGGACGTAGGCAGTAGCTCCATGTAAAATATTGGTATTCAGTTACATCCGGTAAGACTTACCGTACCTTTATTTTTCATTGTGAAGATTTCGTATACAATATGTTAAAAAAAAACCAGTCCTATGCGTGAGGATATTATTAGGTGTCAACACGACTCTATTTATGTAACTTGTTTTGGATAATAATTAAAAAACACACCCCGACAAAAACTCGATGAAGAACATAATGACTGTTAATTATTTACCGGCTTCTAAACAACATAATGGACTTAAGAACGATTAACATATTATCTTGCACTTACTTCCGGGATGTTAAACTGACAGATTTTCTCTCTAACTGAAATTGCATGGCTTAACCCTACGTAGAATGTACCTACGTACAAAATGGTAATAGAAACAATTTGTGTATCGATTAAGTATACACAAGTAAACAAATACAGAATTGGAATTTATATTTTAATTCGAAATATACTTGGACGCCCAGTTAGCACGCAATTGTTTTTTTTAGGGTTCCGTACCCAAAGTGTCAGACGGGACCGTATTACTGAGAATTCACTGTCCGTCCGTCCGTCCGTGCTTCTGTCTTTCAAAAGGGTGTATCCCATGAATCGTGATAGTTAGCCAGTTGAAATTTCTACAGATTATGTATTTCTCTTGCCGCTATAACAACAAATACTAAAAACAGAATAAATATGTATGTGATTGACCATACAAAAATGTGATTTTTATAAATAATGGTACGGAACCCTTCGTGCGCGAGCCCGACTTGCACTTGGCCAGTTTTTTTCAATTACCTGTACTTAGAAGTGAATTGTACGTTTGAGATTGTTTCACCATTTCTTCTTAGGGTTCCCAGATTCGATTTCCTTTAGTTCTTAGTTGTAATATGACTTCTTAAAGTGATTCCGATAGGGATGTTGAGTAACTGCGTTGCACAAAGGGGGCTCTGGAGGAGGCCTAGGTCTTTTAAGAGGAACCAGTGCCTCCTTCCATGTGCAAATTGTGACCATTGGGGTGGTTTTGGTGAGGCAATAATTCCACACTTCGCGGTCTTTTCTTCAAAGACCGATCTCCATTCGAAGGTTTTGCCGTGAAAACAAAACAAAAACACGGTACAGAGGGTGGCCTCCCTCAGGGCGAATTACTTTTTAGGTACTACTATATTGAACAACAATCCTGAAAGTTAGAGGCCTAAACATTTGCCTACTAAACTTCAGGTATGTCACTTTGATGTTAGAAGTTTCCCTAATGTACTAATAAGTATCATCATCATCATCATCGATATTGATATGTCAGACGAGATCTCTGGTGTCCTGATGACAGTCTATACTTGTTTACGTAAGGAGGAAAATGATCAGACAGGACATCAGAGATACCTTGGTTATATAGCTACCATTAACAAAAGCGAAGTCAGCATTCAAACAATTGTTGATAAAGTAAAAACATCAGGGATCAAACTTAATTTTATGGTTGCAACTCCCATAGATAGTGGAGATTATGACTCTATTCAAGGGAATGTTTGACGAAGTCAGGACAGGGGTGACTAGATTTAAAGTTAGAAAGACCGTCTACCAGAGAGGGCTGAAGAGGAATTCATCAGGCAGGCAATTAGGTAGAGAAGCCAGCGAAAAGGAAACCACCCAAAACATTACACAATACGGGCTGGTAAATCATCACATTCCACTCCTCCAAGGCATAACGTTACCTCCAGAAAGAAGAACTGGTGTATTAAGAAGCTTAGGTCCTTTGGCGCAGGCAATACTAATGGTAATGGAAGATAAATATTACACAAAATTAAGCAGCGCTCTAAATACGAGTCTCCAGATGCTCCCGATGGCCTCAGAAATCATATCCTGTTTGAAAGAGGCTACTGTCGAGGGAGTGTCTCGAGAGTATTAAAAGAACTTGGGGACATACTGCTTATAACAACTGCCAGAGCAAGACAGAATTTTCCATTACTATTATGCTTCTATCTATGGGAGAGGAAACCTGCATCATTCCAGCTTTTCGGGTGCGCCGATGATAAAGTTTTACACGTCAACCGCTAAGACAATTAGGTTTAAGATAAGGTCATATTCCACGCCATGTTTGGCACTTACTTAGAAGACCTTAGTGTGCTTCAGCAGATAACCAGACATCCCAAATTCCATCAGAGAAAAGACATGAATAGCACATTCATTAAAAGAGGGGAGAAGAATCAGGTACTTGTACATCCAATACAGTTTAAATACGTTTCAAAGATGGCACAGGCGCTGTTAACAAAAAGTCTAGGAAACATTGACCCGGTATCAACAAGCAGGCCATCATTCTTGGGATTCAGAAGACGCACTTTCACACAGGAATTCCTGTCATATCGTTCAACGGGGAAGAGTGCCATTAATTATAGTGCAGATCCGATGCAGCTTCAATACACCTTAAAGAAGATTAAAGATGCGCTCATTGAAAATAAGGATTCGGATAAAGTGTTAAATGCAGGTACTAAGAAGTGGGAAGTTCTCAAAGGAGTTGAATGGAAAGAGTGCGATTTCTTACCTGTGGAAGGAAACATCAAATTCTTCGGAATAAACTCATAATTTTAAGTTTTGATATTCTAATTATAATTTTTTGACTGAAAATATTGTTTGATCTTAGTCCTTAATGTTTGTAATTTGGTTATTGTGAATTGAGGTAAAATAGTGCATACTGATTCTGCCTGTACAGCTATACTTGAATGTGGTATTAATACATTTTCTTCATCAATCTTTAGAGAGCCATCAGGCGATTTTATCAATTTGCCTTCAGCCATTGAGAAATGTATTTTATCAGACCCATAGATAAACTGTGTTATGTCTCTTACTCTCTTAATCTCTCCAATGTAATTACGTTTATTTCTGAGTTTTGCACACCAGTCTGTAGCTATAACTTAACTGATCCCTTATTGGCAACATCTTGATCGATTGTGAACAACAATTTCAACGTAATGCATCAATGCCACTTTTAAATCCCTCAGAGGAGAAGACAAATGCGTTTATATTTAAAAACATAATGTAGCGCATGAGTATACTGAACATGAGTTTGGTTAGAGGTAAAAGGGATCGCTACCGATATCGGACAAAGTTTTGTTGTCTTTTTCCGTCAGGAATTTCTGAGTAGCGGCCACTGTGTCTGGATTTGTGTCCGGTTGATGGCAATAGGCCCGCCTCTACATGGGGCTTAAACATAACTGGCGAAATGTTAGCGTATTATTAAGTACACCTTTGCCTAATCCTTTTGGAATTATAGAAGTGATTTTATGTTGTCTTTACAATAAAAGTAATACCGGTAGCAATATTGGTTTAAAAGCTGGCTACTTAGACAATGTCGGACGAATATACCTTAATATCACGAAGGTTTTAATTTAAATACATCCCGATTTTAATTTATCGGACTAATTTCAGTTCGGTATCAAGAGGCAATGGCCCGGAAAACTTACCCGTGAAGCCGATAACAGTTAGGATAAACGTTCTTGTTCTGATAAACCAGTGTGGGACACCTTTGGGATTAATCACTGTTCTCGCAAAATCTTTGTCCAAAAGCGGTATGTTATCGGCTGACGTTTCGTACCAGTTACAAAAGAGAAATTAAAAAAAAAAGATGCGGAGCTGGACATTCAAAAAGTTGTTTTGTGATAAGGCTACCATTCATATTGATTAGGTGTATGAGTAGTAGTACGTTATTAGGAAAAGATGTAATTTTTTGGTAATACGATCAGGAATTTCTCATTTGCCCCGGTACTCCTCTGCCTAATCCGACTAAGAAAAAATGGCGTAATGATTTGTTATGTGGACATTTCTAATTACCAGTAATAATACATAAATAGTAGTTGCTACCGAAATTAATCACTGAATCAAATCAAAACAATTACAAATACTAAAAAACGTACGTTTTTTTTATCAACGCCTGTTATCATTATATCGATCAAGAAATCTTTAAGTAGGTAGGTACATACGTACAACACACACACCTATATTTGCTGGCTAATCAAAAGATTAACCTCAAAATATAACGAAAAGTTTATCAAGGAATTCCGAAGCAGCGTTGATTGCAAAAATATATATCACGAAATGTGTCAAATGCAGACCAATTTAAGTTACTTAATCTGTGTAAAGTCAGGAATATTCATTGATAAACCACTTGCAAGACTACAAAATTAAATAGTCTGTAAATACAAATGCATGTATGTAATTATGTATATACTGCATCTATGTACCACAAATCACAAATGGCTACGTATAACAGTTGCATGATTGGTATTTTATCAATTTCCCTGACAGTATATGTAGCCACCGGTAAAATATTTTGAGCGCTATGAATAATATTCTTGGTAGAAATATTTTACCGTAATAAAGTTTGGAAAGTTCGAAACCCGCAATATCCGAAAATCACTCGGTACCAAAATTAACAGAATTTTCAAAGTTTCAACGAAAACATAGTTTAACAGAATTGAGTTGTGGAAAATTGCGAAGAAATCATAGAAAAGAAAAACTGCCAATACCAGAGAGCGTGTGCCGGATGTGCAAAGTAAGGGTTCCGTAGACATCGATTACAAGCACATCCTTTCGTACATAAGAATTTTAAATATCATTTACAATTAATGGAATTTTAATTTGTATATTCTGTTCGTCAATCCAAATTGTTATCCCAGTTCTGTGGAAAAACATTAGTTTTCCAAAAAAAGAAACTCTAAAAGAATATAATAAAGATAACGGGGAAAATTCTCTGAATGCGCTCATCATTACATTTTTGTTTCTAAGCCAAATTTTATTTTTTCCTAACGAACGGAGTTTGCGGTAAGGTGATTCTAATTTGTTTTTTTCAGCAGAGTTTCAAGGAATTCCGCTGAAATTTAAATTAAATTAAAGTAATATTTTTTTCTTGTTTCTGCTCTTCGTGACTACGTAGAATAATATTACTAGTTAGTTTATGTTTTACAAACAACCGAATTACTGGGTAATGGGATACGTATTATCCAGTAATTGGGTTGTAGATGTTGGACGTAGGCAGTAGCTCCATGTAAAATATTGGTATTCAGTTACATCCGGTAAGACTTACCGTACCTTTATTTTTCATTGTGAAGATTTCGTATACAATATGTTAAAAAAAAACCAGTCCTATGCGTGAGGATATTATTAGGTGTCAACACGACTCTATTTATGTAACTTGTTTTGGATAATAATTAAAAAACACACCCCGACAAAAACTCGATGAAGAACATAATGACTGTTAATTATTTACCGGCTTCTAAACAACATAATGGACTTAAGAACGATTAACATATTATCTTGCACTTACTTCCGGGATGTTAAACTGACAGATTTTCTCTCTAACTGAAATTGCATGGCTTAACCCTACGTAGAATGTACCTACGTACAAAATGGTAATAGAAACAATTTGTGTATCGATTAAGTATACACAAGTAAACAAATACAGAATTGGAATTTATATTTTAATTCGAAATATACTTGGACGCCCAGTTAGCACGCAATTGTTTTTTTTAGGGTTCCGTACCCAAAGTGTCAGACGGGACCGTATTACTGAGAATTCACTGTCCGTCCGTCCGTCCGTGCTTCTGTCTTTCAAAAGGGTGTATCCCATGAATCGTGATAGTTAGCCAGTTGAAATTTCTACAGATTATGTATTTCTCTTGCCGCTATAACAACAAATACTAAAAACAGAATAAATATGTATGTGATTGACCATACAAAAATGTGATTTTTATAAATAATGGTACGGAACCCTTCGTGCGCGAGCCCGACTTGCACTTGGCCAGTTTTTTTCAATTACCTGTACTTAGAAGTGAATTGTACGTTTGAGATTGTTTCACCATTTCTTCTTAGGGTTCCCAGATTCGATTTCCTTTAGTTCTTAGTTGTAATATGACTTCTTAAAGTGATTCCGATAGGGATGTTGAGTAACTGCGTTGCACAAAGGGGGCTCTGGAGGAGGCCTAGGTCTTTTAAGAGGAACCAGTGCCTCCTTCCATGTGCAAATTGTGACCATTGGGGTGGTTTTGGTGAGGCAATAATTCCACACTTCGCGGTCTTTTCTTCAAAGACCGATCTCCATTCGAAGGTTTTGCCGTGAAAACAAAACAAAAACACGGTACAGAGGGTGGCCTCCCTCAGGGCGAATTACTTTTTAGGTACTACTATATTGAACAACAATCCTGAAAGTTAGAGGCCTAAACATTTGCCTACTAAACTTCAGGTATGTTACTTTGATGTTAGAAGTTTCCCTAATGTACTAATAAGTATCATCATCATCATCATCGATATTGATATGTCAGACGAGATCTCTGGTGTCCTGATGACAGTCTATACTTGTTTACGTAAGGAGGAAAATGATCAGACAGGACATCAGAGATACCTTGGTTATATAGCTACCATTAACAAAAGCGAAGTCAGCATTCAAACAATTGTTGATAAAGTAAAAACATCAGGGATCAAACTTAATTTTATGGTTGCAACTCCCATAGTGGAGATTATGACTCTATTCAAGGGAATGTTTGACGAAGTCAGGACAGGGGTGACTAGATTTAAAGTTAGAAAGACCGTCTACAAGAGAGGGCTGAAGAGGAATTCATCAGGCAGGCAATTAGGTAGAGAAGCCAGCGAAAAGGAAACCACCCAAAACATTACACAATACGGGCTGGTAAATCATCACATTCCACTCCTCCAAGGCATAACGTTACCTCCAGAAAGAAGAACTGGTGTATTAAGAAGCTTAGGTCCTTTGGCGCAGGCAATACTAATGGTAATGGAAGATAAATATTACACAAAATTAAGCAGCGCTCTAAATACGAGTCTCCAGATGCTCCCGATGGCCTCAGAAATCATATCCTGTTTGAAAGAGGCTACTGTCGAGGGAGTGTCTCGAGAGTATTAAAAGAACTTGGGGACATACTGCTTATAACAACTGCCAGAGCAAGACAGAATTTTCCATTACTATTATGCTTCTATCTATGGGAGAGGAAACCTGCATCATTCCAGCTTTTCGGGTGCGCCGATGATAAAGTTTTACACGTCAACCGCTAAGACAATTAGGTTTAAGATAAGGTCATATTCCACGCCATGTTTGGCACTTACTTAGAAGACCTTAGTGTGCTTCAGCAGATAACCAGACATCCCAAATTCCATCAGAGAAAAGACATGAATAGCACATTCATTAAAAGAGGGGAGAAGAATCAGGTACTTGTACATCCAATACAGTTTAAATACGTTTCAAAGATGGCACAGGCGCTGTTAACAAAAAGTCTAGGAAACATTGACCCGGTATCAACAAGCAGGCCATCATTCTTGGGATTCAGAAGACGCACTTTCACACAGGAATTCCTGTCATATCGTTCAACGGGGAAGAGTGCCATTAATTATAGTGCAGATCCGATGCAGCTTCAATACACCTTAAAGAAGATTAAAGATGCGCTCATTGAAAATAAGGATTCGGATAAAGTGTTAAATGCAGGTACTAAGAAGTGGGAAGTTCTCAAAGGAGTTGAATGGAAAGAGTGCGATTTCTTACCTGTGGAAGGAAACATCAAATTCTTCGGAATAAACTCATAATTTTAAGTTTTGATATTCTAATTATAATTTTTTGACTGAAAATATTGTTTGATCTTAGTCCTTAATGTTTGTAATTTGGTTATTGTGAATTGAGGTAAAATAGTGCATACTGATTCTGCCTGTACAGCTATACTTGAATGTGGTATTAATACATTTTCTTCATCAATCTTTAGAGAGCCATCAGGGGATTTTATCAATTTGCCTTCAGCCATTGAGAAATGTATTTTATCAGACCCATAGATAAACTGTGTTATGTCTCTTACTCTCTTAATCTCTCCAATGTAATTACGTTTATTTCTGAGTTTTGCACACCAGTCTGTAGCTATAACTTAACTGATCCCTTATTGGCAACATCTTGATCGATTGTGAACAACAATTTCAACGTAATGCATCAATGCCACTTTTAAATCCCTCAGAGGAGAAGACAAATGCGTTTATATTTAAAAACATAATGTAGCGCATGAGTATACTGAACATGAGTTTGGTTAGAGGTAAAAGGGATCGCTACCGATATCGGACAAAGTTTTGTTGTCTTTTTCCGTCAGGAATTTCTGAGTAGCGGCCACTGTGTCTGGATTTGTGTCCGGTTGATGGCAATAGGCCCGCCTCTACATGGGGCTTAAACATAACTGGCGAAATGTTAGCGTATTATTAAGTACACCTTTGCCTAATCCTTTTGGAATTATAGAAGTGATTTTATGTTGTCTTTACAATAAAAGTAATACCGGTAGCAATATTGGTTTAAAAGCTGGCTACTTAGACAATGTCGGACGAATATACCTTAATATCACGAAGGTTTTAATTTAAATACATCCCGATTTTAATTTATCGGACTAATTTCAGTTCGGTATCAAGAGGCAATGGCCCGGAAAACTTACCCGTGAAGCCGATAACAGTTAGGATAAACGTTCTTGTTCTGATAAACCAGTGTGGGACACCTTTGGGATTAATCACTGTTCTCGCAAAATCTTTGTCCAAAAGCGGTATGTTATCGGCTGACGTTTCGTACCAGTTACAAAAGAGAAATTGAAAAAAAAAGATGCGGAGCTGGACATTCAAAAAGTTGTTTTGTGATAAGGCTACCATTCATATTGATTAGGTGTATGAGTAGTAGTACGTTATTAGGAAAAGATGTAATTTTTTGGTAATACGATCAGGAATTTCTCATTTGCCCCGGTACTCCTCTGCCTAATCCGACTAAGAAAAAATGGCATAATGATTTGTTATGTGGACATTTCTAATTACCAGTAATAATACATAAATAGTAGTTGCTACCGAAATTAATCACTGAATCAAATCAAAACAATTACAAATACTAAAAAACGTACGTTTTTTTTATCAACGCCTGTTATCATTATATCGATCAAGAAATCTTTAAGTAGGTAGGTACATACGTACAACACACACACCTATATTTGCTGGCTAATCAAAAGATTAACCTCAAAATATAACGAAAAGTTTATCAAGGAATTCCGAAGAAGCGTTGATTGCAAAAATATATATCACGAAATGTGTCAAATGCAGACCAATTTAAGTTACTTAATCTGTGTAAAGTCAGGAATATTCATTGATAAACCACTTGCAAGACTACAAAATTAAATAGTCTGTAAATACAAATGCATGTATGTAATTATGTATATACTGCATCTATGTACCACAAATCACAAATGGCTACGTATAACAGTTGCATGATTGGTATTTTATCAATTTCCCTGACAGTATATGTAGCCACCGGTAAAATATTTTGAGCGCTATGAATAATATTCTTGGTAGAAATATTTTACCGTAATAAAGTTTGGAAAGTTCGAAACCCGCAATATCCGAAAATCACTCGGTACCAAAATTAACAGAATTTTCAAAGTTTCAACGAAAACATAGTTTAACAGAATTGAGTTGTGGAAAATTGCGAAGAAATCATAGAAAAGAAAAACTGCCAATACCAGAGAGCGTGTGCCGGATGTGCAAAGTAAGGGTTCCGTAGACATCGATTACAAGCACATCCTTTCGTACATAAGAATTTTAAATATCATTTACAATTAATGGAATTTTAATTTGTATATTCTGTTCGTCAATCCAAATTGTTATCCCAGTTCTGTGGAAAAACATTAGTTTTCCAAAAAAAGAAACTCTAAAAGAATATAATAAAGATAACGGGGAAAATTCTCTGAATGCGCTCATCATTACATTTTTGTTTCTAAGCCAAATTTTATTTTTTCCTAACGAACGGAGTTTGCGGTAAGGTGATTCTAATTTGTTTTTTTCAGCAGAGTTTCAAGGAATTCCGCTGAAATTTAAATTAAATTAAAGTAATATTTTTTTCTTGTTTCTGCTCTTCGTGACTACGTAGAATAATATTACTAGTTAGTTTATGTTTTACAAACAACCGAATTACTGGGTAATGGGATACGTATTATCCAGTAATTGGGTTGTAGATGTTGGACGTAGGCAGTAGCTCCATGTAAAATATTGGTATTCAGTTACATCCGGTAAGACTTACCGTACCTTTATTTTTCATTGTGAAGATTTCGTATACAATATGTTAAAAAAAACCAGTCCTATGCGTGAGGATATTATTAGGTGTCAACACGACTCTATTTATGTAACTTGTTTTGGATAATAATTAAAAAACACACCCCGACAAAAACTCGATGAAGAACATAATGACTGTTAATTATTTACCGGCTTCTAAACAACATAATGGACTTAAGAACGATTAACATATTATCTTGCACTTACTTCCGGGATGTTAAACTGACAGATTTTCTCTCTAACTGAAATTGCATGGCTTAACCCTACGTAGAATGTACCTACGTACAAAATGGTAATAGAAACAATTTGTGTATCGATTAAGTATACACAAGTAAACAAATACAGAATTGGAATTTATATTTTAATTCGAAATATACTTGGACGCCCAGTTAGCACGCAATTGTTTTTTTTAGGGTTCCGTACCCAAAGTGTCAGACGGGACCGTATTACTGAGAATTCACTGTCCGTCCGTCCGTCCGTGCTTCTGTCTTTCAAAAGGGTGTATCCCATGAATCGTGATAGTTAGCCAGTTGAAATTTCTACAGATTATGTATTTCTCTTGCCGCTATAACAACAAATACTAAAAACAGAATAAATATGTATGTGATTGACCATACAAAAATGTGATTTTTATAAATAATGGTACGGAACCCTTCGTGCGCGAGCCCGACTTGCACTTGGCCAGTTTTTTTCAATTACCTGTACTTAGAAGTGAATTGTACGTTTGAGATTGTTTCACCATTTCTTCTTAGGGTTCCCAGATTCGATTTCCTTTAGTTCTTAGTTGTAATATGACTTCTTAAAGTGATTCCGATAGGGATGTTGAGTAACTGCGTTGCACAAAGGGGGCTCTGGAGGAGGCCTAGGTCTTTTAAGAGGAACCAGTGCCTCCTTCCATGTGCAAATTGTGACCATTGGGGTGGTTTTGGTGAGGCAATAATTCCACACTTCGCGGTCTTTTCTTCAAAGACCGATCTCCATTCGAAGGTTTTGCCGTGAAAACAAAACAAAAACACGGTACAGAGGGTGGCCTCCCTCAGGGCGAATTACTTTTTAGGTACTACTATATTGAACAACAATCCTGAAAGTTAGAGGCCTAAACATTTGCCTACTAAACTTCAGGTATGTTACTTTGATGTTAGAAGTTTCCCTAATGTACTAATAAGTATCATCATCATCATCATCGATATTGATATGTCAGACGAGATCTCTGGTGTCCTGATGACAGTCTATACTTGTTTACGTAAGGAGGAAAATGATCAGACAGGACATCAGAGATACCTTGGTTATATAGCTACCATTAACAAAAGCGAAGTCAGCATTCAAACAATTGTTGATAAAGTAAAAACATCAGGGATCAAACTTAATTTTATGGTTGCAACTCCCATAGTGGAGATTATGACTCTATTCAAGGGAATGTTTGACGAAGTCAGGACAGGGGTGACTAGATTTAAAGTTAGAAAGACCGTCTACAAGAGAGGGCTGAAGAGGAATTCATCAGGCAGGCAATTAGGTAGAGAAGCCAGCGAAAAGGAAACCACCCAAAACATTACACAATACGGGCTGGTAAATCATCACATTCCACTCCTCCAAGGCATAACGTTACCTCCAGAAAGAAGAACTGGTGTATTAAGAAGCTTAGGTCCTTTGGCGCAGGCAATACTAATGGTAATGGAAGATAAATATTACACAAAATTAAGCAGCGCTCTAAATACGAGTCTCCAGATGCTCCCGATGGCCTCAGAAATCATATCCTGTTTGAAAGAGGCTACTGTCGAGGGAGTGTCTCGAGAGTATTAAAAGAACTTGGGGACATACTGCTTATAACAACTGCCAGAGCAAGACAGAATTTTCCATTACTATTATGCTTCTATCTATGGGAGAGGAAACCTGCATCATTCCAGCTTTTCGGGTGCGCCGATGATAAAGTTTTACACGTCAACCGCTAAGACAATTAGGTTTAAGATAAGGTCATATTCCACGCCATGTTTGGCACTTACTTAGAAGACCTTAGTGTGCTTCAGCAGATAACCAGACATCCCAAATTCCATCAGAGAAAAGACATGAATAGCACATTCATTAAAAGAGGGGAGAAGAATCAGGTACTTGTACATCCAATACAGTTTAAATACGTTTCAAAGATGGCACAGGCGCTGTTAACAAAAAGTCTAGGAAACATTGACCCGGTATCAACAAGCAGGCCATCATTCTTGGGATTCAGAAGACGCACTTTCACACAGGAATTCCTGTCATATCGTTCAACGGGGAAGAGTGCCATTAATTATAGTGCAGATCCGATGCAGCTTCAATACACCTTAAAGAAGATTAAAGATGCGCTCATTGAAAATAAGGATTCGGATAAAGTGTTAAATGCAGGTACTAAGAAGTGGGAAGTTCTCAAAGGAGTTGAATGGAAAGAGTGCGATTTCTTACCTGTGGAAGGAAACATCAAATTCTTCGGAATAAACTCATAATTTTAAGTTTTGATATTCTAATTATAATTTTTTGACTGAAAATATTGTTTGATCTTAGTCCTTAATGTTTGTAATTTGGTTATTGTGAATTGAGGTAAAATAGTGCATACTGATTCTGCCTGTACAGCTATACTTGAATGTGGTATTAATACATTTTCTTCATCAATCTTTAGAGAGCCATCAGGGGATTTTATCAATTTGCCTTCAGCCATTGAGAAATGTATTTTATCAGACCCATAGATAAACTGTGTTATGTCTCTTACTCTCTTAATCTCTCCAATGTAATTACGTTTATTTCTGAGTTTTGCACACCAGTCTGTAGCTATAACTTAACTGATCCCTTATTGGCAACATCTTGATCGATTGTGAACAACAATTTCAACGTAATGCATCAATGCCACTTTTAAATCCCTCAGAGGAGAAGACAAATGCGTTTATATTTAAAAACATAATGTAGCGCATGAGTATACTGAACATGAGTTTGGTTAGAGGTAAAAGGGATCGCTACCGATATCGGACAAAGTTTTGTTGTCTTTTTCCGTCAGGAATTTCTGAGTAGCGGCCACTGTGTCTGGATTTGTGTCCGGTTGATGGCAATAGGCCCGCCTCTACATGGGGCTTAAACATAACTGGCGAAATGTTAGCGTATTATTAAGTACACCTTTGCCTAATCCTTTTGGAATTATAGAAGTGATTTTATGTTGTCTTTACAATAAAAGTAATACCGGTAGCAATATTGGTTTAAAAGCTGGCTACTTAGACAATGTCGGACGAATATACCTTAATATCACGAAGGTTTTAATTTAAATACATCCCGATTTTAATTTATCGGACTAATTTCAGTTCGGTATCAAGAGGCAATGGCCCGGAAAACTTACCCGTGAAGCCGATAACAGTTAGGATAAACGTTCTTGTTCTGATAAACCAGTGTGGGACACCTTTGGGATAAATCTTTGTCCAAAAGCGGTATGTTATCGGCTGACGTTTCGTACCAGTTACAAAAGAGAAATTGAAAAAAAAAGATGCGGAGCTGGACATTCAAAAAGTTGTTTTGTGATAAGGCTACCATTCATATTGATTAGGTGTATGAGTAGTAGTACGTTATTAGGAAAAGATGTAATTTTTTGGTAATACGATCAGGAATTTCTCATTTGCCCCGGTACTCCTCTGCCTAATCCGACTAAGAAAAAATGGCGTAATGATTTGTTATGTGGACATTTCTAATTACCAGTAATAATACATAAATAGTAGTTGCTACCGAAATTAATCACTGAATCAAATCAAAACAATTACAAATACTAAAAAACGTACGTTTTTTTTATCAACGCCTGTTATCATTATATCGATCAAGAAATCTTTAAGTAGGTAGGTACATACGTACAACACACACACCTATATTTGCTGGCTAATCAAAAGATTAACCTCAAAATATAACGAAAAGTTTATCAAGGAATTCCGAAGCAGCGTTGATTGCAAAAATATATATCACGAAATGTGTCAAATGCAGACCAATTTAAGTTACTTAATCTGTGTAAAGTCAGGAATATTCATTGATAAACCACTTGCAAGACTACAAAATTAAATAGTCTGTGAATACAAATGCATGTATGTAATTATGTATATACTGCATCTATGTACCACAAATCACAAATGGCTACGTATAACAGTTGCATGATTGGTATTTTATCAATTTCCCTGACAGTATATGTAGCCACCGGTAAAATATTTTGAGCGCTATGAATAATATTCTTGGTAGAAATATTTTACCGTAATAAAGTTTGGAAAGTTCGAAACCCGCAATATCCGAAAATCACTCGGTACCAAAATTAACAGAATTTTCAAAGTTTCAACGAAAACATAGTTTAACAGAATTGAGTTGTGGAAAATTGCGAAGAAATCATAGAAAAGAAAAACTGCCAATACCAGAGAGCGTGTGCCGGATGTGCAAAGTAAGGGTTCCGTAGACATCGATTACAAGCACATCCTTTCGTACATAAGAATTTTAAATATCATTTACAATTAATGGAATTTTAATTTGTATATTCTGTTCGTCAATCCAAATTGTTATCCCAGTTCTGTGGAAAAACATTAGTTTTCCAAAAAAAGAAACTCTAAAAGAATATAATAAAGATAACGGGGAAAATTACCAAAAACCAAGAACCAAGGTTACCGACGTAGCCCGAAGAATTGCCAGACTTAAGTGGCAGTGGGCAGGGCACATTGCTCGCAGAACAGATGGCCGATGGGGCCGGAAAGTTCTGGAATGGCGACCGCGAACCGGGAGACGATGCGTTGGAAGGCCTCCCACTAGGTGGACCGATGACCTGGTGAAGGTTTCGGGGATCCGCTGGATGCGAGTCGCACGGGACCGATCAATGTGGCGACACTTGGGGGAGGCCTATGTCCAGCAGTGGACGTCTTTCAGCTGAAATGATGATGATGATGATGATGAACGGGGAAAATTCTCTGAATGCGCTCATCATTACATTTTTGTTTCTAAGCCAAATTTTATTTTTTCCTAACGAACGGAGTTTGCGGTAAGGTGATTCTAATTTGTTTTTTTCAGCAGAGTTTCAAGGAATTCCGCTGAAATTTAAATTAAATTAAAGTAATATTTTTTTCTTGTTTCTGCTCTTCGTGACTACGTAGAATAATATTACTAGTTAGTTTATGTTTTACAAACAACCGAATTACTGGGTAATGGGATACGTATTATCCAGTAATTGGGTTGTAGATGTTGGACGTAGGCAGTAGCTCCATGTAAAATATTGGTATTCAGTTACATCCGGTAAGACTTACCGTACCTTTATTTTTCATTGTGAAGATTTCGTATACAATATGTTAAAAAAAACCAGTCCTATGCGTGAGGATATTATTAGGTGTCAACACGACTCTATTTATGTAACTTGTTTTGGATAATAATTAAAAAACACACCCCGACAAAAACTCGATGAAGAACATAATGACTGTTAATTATTTACCGGCTTCTAAACAACATAATGGACTTAAGAACGATTAACATATTATCTTGCACTTACTTCCGGGATGTTAAACTGACAGATTTTCTCTCTAACTGAAATTGCATGGCTTAACCCTACGTAGAATGTACCTACGTACAAAATGGTAATAGAAACAATTTGTGTATCGATTAAGTATACACAAGTAAACAAATACAGAATTGGAATTTATATTTTAATTCGAAATATACTTGGACGCCCAGTTAGCACGCAATTGTTTTTTTTAGGGTTCCGTACCCAAAGTGTCAGACGGGACCGTATTACTGAGAATTCACTGTCCGTCCGTCCGTCCGTGCTTCTGTCTTTCAAAAGGGTGTATCCCATGAATCGTGATAGTTAGCCAGTTGAAATTTCTACAGATTATGTATTTCTCTTGCCGCTATAACAACAAATACTAAAAACAGAATAAATATGTATGTGATTGACCATACAAAAATGTGATTTTTATAAATAATGGTACGGAACCCTTCGTGCGCGAGCCCGACTTGCACTTGGCCAGTTTTTTTCAATTACCTGTACTTAGAAGTGAATTGTACGTTTGAGATTGTTTCACCATTTCTTCTTAGGGTTCCCAGATTCGATTTCCTTTAGTTCTTAGTTGTAATATGACTTCTTAAAGTGATTCCGATAGGGATGTTGAGTAACTGCGTTGCACAAAGGGGGCTCTGGAGGAGGCCTAGGTCTTTTAAGAGGAACCAGTGCCTCCTTCCATGTGCAAATTGTGACCATTGGGGTGGTTTTGGTGAGGCAATAATTCCACACTTCGCGGTCTTTTCTTCAAAGACCGATCTCCATTCGAAGGTTTTGCCGTGAAAACAAAACAAAAACACGGTACAGAGGGTGGCCTCCCTCAGGGCGAATTACTTTTTAGGTACTACTATATTGAACAACAATCCTGAAAGTTAGAGGCCTAAACATTTGCCTACTAAACTTCAGGTATGTTACTTTGATGTTAGAAGTTTCCCTAATGTACTAATAAGTATCATCATCATCATCATCGATATTGATATGTCAGACGAGATCTCTGGTGTCCTGATGACAGTCTATACTTGTTTACGTAAGGAGGAAAATGATCAGACAGGACATCAGAGATACCTTGGTTATATAGCTACCATTAACAAAAGCGAAGTCAGCATTCAAACAATTGTTGATAAAGTAAAAACATCAGGGATCAAACTTAATTTTATGGTTGCAACTCCCATAGTGGAGATTATGACTCTATTCAAGGGAATGTTTGACGAAGTCAGGACAGGGGTGACTAGATTTAAAGTTAGAAAGACCGTCTACAAGAGAGGGCTGAAGAGGAATTCATCAGGCAGGCAATTAGGTAGAGAAGCCAGCGAAAAGGAAACCACCCAAAACATTACACAATACGGGCTGGTAAATCATCACATTCCACTCCTCCAAGGCATAACGTTACCTCCAGAAAGAAGAACTGGTGTATTAAGAAGCTTAGGTCCTTTGGCGCAGGCAATACTAATGGTAATGGAAGATAAATATTACACAAAATTAAGCAGCGCTCTAAATACGAGTCTCCAGATGCTCCCGATGGCCTCAGAAATCATATCCTGTTTGAAAGAGGCTACTGTCGAGGGAGTGTCTCGAGAGTATTAAAAGAACTTGGGGACATACTGCTTATAACAACTGCCAGAGCAAGACAGAATTTTCCATTACTATTATGCTTCTATCTATGGGAGAGGAAACCTGCATCATTCCAGCTTTTCGGGTGCGCCGATGATAAAGTTTTACACGTCAACCGCTAAGACAATTAGGTTTAAGATAAGGTCATATTCCACGCCATGTTTGGCACTTACTTAGAAGACCTTAGTGTGCTTCAGCAGATAACCAGACATCCCAAATTCCATCAGAGAAAAGACATGAATAGCACATTCATTAAAAGAGGGGAGAAGAATCAGGTACTTGTACATCCAATACAGTTTAAATACGTTTCAAAGATGGCACAGGCGCTGTTAACAAAAAGTCTAGGAAACATTGACCCGGTATCAACAAGCAGGCCATCATTCTTGGGATTCAGAAGACGCACTTTCACACAGGAATTCCTGTCATATCGTTCAACGGGGAAGAGTGCCATTAATTATAGTGCAGATCCGATGCAGCTTCAATACACCTTAAAGAAGATTAAAGATGCGCTCATTGAAAATAAGGATTCGGATAAAGTGTTAAATGCAGGTACTAAGAAGTGGGAAGTTCTCAAAGGAGTTGAATGGAAAGAGTGCGATTTCTTACCTGTGGAAGGAAACATCAAATTCTTCGGAATAAACTCATAATTTTAAGTTTTGATATTCTAATTATAATTTTTTGACTGAAAATATTGTTTGATCTTAGTCCTTAATGTTTGTAATTTGGTTATTGTGAATTGAGGTAAAATAGTGCATACTGATTCTGCCTGTACAGCTATACTTGAATGTGGTATTAATACATTTTCTTCATCAATCTTTAGAGAGCCATCAGGGGATTTTATCAATTTGCCTTCAGCCATTGAGAAATGTATTTTATCAGACCCATAGATAAACTGTGTTATGTCTCTTACTCTCTTAATCTCTCCAATGTAATTACGTTTATTTCTGAGTTTTGCACACCAGTCTGTAGCTATAACTTAACTGATCCCTTATTGGCAACATCTTGATCGATTGTGAACAACAATTTCAACGTAATGCATCAATGCCACTTTTAAATCCCTCAGAGGAGAAGACAAATGCGTTTATATTTAAAAACATAATGTAGCGCATGAGTATACTGAACATGAGTTTGGTTAGAGGTAAAAGGGATCGCTACCGATATCGGACAAAGTTTTGTTGTCTTTTTCCGTCAGGAATTTCTGAGTAGCGGCCACTGTGTCTGGATTTGTGTCCGGTTGATGGCAATAGGCCCGCCTCTACATGGGGCTTAAACATAACTGGCGAAATGTTAGCGTATTATTAAGTACACCTTTGCCTAATCCTTTTGGAATTATAGAAGTGATTTTATGTTGTCTTTACAATAAAAGTAATACCGGTAGCAATATTGGTTTAAAAGCTGGCTACTTAGACAATGTCGGACGAATATACCTTAATATCACGAAGGTTTTAATTTAAATACATCCCGATTTTAATTTATCGGACTAATTTCAGTTCGGTATCAAGAGGCAATGGCCCGGAAAACTTACCCGTGAAGCCGATAACAGTTAGGATAAACGTTCTTGTTCTGATAAACCAGTGTGGGACACCTTTGGGATAAATCTTTGTCCAAAAGCGGTATGTTATCGGCTGACGTTTCGTACCAGTTACAAAAGAGAAATTGAAAAAAAAAGATGCGGAGCTGGACATTCAAAAAGTTGTTTTGTGATAAGGCTACCATTCATATTGATTAGGTGTATGAGTAGTAGTACGTTATTAGGAAAAGATGTAATTTTTTGGTAATACGATCAGGAATTTCTCATTTGCCCCGGTACTCCTCTGCCTAATCCGACTAAGAAAAAATGGCGTAATGATTTGTTATGTGGACATTTCTAATTACCAGTAATAATACATAAATAGTAGTTGCTACCGAAATTAATCACTGAATCAAATCAAAACAATTACAAATACTAAAAAACGTACGTTTTTTTTATCAACGCCTGTTATCATTATATCGATCAAGAAATCTTTAAGTAGGTAGGTACATACGTACAACACACACACCTATATTTGCTGGCTAATCAAAAGATTAACCTCAAAATATAACGAAAAGTTTATCAAGGAATTCCGAAGCAGCGTTGATTGCAAAAATATATATCACGAAATGTGTCAAATGCAGACCAATTTAAGTTACTTAATCTGTGTAAAGTCAGGAATATTCATTGATAAACCACTTGCAAGACTACAAAATTAAATAGTCTGTGAATACAAATGCATGTATGTAATTATGTATATACTGCATCTATGTACCACAAATCACAAATGGCTACGTATAACAGTTGCATGATTGGTATTTTATCAATTTCCCTGACAGTATATGTAGCCACCGGTAAAATATTTTGAGCGCTATGAATAATATTCTTGGTAGAAATATTTTACCGTAATAAAGTTTGGAAAGTTCGAAACCCGCAATATCCGAAAATCACTCGGTACCAAAATTAACAGAATTTTCAAAGTTTCAACGAAAACATAGTTTAACAGAATTGAGTTGTGGAAAATTGCGAAGAAATCATAGAAAAGAAAAACTGCCAATACCAGAGAGCGTGTGCCGGATGTGCAAAGTAAGGGTTCCGTAGACATCGATTACAAGCACATCCTTTCGTACATAAGAATTTTAAATATCATTTACAATTAATGGAATTTTAATTTGTATATTCTGTTCGTCAATCCAAATTGTTATCCCAGTTCTGTGGAAAAACATTAGTTTTCCAAAAAAAGAAACTCTAAAAGAATATAATAAAGATAACGGGGAAAATTCTCTGAATGCGCTCATCATTACATTTTTGTTTCTAAGCCAAATTTTATTTTTTCCTAACGAACGGAGTTTGCGGTAAGGTGATTCTAATTTGTTTTTTTCAGCAGAGTTTCAAGGAATTCCGCTGAAATTTAAATTAAATTAAAGTAATATTTTTTCTTGTTTCTGCTCTTCGTGACTACGTAGAATAATATTACTAGTTAGTTTATGTTTTACAAACAACCGAATTACTGGGTAATGGGATACGTATTATCCAGTAATTGGGTTGTAGATGTTGGACGTAGGCAGTAGCTCCATGTAAAATATTGGTATTCAGTTACATCCGGTAAGACTTACCGTACCTTTATTTTTCATTGTGAAGATTTCGTATACAATATGTTAAAAAAAACCAGTCCTATGCGTGAGGATATTATTAGGTGTCAACACGACTCTATTTATGTAACTTGTTTTGGATAATAATTAAAAAACACACCCCGACAAAAACTCGATGAAGAACATAATGACTGTTAATTATTTACCGGCTTCTAAACAACATAATGGACTTAAGAACGATTAACATATTATCTTGCACTTACTTCCGGGATGTTAAACTGACAGATTTTCTCTCTAACTGAAATTGCATGGCTTAACCCTACGTAGAATGTACCTACGTACAAAATGGTAATAGAAACAATTTGTGTATCGATTAAGTATACACAAGTAAACAAATACAGAATTGGAATTTATATTTTAATTCGAAATATACTTGGACGCCCAGTTAGCACGCAATTGTTTTTTTTAGGGTTCCGTACCCAAAGTGTCAGACGGGACCGTATTACTGAGAATTCACTGTCCGTCCGTCCGTCCGTGCTTCTGTCTTTCAAAAGGGTGTATCCCATGAATCGTGATAGTTAGCCAGTTGAAATTTCTACAGATTATGTATTTCTCTTGCCGCTATAACAACAAATACTAAAAACAGAATAAATATGTATGTGATTGACCATACAAAAATGTGATTTTTATAAATAATGGTACGGAACCCTTCGTGCGCGAGCCCGACTTGCACTTGGCCAGTTTTTTTCAATTACCTGTACTTAGAAGTGAATTGTACGTTTGAGATTGTTTCACCATTTCTTCTTAGGGTTCCCAGATTCGATTTCCTTTAGTTCTTAGTTGTAATATGACTTCTTAAAGTGATTCCGATAGGGATGTTGAGTAACTGCGTTGCACAAAGGGGGCTCTGGAGGAGGCCTAGGTCTTTTAAGAGGAACCAGTGCCTCCTTCCATGTGCAAATTGTGACCATTGGGGTGGTTTTGGTGAGGCAATAATTCCACACTTCGCGGTCTTTTCTTCAAAGACCGATCTCCATTCGAAGGTTTTGCCGTGAAAACAAAACAAAAACACGGTACAGAGGGTGGCCTCCCTCAGGGCGAATTACTTTTTAGGTACTACTATATTGAACAACAATCCTGAAAGTTAGAGGCCTAAACATTTGCCTACTAAACTTCAGGTATGTTACTTTGATGTTAGAAGTTTCCCTAATGTACTAATAAGTATCATCATCATCATCATCGATATTGATATGTCAGACGAGATCTCTGGTGTCCTGATGACAGTCTGTACTTGTTTACGTAAGGAGGAAAATGATCAGACAGGACATCAGAGATACCTTGGTTATATAGCTACCATTAACAAAAGCGAAGTCAGCATTCAAACAATTGTTGATAAAGTAAAAACATCAGGGATCAAACTTAATTTTATGGTTGCAACTCCCATAGTGGAGATTATGACTCTATTCAAGGGAATGTTTGACGAAGTCAGGACAGGGGTGACTAGATTTAAAGTTAGAAAGACCGTCTACAAGAGAGGGCTGAAGAGGAATTCATCAGGCAGGCAATTAGGTAGAGAAGCCAGCGAAAAGGAAACCACCCAAAACATTACACAATACGGGCTGGTAAATCATCACATTCCACTCCTCCAAGGCATAACGTTACCTCCAGAAAGAAGAACTGGTGTATTAAGAAGCTTAGGTCCTTTGGCGCAGGCAATACTAATGGTAATGGAAGATAAATATTACACAAAATTAAGCAGCGCTCTAAATACGAGTCTCCAGATGCTCCCGATGGCCTCAGAAATCATATCCTGTTTGAAAGAGGCTACTGTCGAGGGAGTGTCTCGAGAGTATTAAAAGAACTTGGGGACATACTGCTTATAACAACTGCCAGAGCAAGACAGAATTTTCCATTACTATTATGCTTCTATCTATGGGAGAGGAAACCTGCATCATTCCAGCTTTTCGGGTGCGCCGATGATAAAGTTTTACACGTCAACCGCTAAGACAATTCGGTTTAAGATAAGGTCATATTCCACGCCATGTTTGGCACTTACTTAGAAGACCTTAGTGTGCTTCAGCAGATAACCAGACATCCCAAATTCCATCAGAGAAAAGACATGAATAGCACATTCATTAAAAGAGGGGAGAAGAATCAGGTACTTGTACATCCAATACAGTTTAAATACGTTTCAAAGATGGCACAGGCGCTGTTAACAAAAAGTCTAGGAAACATTGACCCGGTATCAACAAGCAGGCCATCATTCTTGGGATTCAGAAGACGCACTTTCACACAGGAATTCCTGTCATATCGTTCAACGGGGAAGAGTGCCATTAATTATAGTGCAGATCCGATGCAGCTTCAATACACCTTCATCATCAGCCTATAATGTTCCCACTGCTGGGACACAGGCCTCCTCTCTATGAGAGGGAGTGGGCTGTAATCCACCACGCGGGCCCAGTGCGGGTTGGTAGATGTCACATGTCTTCGAATTTTTAGTTCTAGGACATGCCGGTTTCCTCACGATGTTTTCCTTCACCGTTTTTGAGGGCAGCGGTGATGAAATATATTACACAAAGTAATGCGCCTGTCTGGGTTTGAACCCACAGCTTACTGCTCGTAAGTCGGGGCTACCACCACTGGGCCACCGCTGCTCTCAATACACCTTAAAGAAGATTAAAGATGCGCTCATTGAAAATAAGGATTCGGATAAAGTGTTAAATGCAGGTACTAAGAAGTGGGAAGTTCTCAAAGGAGTTGAATGGAAAGAGTGCGATTTCTTACCTGTGGAAGGAAACATCAAATTCTTCGGAATAAACTCATAATTTTAAGTTTTGATATTCTAATTATAATTTTTTGACTGAAAATATTGTTTGATCTTAGTCCTTAATGTTTGTAATTTGGTTATTGTGAATTGAGGTAAAATAGTGCATACTGATTCTGCCTGTACAGCTATACTTGAATGTGGTATTAATACATTTTCTTCATCAATCTTTAGAGAGCCATCAGGGGATTTTATCAATTTGCCTTCAGCCATTGAGAAATGTATTTTATCAGACCCATAGATAAACTGTGTTATGTCTCTTACTCTCTTAATCTCTCCAATGTAATTACGTTTATTTCTGAGTTTTGCACACCAGTCTGTAGCTATAACTTAACTGATCCCTTATTGGCAACATCTTGATCGATTGTGAACAACAATTTCAACGTAATGCATCAATGCCACTTTTAAATCCCTCAGAGGAGAAGACAAATGCGTTTATATTTAAAAACATAATGTAGCGCATGAGTATACTGAACATGAGTTTGGTTAGAGGTAAAAGGGATCGCTACCGATATCGGACAAAGTTTTGTTGTCTTTTTCCGTCAGGAATTTCTGAGTAGCGGCCACTGTGTCTGGATTTGTGTCCGGTTGATGGCAATAGGCCCGCCTCTACATGGGGCTTAAACATAACTGGCGAAATGTTAGCGTATTATTAAGTACACCTTTGCCTAATCCTTTTGGAATTATAGAAGTGATTTTATGTTGTCTTTACAATAAAAGTAATACCGGTAGCAATATTGGTTTAAAAGCTGGCTACTTAGACAATGTCGGACGAATATACCTTAATATCACGAAGGTTTTAATTTAAATACATCCCGATTTTAATTTATCGGACTAATTTCAGTTCGGTATCAAGAGGCAATGGCCCGGAAAACTTACCCGTGAAGCCGATAACAGTTAGGATAAACGTTCTTGTTCTGATAAACCAGTGTGGGACACCTTTGGGATTAATCACTGTTCTCGCAAAATCTTTGTCCAAAAGCGGTATGTTATCGGCTGACGTTTCGTACCAGTTACAAAAGAGAAATTGAAAAAAAAAGATGCGGAGCTGGACATTCAAAAAGTTGTTTTGTGATAAGGCTACCATTCATATTGATTAGGTGTATGAGTAGTAGTACGTTATTAGGAAAAGATGTAATTTTTTGGTAATACGATCAGGAATTTCTCATTTGCCCCGGTACTCCTCTGCCTAATCCGACTAAGAAAAAATGGCGTAATGATTTGTTATGTGGACATTTCTAATTACCAGTAATAATACATAAATAGTAGTTGCTACCGAAATTAATCACTGAATCAAATCAAAACAATTACAAATACTAAAAAACGTACGTTTTTTTTATCAACGCCTGTTATCATTATATCGATCAAGAAATCTTTAAGTAGGTAGGTACATACGTACAACACACACACCTATATTTGCTGGCTAATCAAAAGATTAACCTCAAAATATAACGAAAAGTTTATCAAGGAATTCCGAAGAAGCGTTGATTGCAAAAATATATATCACGAAATGTGTCAAATGCAGACCAATTTAAGTTACTTAATCTGTGTAAAGTCAGGAATATTCATTGATAAACCACTTGCAAGACTACAAAATTAAATAGTCTGTAAATACAAATGCATGTATGTAATTATGTATATACTGCATCTATGTACCACAAATCAGAAATGGCTACGTATAACAGTTGCATGATTGGTATTTTATCAATTTCCCTGACAGTATATGTAGCCACCGGTAAAATATTTTGAGCGCTATGAATAATATTCTTGGTAGAAATATTTTACCGTAATAAAGTTTGGAAAGTTCGAAACCCGCAATATCCGAAAATCACTCGGTACCAAAATTAACAGAATTTTCAAAGTTTCAACGAAAACATAGTTTAACAGAATTGAGTTGTGGAAAATTGCGAAGAAATCATAGAAAAGAAAAACTGCCAATACCAGAGAGCGTGTGCCGGATGTGCAAAGTAAGGGTTCCGTAGACATCGATTACAAGCACATCCTTTCGTACATAAGAATTTTAAATATCATTTACAATTAATGGAATTTTAATTTGTATATTCTGTTCGTCAATCCAAATTGTTATCCCAGTTCTGTGGAAAAACATTAGTTTTCCAAAAAAAGAAACTCTAAAAGAATATAATAAAGATAACGGGGAAAATTCTCTGAATGCGCTCATCATTACATTTTTGTTTCTAAGCCAAATTTTATTTTTTCCTAACGAACGGAGTTTGCGGTAAGGTGATTCTAATTTGTTTTTTTCAGCAGAGTTTCAAGGAATTCCGCTGAAATTTAAATTAAATTAAAGTAATATTTTTTCTTGTTTCTGCTCTTCGTGACTACGTAGAATAATATTACTAGTTAGTTTATGTTTTACAAACAACCGAATTACTGGGTAATGGGATACGTATTATCCAGTAATTGGGTTGTAGATGTTGGACGTAGGCAGTAGCTCCATGTAAAATATTGGTATTCAGTTACATCCGGTAAGACTTACCGTACCTTTATTTTTCATTGTGAAGATTTCGTATACAATATGTTAAAAAAAACCAGTCCTATGCGTGAGGATATTATTAGGTGTCAACACGACTCTATTTATGTAACTTGTTTTGGATAATAATTAAAAAACACACCCCGACAAAAACTCGATGAAGAACATAATGACTGTTAATTATTTACCGGCTTCTAAACAACATAATGGACTTAAGAACGATTAACATATTATCTTGCACTTACTTCCGGGATGTTAAACTGACAGATTTTCTCTCTAACTGAAATTGCATGGCTTAACCCTACGTAGAATGTACCTACGTACAAAATGGTAATAGAAACAATTTGTGTATCGATTAAGTATACACAAGTAAACAAATACAGAATTGGAATTTATATTTTAATTCGAAATATACTTGGACGCCCAGTTAGCACGCAATTGTTTTTTTTAGGGTTCCGTACCCAAAGTGTCAGACGGGACCGTATTACTGAGAATTCACTGTCCGTCCGTCCGTCCGTGCTTCTGTCTTTCAAAAGGGTGTATCCCATGAATCGTGATAGTTAGCCAGTTGAAATTTCTACAGATTATGTATTTCTCTTGCCGCTATAACAACAAATACTAAAAACAGAATAAATATGTATGTGATTGACCATACAAAAATGTGATTTTTATAAATAATGGTACGGAACCCTTCGTGCGCGAGCCCGACTTGCACTTGGCCAGTTTTTTTCAATTACCTGTACTTAGAAGTGAATTGTACGTTTGAGATTGTTTCACCATTTCTTCTTAGGGTTCCCAGATTCGATTTCCTTTAGTTCTTAGTTGTAATATGACTTCTTAAAGTGATTCCGATAGGGATGTTGAGTAACTGCGTTGCACAAAGGGGGCTCTGGAGGAGGCCTAGGTCTTTTAAGAGGAACCAGTGCCTCCTTCCATGTGCAAATTGTGACCATTGGGGTGGTTTTGGTGAGGCAATAATTCCACACTTCGCGGTCTTTTCTTCAAAGACCGATCTCCATTCGAAGGTTTTGCCGTGAAAACAAAACAAAAACACGGTACAGAGGGTGGCCTCCCTCAGGGCGAATTACTTTTTAGGTACTACTATATTGAACAACAATCCTGAAAGTTAGAGGCCTAAACATTTGCCTACTAAACTTCAGGTATGTTACTTTGATGTTAGAAGTTTCCCTAATGTACTAATAAGTATCATCATCATCATCATCGATATTGATATGTCAGACGAGATCTCTGGTGTCCTGATGACAGTCTATACTTGTTTACGTAAGGAGGAAAATGATCAGACAGGACATCAGAGATACCTTGGTTATATAGCTACCATTAACAAAAGCGAAGTCATCATTCAAACAATTGTTGATAAAGTAAAAACATCAGGGATCAAACTTAATTTTATGGTTGCAACTCCCATAGTGGAGATTATGACTCTATTCAAGGGAATGTTTGACGAAGTCAGGACAGGGGTGACTAGATTTAAAGTTAGAAAGACCGTCTACAAGAGAGGGCTGAAGAGGAATTCATCAGGCAGGCAATTAGGTAGAGAAGCCAGCGAAAAGGAAACCACCCAAAACATTACACAATACGGGCTGGTAAATCATCACATTCCACTCCTCCAAGGCATAACGTTACCTCCAGAAAGAAGAACTGGTGTATTAAGAAGCTTAGGTCCTTTGGCGCAGGCAATACTAATGGTAATGGAAGATAAATATTACACAAAATTAAGCAGCGCTCTAAATACGAGTCTCCAGATGCTCCCGATTGCCTCAGAAATCATATCCTGTTTGAAAGAGGCTACTGTCGAGGGAGTGTCTCGAGAGTATTAAAAGAACTTGGGGACATACTGCTTATAACAACTGCCAGAGCAAGACAGAATTTTCCATTACTATTATGCTTCTATCTATGGGAGAGGAAACCTGCATCATTCCAGCTTTTCGGGTGCGCCGATGATAAAGTTTTACACGTCAACCGCTAAGACAATTAGGTTTAAGATAAGGTCATATTCCACGCCATGTTTGGCACTTACTTAGAAGACCTTAGTGTGCTTCAGCAGATAACCAGACATCCCAAATTCCATCAGAGAAAAGACATGAATAGCACATTCATTAAAAGAGGGGAGAAGAATCAGGTACTTGTACATCCAATACAGTTTAAATACGTTTCAAAGATGGCACAGGCGCTGTTAACAAAAAGTCTAGGAAACATTGACCCGGTATCAACAAGCAGGCCATCATTCTTGGGATTCAGAAGACGCACTTTCACACAGGAATTCCTGTCATATCGTTCAACGGGGAAGAGTGCCATTAATTATAGTGCAGATCCGATGCAGCTTCAATACACCTTAAAGAAGATTAAAGATGCGCTCATTGAAAATAAGGATTCGGATAAAGTGTTAAATGCAGGTACTAAGAAGTGGGAAGTTCTCAAAGGAGTTGAATGGAAAGAGTGCGATTTCTTACCTGTGGAAGGAAACATCAAATTCTTCGGAATAAACTCATAATTTTAAGTTTTGATATTCTAATTATAATTTTTTGACTGAAAATATTGTTTGATCTTAGTCCTTAATGTTTGTAATTTGGTTATTGTGAATTGAGGTAAAATAGTGCATACTGATTCTGCCTGTACAGCTATACTTGAATGTGGTATTAATACATTTTCTTCATCAATCTTTAGAGAGCCATCAGGGGATTTTATCAATTTGCCTTCAGCCATTGAGAAATGTATTTTATCAGACCCATAGATAAACTGTGTTATGTCTCTTACTCTCTTAATCTCTCCAATGTAATTACGTTTATTTCTGAGTTTTGCACACCAGTCTGTAGCTATAACTTAACTGATCCCTTATTGGCAACATCTTGATCGATTGTGAACAACAATTTCAACGTAATGCATCAATGCCACTTTTAAATCCCTCAGAGGAGAAGACAAATGCGTTTATATTTAAAAACATAATGTAGCGCATGAGTATACTGAACATGAGTTTGGTTAGAGGTAAAAGGGATCGCTACCGATATCGGACAAAGTTTTGTTGTCTTTTTCCGTCAGGAATTTCTGAGTAGCGGCCACTGTGTCTGGATTTGTGTCCGGTTGATGGCAATAGGCCCGCCTCTACATGGGGCTTAAACATAACTGGCGAAATGTTAGCGTATTATTAAGTACACCTTTGCCTAATCCTTTTGGAATTATAGAAGTGATTTTATGTTGTCTTTACAATAAAAGTAATACCGGTAGCAATATTGGTTTAAAAGCTGGCTACTTAGACAATGTCGGACGAATATACCTTAATATCACGAAGGTTTTAATTTAAATACATCCCGATTTTAATTTATCGGACTAATTTCAGTTCGGTATCAAGAGGCAATGGCCCGGAAAACTTACCCGTGAAGCCGATAACAGTTAGGATAAACGTTCTTGTTCTGATAAACCAGTGTGGGACACCTTTGGGATAAATCTTTGTCCAAAAGCGGTATGTTATCGGCTGACGTTTCGTACCAGTTACAAAAGAGAAATTGAAAAAAAAAGATGCGGAGCTGGACATTCAAAAAGTTGTTTTGTGATAAGGCTACCATTCATATTGATTAGGTGTATGAGTAGTAGTACGTTATTAGGAAAAGATGTAATTTTTTGGTAATACGATCAGGAATTTCTCATTTGCCCCGGTACTCCTCTGCCTAATCCGACTAAGAAAAAATGGCGTAATGATTTGTTATGTGGACATTTCTAATTACCAGTAATAATACATAAATAGTAGTTGCTACCGAAATTAATCACTGAATCAAATCAAAACAATTACAAATACTAAAAAACGTACGTTTTTTTTATCAACGCCTGTTATCATTATATCGATCAAGAAATCTTTAAGTAGGTAGGTACATACGTACAACACACACACCTATATTTGCTGGCTAATCAAAAGATTAACCTCAAAATATAACGAAAAGTTTATCAAGGAATTCCGAAGCAGCGTTGATTGCAAAAATATATATCACGAAATGTGTCAAATGCAGACCAATTTAAGTTACTTAATCTGTGTAAAGTCAGGAATATTCATTGATAAACCACTTGCAAGACTACAAAATTAAATAGTCTGTGAATACAAATGCATGTATGTAATTATGTATATACTGCATCTATGTACCACAAATCACAAATGGCTACGTATAACAGTTGCATGATTGGTATTTTATCAATTTCCCTGACAGTATATGTAGCCACCGGTAAAATATTTTGAGCGCTATGAATAATATTCTTGGTAGAAATATTTTACCGTAATAAAGTTTGGAAAGTTCGAAACCCGCAATATCCGAAAATCACTCGGTACCAAAATTAACAGAATTTTCAAAGTTTCAACGAAAACATAGTTTAACAGAATTGAGTTGTGGAAAATTGCGAAGAAATCATAGAAAAGAAAAACTGCCAATACCAGAGAGCGTGTGCCGGATGTGCAAAGTAAGGGTTCCGTAGACATCGATTACAAGCACATCCTTTCGTACATAAGAATTTTAAATATCATTTACAATTAATGGAATTTTAATTTGTATATTCTGTTCGTCAATCCAAATTGTTATCCCAGTTCTGTGGAAAAACATTAGTTTTCCAAAAAAAGAAACTCTAAAAGAATATAATAAAGATAACGGGGAAAATTACCAAAAACCAAGAACCAAGGTTACCGACGTAGCCCGAAGAATTGCCAGACTTAAGTGGCAGTGGGCAGGGCACATTGCTCGCAGAACAGATGGCCGATGGGGCCGGAAAGTTCTGGAATGGCGACCGCGAACCGGGAGACGATGCGTTGGAAGGCCTCCCACTAGGTGGACCGATGACCTGGTGAAGGTTTCGGGGATCCGCTGGATGCGAGTCGCACGGGACCGATCAATGTGGCGACACTTGGGGGAGGCCTATGTCCAGCAGTGGACGTCTTTCAGCTGAAATGATGATGATGATGATGATGAACGGGGAAAATTCTCTGAATGCGCTCATCATTACATTTTTGTTTCTAAGCCAAATTTTATTTTTTCCTAACGAACGGAGTTTGCGGTAAGGTGATTCTAATTTGTTTTTTTCAGCAGAGTTTCAAGGAATTCCGCTGAAATTTAAATTAAATTAAAGTAATATTTTTTTCTTGTTTCTGCTCTTCGTGACTACGTAGAATAATATTACTAGTTAGTTTATGTTTTACAAACAACCGAATTACTGGGTAATGGGATACGTATTATCCAGTAATTGGGTTGTAGATGTTGGACGTAGGCAGTAGCTCCATGTAAAATATTGGTATTCAGTTACATCCGGTAAGACTTACCGTACCTTTATTTTTCATTGTGAAGATTTCGTATACAATATGTTAAAAAAAACCAGTCCTATGCGTGAGGATATTATTAGGTGTCAACACGACTCTATTTATGTAACTTGTTTTGGATAATAATTAAAAAACACACCCCGACAAAAACTCGATGAAGAACATAATGACTGTTAATTATTTACCGGCTTCTAAACAACATAATGGACTTAAGAACGATTAACATATTATCTTGCACTTACTTCCGGGATGTTAAACTGACAGATTTTCTCTCTAACTGAAATTGCATGGCTTAACCCTACGTAGAATGTACCTACGTACAAAATGGTAATAGAAACAATTTGTGTATCGATTAAGTATACACAAGTAAACAAATACAGAATTGGAATTTATATTTTAATTCGAAATATACTTGGACGCCCAGTTAGCACGCAATTGTTTTTTTTAGGGTTCCGTACCCAAAGTGTCAGACGGGACCGTATTACTGAGAATTCACTGTCCGTCCGTCCGTCCGTGCTTCTGTCTTTCAAAAGGGTGTATCCCATGAATCGTGATAGTTAGCCAGTTGAAATTTCTACAGATTATGTATTTCTCTTGCCGCTATAACAACAAATACTAAAAACAGAATAAATATGTATGTGATTGACCATACAAAAATGTGATTTTTATAAATAATGGTACGGAACCCTTCGTGCGCGAGCCCGACTTGCACTTGGCCAGTTTTTTTCAATTACCTGTACTTAGAAGTGAATTGTACGTTTGAGATTGTTTCACCATTTCTTCTTAGGGTTCCCAGATTCGATTTCCTTTAGTTCTTAGTTGTAATATGACTTCTTAAAGTGATTCCGATAGGGATGTTGAGTAACTGCGTTGCACAAAGGGGGCTCTGGAGGAGGCCTAGGTCTTTTAAGAGGAACCAGTGCCTCCTTCCATGTGCAAATTGTGACCATTGGGGTGGTTTTGGTGAGGCAATAATTCCACACTTCGCGGTCTTTTCTTCAAAGACCGATCTCCATTCGAAGGTTTTGCCGTGAAAACAAAACAAAAACACGGTACAGAGGGTGGCCTCCCTCAGGGCGAATTACTTTTTAGGTACTACTATATTGAACAACAATCCTGAAAGTTAGAGGCCTAAACATTTGCCTACTAAACTTCAGGTATGTTACTTTGATGTTAGAAGTTTCCCTAATGTACTAATAAGTATCATCATCATCATCATCGATATTGATATGTCAGACGAGATCTCTGGTGTCCTGATGACAGTCTATACTTGTTTACGTAAGGAGGAAAATGATCAGACAGGACATCAGAGATACCTTGGTTATATAGCTACCATTAACAAAAGCGAAGTCAGCATTCAAACAATTGTTGATAAAGTAAAAACATCAGGGATCAAACTTAATTTTATGGTTGCAACTCCCATAGTGGAGATTATGACTCTATTCAAGGGAATGTTTGACGAAGTCAGGACAGGGGTGACTAGATTTAAAGTTAGAAAGACCGTCTACAAGAGAGGGCTGAAGAGGAATTCATCAGGCAGGCAATTAGGTAGAGAAGCCAGCGAAAAGGAAACCACCCAAAACATTACACAATACGGGCTGGTAAATCATCACATTCCACTCCTCCAAGGCATAACGTTACCTCCAGAAAGAAGAACTGGTGTATTAAGAAGCTTAGGTCCTTTGGCGCAGGCAATACTAATGGTAATGGAAGATAAATATTACACAAAATTAAGCAGCGCTCTAAATACGAGTCTCCAGATGCTCCCGATGGCCTCAGAAATCATATCCTGTTTGAAAGAGGCTACTGTCGAGGGAGTGTCTCGAGAGTATTAAAAGAACTTGGGGACATACTGCTTATAACAACTGCCAGAGCAAGACAGAATTTTCCATTACTATTATGCTTCTATCTATGGGAGAGGAAACCTGCATCATTCCAGCTTTTCGGGTGCGCCGATGATAAAGTTTTACACGTCAACCGCTAAGACAATTAGGTTTAAGATAAGGTCATATTCCACGCCATGTTTGGCACTTACTTAGAAGACCTTAGTGTGCTTCAGCAGATAACCAGACATCCCAAATTCCATCAGAGAAAAGACATGAATAGCACATTCATTAAAAGAGGGGAGAAGAATCAGGTACTTGTACATCCAATACAGTTTAAATACGTTTCAAAGATGGCACAGGCGCTGTTAACAAAAAGTCTAGGAAACATTGACCCGGTATCAACAAGCAGGCCATCATTCTTGGGATTCAGAAGACGCACTTTCACACAGGAATTCCTGTCATATCGTTCAACGGGGAAGAGTGCCATTAATTATAGTGCAGATCCGATGCAGCTTCAATACACCTTAAAGAAGATTAAAGATGCGCTCATTGAAAATAAGGATTCGGATAAAGTGTTAAATGCAGGTACTAAGAAGTGGGAAGTTCTCAAAGGAGTTGAATGGAAAGAGTGCGATTTCTTACCTGTGGAAGGAAACATCAAATTCTTCGGAATAAACTCATAATTTTAAGTTTTGATATTCTAATTATAATTTTTTGACTGAAAATATTGTTTGATCTTAGTCCTTAATGTTTGTAATTTGGTTATTGTGAATTGAGGTAAAATAGTGCATACTGATTCTGCCTGTACAGCTATACTTGAATGTGGTATTAATACATTTTCTTCATCAATCTTTAGAGAGCCATCAGGGGATTTTATCAATTTGCCTTCAGCCATTGAGAAATGTATTTTATCAGACCCATAGATAAACTGTGTTATGTCTCTTACTCTCTTAATCTCTCCAATGTAATTACGTTTATTTCTGAGTTTTGCACACCAGTCTGTAGCTATAACTTAACTGATCCCTTATTGGCAACATCTTGATCGATTGTGAACAACAATTTCAACGTAATGCATCAATGCCACTTTTAAATCCCTCAGAGGAGAAGACAAATGCGTTTATATTTAAAAACATAATGTAGCGCATGAGTATACTGAACATGAGTTTGGTTAGAGGTAAAAGGGATCGCTACCGATATCGGACAAAGTTTTGTTGTCTTTTTCCGTCAGGAATTTCTGAGTAGCGGCCACTGTGTCTGGATTTGTGTCCGGTTGATGGCAATAGGCCCGCCTCTACATGGGGCTTAAACATAACTGGCGAAATGTTAGCGTATTATTAAGTACACCTTTGCCTAATCCTTTTGGAATTATAGAAGTGATTTTATGTTGTCTTTACAATAAAAGTAATACCGGTAGCAATATTGGTTTAAAAGCTGGCTACTTAGACAATGTCGGACGAATATACCTTAATATCACGAAGGTTTTAATTTAAATACATCCCGATTTTAATTTATCGGACTAATTTCAGTTCGGTATCAAGAGGCAATGGCCCGGAAAACTTACCCGTGAAGCCGATAACAGTTAGGATAAACGTTCTTGTTCTGATAAACCAGTGTGGGACACCTTTGGGATAAATCTTTGTCCAAAAGCGGTATGTTATCGGCTGACGTTTCGTACCAGTTACAAAAGAGAAATTGAAAAAAAAAGATGCGGAGCTGGACATTCAAAAAGTTGTTTTGTGATAAGGCTACCATTCATATTGATTAGGTGTATGAGTAGTAGTACGTTATTAGGAAAAGATGTAATTTTTTGGTAATACGATCAGGAATTTCTCATTTGCCCCGGTACTCCTCTGCCTAATCCGACTAAGAAAAAATGGCGTAATGATTTGTTATGTGGACATTTCTAATTACCAGTAATAATACATAAATAGTAGTTGCTACCGAAATTAATCACTGAATCAAATCAAAACAATTACAAATACTAAAAAACGTACGTTTTTTTTATCAACGCCTGTTATCATTATATCGATCAAGAAATCTTTAAGTAGGTAGGTACATACGTACAACACACACACCTATATTTGCTGGCTAATCAAAAGATTAACCTCAAAATATAACGAAAAGTTTATCAAGGAATTCCGAAGCAGCGTTGATTGCAAAAATATATATCACGAAATGTGTCAAATGCAGACCAATTTAAGTTACTTAATCTGTGTAAAGTCAGGAATATTCATTGATAAACCACTTGCAAGACTACAAAATTAAATAGTCTGTGAATACAAATGCATGTATGTAATTATGTATATACTGCATCTATGTACCACAAATCACAAATGGCTACGTATAACAGTTGCATGATTGGTATTTTATCAATTTCCCTGACAGTATATGTAGCCACCGGTAAAATATTTTGAGCGCTATGAATAATATTCTTGGTAGAAATATTTTACCGTAATAAAGTTTGGAAAGTTCGAAACCCGCAATATCCGAAAATCACTCGGTACCAAAATTAACAGAATTTTCAAAGTTTCAACGAAAACATAGTTTAACAGAATTGAGTTGTGGAAAATTGCGAAGAAATCATAGAAAAGAAAAACTGCCAATACCAGAGAGCGTGTGCCGGATGTGCAAAGTAAGGGTTCCGTAGACATCGATTACAAGCACATCCTTTCGTACATAAGAATTTTAAATATCATTTACAATTAATGGAATTTTAATTTGTATATTCTGTTCGTCAATCCAAATTGTTATCCCAGTTCTGTGGAAAAACATTAGTTTTCCAAAAAAAGAAACTCTAAAAGAATATAATAAAGATAACGGGGAAAATTACCAAAAACCAAGAACCAAGGTTACCGACGTAGCCCGAAGAATTGCCAGACTTAAGTGGCAGTGGGCAGGGCACATTGCTCGCAGAACAGATGGCCGATGGGGCCGGAAAGTTCTGGAATGGCGACCGCGAACCGGGAGACGATGCGTTGGAAGGCCTCCCACTAGGTGGACCGATGACCTGGTGAAGGTTTCGGGGATCCGCTGGATGCGAGTCGCACGGGACCGATCAATGTGGCGACACTTGGGGGAGGCCTATGTCCAGCAGTGGACGTCTTTCGGCTGAAATGATGATGATGATGATGATGAACGGGGAAAATTCTCTGAATGCGCTCATCATTACATTTTTGTTTCTAAGCCAAATTTTATTTTTTCCTAACGAACGGAGTTTGCGGTAAGGTGATTCTAATTTGTTTTTTTCAGCAGAGTTTCAAGGAATTCCGCTGAAATTTAAATTAAATTAAAGTAATATTTTTTTCTTGTTTCTGCTCTTCGTGACTACGTAGAATAATATTACTAGTTAGTTTATGTTTTACAAACAACCGAATTACTGGGTAATGGGATACGTATTATCCAGTAATTGGGTTGTAGATGTTGGACGTAGGCAGTAGCTCCATGTAAAATATTGGTATTCAGTTACATCCGGTAAGACTTACCGTACCTTTATTTTTCATTGTGAAGATTTCGTATACAATATGTTAAAAAAAACCAGTCCTATGCGTGAGGATATTATTAGGTGTCAACACGACTCTATTTATGTAACTTGTTTTGGATAATAATTAAAAAACACACCCCGACAAAAACTCGATGAAGAACATAATGACTGTTAATTATTTACCGGCTTCTAAACAACATAATGGACTTAAGAACGATTAACATATTATCTTGCACTTACTTCCGGGATGTTAAACTGACAGATTTTCTCTCTAACTGAAATTGCATGGCTTAACCCTACGTAGAATGTACCTACGTACAAAATGGTAATAGAAACAATTTGTGTATCGATTAAGTATACACAAGTAAACAAATACAGAATTGGAATTTATATTTTAATTCGAAATATACTTGGACGCCCAGTTAGCACGCAATTGTTTTTTTTAGGGTTCCGTACCCAAAGTGTCAGACGGGACCGTATTACTGAGAATTCACTGTCCGTCCGTCCGTCCGTGCTTCTGTCTTTCAAAAGGGTGTATCCCATGAATCGTGATAGTTAGCCAGTTGAAATTTCTACAGATTATGTATTTCTCTTGCCGCTATAACAACAAATACTAAAAACAGAATAAATATGTATGTGATTGACCATACAAAAATGTGATTTTTATAAATAATGGTACGGAACCCTTCGTGCGCGAGCCCGACTTGCACTTGGCCAGTTTTTTTCAATTACCTGTACTTAGAAGTGAATTGTACGTTTGAGATTGTTTCACCATTTCTTCTTAGGGTTCCCAGATTGGATTTCCTTTAGTTCTTAGTTGTAATATGACTTCTTAAAGTGATTCCGATAGGGATGTTGAGTAACTGCGTTGCACAAAGGGGGCTCTGGAGGAGGCCTAGGTCTTTTAAGAGGAACCAGTGCCTCCTTCCATGTGCAAATTGTGACCATTGGGGTGGTTTTGGTGAGGCAATAATTCCACACTTCGCGGTCTTTTCTTCAAAGACCGATCTCCATTCGAAGGTTTTGCCGTGAAAACAAAACAAAAACACGGTACAGAGGGTGGCCTCCCTCAGGGCGAATTACTTTTTAGGTACTACTATATTGAACAACAATCCTGAAAGTTAGAGGCCTAAACATTTGCCTACTAAACTTCAGGTATGTTACTTTGATGTTAGAAGTTTCCCTAATGTACTAATAAGTATCATCATCATCATCATCGATATTGATATGTCAGACGAGATCTCTGGTGTCCTGATGACAGTCTATACTTGTTTACGTAAGGAGGAAAATAATCAGACAGGACATCAGAGATACCTTGGTTATATAGCTACCATTAACAAAAGCGAAGTCAGCATTCAAACAATTGTTGATAAAGTAAAAACATCAGGGATCAAACTTAATTTTATGGTTGCAACTCCCATAGTGGAGATTATGACTCTATTCAAGGGAATGTTTGACGAAGTCAGGACAGGGGTGACTAGATTTAAAGTTAGAAAGACCGTCTACAAGAGAGGGCTGAAGAGGAATTCATCAGGCAGGCAATTAGGTAGAGAAGCCAGCGAAAAGGAAACCACCCAAAACATTACACAATACGGGCTGGTAAATCATCACATTCCACTCCTCCAAGGCATAACGTTACCTCCAGAAAGAAGAACTGGTGTATTAAGAAGCTTAGGTCCTTTGGCGCAGGCAATACTAATGGTAATGGAAGATAAATATTACACAAAATTAAGCAGCGCTCTAAATACGAGTCTCCAGATGCTCCCGATGGCCTCAGAAATCATATCCTGTTTGAAAGAGGCTACTGTCGAGGGAGTGTCTCGAGAGTATTAAAAGAACTTGGGGACATACTGCTTATAACAACTGCCAGAGCAAGACAGAATTTTCCATTACTATTATGCTTCTATCTATGGGAGAGGAAACCTGCATCATTCCAGCTTTTCGGGTGCGCCGATGATAAAGTTTTACACGTCAACCGCTAAGACAATTAGGTTTAAGATAAGGTCATATTCCACGCCATGTTTGGCACTTACTTAGAAGACCTTAGTGTGCTTCAGCAGATAACCAGACATCCCAAATTCCATCAGAGAAAAGACATGAATAGCACATTCATTAAAAGAGGGGAGAAGAATCAGGTACTTGTACATCCAATACAGTTTAAATACGTTTCAAAGATGGCACAGGCGCTGTTAACAAAAAGTCTAGGAAACATTGACCCGGTATCAACAAGCAGGCCATCATTCTTGGGATTCAGAAGACGCACTTTCACACAGGAATTCCTGTCATATCGTTCAACGGGGAAGAGTGCCATTAATTATAGTGCAGATCCGATGCAGCTTCAATACACCTTAAAGAAGATTAAAGATGCGCTCATTGAAAATAAGGATTCGGATAAAGTGTTAAATGCAGGTACTAAGAAGTGGGAAGTTCTCAAAGGAGTTGAATGGAAAGAGTGCGATTTCTTACCTGTGGAAGGAAACATCAAATTCTTCGGAATAAACTCATAATTTTAAGTTTTGATATTCTAATTATAATTTTTTGACTGAAAATATTGTTTGATCTTAGTCCTTAATGTTTGTAATTTGGTTATTGTGAATTGAGGTAAAATAGTGCATACTGATTCTGCCTGTACAGCTATACTTGAATGTGGTATTAATACATTTTCTTCATCAATCTTTAGAGAGCCATCAGGGGATTTTATCAATTTGCCTTCAGCCATTGAGAAATGTATTTTATCAGACCCATAGATAAACTGTGTTATGTCTCTTACTCTCTTAATCTCTCCAATGTAATTACGTTTATTTCTGAGTTTTGCACACCAGTCTGTAGCTATAACTTAACTGATCCCTTATTGGCAACATCTTGATCGATTGTGAACAACAATTTCAACGTAATGCATCAATGCCACTTTTAAATCCCTCAGAGGAGAAGACAAATGCGTTTATATTTAAAAACATAATGTAGCGCATGAGTATACTGAACATGAGTTTGGTTAGAGGTAAAAGGGATCGCTACCGATATCGGACAAAGTTTTGTTGTCTTTTTCCGTCAGGAATTTCTGAGTAGCGGCCACTGTGTCTGGATTTGTGTCCGGTTGATGGCAATAGGCCCGCCTCTACATGGGGCTTAAACATAACTGGCGAAATGTTAGCGTATTATTAAGTACACCTTTGCCTAATCCTTTTGGAATTATAGAAGTGATTTTATGTTGTCTTTACAATAAAAGTAATACCGGTAGCAATATTGGTTTAAAAGCTGGCTACTTAGACAATGTCGGACGAATATACCTTAATATCACGAAGGTTTTAATTTAAATACATCCCGATTTTAATTTATCGGACTAATTTCAGTTCGGTATCAAGAGGCAATGGCCCGGAAAACTTACCCGTGAAGCCGATAACAGTTAGGATAAACGTTCTTGTTCTGATAAACCAGTGTGGGACACCTTTGGGATAAATCTTTGTCCAAAAGCGGTATGTTATCGGCTGACGTTTCGTACCAGTTACAAAAGAGAAATTGAAAAAAAAAGATGCGGAGCTGGACATTCAAAAAGTTGTTTTGTGATAAGGCTACCATTCATATTGATTAGGTGTATGAGTAGTAGTACGTTATTAGGAAAAGATGTAATTTTTTGGTAATACGATCAGGAATTTCTCATTTGCCCCGGTACTCCTCTGCCTAATCCGACTAAGAAAAAATGGCGTAATGATTTGTTATGTGGACATTTCTAATTACCAGTAATAATACATAAATAGTAGTTGCTACCGAAATTAATCACTGAATCAAATCAAAACAATTACAAATACTAAAAAACGTACGTTTTTTTTATCAACGCCTGTTATCATTATATCGATCAAGAAATCTTTAAGTAGGTAGGTACATACGTACAACACACACACCTATATTTGCTGGCTAATCAAAAGATTAACCTCAAAATATAACGAAAAGTTTATCAAGGAATTCCGAAGCAGCGTTGATTGCAAAAATATATATCACGAAATGTGTCAAATGCAGACCAATTTAAGTTACTTAATCTGTGTAAAGTCAGGAATATTCATTGATAAACCACTTGCAAGACTACAAAATTAAATAGTCTGTAAATACAAATGCATGTATGTAATTATGTATATACTGCATCTATGTACCACAAATCACAAATGGCTACGTATAACAGTTGCATGATTGGTATTTTATCAATTTCCCTGACAGTATATGTAGCCACCGGTAAAATATTTTGAGCGCTATGAATAATATTCTTGGTAGAAATATTTTACCGTAATAAAGTTTGGAAAGTTCGAAACCCGCAATATCCGAAAATCACTCGGTACCAAAATTAACAGAATTTTCAAAGTTTCAACGAAAACATAGTTTAACAGAATTGAGTTGTGGAAAATTGCGAAGAAATCATAGAAAAGAAAAACTGCCAATACCAGAGAGCGTGTGCCGGATGTGCAAAGTAAGGGTTCCGTAGACATCGATTACAAGCACATCCTTTCGTACATAAGAATTTTAAATATCATTTACAATTAATGGAATTTTAATTTGTATATTCTGTTCGTCAATCCAAATTGTTATCCCAGTTCTGTGGAAAAACATTAGTTTTCCAAAAAAAGAAACTCTAAAAGAATATAATAAAGATAACGGGGAAAATTCTCTGAATGCGCTCATCATTACATTTTTGTTTCTAAGCCAAATTTTATTTTTTCCTAACGAACGGAGTTTGCGGTAAGGTGATTCTAATTTGTTTTTTTCAGCAGAGTTTCAAGGAATTCCGCTGAAATTTAAATTAAATTAAAGTAATATTTTTTTCTTGTTTCTGCTCTTCGTGACTACGTAGAATAATATTACTAGTTAGTTTATGTTTTACAAACAACCGAATTACTGGGTAATGGGATACGTATTATCCAGTAATTGGGTTGTAGATGTTGGACGTAGGCAGTAGCTCCATGTAAAATATTGGTATTCAGTTACATCCGGTAAGACTTACCGTACCTTTATTTTTCATTGTGAAGATTTCGTATACAATATGTTAAAAAAAACCAGTCCTATGCGTGAGGATATTATTAGGTGTCAACACGACTCTATTTATGTAACTTGTTTTGGATAATAATTAAAAAACACACCCCGACAAAAACTCGATGAAGAACATAATGACTGTTAATTATTTACCGGCTTCTAAACAACATAATGGACTTAAGAACGATTAACATATTATCTTGCACTTACTTCCGGGATGTTAAACTGACAGATTTTCTCTCTAACTGAAATTGCATGGCTTAACCCTACGTAGAATGTACCTACGTACAAAATGGTAATAGAAACAATTTGTGTATCGATTAAGTATACACAAGTAAACAAATACAGAATTGGAATTTATATTTTAATTCGAAATATACTTGGACGCCCAGTTAGCACGCAATTGTTTTTTTTAGGGTTCCGTACCCAAAGTGTCAGACGGGACCGTATTACTGAGAATTCACTGTCCGTCCGTCCGTCCGTGCTTCTGTCTTTCAAAAGGGTGTATCCCATGAATCGTGATAGTTAGCCAGTTGAAATTTCTACAGATTATGTATTTCTCTTGCCGCTATAACAACAAATACTAAAAACAGAATAAATATGTATGTGATTGACCATACAAAAATGTGATTTTTATAAATAATGGTACGGAACCCTTCGTGCGCGAGCCCGACTTGCACTTGGCCAGTTTTTTTCAATTACCTGTACTTAGAAGTGAATTGTACGTTTGAGATTGTTTCACCATTTCTTCTTAGGGTTCCCAGATTCGATTTCCTTTAGTTCTTAGTTGTAATATGACTTCTTAAAGTGATTCCGATAGGGATGTTGAGTAACTGCGTTGCACAAAGGGGGCTCTGGAGGAGGCCTAGGTCTTTTAAGAGGAACCAGTGCCTCCTTCCATGTGCAAATTGTGACCATTGGGGTGGTTTTGGTGAGGCAATAATTCCACACTTCGCGGTCTTTTCTTCAAAGACCGATCTCCATTCGAAGGTTTTGCCGTGAAAACAAAACAAAAACACGGTACAGAGGGTGGCCTCCCTCAGGGCGAATTACTTTTTAGGTACTACTATATTGAACAACAATCCTGAAAGTTAGAGGCCTAAACATTTGCCTACTAAACTTCAGGTATGTTACTTTGATGTTAGAAGTTTCCCTAATGTACTAATAAGTATCATCATCATCATCATCGATATTGATATGTCAGACGAGATCTCTGGTGTCCTGATGACAGTCTATACTTGTTTACGTAAGGAGGAAAATGATCAGACAGGACATCAGAGATACCTTGGTTATATAGCTACCATTAACAAAAGCGAAGTCAGCATTCAAACAATTGTTGATAAAGTAAAAACATCAGGGATCAAACTTAATTTTATGGTTGCAACTCCCATAGTGGAGATTATGACTCTATTCAAGGGAATGTTTGACGAAGTCAGGACAGGGGTGACTAGATTTAAAGTTAGAAAGACCGTCTACAAGAGAGGGCTGAAGAGGAATTCATCAGGCAGGCAATTAGGTAGAGAAGCCAGCGAAAAGGAAACCACCCAAAACATTACACAATACGGGCTGGTAAATCATCACATTCCACTCCTCCAAGGCATAACGTTACCTCCAGAAAGAAGAACTGGTGTATTAAGAAGCTTAGGTCCTTTGGCGCAGGCAATACTAATGGTAATGGAAGATAAATATTACACAAAATTAAGCAGCGCTCTAAATACGAGTCTCCAGATGCTCCCGATGGCCTCAGAAATCATATCCTGTTTGAAAGAGGCTACTGTCGAGGGAGTGTCTCGAGAGTATTAAAAGAACTTGGGGACATACTGCTTATAACAACTGCCAGAGCAAGACAGAATTTTCCATTACTATTATGCTTCTATCTATGGGAGAGGAAACCTGCATCATTCCAGCTTTTCGGGTGCGCCGATGATAAAGTTTTACACGTCAACCGCTAAGACAATTAGGTTTAAGATAAGGTCATATTCCACGCCATGTTTGGCACTTACTTAGAAGACCTTAGTGTGCTTCAGCAGATAACCAGACATCCCAAATTCCATCAGAGAAAAGACATGAATAGCACATTCATTAAAAGAGGGGAGAAGAATCAGGTACTTGTACATCCAATACAGTTTAAATACGTTTCAAAGATGGCACAGGCGCTGTTAACAAAAAGTCTAGGAAACATTGACCCGGTATCAACAAGCAGGCCATCATTCTTGGGATTCAGAAGACGCACTTTCACACAGGAATTCCTGTCATATCGTTCAACGGGGAAGAGTGCCATTAATTATAGTGCAGATCCGATGCAGCTTCAATACACCTTAAAGAAGATTAAAGATGCGCTCATTGAAAATAAGGATTCGGATAAAGTGTTAAATGCAGGTACTAAGAAGTGGGAAGTTCTCAAAGGAGTTGAATGGAAAGAGTGCGATTTCTTACCTGTGGAAGGAAACATCAAATTCTTCGGAATAAACTCATAATTTTAAGTTTTGATATTCTAATTATAATTTTTTGACTGAAAATATTGTTTGATCTTAGTCCTTAATGTTTGTAATTTGGTTATTGTGAATTGAGGTAAAATAGTGCATACTGATTCTGCCTGTACAGCTATACTTGAATGTGGTATTAATACATTTTCTTCATCAATCTTTAGAGAGCCATCAGGGGATTTTATCAATTTGCCTTCAGCCATTGAGAAATGTATTTTATCAGACCCATAGATAAACTGTGTTATGTCTCTTACTCTCTTAATCTCTCCAATGTAATTACGTTTATTTCTGAGTTTTGCACACCAGTCTGTAGCTATAACTTAACTGATCCCTTATTGGCAACATCTTGATCGATTGTGAACAACAATTTCAACGTAATGCATCAATGCCACTTTTAAATCCCTCAGAGGAGAAGACAAATGCGTTTATATTTAAAAACATAATGTAGCGCATGAGTATACTGAACATGAGTTTGGTTAGAGGTAAAAGGGATCGCTACCGATATCGGACAAAGTTTTGTTGTCTTTTTCCGTCAGGAATTTCTGAGTAGCGGCCACTGTGTCTGGATTTGTGTCCGGTTGATGGCAATAGGCCCGCCTCTACATGGGGCTTAAACATAACTGGCGAAATGTTAGCGTATTATTAAGTACACCTTTGCCTAATCCTTTTGGAATTATAGAAGTGATTTTATGTTGTCTTTACAATAAAAGTAATACCGGTAGCAATATTGGTTTAAAAGCTGGCTACTTAGACAATGTCGGACGAATATACCTTAATATCACGAAGGTTTTAATTTAAATACATCCCGATTTTAATTTATCGGACTAATTTCAGTTCGGTATCAAGAGGCAATGGCCCGGAAAACTTACCCGTGAAGCCGATAACAGTTAGGATAAACGTTCTTGTTCTGATAAACCAGTGTGGGACACCTTTGGGATAAATCTTTGTCCAAAAGCGGTATGTTATCGGCTGACGTTTCGTACCAGTTACAAAAGAGAAATTGAAAAAAAAAGATGCGGAGCTGGACATTCAAAAAGTTGTTTTGTGATAAGGCTACCATTCATATTGATTAGGTGTATGAGTAGTAGTACGTTATTAGGAAAAGATGTAATTTTTTGGTAATACGATCAGGAATTTCTCATTTGCCCCGGTACTCCTCTGCCTAATCCGACTAAGAAAAAATGGCGTAATGATTTGTTATGTGGACATTTCTAATTACCAGTAATAATACATAAATAGTAGTTGCTACCGAAATTAATCACTGAATCAAATCAAAACAATTACAAATACTAAAAAACGTACGTTTTTTTTATCAACGCCTGTTATCATTATATCGATCAAGAAATCTTTAAGTAGGTAGGTACATACGTACAACACACACACCTATATTTGCTGGCTAATCAAAAGATTAACCTCAAAATATAACGAAAAGTTTATCAAGGAATTCCGAAGAAGCGTTGATTGCAAAAATATATATCACGAAATGTGTCAAATGCAGACCAATTTAAGTTACTTAATCTGTGTAAAGTCAGGAATATTCATTGATAAACCACTTGCAAGACTACAAAATTAAATAGTCTGTAAATACAAATGCATGTATGTAATTATGTATATACTGCATCTATGTACCACAAATCACAAATGGCTACGTATAACAGTTGCATGATTGGTATTTTATCAATTTCCCTGACAGTATATGTAGCCACCGGTAAAATATTTTGAGCGCTATGAATAATATTCTTGGTAGAAATATTTTACCGTAATAAAGTTTGGAAAGTTCGAAACCCGCAATATCCGAAAATCACTCGGTACCAAAATTAACAGAATTTTCAAAGTTTCAACGAAAACATAGTTTAACAGAATTGAGTTGTGGAAAATTGCGAAGAAATCATAGAAAAGAAAAACTGCCAATACCAGAGAGCGTGTGCCGGATGTGCAAAGTAAGGGTTCCGTAGACATCGATTACAAGCACATCCTTTCGTACATAAGAATTTTAAATATCATTTACAATTAATGGAATTTTAATTTGTATATTCTGTTCGTCAATCCAAATTGTTATCCCAGTTCTGTGGAAAAACATTAGTTTTCCAAAAAAAGAAACTCTAAAAGAATATAATAAAGATAACGGGGAAAATTCTCTGAATGCGCTCATCATTACATTTTTGTTTCTAAGCCAAATTTTATTTTTTCCTAACGAACGGAGTTTGCGGTAAGGTGATTCTAATTTGTTTTTTTCAGCAGAGTTTCAAGGAATTCCGCTGAAATTTAAATTAAATTAAAGTAATATTTTTTCTTGTTTCTGCTCTTCGTGACTACGTAGAATAATATTACTAGTTAGTTTATGTTTTACAAACAACCGAATTACTGGGTAATGGGATACGTATTATCCAGTAATTGGGTTGTAGATGTTGGACGTAGGCAGTAGCTCCATGTAAAATATTGGTATTCAGTTACATCCGGTAAGACTTACCGTACCTTTATTTTTCATTGTGAAGATTTCGTATACAATATGTTAAAAAAAACCAGTCCTATGCGTGAGGATATTATTAGGTGTCAACACGACTCTATTTATGTAACTTGTTTTGGATAATAATTAAAAAACACACCCCGACAAAAACTCGATGAAGAACATAATGACTGTTAATTATTTACCGGCTTCTAAACAACATAATGGACTTAAGAACGATTAACATATTATCTTGCACTTACTTCCGGGATGTTAAACTGACAGATTTTCTCTCTAACTGAAATTGCATGGCTTAACCCTACGTAGAATGTACCTACGTACAAAATGGTAATAGAAACAATTTGTGTATCGATTAAGTATACACAAGTAAACAAATACAGAATTGGAATTTATATTTTAATTCGAAATATACTTGGACGCCCAGTTAGCACGCAATTGTTTTTTTTAGGGTTCCGTACCCAAAGTGTCAGACGGGACCGTATTACTGAGAATTCACTGTCCGTCCGTCCGTCCGTGCTTCTGTCTTTCAAAAGGGTGTATCCCATGAATCGTGATAGTTAGCCAGTTGAAATTTCTACAGATTATGTATTTCTCTTGCCGCTATAACAACAAATACTAAAAACAGAATAAATATGTATGTGATTGACCATACAAAAATGTGATTTTTATAAATAATGGTACGGAACCCTTCGTGCGCGAGCCCGACTTGCACTTGGCCAGTTTTTTTCAATTACCTGTACTTAGAAGTGAATTGTACGTTTGAGATTGTTTCACCATTTCTTCTTAGGGTTCCCAGATTCGATTTCCTTTAGTTCTTAGTTGTAATATGACTTCTTAAAGTGATTCCGATAGGGATGTTGAGTAACTGCGTTGCACAAAGGGGGCTCTGGAGGAGGCCTAGGTCTTTTAAGAGGAACCAGTGCCTCCTTCCATGTGCAAATTGTGACCATTGGGGTGGTTTTGGTGAGGCAATAATTCCACACTTCGCGGTCTTTTCTTCAAAGACCGATCTCCATTCGAAGGTTTTGCCGTGAAAACAAAACAAAAACACGGTACAGAGGGTGGCCTCCCTCAGGGCGAATTACTTTTTAGGTACTACTATATTGAACAACAATCCTGAAAGTTAGAGGCCTAAACATTTGCCTACTAAACTTCAGGTATGTTACTTTGATGTTAGAAGTTTCCCTAATGTACTAATAAGTATCATCATCATCATCATCGATATTGATATGTCAGACGAGATCTCTGGTGTCCTGATGACAGTCTATACTTGTTTACGTAAGGAGGAAAATGATCAGACAGGACATCAGAGATACCTTGGTTATATAGCTACCATTAACAAAAGCGAAGTCATCATTCAAACAATTGTTGATAAAGTAAAAACATCAGGGATCAAACTTAATTTTATGGTTGCAACTCCCATAGTGGAGATTATGACTCTATTCAAGGGAATGTTTGACGAAGTCAGGACAGGGGTGACTAGATTTAAAGTTAGAAAGACCGTCTACAAGAGAGGGCTGAAGAGGAATTCATCAGGCAGGCAATTAGGTAGAGAAGCCAGCGAAAAGGAAACCACCCAAAACATTACACAATACGGGCTGGTAAATCATCACATTCCACTCCTCCAAGGCATAACGTTACCTCCAGAAAGAAGAACTGGTGTATTAAGAAGCTTAGGTCCTTTGGCGCAGGCAATACTAATGGTAATGGAAGATAAATATTACACAAAATTAAGCAGCGCTCTAAATACGAGTCTCCAGATGCTCCCGATGGCCTCAGAAATCATATCCTGTTTGAAAGAGGCTACTGTCGAGGGAGTGTCTCGAGAGTATTAAAAGAACTTGGGGACATACTGCTTATAACAACTGCCAGAGCAAGACAGAATTTTCCATTACTATTATGCTTCTATCTATGGGAGAGGAAACCTGCATCATTCCAGCTTTTCGGGTGCGCCGATGATAAAGTTTTACACGTCAACCGCTAAGACAATTCGGTTTAAGATAAGGTCATATTCCACGCCATGTTTGGCACTTACTTAGAAGACCTTAGTGTGCTTCAGCAGATAACCAGACATCCCAAATTCCATCAGAGAAAAGACATGAATAGCACATTCATTAAAAGAGGGGAGAAGAATCAGGTACTTGTACATCCAATACAGTTTAAATACGTTTCAAAGATGGCACAGGCGCTGTTAACAAAAAGTCTAGGAAACATTGACCCGGTATCAACAAGCAGGCCATCATTCTTGGGATTCAGAAGACGCACTTTCACACAGGAATTCCTGTCATATCGTTCAACGGGGAAGAGTGCCATTAATTATAGTGCAGATCCGATGCAGCTTCAATACACCTTCATCATCAGCCTATAATGTTCCCACTGCTGGGACACAGGCCTCCTCTCTATGAGAGGGAGTGGGCTGTAATCCACCACGCGGGCCCAGTGCGGGTTGGTAGATGTCACATGTCTTCGAATTTTTAGTTCTAGGACATGCCGGTTTCCTCACGATGTTTTCCTTCACCGTTTTTGAGGGCAGCGGTGATGAAATATATTACACAAAGTAATGCGCCTGTCTGGGTTTGAACCCACAGCTTACTGCTCGTAAGTCGGGGCTACCACCACTGGGCCACCGCTGCTCTCAATACACCTTAAAGAAGATTAAAGATGCGCTCATTGAAAATAAGGATTCGGATAAAGTGTTAAATGCAGGTACTAAGAAGTGGGAAGTTCTCAAAGGAGTTGAATGGAAAGAGTGCGATTTCTTACCTGTGGAAGGAAACATCAAATTCTTCGGAATAAACTCATAATTTTAAGTTTTGATATTCTAATTATAATTTTTTGACTGAAAATATTGTTTGATCTTAGTCCTTAATGTTTGTAATTTGGTTATTGTGAATTGAGGTAAAATAGTGCATACTGATTCTGCCTGTACAGCTATACTTGAATGTGGTATTAATACATTTTCTTCATCAATCTTTAGAGAGCCATCAGGGGATTTTATCAATTTGCCTTCAGCCATTGAGAAATGTATTTTATCAGACCCATAGATAAACTGTGTTATGTCTCTTACTCTCTTAATCTCTCCAATGTAATTACGTTTATTTCTGAGTTTTGCACACCAGTCTGTAGCTATAACTTAACTGATCCCTTATTGGCAACATCTTGATCGATTGTGAACAACAATTTCAACGTAATGCATCAATGCCACTTTTAAATCCCTCAGAGGAGAAGACAAATGCGTTTATATTTAAAAACATAATGTAGCGCATGAGTATACTGAACATGAGTTTGGTTAGAGGTAAAAGGGATCGCTACCGATATCGGACAAAGTTTTGTTGTCTTTTTCCGTCAGGAATTTCTGAGTAGCGGCCACTGTGTCTGGATTTGTGTCCGGTTGATGGCAATAGGCCCGCCTCTACATGGGGCTTAAACATAACTGGCGAAATGTTAGCGTATTATTAAGTACACCTTTGCCTAATCCTTTTGGAATTATAGAAGTGATTTTATGTTGTCTTTACAATAAAAGTAATACCGGTAGCAATATTGGTTTAAAAGCTGGCTACTTAGACAATGTCGGACGAATATACCTTAATATCACGAAGGTTTTAATTTAAATACATCCCGATTTTAATTTATCGGACTAATTTCAGTTCGGTATCAAGAGGCAATGGCCCGGAAAACTTACCCGTGAAGCCGATAACAGTTAGGATAAACGTTCTTGTTCTGATAAACCAGTGTGGGACACCTTTGGGATTAATCACTGTTCTCGCAAAATCTTTGTCCAAAAGCGGTATGTTATCGGCTGACGTTTCGTACCAGTTACAAAAGAGAAATTGAAAAAAAAAGATGCGGAGCTGGACATTCAAAAAGTTGTTTTGTGATAAGGCTACCATTCATATTGATTAGGTGTATGAGTAGTAGTACGTTATTAGGAAAAGATGTAATTTTTTGGTAATACGATCAGGAATTTCTCATTTGCCCCGGTACTCCTCTGCCTAATCCGACTAAGAAAAAATGGCGTAATGATTTGTTATGTGGACATTTCTAATTACCAGTAATAATACATAAATAGTAGTTGCTACCGAAATTAATCACTGAATCAAATCAAAACAATTACAAATACTAAAAAACGTACGTTTTTTTTATCAACGCCTGTTATCATTATATCGATCAAGAAATCTTTAAGTAGGTAGGTACATACGTACAACACACACACCTATATTTGCTGGCTAATCAAAAGATTAACCTCAAAATATAACGAAAAGTTTATCAAGGAATTCCGAAGAAGCGTTGATTGCAAAAATATATATCACGAAATGTGTCAAATGCAGACCAATTTAAGTTACTTAATCTGTGTAAAGTCAGGAATATTCATTGATAAACCACTTGCAAGACTACAAAATTAAATAGTCTGTAAATACAAATGCATGTATGTAATTATGTATATACTGCATCTATGTACCACAAATCACAAATGGCTACGTATAACAGTTGCATGATTGGTATTTTATCAATTTCCCTGACAGTATATGTAGCCACCGGTAAAATATTTTGAGCGCTATGAATAATATTCTTGGTAGAAATATTTTACCGTAATAAAGTTTGGAAAGTTCGAAACCCGCAATATCCGAAAATCACTCGGTACCAAAATTAACAGAATTTTCAAAGTTTCAACGAAAACATAGTTTAACAGAATTGAGTTGTGGAAAATTGCGAAGAAATCATAGAAAAGAAAAACTGCCAATACCAGAGAGCGTGTGCCGGATGTGCAAAGTAAGGGTTCCGTAGACATCGATTACAAGCACATCCTTTCGTACATAAGAATTTTAAATATCATTTACAATTAATGGAATTTTAATTTGTATATTCTGTTCGTCAATCCAAATTGTTATCCCAGTTCTGTGGAAAAACATTAGTTTTCCAAAAAAAGAAACTCTAAAAGAATATAATAAAGATAACGGGGAAAATTCTCTGAATGCGCTCATCATTACATTTTTGTTTCTAAGCCAAATTTTATTTTTTCCTAACGAACGGAGTTTGCGGTAAGGTGATTCTAATTTGTTTTTTTCAGCAGAGTTTCAAGGAATTCCGCTGAAATTTAAATTAAATTAAAGTAATATTTTTTCTTGTTTCTGCTCTTCGTGACTACGTAGAATAATATTACTAGTTAGTTTATGTTTTACAAACAACCGAATTACTGGGTAATGGGATACGTATTATCCAGTAATTGGGTTGTAGATGTTGGACGTAGGCAGTAGCTCCATGTAAAATATTGGTATTCAGTTACATCCGGTAAGACTTACCGTACCTTTATTTTTCATTGTGAAGATTTCGTATACAATATGTTAAAAAAAACCAGTCCTATGCGTGAGGATATTATTAGGTGTCAACACGACTCTATTTATGTAACTTGTTTTGGATAATAATTAAAAAACACACCCCGACAAAAACTCGATGAAGAACATAATGACTGTTAATTATTTACCGGCTTCTAAACAACATAATGGACTTAAGAACGATTAACATATTATCTTGCACTTACTTCCGGGATGTTAAACTGACAGATTTTCTCTCTAACTGAAATTGCATGGCTTAACCCTACGTAGAATGTACCTACGTACAAAATGGTAATAGAAACAATTTGTGTATCGATTAAGTATACACAAGTAAACAAATACAGAATTGGAATTTATATTTTAATTCGAAATATACTTGGACGCCCAGTTAGCACGCAATTGTTTTTTTTAGGGTTCCGTACCCAAAGTGTCAGACGGGACCGTATTACTGAGAATTCACTGTCCGTCCGTCCGTCCGTGCTTCTGTCTTTCAAAAGGGTGTATCCCATGAATCGTGATAGTTAGCCAGTTGAAATTTCTACAGATTATGTATTTCTCTTGCCGCTATAACAACAAATACTAAAAACAGAATAAATATGTATGTGATTGACCATACAAAAATGTGATTTTTATAAATAATGGTACGGAACCCTTCGTGCGCGAGCCCGACTTGCACTTGGCCAGTTTTTTTCAATTACCTGTACTTAGAAGTGAATTGTACGTTTGAGATTGTTTCACCATTTCTTCTTAGGGTTCCCAGATTCGATTTCCTTTAGTTCTTAGTTGTAATATGACTTCTTAAAGTGATTCCGATAGGGATGTTGAGTAACTGCGTTGCACAAAGGGGGCTCTGGAGGAGGCCTAGGTCTTTTAAGAGGAACCAGTGCCTCCTTCCATGTGCAAATTGTGACCATTGGGGTGGTTTTGGTGAGGCAATAATTCCACACTTCGCGGTCTTTTCTTCAAAGACCGATCTCCATTCGAAGGTTTTGCCGTGAAAACAAAACAAAAACACGGTACAGAGGGTGGCCTCCCTCAGGGCGAATTACTTTTTAGGTACTACTATATTGAACAACAATCCTGAAAGTTAGAGGCCTAAACATTTGCCTACTAAACTTCAGGTATGTTACTTTGATGTTAGAAGTTTCCCTAATGTACTAATAAGTATCATCATCATCATCATCGATATTGATATGTCAGACGAGATCTCTGGTGTCCTGATGACAGTCTATACTTGTTTACGTAAGGAGGAAAATGATCAGACAGGACATCAGAGATACCTTGGTTATATAGCTACCATTAACAAAAGCGAAGTCATCATTCAAACAATTGTTGATAAAGTAAAAACATCAGGGATCAAACTTAATTTTATGGTTGCAACTCCCATAGTGGAGATTATGACTCTATTCAAGGGAATGTTTGACGAAGTCAGGACAGGGGTGACTAGATTTAAAGTTAGAAAGACCGTCTACAAGAGAGGGCTGAAGAGGAATTCATCAGGCAGGCAATTAGGTAGAGAAGCCAGCGAAAAGGAAACCACCCAAAACATTACACAATACGGGCTGGTAAATCATCACATTCCACTCCTCCAAGGCATAACGTTACCTCCAGAAAGAAGAACTGGTGTATTAAGAAGCTTAGGTCCTTTGGCGCAGGCAATACTAATGGTAATGGAAGATAAATATTACACAAAATTAAGCAGCGCTCTAAATACGAGTCTCCAGATGCTCCCGATGGCCTCAGAAATCATATCCTGTTTGAAAGAGGCTACTGTCGAGGGAGTGTCTCGAGAGTATTAAAAGAACTTGGGGACATACTGCTTATAACAACTGCCAGAGCAAGACAGAATTTTCCATTACTATTATGCTTCTATCTATGGGAGAGGAAACCTGCATCATTCCAGCTTTTCGGGTGCGCCGATGATAAAGTTTTACACGTCAACCGCTAAGACAATTAGGTTTAAGATAAGGTCATATTCCACGCCATGTTTGGCACTTACTTAGAAGACCTTAGTGTGCTTCAGCAGATAACCAGACATCCCAAATTCCATCAGAGAAAAGACATGAATAGCACATTCATTAAAAGAGGGGAGAAGAATCAGGTACTTGTACATCCAATACAGTTTAAATACGTTTCAAAGATGGCACAGGCGCTGTTAACAAAAAGTCTAGGAAACATTGACCCGGTATCAACAAGCAGGCCATCATTCTTGGGATTCAGAAGACGCACTTTCACACAGGAATTCCTGTCATATCGTTCAACGGGGAAGAGTGCCATTAATTATAGTGCAGATCCGATGCAGCTTCAATACACCTTAAAGAAGATTAAAGATGCGCTCATTGAAAATAAGGATTCGGATAAAGTGTTAAATGCAGGTACTAAGAAGTGGGAAGTTCTCAAAGGAGTTGAATGGAAAGAGTGCGATTTCTTACCTGTGGAAGGAAACATCAAATTCTTCGGAATAAACTCATAATTTTAAGTTTTGATATTCTAATTATAATTTTTTGACTGAAAATATTGTTTGATCTTAGTCCTTAATGTTTGTAATTTGGTTATTGTGAATTGAGGTAAAATAGTGCATACTGATTCTGCCTGTACAGCTATACTTGAATGTGGTATTAATACATTTTCTTCATCAATCTTTAGAGAGCCATCAGGGGATTTTATCAATTTGCCTTCAGCCATTGAGAAATGTATTTTATCAGACCCATAGATAAACTGTGTTATGTCTCTTACTCTCTTAATCTCTCCAATGTAATTACGTTTATTTCTGAGTTTTGCACACCAGTCTGTAGCTATAACTTAACTGATCCCTTATTGGCAACATCTTGATCGATTGTGAACAACAATTTCAACGTAATGCATCAATGCCACTTTTAAATCCCTCAGAGGAGAAGACAAATGCGTTTATATTTAAAAACATAATGTAGCGCATGAGTATACTGAACATGAGTTTGGTTAGAGGTAAAAGGGATCGCTACCGATATCGGACAAAGTTTTGTTGTCTTTTTCCGTCAGGAATTTCTGAGTAGCGGCCACTGTGTCTGGATTTGTGTCCGGTTGATGGCAATAGGCCCGCCTCTACATGGGGCTTAAACATAACTGGCGAAATGTTAGCGTATTATTAAGTACACCTTTGCCTAATCCTTTTGGAATTATAGAAGTGATTTTATGTTGTCTTTACAATAAAAGTAATACCGGTAGCAATATTGGTTTAAAAGCTGGCTACTTAGACAATGTCGGACGAATATACCTTAATATCACGAAGGTTTTAATTTAAATACATCCCGATTTTAATTTATCGGACTAATTTCAGTTCGGTATCAAGAGGCAATGGCCCGGAAAACTTACCCGTGAAGCCGATAACAGTTAGGATAAACGTTCTTGTTCTGATAAACCAGTGTGGGACACCTTTGGGATAAATCTTTGTCCAAAAGCGGTATGTTATCGGCTGACGTTTCGTACCAGTTACAAAAGAGAAATTGAAAAAAAAAGATGCGGAGCTGGACATTCAAAAAGTTGTTTTGTGATAAGGCTACCATTCATATTGATTAGGTGTATGAGTAGTAGTACGTTATTAGGAAAAGATGTAATTTTTTGGTAATACGATCAGGAATTTCTCATTTGCCCCGGTACTCCTCTGCCTAATCCGACTAAGAAAAAATGGCGTAATGATTTGTTATGTGGACATTTCTAATTACCAGTAATAATACATAAATAGTAGTTGCTACCGAAATTAATCACTGAATCAAATCAAAACAATTACAAATACTAAAAAACGTACGTTTTTTTTATCAACGCCTGTTATCATTATATCGATCAAGAAATCTTTAAGTAGGTAGGTACATACGTACAACACACACACCTATATTTGCTGGCTAATCAAAAGATTAACCTCAAAATATAACGAAAAGTTTATCAAGGAATTCCGAAGCAGCGTTGATTGCAAAAATATATATCACGAAATGTGTCAAATGCAGACCAATTTAAGTTACTTAATCTGTGTAAAGTCAGGAATATTCATTGATAAACCACTTGCAAGACTACAAAATTAAATAGTCTGTGAATACAAATGCATGTATGTAATTATGTATATACTGCATCTATGTACCACAAATCACAAATGGCTACGTATAACAGTTGCATGATTGGTATTTTATCAATTTCCCTGACAGTATATGTAGCCACCGGTAAAATATTTTGAGCGCTATGAATAATATTCTTGGTAGAAATATTTTACCGTAATAAAGTTTGGAAAGTTCGAAACCCGCAATATCCGAAAATCACTCGGTACCAAAATTAACAGAATTTTCAAAGTTTCAACGAAAACATAGTTTAACAGAATTGAGTTGTGGAAAATTGCGAAGAAATCATAGAAAAGAAAAACTGCCAATACCAGAGAGCGTGTGCCGGATGTGCAAAGTAAGGGTTCCGTAGACATCGATTACAAGCACATCCTTTCGTACATAAGAATTTTAAATATCATTTACAATTAATGGAATTTTAATTTGTATATTCTGTTCGTCAATCCAAATTGTTATCCCAGTTCTGTGGAAAAACATTAGTTTTCCAAAAAAAGAAACTCTAAAAGAATATAATAAAGATAACGGGGAAAATTACCAAAAACCAAGAACCAAGGTTACCGACGTAGCCCGAAGAATTGCCAGACTTAAGTGGCAGTGGGCAGGGCACATTGCTCGCAGAACAGATGGCCGATGGGGCCGGAAAGTTCTGGAATGGCGACCGCGAACCGGGAGACGATGCGTTGGAAGGCCTCCCACTAGGTGGACCGATGACCTGGTGAAGGTTTCGGGGATCCGCTGGATGCGAGTCGCACGGGACCGATCAATGTGGCGACACTTGGGGGAGGCCTATGTCCAGCAGTGGACGTCTTTCGGCTGAAATGATGATGATGATGATGATGAACGGGGAAAATTCTCTGAATGCGCTCATCATTACATTTTTGTTTCTAAGCCAAATTTTATTTTTTCCTAACGAACGGAGTTTGCGGTAAGGTGATTCTAATTTGTTTTTTTCAGCAGAGTTTCAAGGAATTCCGCTGAAATTTAAATTAAATTAAAGTAATATTTTTTTCTTGTTTCTGCTCTTCGTGACTACGTAGAATAATATTACTAGTTAGTTTATGTTTTACAAACAACCGAATTACTGGGTAATGGGATACGTATTATCCAGTAATTGGGTTGTAGATGTTGGACGTAGGCAGTAGCTCCATGTAAAATATTGGTATTCAGTTACATCCGGTAAGACTTACCGTACCTTTATTTTTCATTGTGAAGATTTCGTATACAATATGTTAAAAAAAACCAGTCCTATGCGTGAGGATATTATTAGGTGTCAACACGACTCTATTTATGTAACTTGTTTTGGATAATAATTAAAAAACACACCCCGACAAAAACTCGATGAAGAACATAATGACTGTTAATTATTTACCGGCTTCTAAACAACATAATGGACTTAAGAACGATTAACATATTATCTTGCACTTACTTCCGGGATGTTAAACTGACAGATTTTCTCTCTAACTGAAATTGCATGGCTTAACCCTACGTAGAATGTACCTACGTACAAAATGGTAATAGAAACAATTTGTGTATCGATTAAGTATACACAAGTAAACAAATACAGAATTGGAATTTATATTTTAATTCGAAATATACTTGGACGCCCAGTTAGCACGCAATTGTTTTTTTTAGGGTTCCGTACCCAAAGTGTCAGACGGGACCGTATTACTGAGAATTCACTGTCCGTCCGTCCGTCCGTGCTTCTGTCTTTCAAAAGGGTGTATCCCATGAATCGTGATAGTTAGCCAGTTGAAATTTCTACAGATTATGTATTTCTCTTGCCGCTATAACAACAAATACTAAAAACAGAATAAATATGTATGTGATTGACCATACAAAAATGTGATTTTTATAAATAATGGTACGGAACCCTTCGTGCGCGAGCCCGACTTGCACTTGGCCAGTTTTTTTCAATTACCTGTACTTAGAAGTGAATTGTACGTTTGAGATTGTTTCACCATTTCTTCTTAGGGTTCCCAGATTCGATTTCCTTTAGTTCTTAGTTGTAATATGACTTCTTAAAGTGATTCCGATAGGGATGTTGAGTAACTGCGTTGCACAAAGGGGGCTCTGGAGGAGGCCTAGGTCTTTTAAGAGGAACCAGTGCCTCCTTCCATGTGCAAATTGTGACCATTGGGGTGGTTTTGGTGAGGCAATAATTCCACACTTCGCGGTCTTTTCTTCAAAGACCGATCTCCATTCGAAGGTTTTGCCGTGAAAACAAAACAAAAACACGGTACAGAGGGTGGCCTCCCTCAGGGCGAATTACTTTTTAGGTACTACTATATTGAACAACAATCCTGAAAGTTAGAGGCCTAAACATTTGCCTACTAAACTTCAGGTATGTTACTTTGATGTTAGAAGTTTCCCTAATGTACTAATAAGTATCATCATCATCATCATCGATATTGATATGTCAGACGAGATCTCTGGTGTCCTGATGACAGTCTATACTTGTTTACGTAAGGAGGAAAATGATCAGACAGGACATCAGAGATACCTTGGTTATATAGCTACCATTAACAAAAGCGAAGTCATCATTCAAACAATTGTTGATAAAGTAAAAACATCAGGGATCAAACTTAATTTTATGGTTGCAACTCCCATAGTGGAGATTATGACTCTATTCAAGGGAATGTTTGACGAAGTCAGGACAGGGGTGACTAGATTTAAAGTTAGAAAGACCGTCTACAAGAGAGGGCTGAAGAGGAATTCATCAGGCAGGCAATTAGGTAGAGAAGCCAGCGAAAAGGAAACCACCCAAAACATTACACAATACGGGCTGGTAAATCATCACATTCCACTCCTCCAAGGCATAACGTTACCTCCAGAAAGAAGAACTGGTGTATTAAGAAGCTTAGGTCCTTTGGCGCAGGCAATACTAATGGTAATGGAAGATAAATATTACACAAAATTAAGCAGCGCTCTAAATACGAGTCTCCAGATGCTCCCGATGGCCTCAGAAATCATATCCTGTTTGAAAGAGGCTACTGTCGAGGGAGTGTCTCGAGAGTATTAAAAGAACTTGGGGACATACTGCTTATAACAACTGCCAGAGCAAGACAGAATTTTCCATTACTATTATGCTTCTATCTATGGGAGAGGAAACCTGCATCATTCCAGCTTTTCGGGTGCGCCGATGATAAAGTTTTACACGTCAACCGCTAAGACAATTAGGTTTAAGATAAGGTCATATTCCACGCCATGTTTGGCACTTACTTAGAAGACCTTAGTGTGCTTCAGCAGATAACCAGACATCCCAAATTCCATCAGAGAAAAGACATGAATAGCACATTCATTAAAAGAGGGGAGAAGAATCAGGTACTTGTACATCCAATACAGTTTAAATACGTTTCAAAGATGGCACAGGCGCTGTTAACAAAAAGTCTAGGAAACATTGACCCGGTATCAACAAGCAGGCCATCATTCTTGGGATTCAGAAGACGCACTTTCACACAGGAATTCCTGTCATATCGTTCAACGGGGAAGAGTGCCATTAATTATAGTGCAGATCCGATGCAGCTTCAATACACCTTAAAGAAGATTAAAGATGCGCTCATTGAAAATAAGGATTCGGATAAAGTGTTAAATGCAGGTACTAAGAAGTGGGAAGTTCTCAAAGGAGTTGAATGGAAAGAGTGCGATTTCTTACCTGTGGAAGGAAACATCAAATTCTTCGGAATAAACTCATAATTTTAAGTTTTGATATTCTAATTATAATTTTTTGACTGAAAATATTGTTTGATCTTAGTCCTTAATGTTTGTAATTTGGTTATTGTGAATTGAGGTAAAATAGTGCATACTGATTCTGCCTGTACAGCTATACTTGAATGTGGTATTAATACATTTTCTTCATCAATCTTTAGAGAGCCATCAGGGGATTTTATCAATTTGCCTTCAGCCATTGAGAAATGTATTTTATCAGACCCATAGATAAACTGTGTTATGTCTCTTACTCTCTTAATCTCTCCAATGTAATTACGTTTATTTCTGAGTTTTGCACACCAGTCTGTAGCTATAACTTAACTGATCCCTTATTGGCAACATCTTGATCGATTGTGAACAACAATTTCAACGTAATGCATCAATGCCACTTTTAAATCCCTCAGAGGAGAAGACAAATGCGTTTATATTTAAAAACATAATGTAGCGCATGAGTATACTGAACATGAGTTTGGTTAGAGGTAAAAGGGATCGCTACCGATATCGGACAAAGTTTTGTTGTCTTTTTCCGTCAGGAATTTCTGAGTAGCGGCCACTGTGTCTGGATTTGTGTCCGGTTGATGGCAATAGGCCCGCCTCTACATGGGGCTTAAACATAACTGGCGAAATGTTAGCGTATTATTAAGTACACCTTTGCCTAATCCTTTTGGAATTATAGAAGTGATTTTATGTTGTCTTTACAATAAAAGTAATACCGGTAGCAATATTGGTTTAAAAGCTGGCTACTTAGACAATGTCGGACGAATATACCTTAATATCACGAAGGTTTTAATTTAAATACATCCCGATTTTAATTTATCGGACTAATTTCAGTTCGGTATCAAGAGGCAATGGCCCGGAAAACTTACCCGTGAAGCCGATAACAGTTAGGATAAACGTTCTTGTTCTGATAAACCAGTGTGGGACACCTTTGGGATAAATCTTTGTCCAAAAGCGGTATGTTATCGGCTGACGTTTCGTACCAGTTACAAAAGAGAAATTGAAAAAAAAAGATGCGGAGCTGGACATTCAAAAAGTTGTTTTGTGATAAGGCTACCATTCATATTGATTAGGTGTATGAGTAGTAGTACGTTATTAGGAAAAGATGTAATTTTTTGGTAATACGATCAGGAATTTCTCATTTGCCCCGGTACTCCTCTGCCTAATCCGACTAAGAAAAAATGGCGTAATGATTTGTTATGTGGACATTTCTAATTACCAGTAATAATACATAAATAGTAGTTGCTACCGAAATTAATCACTGAATCAAATCAAAACAATTACAAATACTAAAAAACGTACGTTTTTTTTATCAACGCCTGTTATCATTATATCGATCAAGAAATCTTTAAGTAGGTAGGTACATACGTACAACACACACACCTATATTTGCTGGCTAATCAAAAGATTAACCTCAAAATATAACGAAAAGTTTATCAAGGAATTCCGAAGCAGCGTTGATTGCAAAAATATATATCACGAAATGTGTCAAATGCAGACCAATTTAAGTTACTTAATCTGTGTAAAGTCAGGAATATTCATTGATAAACCACTTGCAAGACTACAAAATTAAATAGTCTGTGAATACAAATGCATGTATGTAATTATGTATATACTGCATCTATGTACCACAAATCACAAATGGCTACGTATAACAGTTGCATGATTGGTATTTTATCAATTTCCCTGACAGTATATGTAGCCACCGGTAAAATATTTTGAGCGCTATGAATAATATTCTTGGTAGAAATATTTTACCGTAATAAAGTTTGGAAAGTTCGAAACCCGCAATATCCGAAAATCACTCGGTACCAAAATTAACAGAATTTTCAAAGTTTCAACGAAAACATAGTTTAACAGAATTGAGTTGTGGAAAATTGCGAAGAAATCATAGAAAAGAAAAACTGCCAATACCAGAGAGCGTGTGCCGGATGTGCAAAGTAAGGGTTCCGTAGACATCGATTACAAGCACATCCTTTCGTACATAAGAATTTTAAATATCATTTACAATTAATGGAATTTTAATTTGTATATTCTGTTCGTCAATCCAAATTGTTATCCCAGTTCTGTGGAAAAACATTAGTTTTCCAAAAAAAGAAACTCTAAAAGAATATAATAAAGATAACGGGGAAAATTCTCTGAATGCGCTCATCATTACATTTTTGTTTCTAAGCCAAATTTTATTTTTTCCTAACGAACGGAGTTTGCGGTAAGGTGATTCTAATTTGTTTTTTTCAGCAGAGTTTCAAGGAATTCCGCTGAAATTTAAATTAAATTAAAGTAATATTTTTTTCTTGTTTCTGCTCTTCGTGACTACGTAGAATAATATAACTAGTTAGTTTATGTTTTACAAACAACCGAATTACTGGGTAATGGGATACGTATTATCCAGTAATTGGGTTGTAGATGTTGGACGTAGGCAGTAGCTCCATGTAAAATATTGGTATTCAGTTACATCCGGTAAGACTTACCGTACCTTTATTTTTCATTGTGAAGATTTCGTATACAATATGTTAAAAAAACCAGTCCTATGCGTGAGGATATTATTAGGTGTCAACACGACTCTATTTATGTAACTTGTTTTGGATAATAATTAAAAAACACACCCCGACAAAAACTCGATGAAGAACATAATGACTGTTAATTATTTACCGGCTTCTAAACAACATAATGGACTTAAGAACGATTAACATATTATCTTGCACTTACTTCCGGGATGTTAAACTGACAGATTTTCTCTCTAACTGAAATTGCATGGCTTAACCCTACGTAGAATGTACCTACGTACAAAATGGTAATAGAAACAATTTGTGTATCGATTAAGTATACACAAGTAAACAAATACAGAATTGGAATTTATATTTTAATTCGAAATATACTTGGACGCCCAGTTAGCACGCAATTGTTTTTTTTAGGGTTCCGTACCCAAAGTGTCAGACGGGACCGTATTACTGAGAATTCACTGTCCGTCCGTCCGTCCGTGCTTCTGTCTTTCAAAAGGGTGTATCCCATGAATCGTGATAGTTAGCCAGTTGAAATTTCTACAGATTATGTATTTCTCTTGCCGCTATAACAACAAATACTAAAAATAGAATAAATATGTATGTGATTGACCATACAAAAATGTGATTTTTATAAATAATGGTACGGAACCCTTCGTGCGCGAGCCCGACTTGCACTTGGCCAGTTTTTTTCAATTACCTGTACTTAGAAGTGAATTGTACGTTTGAGATTGTTTCACCATTTCTTCTTAGGGTTCCCAGATTCGATTTCCTTTAGTTCTTAGTTGTAATATGACTTCTTAAAGTGATTCCGATAGGGATGTTGAGTAACTGCGTTGCACAAAGGGGGCTCTGGAGGAGGCCTAGGTCTTTTAAGAGGAACCAGTGCCTCCTTCCATGTGCAAATTGTGACCATTGGGGTGGTTTTGGTGAGGCAATAATTCCACACTTCGCGGTCTTTTCTTCAAAGACCGATCTCCATTCGAAGGTTTTGCCGTGAAAACAAAACAAAAACACGGTACAGAGGGTGGCCTCCCTCAGGGCGAATTACTTTTTAGGTACTACTATATTGAACAACAATCCTGAAAGTTAGAGGCCTAAACATTTGCCTACTAAACTTCAGGTATGTTACTTTGATGTTAGAAGTTTCCCTAATGTACTAATAAGTATCATCATCATCATCATCGATATTGATATGTCAGACGAGATCTCTGGTGTCCTGATGACAGTCTATACTTGTTTACGTAAGGAGGAAAATGATCAGACAGGACATCAGAGATACCTTGGTTATATAGCTACCATTAACAAAAGCGAAGTCAGCATTCAAACAATTGTTGATAAAGTAAAAACATCAGGGATCAAACTTAATTTTATGGTTGCAACTCCCATAGTGGAGATTATGACTCTATTCAAGGGAATGTTTGACGAAGTCAGGACAGGGGTGACTAGATTTAAAGTTAGAAAGACCGTCTACAAGAGAGGGCTGAAGAGGAATTCATCAGGCAGGCAATTAGGTAGAGAAGCCAGCGAAAAGGAAACCACCCAAAACATTACACAATACGGGCTGGTAAATCATCACATTCCACTCCTCCAAGGCATAACGTTACCTCCAGAAAGAAGAACTGGTGTATTAAGAAGCTTAGGTCCTTTGGCGCAGGCAATACTAATGGTAATGGAAGATAAATATTACACAAAATTAAGCAGCGCTCTAAATACGAGTCTCCAGATGCTCCCGATGGCCTCAGAAATCATATCCTGTTTGAAAGAGGCTACTGTCGAGGGAGTGTCTCGAGAGTATTAAAAGAACTTGGGGACATACTGCTTATAACAACTGCCAGAGCAAGACAGAATTTTCCATTACTATTATGCTTCTATCTATGGGAGAGGAAACCTGCATCATTCCAGCTTTTCGGGTGCGCCGATGATAAAGTTTTACACGTCAACCGCTAAGACAATTAGGTTTAAGATAAGGTCATATTCCACGCCATGTTTGGCACTTACTTAGAAGACCTTAGTGTGCTTCAGCAGATAACCAGACATCCCAAATTCCATCAGAGAAAAGACATGAATAGCACATTCATTAAAAGAGGGGAGAAGAATCAGGTACTTGTACATCCAATACAGTTTAAATACGTTTCAAAGATGGCACAGGCGCTGTTAACAAAAAGTCTAGGAAACATTGACCCGGTATCAACAAGCAGGCCATCATTCTTGGGATTCAGAAGACGCACTTTCACACAGGAATTCCTGTCATATCGTTCAACGGGGAAGAGTGCCATTAATTATAGTGCAGATCCGATGCAGCTTCAATACACCTTAAAGAAGATTAAAGATGCGCTCATTGAAAATAAGGATTCGGATAAAGTGTTAAATGCAGGTACTAAGAAGTGGGAAGTTCTCAAAGGAGTTGAATGGAAAGAGTGCGATTTCTTACCTGTGGAAGGAAACATCAAATTCTTCGGAATAAACTCATAATTTTAAGTTTTGATATTCTAATTATAATTTTTTGACTGAAAATATTGTTTGATCTTAGTCCTTAATGTTTGTAATTTGGTTATTGTGAATTGAGGTAAAATAGTGCATACTGATTCTGCCTGTACAGCTATACTTGAATGTGGTATTAATACATTTTCTTCATCAGTCTTTAGAGAGCCATCAGGGGATTTTATCAATTTGCCTTCAGCCATTGAGAAATGTATTTTATCAGACCCATAGATAAACTGTGTTATGTCTCTTACTCTCTTAATCTCTCCAATGTAATTACGTTTATTTCTGAGTTTTGCACACCAGTCTGTAGCTATAACTTAACTGATCCCTTATTGGCAACATCTTGATCGATTGTGAACAACAATTTCAACGTAATGCATCAATGCCACTTTTAAATCCCTCAGAGGAGAAGACAAATGCGTTTATATTTAAAAACATAATGTAGCGCATGAGTATACTGAACATGAGTTTGGTTAGAGGTAAAAGGGATCGCTACCGATATCGGACAAAGTTTTGTTGTCTTTTTCCGTCAGGAATTTCTGAGTAGCGGCCACTGTGTCTGGATTTGTGTCCGGTTGATGGCAATAGGCCCGCCTCTACATGGGGCTTAAACATAACTGGCGAAATGTTAGCGTATTATTAAGTACACCTTTGCCTAATCCTTTTGGAATTATAGAAGTGATTTTATGTTGTCTTTACAATAAAAGTAATACCGGTAGCAATATTGGTTTAAAAGCTGGCTACTTAGACAATGTCGGACGAATATACCTTAATATCACGAAGGTTTTAATTTAAATACATCCCGATTTTAATTTATCGGACTAATTTCAGTTCGGTATCAAGAGGCAATGGCCCGGAAAACTTACCCGTGAAGCCGATAACAGTTAGGATAAACGTTCTTGTTCTGATAAACCAGTGTGGGACACCTTTGGGATAAATCTTTGTCCAAAAGCGGTATGTTATCGGCTGACGTTTCGTACCAGTTACAAAAGAGAAATTGAAAAAAAAAGATGCGGAGCTGGACATTCAAAAAGTTGTTTTGTGATAAGGCTACCATTCATATTGATTAGGTGTATGAGTAGTAGTACGTTATTAGGAAAAGATGTAATTTTTTGGTAATACGATCAGGAATTTCTCATTTGCCCCGGTACTCCTCTGCCTAATCCGACTAAGAAAAAATGGCGTAATGATTTGTTATGTGGACATTTCTAATTACCAGTAATAATACATAAATAGTAGTTGCTACCGAAATTAATCACTGAATCAAATCAAAACAATTACAAATACTAAAAAACGTACGTTTTTTTTATCAACGCCTGTTATCATTATATCGATCAAGAAATCTTTAAGTAGGTAGGTACATACCGACGGGTCCTACGTATACTAGTGCAAGTGCAAAAACACAATTGTACAGAAGAGCGGTTTAAAGGTTCTAAAGCTTGTAGTTTTGACATAAATCAACTGAAATATTTGAAATTTTGGAATGTTATATTTGAATATCTTATGAAGAAGACTACATAATACGTTTTTCTTATTTTTGAAAACTTTAGAAAATAGCATCATTTGCATTGATGTAGCTTGTTTTCTTTAATATGATAGAACCGGTAAACTGGTACAACTGACCACTTATACCAGTTTATAGTGTGCTTATCTATATGTATAGTTGAGGAAAATAGAAGGATATTACCATTTTTACGTGCATTATTTTATCTATTGATTAATACAAAGCTTATAATATTTACAAAACATCTTCTTATATCGACTTTTAAATACTTGCACCAGTTTACTTAGTTCTGGAAGACCACTTGTAACAGTTTTCTACATAGTTCTTTTGTAATTACCCTGAATTATTTGAATGTGTATAGCAGTAAATGAAAAAATATATATTTAAAAGTCAAAATAAAAGTTTGTATCAATTAGTAACCTATTTATTAAGGTCTGGTCTTAGTAAATCGTCGGTATTATTTGGATGTTAATTTAATATGTCACACATGAAGAAAATTTTAAATCAGTGGCCTTGTCTTCTTAAAATAATAAGAAATTCTTCTTAAATCAAGTAAGAAAGAAATAAAAGTCCTTAATTCTACTACTTATTATAATTCTTTATCTGTCGGAAAGGGTGATTAACTGAGTAATGAGAATGACAAATCAGTCTTTCCGACATTATCAAGATGTCGTCGAGTGTCACATATTAGTAGTTATCTATCGTAACAACAATCACAGTTGGTTATGGTAGAAAATGACAAAGACATAATATCCTAAAGAGAAACAACTTCTTAGAAAAGAAAACTAGGTTTATTCAAAACTTTACTTATTCAGATACATCTTCAGAGTTTTATTCAAATTATTAGTAAAATGTGTGGTCCGCAAGATCTTGAAGATCCTTTAATTTTAGTTGTCAGTTGGTATCAAACTTCTGTAAGCTGCGTTTAATCAGAGAAACATTTTGTATACTGCCACGTGTTATTACTTCGCAGTCAAAGTTTCATAAGCCTCTTTTTCAAACGCAGATTTATTATTAAGCATAAAACAAATCTCTGGCAACCTTTCTCTACATAACAAGTTCCCCAATGCAATTCTTCTTTTAGATATCAACAAAGGCAAGGCATAACTAGACATAAAATCGAAGGCAAAAGATTGTGTTATTGGATTTACATTATTAGCTGTCGCTATTTTGAAGGCTAGGGTCCACTATAGTGGGGAATTAATGGGTTTCCTTTCTATTACTAAGTGAGTGCTCTCAGCCTTATTTTGAGTACGACCAAAACAAGAAATCTATAGGTAATAAGCACGTTAAATTTCCAACCGCAATACATATAAATCCCATTTCGATTCTGGCCTCAACAAATATCCGAATTAAAGTTTAAAGACCTTGTTCCACCTTCATACCAATAAAATTGACAATACAGCTGGCTATTTTCAATGGCTCCTTTTAGTAATCTGTTTGCCTTTAAGATAATTAAATTAAATATCCTTATGGAACAACATAATATTTGAAGCTGTTTATAAACCTATATTAATAAATAAATAAATCTCTTTAGCTAACAATTCTGCACTTGGACGTAGGTTAAGATTCCCCCTGAATCTGAAAACGATAAAGTATAAGGTAGAAGGGGCACCGCCACTAAACGGATAGCACGTGTTCAGTACATCATTCTGATATAAATTTCCCTTCCACATATAAATTTATCATCGGTATTTTTTTTTAAAGCTGCTGATCCATACATTTTGACCGTGTAAGTATTGCAGTTTTGTAGGTAACACGTGTTTAGGAATGGTGTAATGAATACACAGTAACCGTTGTTGCGTCGGTGTCCCATACAGCCTGTATAACAATAATGTAGTTCATTGCTGCTAAAACATATTATAAAATATCTTTTTCGATTTATTGTATTAGTAAAAAAAAAAAAATAGTGTACATTCATACAAATCTGTTGCTTCCGTGGTCCTGTAGCACATTTTAACATTCAGGTCCAATTCATCACATATTTAGCGTGATGGTACTTAAGGCGGATCTTAAATAAATCAAAATTATAGTGTTCTTTATTTTTCAAATATATGTACAAATAATCGTTATAATTTACTTAAACCACTAAAGAAACTACGCGAGTAAACAATATAAACCTTAAATACTGGTGCCAATTAAAATATAAAAAATGACACTTATATGAATTTAAAAAAAAAATGTTATAGGTACTGATCAGAGAACCCAAAGTTTATCATTATAGTATTTAAAAAAGTAAACTGATACTTACCTTCGTAATTTTCCGGTGTGTTTATTATTTACTGTTTACACTTATTTTCGTATAAATCTATCATTAAATGACCTCATGAACCCTTAATTGTTATTATTTCTTTCCACTGTTACTAAAGACAAACAAGATACGAGCATTTTTTTAAGAATTTACCATGTAAACTAAGACGCATCGCAGTTACACCAGTGTTTGTCGTACTCTCTACAGCGTCGCCGCGCGCATACTGGTGTAAAGTACACTTGCACTCACGCGCCGCATCATGTGCGACAACCTAAACTGGTGCAAGTGACTTACACCAGTGTAGGTTGTCGTGAGGCTTAAAATGATGCCACTTACACCAGTTTACAAGTTTGTAACTTTGAAACTATTTGATAATTTAATACAAAATTTACAGGATACAATTATAAGGTAATTTTAAGGCATTTGATGCGAAAAAACGGTTTTCGTTGTTTTGCGGGTTGCATCAGTATACGTAGGACCCGTCGATACGTACAACACACACACCTATATTTGCTGGCTAATCAAAAGATTAACCTCAAAATATAACGAAAAGTTTATCAAGGAATTCCGAAGCAGCGTTGATTGCAAAAATATATATCACGAAATGTGTCAAATGCAGACCAATTTAAGTTACTTAATCTGTGTAAAGTCAGGAATATTCATTGATAAACCACTTGCAAGACTACAAAATTAAATAGTCTGTGAATACAAATGCATGTATGTAATTATGTATATACTGCATCTATGTACCACAAATCACAAATGGCTACGTATAACAGTTGCATGATTGGTATTTTATCAATTTCCCTGACAGTATATGTAGCCACCGGTAAAATATTTTGAGCGCTATGAATAATATTCTTGGTAGAAATATTTTACCGTAATAAAGTTTGGAAAGTTCGAAACCCGCAATATCCGAAAATCACTCGGTACCAAAATTAACAGAATTTTCAAAGTTTCAACGAAAACATAGTTTAACAGAATTGAGTTGTGGAAAATTGCGAAGAAATCATAGAAAAGAAAAACTGCCAATACCAGAGAGCGTGTGCCGGATGTGCAAAGTAAGGGTTCCGTAGACATCGATTACAAGCACATCCTTTCGTACATAAGAATTTTAAATATCATTTACAATTAATGGAATTTTAATTTGTATATTCTGTTCGTCAATCCAAATTGTTATCCCAGTTCTGTGGAAAAACATTAGTTTTCCAAAAAAAGAAACTCTAAAAGAATATAATAAAGATAACGGGGAAAATTCTCTGAATGCGCTCATCATTACATTTTTGTTTCTAAGCCAAATTTTATTTTTTCCTAACGAACGGAGTTTGCGGTAAGGTGATTCTAATTTGTTTTTTTCAGCAGAGTTTCAAGGAATTCCGCTGAAATTTAAATTAAATTAAAGTAATATTTTTTTCTTGTTTCTGCTCTTCGTGACTACGTAGAATAATATAACTAGTTAGTTTATGTTTTACAAACAACCGAATTACTGGGTAATGGGATACGTATTATCCAGTAATTGGGTTGTAGATGTTGGACGTAGGCAGTAGCTCCATGTAAAATATTGGTATTCAGTTACATCCGGTAAGACTTACCGTACCTTTATTTTTCATTGTGAAGATTTCGTATACAATATGTTAAAAAAACCAGTCCTATGCGTGAGGATATTATTAGGTGTCAACACGACTCTATTTATGTAACTTGTTTTGGATAATAATTAAAAAACACACCCCGACAAAAACTCGATGAAGAACATAATGACTGTTAATTATTTACCGGCTTCTAAACAACATAATGGACTTAAGAACGATTAACATATTATCTTGCACTTACTTCCGGGATGTTAAACTGACAGATTTTCTCTCTAACTGAAATTGCATGGCTTAACCCTACGTAGAATGTACCTACGTACAAAATGGTAATAGAAACAATTTGTGTATCGATTAAGTATACACAAGTAAACAAATACAGAATTGGAATTTATATTTTAATTCGAAATATACTTGGACGCCCAGTTAGCACGCAATTGTTTTTTTTAGGGTTCCGTACCCAAAGTGTCAGACGGGACCGTATTACTGAGAATTCACTGTCCGTCCGTCCGTCCGTGCTTCTGTCTTTCAAAAGGGTGTATCCCATGAATCGTGATAGTTAGCCAGTTGAAATTTCTACAGATTATGTATTTCTCTTGCCGCTATAACAACAAATACTAAAAACAGAATAAATATGTATGTGATTGACCATACAAAAATGTGATTTTTATAAATAATGGTACGGAACCCTTCGTGCGCGAGCCCGACTTGCACTTGGCCAGTTTTTTTCAATTACCTGTACTTAGAAGTGAATTGTACGTTTGAGATTGTTTCACCATTTCTTCTTAGGGTTCCCAGATTCGATTTCCTTTAGTTCTTAGTTGTAATATGACTTCTTAAAGTGATTCCGATAGGGATGTTGAGTAACTGCGTTGCACAAAGGGGGCTCTGGAGGAGGCCTAGGTCTTTTAAGAGGAACCAGTGCCTCCTTCCATGTGCAAATTGTGACCATTGGGGTGGTTTTGGTGAGGCAATAATTCCACACTTCGCGGTCTTTTCTTCAAAGACCGATCTCCATTCGAAGGTTTTGCCGTGAAAACAAAACAAAAACACGGTACAGAGGGTGGCCTCCCTCAGGGCGAATTACTTTTTAGGTACTACTATATTGAACAACAATCCTGAAAGTTAGAGGCCTAAACATTTGCCTACTAAACTTCAGGTATGTTACTTTGATGTTAGAAGTTTCCCTAATGTACTAATAAGTAATTTATTGGTACTGTAAGGTTGTATACCTTCCAACCAATCGTAAATTGTGCAGGCTGGCTGTTATATATATATATATATATTATAAGCCTGCGATCTTTAAGCTGCGCTTGCCTAGGTTGGTCCGTAGATGGGTGACCACCCATTACATACCGAGCTTCCTCCGTTTCTCGGAAATAACATAAAGCCGTTGCCTACCTAGTACTAACTGGTTTATGGAGGTCAGATAGAAAGTCGCTCAATGAAAAATACTGGTATTCAGCTGCATTTGGTTGACTGGAACGCGACCCCAATTTAATTGGGATAAGGCTAGGCAGATAATGACACTAGATCTAGATTTTAGCTCTTGCAAGCAGGTTAAGCAATTTAGTTCGTGCTGTATCGTCTACTAAATCTAACTCTGTATGGTGTCGGTTGTAAAGAATAGCACCATCCCATATCTTCCCGTGGATGTCGTAAGAGGCGACTAAGGGACAGAGTATGGGCAGCAGCGTTCTGTATGCTTTTGTAACAACTGTACTGCGATCGCCAACCCGCCTGTCAAACGTGGCGATTATGGCAAAACCCCCCAAAATGTCAATGTAGCGACACCTGGGGGAGGCCTATGTCCAGCAGTGGACCTCTTTTGGGCTGAAATGATGAATGATGATGAAGATGTGTCGTCTATCGTAGCTAGGTATATTTATGTGTCTTTGCGAGTAACAATACATAGCACATGTAGCGTAGGAAACGTACTTGTAGTAAGCCAATAGTATATTCTATAATGTAGCTTTCAATTCTTTTTAAAACCAAACCTTTTTGTTCTTACTTCTGAGTAGTGTTTTCTCTGGTAAAGTTAGGTCTTATTTAAAGTTTCACTGAACTAATAATCCACTTTAGTTTTATTTGTAAAAGTTTGCGGTGTTAAATAAAACCATTTCGTTTGAGTGAGATTATTTTATTGGATGGTATTAGTCAGTGACTTAGAAGTTGGAACTTTTACTAACTCATTTTTAAACATCCATTTTAACTTGCGAGAGCTATTATTAACTGTAGATAGCCCAATGTATTTAAGCTAGCTGTAAGAACAGATAAGTAGTCGCTCCAGGTATTATACTGGTATTCAGCTTCATCCGGTTCGACTGGAAGCCGACCCCAAGAAAGGCTAGGCAGATGATGCGGGAACTGATAAATAGTATTTTTAGGGTTCCGTAGCCGAATGGCAAAAAACGGAACCCTTATAGATTCGTCATGTCTGTCTGTCTGTCTGTCTGTCTGTCTGTCTGTCTGTCTGTCTGTCCGTCTGTATGTCACAGCCACTTATTTCCGAAACTATAAGAACTATACTGTTGAAACTTGGTAAGTAGATGTATTCTGTAAACCGCATTAGGATTTTCACACAAAAATAGAAAAAAAACAATAAATGAAGGGGGTCCCCATACTTAGAACTGAAAACCAAAAAAAAAAAATTCATCAAACCCATACGTGTGGGGTATCTATGGATAGGTCTTCAAAAATGATATTGATGTTTCTAATATCATTTCTTTCTAGACTGAATAGTTTGCGCTAGAGCCACTTCCAAAGTGGTAAAATGTGTGTCCCCCCCCCTCTAATTTCTAAAGTAAGAGGAGGAAAATTCTGAAAATATTTAGGGTTATAGAACGTAAAAAAAACTATCAACGAAAATTAGTTTCAATAAGATATGATGTTTAGTTTTTGAGATATGGGACTTTTTCATCAAACTGCAGCAGTAACTTTGTTTTTCATAAACATACTATGAAAAACAAATTTAGTTTTGCGGTTGTGTGGAAGTTTACTAACTAATACTACTAACAAATGAATGACAGTTCAAAATATTGTTATTATATTGTTTGGAGCTATGGAACCCTGTGTGCGAGTAAGACTCGCACTTGGCCGGTTTTTGTATTTAACATTTGAAAATTATAATAATTGTTCTTTTTAGTATATTTTAAATGTTCTTTTTTTTGGTATGAAATATTGTCATTATTGCAGAGAAATTGACAAAATATCCGTTTCAAATGAAATAAAAGTTATTATTTTGGTCAGTAAAAATTGTTTGTTTTCGTAAAACTGAAAACAAAAAGTTTTATTCAGGTTTTATTTTTAATGTTGGGCAACTTACGGCTTTTTTGTTTTACAAGTACATAGATGGTAGATGCTAGCACGCGTAGCATGACCACTTCTGTATCAATGCCACAATGAATCAAATTATCTTTACATATAAAAAGCATATACAAACGACCTTTCTTCATTTTTGACAGCAATCTCTAGAATTTGATCTACATTCAGTATATTTTTTCTTTCATTCACAAAAGTAATACCAAGAATGTGTTTTTTATGTTTGCATTTTTCGTCATAGGATTATGACGTACGTACCTACAACACAAAAATAACAACAAGTCATTCTTTGTATCAGCTTATAATCTTGCCCAACGCGATTTCTTAACTTCAGGGAAATATCGCGTAAATCCTTGTTTCTTATCAACGTGTCACTTATGGCAGATGACTGATACGTTATTACTGTTCGTTGGTTATTTTATCGCTAAATCAAAGACAGAAATAAACACTTTATCGCACTTTTTCTCCTACTTATCGGTACCGATAAAAGTGTCGTGTTTATTTGTAATAACTCGTTGTACTGTTGTATTGAGTGCTTCGGTTTGTAGTCAGGAATTTTATAGGAAAATAAGTCAAATCCTGATTAAATAGATGTAGGATAATTTTAGAATTTGCATACTTGTGTTACTCTTATATTGTCAGTGAAAACTTTTAATTGGCATTCTTTCATTGTCAACTATCTGTATCCTAGCTGTAACTTTTCTTAAGAAATAAAATAATATAGGTACTTTAATATGCTGCATTGCTAAATTACAAAAATATACCAGTATTTTACGTGGACCGATTGCCTATCCGACCTCCATAACTCAGTTGGTACTGTGAAATACGATACCCTTTTCTAAACCTTACTTTCGAACCACTGTCTACCTGTAACAACTGTCTTAGATCTAAAAATTAATGACAGCCGGGAACGTGCTTTCCTAACATGCTTCTTTTAAGTTGAAAAATATTGTTTGTATTTTTGTAGCGTTTATTCAAAGTTCTGTTACTGCGTGAAGTAATAATCCAAAACACAACACACTTACTGTGTTGTATGTATCTTAGCCAAACTAAGATAAATGTATTTTTATTAATAACAAGCAACAAGAACAACCGAAAGGGGGAAAGCAGAGTCGCTCAGTAACGAGCGTGACTCCTTAGTCACGCTCGTTACTGAGCGAGCTGTTGCGTTGTGAAGGTCTGCGAACAACAGGTTCCACCGAAGAACACAAGCGATGGGGACGGCTTCATCAGGGTGGAGAGAAAGAAGAGGAAGCCTACGTATCGCAACCAGTGTGGGACAGCGCCGGCAGGATGTAACATGCTGCTACGTCCTGCAGTACCGACGACGCAGCTGTACGTGTCCCGATTGCACCACTCTACGAAGGCTGAGGACATCGTACTTCGTAGAGTACATACGGGTGAAGACCAACTGGACCTTGAGGGTGGAGAAGCTGGAGGCACGCCATAACACCAATTTCAAGTCGTTTGTGGTGCGCGTTCCGACTCACCATTTGGTGACCTTCCTCAAGGAAGAGTTTTGGCCGAAAGGTGTGCTGCGTCACTTCGTGTGCAGTAGTTATTAAGTTATTTTTGTATAAAGTATTTATTAGTTTATAGTTATTATTGTAATGCTTATTTATGTTTTATGGGCCTTATTTGCCTGAAATAAACGATATTGTATTGTATTGTATTAACATTAAACGCTAGCCATAATCCTTGTTGGTGAGCTGGTGGCAAGCTTTTTTCGAAGCGAGCACGCGTAATGGATGCATTATAAGAAGATCAACAAATATCATATTGTACCTGTGTGTATATTAACACCTACAGAACAATAATTGTCAAATAAAATAAAACTATCGTCGGCTGCTGCAGGGCCTGCAGGTGCTAAACCCTCATAAGACGGAAATGCAATAACTTAATTGGGAGTTATGATCCAAGCCGTTGATCGTTGAAACGCTAAGGAATGCGAGTACCTAGTCTTACGGGACATTGCCAAGCATTTAATTTCCCTTCACATACCTACGTAGGTGCGAGAGCCATAGCAGAGCCACTTCCGATAGAGAACCTGCGGAAAGTCTGAATAGATCGGACTACATGCAACTGCCCTGCACAGGTGGACAAATTGAACCTCCTTGCCTGGAAAATTGGGTGGGCCGACCAAGTCTCTCAGTGGACTGTAGAGGAACAAAACTTGTTAAAAAGTAGCTGGCGGACACCTACTTTAACAACATATAAGGCCCTGATTAAAAGATGGTTATGCTGGTGTGATACCAATAAAATTAACCCTGAAGCACCTGAGGGTGTGCATGTTGCAAGCATTAAGCCAAACTATTTTTAAAAGACAAATTAGCTTATAGAACTATTCTACTCCACAAATCAGCTGTCTCAACTTACTGTGCGACATCAGAAGCAGATATCACAAAACATTTTTTCATCAAGTTCTAAAAGCCATTTCACTTGCTAAGCCAGCAGTATAAAAAAACACCAATATGGGACACTGCAATATTATTTAACTGGCTAAAGTCTTCCACAAATTCAGGATCTTTATTTCAGACAGCTAGGCGAACAGCTTTAATACTCTTGCAAGCCTCAGGTCGTAGAATTCATGATCTCACAGTTTTAGAAAATAGCCCTGAAAATCTTATTTCGCCAGAAAATGAGATCAGTCTTTGGCCAAACTTCGGTTCAAAGACATATTCAAAAACACACAGGCAGTCAGGTTGGTTGTTGCGGAAACACCCAGACCATCTGCCCTATTAGCTACATTAATAACTTTATAGAAAGATCTCAAAATAGAAGAAGCAAAGCAAAATTAAACAGCATTTACCTATCAGGAAAGTGGGCCACAATCCAAAAACTCTGGCATTGAAATATAAAAGAAATGTATGCCGTATTTGCAGTCATAAACAGTCAGCGGATGACTCTACAAGCACACATACATATTAAGTCCGACAACAAGACTCTTGTTGCATACCTCAGAAACGAGGGGGGGACACATTCTCTTGCACTACTAAGGCTGGCACAGCCAGGGTCCTAAAGTATGCAGAGCAATTACATTTAACTCTCCCAGCCACTTACCTCCCGGAGAGTCTAAACGGAATTGCAGATCGCCTATCAAGGGGTCGCAAAGTACCAGAGTGGCATCTTCTACCCCAAGCCACGGAGGCTATATTCAAAGTGTGGGGCGTCCCAGACGTAGATCTATTATATTTGCGTCAAGAGAAACGGCTATCGTACCAAAGTACGTAACATTAAAATCCAGTGTATGAAATTCAGCATATTGATTCAATTCGCATACACATCAGCTTGAGGACACGGTTGGCGCAGTGGTTGAGCGATCGACAGCTGTGCTGCGTGTCGCGGGTTCGCTCGCACGGAACAAAACTATTTGTCTGACCTACAGATAGTTGTTCCGGGTCTGGCTGTTTGTGTATGTTAGTTTAAATGTTTGTAAACGCATCCACGATACAGGAGAAATTCCAAGTGTGGGACAACGTTTTTAAAAATCAAGTCATATCAAAATTATCAAGCTGTTTCACATTTTGTTGTTATTGCCTAAACTATTTAGTTTTATGAATGTGGTTATAATCAGAGCTTTAGCACACAGTCCATGTTGACTGTGGACACAGTTTCAAATATTGTGGTCTGCTCTGCTCATACGCAAATAGCATTATGCAAACAAAAGTAAACCTTTTTTTAACCTATTTCAATGTATACAGAGTGGAAACTTTCAGCTGGGCAGAAAAAGGGTTTTTTACTATCGAAATCTAACGTTACTAAGTTATTAACTTTAAAAGTATGGGAAAAGTTTTTGCAATTTCTGACTTTTTTAGTACTCCAACCTGGGTTGGTCCGATAGAAGTTTTTGATCGGTATTAGAAACAGGATCGATCGGCATCAATAAAAAAATGTGTAAGATGGCCATTTTCTTGCTAACTGTATTTTTTTAGAAAATCGGTGTGGAATTATGGCTAGTCTTCTAAGACGATTTTCGTGTAGTTGCAACGGTTAAGGTTGAAAGATTCCATCCTAAATATTCACGATTTTTGTAACTAAAATTAACATAGAGCTGTATTGTGGACTAAAAATTGCAAATAAAATTCAGGCAGGTATTTCATATGACAAAATTCCTGAAAGGCTCCCTTGCTTACTATGTAAAGAATGCGTGGTTTAGATAGGGAATGTCCAGTACTGTCAACAAGTTCTCTTTTTTTAAGTAAGTAAAAGTATTTTCCATTTAGGTAACAGATACTTACAGATACTAGGCGCCAATGGACTGAAATATATCGTTAATTTATGTGCCTAAGAAACAACAACTGTGATACTCGAATAAGCAGGAGACAAAGGGTTTTAGTATACAAAATAAACGTAAGTATTTAGTAACTTTCATTTAAGCATTAGACGCCAATTAGGCGATGATTGAAGCCTACTTTTTCAACAATGTCCAACTCATTGTAGGGATAATATCACAATCGATCTAATCAGGGGTCATAAATCTATGACCTATCACTGGTTATAGTCCGTCTTATGAAAAAAAATATCGTGGAAAAACACGTGGCTTTCGACTTCGTTAAAGCTGTTTTTACACACTTTGTTATAGCGTTTCGAGTGGATTTTGACTGGTTCATAAAATCATAAGATATTTGTAGACTTAAATACAAGGCCTATTGCTCGGCAATTGATGTTTACTATACTCAAGTGGTATGCGTAAAGTCAACACGGTAGTGCAAGTTTGTGCGTGAGGTGCAAAGTTTGCCGCTACGGAGTTCCCCGAAGCGTCGATAGTAAGATTGACTTTGTTGTTAATACAACAAGGTTAGGAATTGAGTAATACAATTTTATTGCTTAGTAATAGGGTACCTTTCGTAGTTTAGTTAGGCTTAGGTACCTCTTAATATGAAAATAAAAGTTAAATAGAGCTTTTACAAAAGTTAATTAGAGCTGTTTCTAACTAAAGAGAGAGCAGCGACAGTGGTGGCAGCAGTGACTCAGTGGTGGCAGGCCCGCCTTACGAGCAGTAAGCCGTGGGTTCGAACCCAGGCAGGTGCATTACTTTGTGTCATTTATTTCATCACCGCTGCCCTCAAAAACGGTGAACAGGACATGCCGGTTTCCTCACGATGTGGAAAACGTACTATAACACCATATAGAACTAAAAACATATATATAACTTATATTCTAGAACTAAAAACTCGAAGACATGTGACATCTACCAACCCGCACTGGGCCTGCGTGGTTTATTTACAGCCCACTCCCAGTGGAGGCCTGTGTCCCAGCAGTGGGAACATGGCTGATGATGATGATGTTTCTAAATACCCACTGCCTTGTTGATCTAGTAGTCGCAAGCGCAATGCTGAGAATTGGGTCTAGGGTTTGATTCTCAGGTCAGTTAAAGCATTGTTACTTATTTTTTCTATCAGGAACTTCTCAGTAGCAGCACGGAGTCTGGGTTAGTGCCCGGTTGATGGCAATAAGCTCGCCCAATAAAACATGGGACTTTAACATATCTCTGCCTAAACACTCGTGGATAACAGCCGTGTTACTATGCTAAATGTAAAATGATTCAAACTTTAACGTTATTTTGTAATATCAATATACTGTTTTGTATCTGTATCATTATACCAACGCATGGTAGGCGTTGATTGAAGGCATAAATCACCAAAGACTTTTATTTCACGCCTCCTCACTTTGGTTGGCAAACAGAAGTCAGCTTCGATAGAATTAAACAAATGCCATATGATAACAGTTGCTACGTTCAAGAATTAACAAGGCCTTGATCGCCGGGGTCATTATTTGTTTCACACCGCGAGCGGTTCGGACCGCGGTGTGAATTACCCAAGAGCTCTTTTTGAATGGGTCCTTTCGCATCGCGGTGCGAAAGGCGAATCGCAAAAGAACTGTTTGCAATGGGTCGATTCGGACCACAGTGGGAAACAGTTCTTCTTTGACACAGAAGATTTATGTAGTTTTATTACACATCCCTTATAGTACAACCAGGCATAAAATGATAGGAAAACATAATAATTTAGGGGGGGTGGGGGTGGAAATGCCTGGCATATCAAAAAGTATATATAGTAATTCCGTTCATGTTATCGCAGTAAGGGCGCAGTCCCATTGAGAGCTATTAACTACATATGTACAAGCTAGAAGCTGTTATGTGGTTCAAGAGAAGCATAACTGCATTTTCATCTTTTAGGTTAGACGGAAATGGAAATATAGTAATAGTTTCTTCAATCAACAACAACCATGCGTTTCAGATTACGTTATTAACTTCTACATTTCAGCTCAGCTTCTGCAACTACTGAGAGCAGCGGTGGCCCAGTGGTGGCAGCCCCGACTTACGAGCAGTAAGCCGTGGGTTCGAATCCAGGCATTACTTTGGTTAATTTATGTTTTATCACCGCTGCTCTCAAAAACGATGAAGAAAAACATCGTGAGGAAACCGGCATATCCTAGAACTAAAATTCGAAGACATGTGACATCTACCAACCCGCACTTGACCCGCGTGGTGTATTACAGCCTACTCCCTCTTAAGAGAGGAGGCCTGTGCCCCAGCAGTGATGATGACTGCAACTACTACCAACTAGTATAGTAGGTATTCACTCGCGGATTAGAAGTTTATTGAGGGCGCGGAATACTAGTTATACCAATGCCAAACTACTTGGCTATTTGACCGCGTTAGCTTGCTATCATACAGTTTATACCTCACCAATGAATGTGACTGCGATTGGCTGAAAGTTTATCAGACAACTCCAATAGTAGTTCACTATCTAATAGTTAAAATCTCTCAATGGGACCGTGCCCTAACTTTTGCAACTAAAAATATCTTAACAAGGTATTGGTAAAATCGGTTTTCTGAATATTTTTGATTCTTAGTTGTTCACGAAATAATTACATTTCTAAAACTCTCTGTAGATAAATAAACTAAATGATTGCAATGTATTTCATTGTTAACACTTTTTTGCCAGAGAATGGGCAGCAGCGTTCTCTGTGCTTTTGTAACAACCGTACTGCGATCGCCAACCCGCCTGCCAAGCGTGGCGATTATGGCAAAACCTCCCTTGTGCCAATGTGGCGTTGGGGGGCGGCCTAAGTCCAGCAGTGGACGTCTTTCGGGTGAAATGATGATGATGATGACTTTTTTGGTCACTCGCATCAATTCGGTCATAATTTGCATGTGAAAAGGAGAGTTTTTGTTGGATGGTTGTTTAAAAAATTAGCATAGCATTATCAGCCTTCTACATTCGCTCTGCTGAAACAGAGGCCTCCTTTCTGTGCTAAGGACTGGGCCTTAATCCACCACATGGGCCCAGTGCATGTTGGTGGGTGTGCCATTTCTTCGATTTTTTGAGTAAAGTTACTTAACGAAAAGCCGGTCTGGGACTGTAAACGACCTATGACGTGTAAGTCGGGTCTATCAGGGTTCTTTAAAATATGGGTTTGTGGAAAACATCTGTCTCCTGTTAACACAAAAATTATTTAAAAAAAAATGCGCAATTTTTTGGGATCCCGAGTGTCTCTACTGACCTTTCCTATGGACATTTATCTTTTAGAGAAAAGATAAATGAACTTCGAGGAAGGGAAGAGGTTCACATTTTAGTTATTGGAATAACTGTATTGGAAAAAGAGACTTATTGTTTAGCTTCGTATTTTATCTGTTCCAGTAAGTTGATTTTCTGCTTCAAGAATTTTATCTTATAAATAAACTTATGATTAATGTATATTGATAAAATTGTTTGTATTTTAGCCTGTTTTCTATTGTGATCTGATTTGTTTGTAAGAATATCTGAAATATTTTCCTCTTTAGTAAGAATGTTCATTTACACGAACTTGAAGAATTTTAACTTAAATTTTTCTCATTTTCATTAACCTTAAGGTGGTTTGCAGATTGTTGGGGGAGGGTAAATAAGTAATTTCTAAGATTTATTGATTGTTAGCTTCAACTTCAAGTAATATTATTATATTAACAGTATTAAAAATATTGTTCCGTTCCCACGGACAAACCGTGAAAACGGTTTTGTGGGGCATAGTTCTTAAATGAAAGTTTGTATTAAACTTGTTTAGTAAATAAATAATAACAGTAATAACAAAATATGTGCAACTGCATGTTAAATAGAATTTGTTAGGAAAAGTAGCACACACTCATTATTTTCATTAATCTCTAGTGCTTTAAGTAAATAACAACTTACGGCTTAGCATACAAAATACCGATTAAAATTAAATACTGGCAACTAACGTATAAGGAAGAATAGTATAAGCTTATTTTAGTAAAAAGATGACGTGGTGTCATACTAGCCTTGAAGACTTTTATAGAAGTTGGGTTTAAAACTGACAGCTCGCTCAAAAGATGGCAGAACTGTGGTGTGTTTCTTAACTCTCGATCACCAACGTCCCTCATGTTCAGAGAAATTCGAGTCACACCAAGCGAAGGGACGACCTTGAAAAAGACATGCACAATTAAGCCGTTAGTCGCAGATTCGAGGAAATGCCCTCAAACGAACTTAGAATACTGGTGTTAATAAACCGGAGTTTATAACCGGCCAAGTGCGAGTCGTACTCACACACACACAGGGTTCCGTAGCCAAACAAAATTAAATATTTTGAAGGTTCATTCATATATTGCATTTTGTTATGCCCGACTCGTCACTGTTCCTACTCGTCATCGAAAAACAAAAGTTCACGATTCACAACTGTTTCAAATAATTTTATTTTTAGAGTTCCAATTCGTCATCGATACCAAAGTATCGTCAAAAGAACAAACTATACAACTCATTTTTATTATACATACCTACATACATCAGCAAAGCTAAATTTGTATTTTATAAATGAATAAAGTTCTGGAACGGCGACCGCGAACTGGAAGACGATGCGTTGGAAGGCCTCCCAGTAGGTGGAGCGATGACCTGGTGCAGTTTGCGGGGATCCGCTGGATACGAGGCGCACGGGACCGGTCAATGTGGCGTCACTTAGAGGAGGCCTATGTCCAGCAGTGGACGTCTTTCGGCTGAAATTATGATGATGAAATGAATAACAAAGTTACTTCTGCAGTTTGATGAAAAAGTCCTATATCTCAAAAACTAAACATCAAATCTTATTCAACCTATTTTCATTGAAAGTTTTTTTTGCGTTCTACAATCCTACATTTTTTGAGAATTTTCCTCCTCTTTAGAAACCAGAGGGACACAGACACATTTAACCATTTTGGAAGTCTTTCAAACGATTGGCTTTGAGAAAAAATGGTTTTAGGAACCTCAACGTCATTCTTAAAGAGCTATCTATAGACTTTCCGCACGTATAGGCTTGATGAACTTTCTTTTTTAGTTTCAGTTGCATGTATGGGGAGCCTCCCCTTCATCTATATTGTTTTTGTATTATAATCGTAAATTGATTTACGGAATACATCTACCTACCAAGTTTCAACTGTGTAGTCCTAATTATTTCGGAATAACGTGACTGTGCACGTATGGACAGACAGATATGACGAATCTACATATAAGAGTTCCGTTTGTTGCCATTCGGCTACGGAACCCTAAAAACGGTTTCGAACAACATGAGCTTCAACACGAATCAAAAAGTGTAATTGACAAGTAACAAAAGTTATAAATTACGAAAAGAGACCGAGGTCAAACAGGTTTGATTGAAGAACCATTAACAACGATTGATTGAGTTAAAGGGATGAATAGACAAAGAAATATCTTAAATCATTTGACTTAACCCGTTTTACTCATTAATTTTAAGTAAAGTTTTTTTTTTGTTAAGACATTCGTTTTGTAGCGACAAGTAGATGACAAGTAATAGAGAAGTATGGAAGAAGACATGCTGCGCCGACCCCAAATAAATTGGGATAAGGGCAGGAGAATAATCATATTCGTTTTGTAGTGGTCTTGGAAGACTTCTTTTATTTAAAAGTAATCTCTGAACCCCGTGCGTGTCGTAAGAGGCGACTAAGGGACTTTCCAGAGAATGGGCAGCAGCGTTCTCTGTGCTTTGGTAACAACATACTGCGATCGCCAACCCGCCTGCCAAGCGTGGCGATTATGGCAAAACCCCGCCTTATGTACACTTGGGGAAGGCCTGTGTCCAGCAGTGGACGTCTTTCCGCTGAAAAGATGATGATGATGATGAATCTCTGAACCTATTCTTGTCGAATGTCGATTTCGAGGCAAAATCTGATCGAAATGCATGTGATGGCACGTGAAAGCTATGAATATGTTAATACTGCTAGTGTAGAATATACTGACCGACATTGACTGCTTCGTTGGTCTAGAGGTTGCAAGCGCGCTGCTGAGCATGAGGTCCTGCGTTCGACTCCCGGGTCGGGAAAAGTGTTATCGGGTTTTTCAATTAAGAATTTCTCATTAACAGCCACGGAGTCTGGATCTGTGCCCGGTTGCTGGCAATAGGCTCGCCCCCTATTATATGGAACTTAAACATAACTGGTGAAATGTGTTAGGTACACCTCTGCCTAATGTTTCGGGAATTACAAGGAAACACTCGCAGCTAACTTCCGAGCCGCCATAAAGTTTGAACAGAACTATAGTAGAATAACCCAATAAAAGCAGTGTTTATTCAAAAAGAAAAACTATTGTTAATGTTACAACCTGATTAAACATGAATAAGTTGCTACGACTGTAAACGAGTTTCATATTATACGAACTACTGAATACAAAAAAAAACACAAATAAAGTTGAGAAGGCCAAGATAGATAAGTTTCTCTTCGAATATAAAAAAATCTTCTCGATAACAGTATTCTTAGCTCTTTTTGGTTTTCCCCTTTAAACTTTTGCTAATAATTCCTTCTTTTGTTTCAGATCTGGTGCAAGTGTAGTGAAAAATGTAGTGATGTTAGCAATCATGTGAAGTGGCCGTGTTATCGATAAAAAACCGCGCTCAAAGTTGGCAGTATGCAACCATTAAGTTTACATCTTAAAGTGTTCTAATCACGAAAGTGACGAAAAATTTGTGTCAATTTCGTTTTTTAATCAAATATGGATGTGTTACGTTTTAAAGTCTGTCGCTAAATCAAAATGCAGTGGTGTGTGTTAATATTGCTAGGTTTGGTTAATTTAGGAATTTGCCAGAACTGTCGCGGTGAAAAGCCTAGGCCGCGAGATTGTGACAAATTGTGCGATGATAATGGTGTCTGCAAGTTACGGGCGGCGTTGCTGCTGCCGAAGAATACAACCTATGATGCCTGTTTGTCAGCTGTAAGTATTTTTAACCCCCGACTAAAAATGAGGGGTGTTATATATGTTAAAGTTCATTTTTAGCACTTATCTAAATGCATTCATAGCTATGACCATGATTATCATCATCATTTTCCTGCTTTTGACCTAATTTGAACTTTTATTTGGGGTCGGTAGCTAACGAAAACTATGATAAACAGAAACCACACTATACCATAAATGGCGAATGCTTTTCGGTCTTTTAACAACAATTGTAGAATGTCGATCGATTAGATACAATACAATCAAAACCATTTTGGTCAGAGAGTTTTCTTAGTGGAGTGTCTTTTTAAGGACGAACATTCAATGGTAACAAGTTTTACCACATAACCCTTAACGTACATTACGTTATCTTCGATGTCTATTTATAGCTAATGGAAATAGAAGTACGTACTATACGTTTTTAGATAAGATTGGAGTAAATTCGATAAAATTGATAACAATATTTCATATTCTATTATTAGACATACGTTAAACATGAAATCTTTTCATCAATTCGATTAGGTTGAGTCGATAAAATGTTTATCGATAATGTCATGGCGCCTCACTATCTATTTAGGGCGATGTTGCAATACATAGCGTTACATAAAATAAGTGTTATAAGTATTTGTTTTTATTTGGAATCTTAATTATTCTCTTTACATACCCGTAAAACGAAGTCTTTGGATGCTTACATAAAAATGCAGTCGCTAGTACAGACAAGTCTGAATGTATCGGTATTAAACAAATACCTATAATAGTTTTTTAAGGTTGCACAAGTCGACGGCTCGAACTCGTTGGCGGGCGTGGCTAATATGCATCTTATTTAGTAAGTGTTTAATTTATTTAGTTTAATTTATTTAGTATTCATTTATCTAGTTTTTATTTACTTATTTATATATTTATTTACTTGTTTAGTGAAATATACGACGATTTATAGCGAAAATGAGCGCGTCAAATTTCATAAATTGAGTTTTGGCCGTATAGATATTATGGGAAAACTACTGGATGTATCTACTCAAAATAAATTATTTGGACTTTTGAATAAATTATCTATCCCTGTACGGTTTCACTTTTTCCATTTTTATACTACATTTGTTACGTATTTACGCCCAAAGATGAGTTAAAATTAGTGTAGAAATGCGGAAGTTTCGACGCTCATAACTTCCAAACGAATATTTTTTTTTCAATCTTGCTTCCATACAGGGCTAGATAATAACAAGACCAGTTGATTAAATTTTTAGTTTGGAACCTACACCGTCAAACAGATGAGTAATCACCATACTACGTTTGTATGGAAGAATTACCGACTTGTGTACCCTTAAGGGACCAATAGAGACCGGAAAACTTGTATCTTTATGCAAGCACCCTTTGATAATAATTCTACGACATCTAAAATAGTTATAACAGTGTCAAACTCAAGGCTCTCGATGCTGAGTTTGGCGAAACAAAAATAGAAATATGTCAATTCTACGAATTTCGGTGAATCGTCACGTACGGAATCCGAGCGACTCCGTCATGTTGAGCCTTTGCTGGCATTGTAGGTATTCCTTTCTCTCACGAAACGTGACAAGAACCTAAGGGAACCTATAAGAGCTTTAGGGTGAAGAAAATATAAAATACTGGGTATTGCCAACGACTTCATCAGCTTGGATATAGGTTATTATTCAACGAGGTCGTATTGCCGGGATAAAGATTCCTGTGTTATAATCGAGGTCATATATCCATGTGTATATCAGTGAATTCTTTTTAGCAACCATCTTCCTGCCCTGATTCCACATGTTACTTGGGGTCAGCACAAAACGTTTTTTTCTTCCATTCTCTTCTATCTCTTAAATCATACCTCACACAATCCATCCATCGTTTCTTTGGTCTTCCTCTCCCTCTTCTTCCATCCACATTTATATTCATCAGTTTTTAGTCCCATGCGATTCGGCCCTCCTCATCAGAAGGAAGCCTTGTGAGTTAATAATGAACGAATGGACAACAAAATAAAAATTATACTGCTTCGTTGGCAATTTGTTTGCATGAAATGCAAAGCTGTGCAATCCCGCAGGAGTGTGGTTTTACCATGTAGGAATTTATTCCAGTGTCCAGTTAGCTTAAATTAATTATTTTTTACTAAGAAAAAATCTAAAACATAATGTAATGTGCAAACAAATGTATGGTATTTTTCTTATTTTTTTTTTGTACTCTACCACAATGCTGTCTTATTTGACCCAAAGGTTGACTGGTAGAAAATGGCTTGTGGCATTAATTCCACCTATGTACCACCAATGTACGTGAAGTTTAAATAAATAAAACGTGGTTGTCAAAAAATGTCATTGTTGTAATAAACATTTTGTTAGGTTGTGCCTATAGCCTTGAAAATAAAATACTACCTTATCATGAGATACAAGCTTCTATTCAATCTATGGTAATCCTTGGGAACACTATGTTACAACTTTGATTGACTGTTTGGAAAGTTTGCTGTTTAGAAAAGATAAGAAATTAATCTATAAAATATTTAGTTAGATTTAGTTTCAAATTACTCTTCACATGCAGAAAAGTGATTAAATTTTTATACAGTCATATTCTGATTTGCAAAAAAACGTGAGAAAATTTGAATTTCACGGGCAATTCAGGCGCTTTCCCCTTAGGCGATTACCCACAATCCACCCTCTCCTCAACTGTTGTTAACAATTATATTTGTAGTCGTTTCGAGTACATTTTTCTATATACAGACGTGTAACGGAAAGGGTATATACAAACTTAAATCAAATCAAATCAAATCAAAATATTTTATTTTACATAGGCCTATATGGGCACTTATAAAACGTCGACAAAAGATGCAAGGTTCGGGTTGGTCGTTTCCTATGGAGAAGAACCGGCAAGAAACTCCATGGTTACTCTTTTATAATCATTTGGTTTTACAATATTTGAGTGTTACAGCGTTAGTGCATAACTGTGGGAGGACAGCGTAGGCCCGACAATAAGTCGTTGCTTACTACAAAAGGTAGAACAAGACAATAAAAAAAAAATATTATAATAATTTACAAGGCCTACAATGTCCACACATTCACAAAAAATAGGTAAATGAAAAAGAATCTATACAAAAGTAAAAATAAAACATTATAAGAACACTAAATTAAACAATTGACACAGATGTTGTCATCAGTGCTGTAACTATTCTGAACAATTAATGAACGGTGCAACAATTAATGAACGGTGCAGGGGGGCGTAGTAGGGGTGTGCTACAGATCATCAAAATGAACATGTTTCTCCATGGGACAAACATCGTAATATCGAAAAAAATATCTGCTGCCCCATACAAAATTTGAATACCTATTTGACCCAAATGTTTAGGGCAGCTTTCCGTTACACCCTGTATACTTTCGTCTGTTCATACGACATTTGTCGGGTTAAAACTTCAGGATGTTAACCAGACCTTTATCCTGTAGCGGGGAAATATGTTTTGCGGCACACTGAATCCGTAACAAGTCACAGGTTTCAGTGTTGGGTGGTGATAAATCTTATGAAATGAGTGCTTTCCTCATTATGTTCGATTTGACTTATAACCTCACAGAAATTGGGTATGGTTGGTTGATTTATAATATTTAATGTGTGAAGTCTTTCTCTTGACGAAACTACTGATATGACAATGCTATCATTTACTTAATAACTTATTCAACGTTCACCCCCACGAATTTTATAAAAGTGAAAATCAATCAAAATTAAAAAAACCGGCCAAGTACGAGTCTTACTCGCACACAGGGTTCCATAGCCCCAAAAAATATTTTAAACTGTAATTCATTAGTTAGTAGTATTAGTTGTAAACTTCCACTAAACCGCAAAACTAAATTGGTTTTTCATAGTATGTTAATGAAAAACAAAGTTACTGCTGCAGTTTCATGAAAAAGTCCCATATCTCAAAAACTAAAAAACCGGCCAAGTGCGAGTCTTACTCGCACACAGGGTTCCATAGCTCCAAACAATATAATAACAAGATTCTGAACTGTCATTCATTAGTTAGTAGTATTAGTGAGTAAACTTCCACACAACCGCAAAACTAAATTTGTTTTTCATAGTATGAAAAACAAAGTTACTGCTGCAGTTTGATGAAAAAGTCCCATATCTCAAAAACTGAACATCATATCTTATTGAAACCAATTTTCGTTGATAGTTTTTTTTACGTTTTAGAATCCTAAATATTTTCAGAATTTTCCTCCTCTTACTTTAGAAATTAGAGGGGGGGGGGGACACACATTTTACCACTTTGGAAGTGGCTCTAGCGCAGACTATTCAGTTAAGAAAAAAATGATACTAGAAACCTCAATATCATTTTTGAAGACCTATCCATAGATACCCCACACGAATGGGTTAGATGAAAAAAAATATTTTGGTTTTCAGTTCTATGTATGGGGAACCCCAAATGTAATAGTTTTTTTTTTCTATTTTTGTGTGAAAATCTTAATGCAGTTTACAGAATACATCTAATTACCAAGTTTCAAAAGTATAGCTCTTATAGTTTCGGAAAAAAGTGGCTGTGACATACGGACGGACGGACAGACAGACAGACAGACAGACATGACGAATCTATAAGGGTTCCGTTTTTTGCCATTCGGCTACGGAACCCTAAAAAGCAGTTTTTATTCGTGGAAATTACCTAAAATTAATAAATTCGGCATTCTAAAAAAAACAGTGCGAGAACTTGATTAAAAAAAAAAACGCAGATTGTAAAAATAACTTGTGGTTTAAATTTTGACGACACGGTTGGCGCATTGGTTGAGCGATCGACTGCTGCGCTGCGTGTCGCGGGTTCGATCCCCGCACGGAGCAAATATTTGTATGGCCTCTGTATAGATAGTTGTTCCGGGTCTGGCTGTTTGTGTATGTCACTTTAAATGTTTGTAAACGCACCCACGATACAGGAGAAATTCCTAGTGTGGGGCATTATTATAAAAAAAAAAAAATACTAAACCCTCGACCTGTAAAACTTACTCGAAAATTCTTGCAAGAAGATAGTATAGGTTGTAGCTACAAGATAAACTTTCATAGAAGTCATAGTTTCGTTTGCTTCTATCTAGTTCCTTCATCTCACTAAATATTTCATTTCATTTCATATGCATAAGAAGGCCTTCAGAATGTATGAAGCTCGTTGGATTGGCTAGATGAAGAAGAGACAAGTTCGAAATCGAAATATTCTACGCAGCAAACTGCGTATTCTCAAAAGAATAGATAGTAATTACTGGAACGTTGTAAATTCTTGTATGAGACTTGTATAATCAAATCGAATAAGTGGAACAGCGCAGACTCAACTATTATTTATAATGCTTTGACCTACATACTTCATAAACAACTAAGTAAAGCAGACTTCGATCTATGCAAGATGCTTTAATTGCAAACTTGCTTCAAAAAATTGTGCCAATTGCGCCACATTCAAATGTGGCGCGAATCATCTTAACCAGGACATACAATTATGAATGTCGCGTGCCTATGCCACACACCAAACCATCATCTTCCTGACCAGGTCCATGTTACTTACGCTCGGCACAACATGTTATTTTTCTTCTTTCTCATATTATATTCACATTCATATATTAATTGTAAAACATATGTACATTATAAGTTCTTATTTGATTATATATTGAGGGCGCTATGTTTTGCCTCTAGGGCGTACAATAGTAGCAATACATGCAATATAATTAAAACTAGAAATTAATATAGATACATGAACCACAAATAAACAAGTAAATAAATTAGATCATCTATCGCATTAAGAATTCACAATCACACTGAACAATGTCGATTAGATAATTAGATTAATTATGTGTAGTGAGAAAAAAATATAAAATAATAAAAACAAAAACGTCCGCAAGTCCACTGTCAACCGAAATTATCATTTACTCCCTTATCTTCTTCTTTATTTCTGACACAATCCATGCATCTTTTTTTTAATTTTCGTCCCCGTCTCCAGTTATCAACATTTATAATCATCATTCTTTTAGTCACATGCTTGCATCCCAACTCATAACATGTCCTTACGAATGCAGATCAGGATATTCGATTTATTCCGTCCGCTCGCTAAAACCACTAAATATCTTCCTCAGGTGGGGCCAGCCCTCGATCTTGCAATGCAAGACCCGGTCATCAAGGACGCCTTCCCGCCCTGGCTAACGGTGGAATGGATGAAGTATGACGTCACAGATTGTGATGCTGCATACGCTGTCATATCAGCGATAGATGCTTACAACGACTGCGCTAATGTTTTCTTTGGGCCCTCCTGTGATTTCGCACTGGGTGAGTATTTCTATTTAAATAAATATTACATATTATATACGAATTAAATACTTCAGTCGAACTATGACGAAACAGACGTACCTAAGAAAAATATGGACGTAAAATCTACAAAATTGAAAGGATAATCGGAATCTTCAGGAGGCTTGTCGAGTTTTCTTCCGTAAGGGATGTTAGTGATACTCACTTTCACGGGTCGGTACCTTTGATTCGGCAATATTTTTGAACAACGATATCCTCCGCAGCACTACACATATTCGGCTCACAATAACGGAAACGTTGGATGGATTGTATTTGAAAGAAAAAGAAGTATAGAAGATAGCGTATCGATTGACAGAGAAGAATAGAAGCAAAAACATTTTTGCGTTGGCCCCAAGTAATATGGGATAAGGGAGGAATAATACGGAAATAATCATAAAATAAATAAATAATTTGGAAGATGACGATGATAATACAGGTTCCCTAAGCTCGTACCGATCGGGAACTTTGTTCGGCATCTAATATCGGGTCACTAAAATCGTACCAAAACAAACGAAGCTGACGTTTGGTCTTTCAAGTCAAACCTTGCGGATATTGTCTGATAAATATTTATAAAAATGGAAGTTACACACGGGAGTACACACAGAATTTCAGGAAAGCCACTTTATCATGCAAATCGCGGCTCTTATCTGTCTTTACGCAACGCTTTGTAAGCGCTCAATGTCGAGAGTTCGCAAAACCTTCACTTTGTTAACCCACTACCTCTATCGTTCCTTACAATACAAAGCTGTCCCGCGCAACTTCGTCTACGTCACATTTTCCCCGTTTTCGCAATATTTTTCATTGCTGCTCCGCTCCTATTGGTCGTAGCGTGATGATATATAGCCTATAGCCTTCCTCAGTAAATGGGCTATCTAAAACTGAAATAATTTTCAAATCGGACCAGTAGTTCCTGAGATTAGGGCGTTCAAGCAAACAAACGAACAAACTCTTCAGCTTTATAATATTAGTATAGATTTTTCTCCTTCTTCCCAAGCTTTTGATTGAGATACCAGATTTCAGGAGATTTTACACTCTATCTAATGAAAATTTTCATTTAATTAGATTCTCATCTTACTTTCGCTATCTCGAGTCTTATTTTTCTTTTTAAACGTAAAGAATATTAAAATGCCAGACTGATTCAGATAGTATGACAAATGGCCATATTTAAAAGTAAATAAGTGTTATCTAAAATTAAATCTGTGGTATTCGTGTAAATGAATGGTGCAGAACAAAAGTTTCAGTCGTGAAAATATATTTTTAATCAAAAGAGGGAATATTATTAAGATGAAAATGTTGTAATATATTTTTCTACACAAAAAGTTTTTAATTAAAATTACTTAAATGCACATCTAAATAACGTGCGAAAATGCAGAAATACAATTTATATGCATCCTTAAAAATGTTATAATAGACATTACTGTTTAAAAGTAAACCCAAAATATATTGAGTAATGTGAGCTAATATTTAACATTCTTCAGAACCGTTTATTTAGAAAATGAAGAGCTGAAAGATCGATGAGGCTGCCTATATCAAAATTTTCATAATTTATAAAAGTCATTAATTCGTCTGTTCATATTTTTCGTATGCCAATTTGTAAGGCAAAAATTGGATCATAACGTTTAGTTTTATTAATATGCATATCAAAACATCACCTGAAAGCAATGTCTTTATAAGGAACGCGGCTATTTTTATGTCAATGCCTAACAGTTTAATTTCTTGCATTTGATAGGAAATAATATCCAAGGTGAGCGTATTCTGCACACTGGTTTTCATAGCTAAGTAACAGTGGGTCAACAAACTTAGGAAATATAATAATAATAAAGCCTCGACCAACATCTGAGTAGGCTTTCGCTTGGCAGCTGGATCAAGGGCTTGATTCAGAAAACAGTACTTCTGGACAAGGCGCGTATTGTTAAGAGGTTCTCTCAAGAGCCCTGACCACCGGTTGCTCGGACCCTCTTCCCAACGCCAGTGGGCTACTATTTTTAATATTTTTAAATGTGTTTTTATTTAATTTTTAAAAATATTTATAAATGTAATTAATATATAAGTAAAAAATAACGAAATAATAAAGTCTCTTTATTTGCATAATGAATGACTTACAAAACAAATATATCATAGGATTATTTTTACATTATGTGCATGCTTGAAAAAACAAAATATTAAAATTCATTTTAAAATGTTAAGTTCAATTTCCAAATCCATTTACAAAATTCAACATGGACCCCTCCAACGGGTGAAGGCCTCCTCCATTTTGCTCGTCGTCTGTCTGTCGTTTGGCTTACCAATACTTGGGAAAGATATTGCTCAGAATTTAGGACCTAAATACATTATGTTTACAATTTAAACTTATCCTCATCAATCTCGTGCCCTTATTTCAATTTATGTGGTGTTGAACCAGCATGTCTTCTTCTTTCATACGACACAATTATTCACCATCTCAGGCACTTATCTCCTTTTATCTCTTCACATCATCTACCTAGCCTTCTCGTTGTGGTTGGCTTCCAGTCTACCCGAACGCAGCTGAATACCAGTATTTTAGATGGAGCGATGGCCTGTCTGACCTCCACAACCCAGTTAGTATTCACCTCCTTTCTACAATTTAAACTTATATCATATGGAAATAGTGGACATGAAATTCCCGTCAGCAACTGGATGCCACGTCCCCGACACTAAGTCTATTAAGGCGCAGATTAAATTATTACGCGCCCGGGCCACGTTAGAAAGACCTACAATTTTCACTCGACACAATATAAAAATTACGTAGTGAAGTAATATTTTATCCTTTCATCATTTATTCATTTACAACAAGTGTTGCCTGTTAAGAATTTCTTTGCCTTCGGGAAGCTGTAGGAGAGCAGATGTAAAAAAATGACGACGACGACACAACGTTTAAACCGCTCAAGTCACATAACATTTTTCCAAATAATGTATGTCGCTGAAAACATAATTTTCATCGAAAATATTCAACAACCCAGTGAATATTGTGTGTTGATAATATCTGTCTTGCGCGTCTTTCCCAATATTTACCAACTTCCTATCCATGTAGTGCAAAATCACATTAACCCTGCATGCAGGTGCAAATTTTGCTTTATTTATTATTAGAACACAAATTCTTAGTATTATCTGACCAACACTGATATCTCAATGAGTTTCAGTGTAAACCATAAATGCATGTCCGATATTAGGGCTTTGCGTCTTTGCCACTTTCGGTGAGTTCTAGGAATACGAGCTTTTCTTTGTTTTCGATTGGCCAGAAACAAAGACGGTAATGTATATCTAACTCTTGCTAATAGCATCGCTCGCGTGAGAGATAATCCATGGGACGTGCAACCGGAATAGTTTCTTATGTCCGTACGCTATGGTCATGGTCTATCTATACATAGATATAATTAACATATATTTTCAGAGCAAGTTTGATTTGCTTTTAAGGGCAGAAGATTATGGGCCGATTTTGGTGGAAGTTTCAAGTACTTAAGACTCTTCGGAATCTGAAATTAACCAGACCTAGATGAAAATGTGAAGGTAGAAAATTTTAAGGAAAACCAAACCCACACGAGTTTCTCATAAAACTTCTAAACGTAGTATTGTACAACTTCTGCTATAAAGAGGTGAAACCCTTTGTGTTTGTGGTACCACATTGTGTTGTACAATGTCTATTAATCAACCCCGCACCTGAAACAGCACTTATAATAATTACTCAGGCGACTTAGCACCTGCGGGTAACATCAAACATTTAAATAAATCACTCCTCGCAAAGCAGAGTGGCATTATTAAAGACTATTATGCCCACGGCTTCGCCCGCGTTTTCCCACCGTAATAAAAAGTATTAAATGTGCTATTCCAATCTAATATCTACCACCCTCTTTGACAAATTTTATAAAGATCCATTCAGAAGTTTTTGCGTGAAAGAATAACAAACATCTGTAATTTGTTGCGTCGCGGGTTCATACCTCAGTCTGTATTCATATTTTGTGTTTCTTTTCAAGGTTTTAAAAAGGTGAAAATAGATTTAAAGGCTAAATAACGGCGACCAAAATAAGTTATAACGTATAGTGTTCATTTTGGTTTAGTGTGAGGTACTTTTATTTATATTTCTTTGATATGCCTCGCAGGCGTAAATCTGATCTAGGCCGTAGCTCTAGCAGAGCTCCAGCCCGCTAAAGTTGCTAGAATACAAGAATCTGAAGATGAGTTCCAGGCCCATTTGAGTTTAGCTGCGTAGCGTCAAGCATCTCTTAGGGCTGCCGAGACCGAAAAGCAGACTCGAGCTCGGCTGACTTTAGCTGCGGAGCGTCAAGCATCTCTTAGGGCTACCGAGACCGAAGAGGAGACTCGAGTTCGGTTGTCTTTAGCTGCGGAGCATCAAGCGTCTCTAAGGGTTGCCGAGACCGAAGAGCAGACTCGAGTTCGGTTGTCTTTAGCTGCGGAGCATCAAGCGTCTCTTAGGGCTGCCGAGACCGAAGAGCAGACTCGACTTCGGTTGTCTTTAGCTGCGGAGCATCAAGCGTCTCTTAGGGCTGCCGAGACTGAAGAGCAGACTCGAGCTCAGCTGATTTTAGATGTTTAGCGACACGCATCTATTTTAGCCGCGGAAACTTCGAAAGAGTCTCTGAGACGTTGAGATTTTATTGCTGAACGACAGGAAGACTAACATTTACACAAAATGCATGGAGGCAGCATTATTAAAAAATAATGCTGCGTTTGATTATGACCATTGATTATGATTACCGTTAATCATCAATTGCTGCTTCTGGAGAGAATTAATAAAAAGTGTAGGTATTGCGATGCATTATAGTGGAAACCGGAAACTACGTATGTGCTGTTCTGGTGGTAAAGTAAAACTTCGAACGCTAGATCGAATAGAACCACTGAAAACATTTCTTCTGCATGAAATCACTGAATCTCGGCGTTTTTTAAATAAAATCTGGAAATACTATTCGTGTTTCCAGATGGCTTCGTTTGGTGTAGATAAGGAAATTGTAATGCCTGGGTTTTCTCCTACTTTAGCAATACAGGGACAAATTTACCACAGAATTGGCTCTTTCAGAACTGCCATCAAATTATGAACAACATAAATTCTTACAGATTTATTGCATGGGAGATGAAAGGGATGAAGCAAATCGTTGGTGCCAAAATATTGAAGGAGTCGAAAGCGACACTGGTAAAGTTGCAAAGAATGTTGCATAACCTTAATCTTCTCATCAACACTTTCAAAACAGCTTTGGAGAGAATGCCGTCAGAACATTATTAAATAGTCATGCCACCAGACCGCACACCGAGTGGGGAACACGAAAGACGGTATAACGCGCCTTTAATAAATGAAGTCGCCGCTATGGTTACAGGCGAACAGTTCCTGTCCCGTAGTATAGTTCTTCAAGCACGTAACAACAGATTGACCAGTGTCCCCGACACACACAAATTTTATGACGTTCTTCAATATCCGCTGATCTTCAACAAGGGGCAAGAAGGGTATTATTTATTGGAAGGGTTTTATACCTTAAATCAACTCTGTGACAGGCTTTCCTTTGCCTAACAAAAAAGTAACATGTATGGATTTTTTTGTGTGGTTTTTTGTCGTTGTAGACAGTTGGCTAACTAATTTTATGTCGATATGTATGTTAAAGTTGAGAGTGAGTGTTTGCGATTCATCTCGTTAAACCAAAGTAAGCTAAGGGCTGAAAATTATATTCACCTCCAGGATACCGTCGTAAATGATGCGAATGTAAACGCTAACGATTTGGGTAAAATGGTTATCTTACTCGATACTTACACGAGTATACCCAGGACGCATTTGTATATGTGCGCACTTAGGGTCGCCCTGATTTTATTTTTTACGTTCACATGTAACCCAACCTGGTCTGAAATAGGCGCTGAATTGATGACAGGACAAAGCACGATTGATAGACATGATATAGTGGAAAGAGTTTTTAGATTAAAAGTTAAAACACATACGAATGTTTTAACCTAGACCTGACCAATTAGATAACATAATCAGTTATGAAATGCCGGACAGCAACAGTGACTAGGCACTCCATGATATTATTGTTAAAAATATGATTCATGCTAGGTGGGTTTGAAAATCTAAAACCCTTGCATGAAAGACGGGAAATGTACGAAAAAAATCCCACGTAAACTAAATAAAGACACTGTCCAAAAGGAAAATGGATACACGCTGTATTGTAAAAAAGAGCGCCAGCAGACGGAGGTCAAATGGCATCTGTAAAACTCCGAAATGACAGTCATAAATGCAATAAAAAAAGTCCCATGAAAATCCGACCACAATAAACTTCGTTCCACCTTATGAGTATTTTTCGTCAAATTGACTTCGACTAAAATGAGCTTCTGGAATAAGACAAAGGAGTCTTATTTCGAAACTGTTTGTTCTGCCGATCTTTCGTTGAAACTCGGTGGAGAGTAAAATCTTATCTCATTTAAGGATTATACCGCATTCGAAATACGTTTTGGCCGACATGGCTCTGATTTTCGACGAAAAGAAATGGAGGTTATAAATTATTTGAAGTAGCACCAGTGCCATTTTAAAAACTGTATCTGGACGGAAAACGGTTATTTCTCAATGAAACAGAAGCATTGTTTCATTCAGATTTTTTATTATGCAAAAGGATTAAGAAATGTATATTTTTCACGGTATGTTACCAAAGAGAGCATTTAAAAGCTGACATAAGCCTTGCGCTGTGCCAATAATCATTATCGCATAAATTAAAAAGCACAGACTCGATTTAAATTAGAATCTTTCAGTGTCAACCGTTTAGGATGAATGCACGATGGCAATTAAGAAAGCAGTCGAGGCTGTATTTAGCTGTTTAGAGCAAAAAGGCATCTACATAAAGGCTGTAAAAATACCCTAAACGAAGCCAAAAGACACTTGTAACAAAAAAAAAACGCTAAAATGAAGTAACATTTTAGCGTTTTTTTTTTGTTCTAGACTATATTAGAACGTGTAGCATGAACACTGTAGAAACGAATTTTGTGTACGGAAGAATCGGTATAATGACAGATAGACATTGACAGTGTGTCAGTTTGTCAGTTCTTCTGTCGACATAGTCTGTTTCTACGGCGGTCATGCTACGCGTGCTGCCTTCTAGTTACGGAGATATTGGCGGTAGAAGCTGCTTCACAAGCTTTTTTTTAAAATTGTTTTTTTTTTTTTATATGAAATAGCTCCATGAACCGTACTATTTAATAATCTATCGACATAATGTTTTGAGTGCGATAAATTCAGACCGACAGTAAAACGTGATTTTTAACCCCAAACAACTTGTCGTAGCCCAGTAATACTTTTTGCGTAGAGTTAATTATGGTTGGCGACTTCGTGAAGGGTTCGGGGTGGGGGGGGGGTTACACCTTGTATATCTATACGGTGCCCAATAGGACCCTTCCTACGATGAGAGTAATATTGTAGCTATAGTGAGTTCTTCCTTGAAACCAACTACTTTACGAAAACAAGTTCAAAAACTGTCCTTGACCGTTCTTAATTGGTAAATGGAATTGGCAGAATATATCAAAATAAAGAATTTTTCGATGTTCCCGTAACTGTTGGTGAAGGCACTCTAGCAAAAGTGAACGCCCTAATGGACCTACCCAAGAACGCTTGGTAAAGTGGTGCCCACTTTAGAAAAACTGATTAGCCGAATGCCGGCCGTACCAGAAAAAATCTTGTGGATCGAACGGACAATATGAAGACATGAGTTGGCGCAGTGGCTAAGCGATTTGCTGATGGCCTACAAGTAGTTGTTCCGGGGTCTGGCTGTTTGTGCATGTGACTTCAAATGTTTGTAAACGCACTCACGATACATGAGTTTATTTTTTTTATTACAGGTATCTCTTACGTAAACAAGTTATTTTGTGTTTTTTTTTACTCTAATTAACTTTAAAATTAGGTACATCAGAAGATGAATAAACACAAAACAACACCCTAGCTTTTAATAAAATCCATTTCTTCTTATACACCCGTTTTCAATATTAAAAAATCCATCATCGTCTCTTAATTTTGATGAATGATCTTATTATTCTTGTAGCGTAAAAGTATGAACGAGTACGCGTCCTAAGTAATATCTTATTTGGCAACAAGCCATCGCTCTCTCTTCTCTAAAGATTGATCACAATCGAAAATAAATCTCATCACATTCCGAGAATATTTCTTTATAATTTTTTTTTCGTCATATTTTTTGGGTTCGAAGAACAAAACCCAAATATGTTGGGGAGACAGTTTATTCAGTTATTTTTTTTGTTATATTACCTCTTTTTTCATACAATAAATTATCAGAACCTACCAAGTCGATCCTCATCACGAAGCCGTCCTCTTTAAGAAACAGTCAAATAACTTGACAGCTCTGGGCTAAACCTTGAATTTGCCTAATGCCAGTTCCGAACCACCACTTTTTACCATATTCTGCCTGCGAATTCTCAAGAGAGTGATAAAATACATACTAAAACAAAACTAGCGCCGAGCAAGAAATTTATGCGATAAAAAACTGTCTTAACATTTTTATTTCCATTCCGAAGTAGGACCGTATCATTCAACACAGTCCCAAGGGATGCAAAATCCAAGAATGTCCGACATGTAATTTATTTTCCCTAATACCTAACGACTGAAAAAATGTGGACACAGATGCCTGTCAGAATAGATACCCCAACGGCCTTAGTTAACCGTGACATGGAAGGGATGACAAGTACCTGACAGTGATTTAAAAAATATAACCCGCACTGGATACGCGTGGTGGATTACGGCCTACATCATCTCAACGAAAGGAGAGGCCTGAATCAAAGCGGTGCAGTGGCCTATTTATAGGCTGTTTATAATGCTATAAGTTAGCGTTTATTTTCTAGTTCCAACATTATTCAAATTATTTCTTTCTCAAACTCAGTGACTCAAACGGTGCGTATTTTTTGGGTTTTAAATACTACCTCATAAATATCATCTGCTAAAAAAACACTCAGCCAAAAATAAATAAAAATGGTAAAAAAGTCGTAAACACGTAAAGGTGGGTCCACTTTCTCCTGCAATAAAAACGTGCTTATTCTGGGTTGTCTTCTCAGCGATTTTTATATTCTTTCTCTTTACTGCCTTATATTTTTATTTATTTTAGCGTCCGTTCGCTCTAAGCTCCAAAAGCTTACGATTTCTAGGTTTCCTAGTTAATCTTTTCCACTGCGTTCTGTAATTTCGCGTCCTCCGGGGACGATGCCAGCTCCAGTGACGGCTCTTTTAATAAAAGATGGATTTATTCCTTTGTAACCTTCAGTGAATATGAACGGTCGTACAGGACGGAGTACTGATTTGTTTCAGTTGAAATAATTGTGCTTACATTTAAGTAAATATTTTTTTTTTTTTGGGAGTTCCGTACCCAAAGGGTCAAACGGGACCCTATTACTAAGACTTCGCTGTCCGTCCATCTGTCCGTCCGTCTGTCACCAGGCTGTATCTCATGAATCGTGATAGTTATTCCTTTGAAATTATATTTCTACACATTATGTATATCACGGCGGGGATTCCACCTAAGATGAATATCGACGCCATATTGCCTTTCAGTCGCTAACTGTGCGACATTCTTCATTTTAGGTAGATGGGTAGTTGAAATCACACACAACACTTGACTCACACTCTATAAGTTTATTTCTAATAAATCAGTTACAGGCACATATAAACTTTTCATAGGTTGAGCCACCCATTCGCAAACATGGTTGATGTCAGAAGAAGAACGGGCGAAGAAACTTCTGACACACTCTTTTGGATCTGTCTTTCAATTATTACAGTTTATAATAACACAACTTAATATTGCTCACTTCAAAACTACTTTCAATTCATTATTATTTCAATTCTCTAATCGCGAGCTAGCTCGAACGAGACATCTCCCTGCGCCCGCCTCTGAGTGGGTGGATGTACTACACACTCAGTAGTTCAGTACAGTTATTCATTACATAGTTAGTTCAGTAAAACTTCATTAAAACAATTCTAATACTTCACCATTAATTATTTAGTAATTAAACAATACCAATATCGACAAATGCAAAGGCGTTATTAAGTTAACCTCTAGGTCCCAGCCGTTCCTACCTTTGCCTTGAGCCTCGCCGTTCCATTTATGGAACGGCTCAAACCAGGAAACTTAAACGCTAATATAAAAAAAAGTAAATTTCTAAATCGTTCTGTCAAAATTTACCTCTATGGTCAACTAGTAGTCGATTCAAACAAAATTAATCGTTAGTAATACTAAACGGCACAACATTATTAAAAAAAATGTAGAAACTCGTCTATGTCGAATGTCAAACGTCAATGGCAACCCGTGTTATTATGTTCGGAAAAGTGTTGTTTTTGTGAGATATACGTTGTAAAACTTTGGTAAGTAAATGTATAGTATGTTATAAGTGTATAATGCAACTTTTTAGATAGTCATTTGCTTGAAAAAATAACAAAAAAAATATGATTTGAGCCAACAAAAAATCCTTTGTTGTGAAGTTTCTTAGTCGAAATAAAAAAAAAAATTTGACTCTTGAACCATGTAAAATGGTCTTGAAAACAATAGTAGCAAAGAAAAAATAGTGATAATTCATTATTTCATGTATTCGAGGCATATCTATTCATATTTATTGATATTTCAAGTATTTTCATGCTTTGAACAGCGGAATTCTAAAATGGCCGATTCTAACAAGAAGTTTGAGTTGGGATCTTATAAGAATAATGTATGTAGGACTCCTAAAAAACACTGTCATTAGATTACTTGTATATTTGTGATGTTAGATATAAATTTTCGTGTAAATTGAATGAGTAGTTTTACCAAACAAAAATAAGCAACGAAAACAGACGTATTTGCTACGACCTCTCTCATATCTATGGGATATGTATTATTCTCAAGTAGTTCTAAAAGAGTTGTTTATTATTAATAAATGGCCCCGTTCATCACGAACCCGACACTGTTTACCGTTTAAGATTAGAGCTAATATAACTCGAGTTATAAGTGTTTATCTTTACGATATCGGATGACTCACGCAATGGCGTAATCAAGGGGCCCCCGAAGGGTTTCACGCGGGGTTTTACTGTTACGCGCGAAAGGATAGTGAGGTTAAGATTAATTAGTAGCTTCAATACTTTTTACAACAATTGCTTGCTTAAATTAAATATTGCCATTGTTAAAATCAAAATTGCCATTGCTAAAAACCCAGTTATCATAAAATATTTGCTAATCTTAATTTTAACTGTAGTTCTAGCTAAAGGCTTTTGTTTAATAAATTACTCAATGAATTGTCAGAAAGATTCTAAGATCTAAGCAGTAGTTAACAGTTTAACATACAAGCCAATAGATGGCGCTTAGTCAATACACAATCGATAATCTTTGTAATAATTATTCTGCGTCCACACAGATGGCATGGCAGGTTTGTCAATATTATGACAAATGAGGATTATAAGTTGATTCTTAATTAGATTAAGGAATAGTCTCAGCAGACACGCTCTAGCGGCGACATGGATTTCTGTTGCCGCTATAATAACAAATACTAAAAACAGTTTAAAGTTAATATTTTAGGGGGCTCCCATACAAAATGTGATTTTATAAATAATGGTACGGAACCCTTCGTGCGCGAGTCCGACTCACACTTGGCCGGTTTTTTCTACAATCACATTACACTTTTATAATGGTTATTGTATTTAAATAAAGCACTAGTTGCATCCATAGGTACTGCAAAAGTTTCGTCTAGACCCTCTTTTTCGGCAATGAAACTTTTTTCCATGGTCAAAAAAGTACAGGGTGTAAAAAAACTAATCATAAAGCCGTCAACTAAGCATTCTGTACATCGAACTTAGTAACACTGCACAAAAATAATTGCTGGGAAACGATATTTTGATATTAAAATCATAATATTAAATTTGATAAACATATTTTGATGGTGTGAAAAATTACTGTTTACGAAAGGGGTCAGTGGTGCAACCTTTAAACATTAGGTTCATGGAGATTTTAGTTTTATTTATTCTTATTTATTTATTTACAGGTTTATGTAGACGAACACTAATTCATGTTTAGAATTAGTAGAAATCAAGCCTGTCTAACTTTGTACGAACATGTTTGTGGCATCCCTTTCCTAGTATTACTCGTAGTAGGTACCGTATGAAACAGTAGTACAGGTAACCGATATACTATTTGATCGGAAGTCTAGGAAAGTTCGATCCATAGAGTTAGTATATTCGGTAGAACATACTAACATATTAGTTCTGATATTACGAAACTTAAATTGATGTAGAAGCTAACTATGTAGTGAGTACCTACTCGGAAGTTCTCTAGTAGTGCATATGTAACAAATTTTAAAGAAAATAACATAATTATTTTGTTACTAGACCTCCAAATATTGTTTTGTTTGGATAATACTAATAGTCATTTGGGTCGATCTTCAAGGTTAAGCAGCTCTTTCAAATGTTAGTACATGGATGGGTGTCCATTCATTAAAGCCGTTGCTTGGTAAAGCCGTTGATCCTGGCTGTCATTTATAGATTGACAGTCGTCACGAGCAAACAGAAGCCCGAATGTTGGACAACCAGTCTTAACATAGGGTATCGTATTACCCAGTAACGGGGTCAGCAAGGCAGTCGCTCTATGCAAAATGCAGGTATTCAGCTGCATACGGTTAGACTGGAAGCCGACCCCAACATACTTAAATAGGGAACGGCGAGGCACTACATAGGAGGTGGGGATGATGATAGTGCTTTGTTCAGATGTCATACATAAGAATAAACACTCTCCATTTATAATCTTGTCTAAATCTATTATTAAGAGAAATGTTCGATAAAAACATTCGACCTTTTCTATCGAGAGAGATTTTCGAATTCCTCACAACGAGGTACACACAATGAACTGCTGAAGGGTCCTATGGAATATGAATTAGAACAGGTACAATGGGAACAAATTAGACAATCAGTCAGTTTGTCCTTAACAAAGACCCTTATTTTTGCAATTCAATGTCAATTGTTTTGTCTCTCAACGCGGAACACAATAATACTGTCTTTAAACTGTGGGAGTCAGATTTAAACGCGTAAATCATTAGCTTTCACTAATTATTAAGGACTTTCGCCTTGTCCAATGTAAACAATTAACGTAAATCCTTGTCTTGCCTTAAGTTACTAATTTAGCGTACAGTTCCTACACCCAAATTAAGCAGATTATTGTTATAGTACTTAAGTGTAGGTAACCGGTTCTCCAAGTTTGTAGATGGAATACTGAGAGTCACAAGTCTAAAGTACTTGATCCAGCCACAAAAGTTGCTTACTCCAGACAATATCATGAACATCAGCATTCTGTATACATTAAACTAAGTAATACTGCGCAAAAATTGATACAGAGCAACTAATTTTTTCATAGCATAGTCCAGAAAAAAACAGGTTTTGGCTTTGTTAAGGGTCTTTTTACACAGATTATAGAACTGAAATCAAGTATTTGGGGGTCATCACCATAAATTAATTTCGCGACTTCAAGGTTCATACTTACGGATTACCATACTACAAACTGATTGAACTAGACTTGGCTCCCGCACGTTTTAAACGTTCCGAACCCAGCCACCTGCCCCCTTACATCACTATCACGAACACGTATGCAGGAAATTATTTCGCTTCAAAAGACGCGAATTTACTTTTAATCGTAGGAGGAAAACTTTATGAGAAGAAACTTTAAATAAATTAGCAACTGAGTTTACTTTGAGAGACTTTTGATTGATGTATTCACTTTGAGCTATTGGAGAGATCGAGACGTCATTATCGCTATGTTGAATATACTCATGTTGGCGCCCTTATTGTAATGTTTTCCTATAAATTTCGTAACATTCAGTAGAGCAGTTTGATTATCGTAACGAAACCAAATAGATAGAGTATCTCGTTTTTGAGATTACTTTTGGGCTAAGCCGAAAGGTCGAAAATAATGTCCTATCTTTCATAAAAATCGTCAAGCAGCCGTACCTTTTTTTTTTTTTAGGATGGGAAGTCATCAAATGACTTCTTCCGCTCTGGGCGGAGCGGAAGGGAGTGTCAGACTTGACTGACTAAAACCCATCCATGTTCCTTCTTAGCCCTTTGCGTTCCAGGGGCACGGTATCTCTTTCGAACAACCCGCAGCCCTGGCAGGCATCGGCCCTCTCGGACCCCTTCCGATTTGCTGACATCTCCTTGAGGCGCGCGTGGAACACGAACGCGCCGTTGGCACGGTCTGTCGTCATAAGACGGACGGACGGTGAGCTAGCCCATTACTCACCGTCCACAGGCCCGCGCCTACGGTGGCCGGGGGCCACTGGTTGCCCCCCGACGCCCGGGGCGTCTCCCGCGGCGGCTGGGACGTGAGGTTCTCTCCCTCTCACGTTCCGCCACCTCCTTCGCTAGCATGACTGCTTCGCAGAAGGAGGCGACGGCTTCCCATTCCCCTCTCGCTCCGGACCATGGATTGAACCAGGGCGGACGCGAGAGGTCGCCGCCGCCAATCGCCGCTACGAGGACACGGCGGTGCTCAGCCCAAGCAGGGCAGAGCTCCACAGTGTGCTCCACCGTGTCCTCCGGCCGATCCTCGTAGTGGTAACACCCGGGCGTTTCCTCCCGCCCGATTCGGTGCAGGAACCTCCCGAAACAACCGTGTCCGGTGAGGACCTGCGTCAGGCGGAAGGTGAGGGCGCCGTGGCGCCTCTCTAGCCACTCCTCAAAGAGGGGACTTATCGCCACTATTGTGGCGTGCCCTGCACGGGGTTGCGACAGTCGCTCTCTCCATGTCGCCATGAGAAGAAACCGTACCTTGATTGTAAATAAAAACTCTGGCCTGTATGACTCTGCCTTTCGTGATACTCGAATATTGTTTTTTAAATGGAATATTTTGATGATAAACATTAATATTTAGAAGAGAAAAAAGACCAGACAGCCAGCTCTGACGGCTGACAGCAGTGAATACCATACTAAATAATAATTAGAATTGAGACACCTGAACAAATTAAAGCATTAATTTTAAGTAGGCCAGTAACAGGCAATTTAGAACTATCGAAACAATGAAAACTATAAAATGAGTCTCCCACAGTATTTAATTTAGAATAGAAAAAACAGTCTATAACAATTCACCACCAAATATACAGCTAGGCACAAAAATATTTTTCATTTCGAATGGAACATGAATCGGGTGGAACATCAAAGGCGAAAGATGAATCGACGTTACTCGGGACCACGACACACTACTAAATTTGAGGAAAGGTTGGTAATGTGACCTAATATTGAAAATAAATCTTCCGTACTCGTACAAGGTTGTTGAGTATGTAAGGCCAAAGTTTGTGACATAGTAGGTAGTGGGACGAGAATTGGGGATAGAAGAGCTAGTTTAGTATTACAGTAATAAAGATATGATTTTGTACCCAAAAATAAGGATGACCAATCAAACAGGGGACACCAAAAAAAAATTAAAATTAAAAAAAAAATACACATACAACTCTCCATCCGGGGAGAGTGACTGATACAAGAATATGAGAAAGGCGTCAACAAGATCTACAGAAAAGATTTTTAATGAAAGCATGATTGATTATGTCATCATCATCATCATTTTAGCCGAAAGACGTCCACTGCTAGACATAGGCCTCCCCCAACGCCACATTGACATAAGGGGGGTTTTGCCATAATCGCCACGCTTGACAGGCGGGTTGGCGATCGCAGTACGGTTGTTACAAAAGCACACAGAGCGCTGCTGCCCATACTCTGGCAAGTCCCTTAGTCGCCTATTACGACACCCACGGGAAGATATGGGAAGATATATTAATTATGTAACTCCTGTTAACTCAAGCATTTTCTCTAATACGATATTCTCAATCACAAAAACACTGAAGTGTGAATTTTTTGCTAAGAAAGGAAGGAAGGTATGGATCGAAAGAACTGGAAGTCATGGGGAGAGGCTTTTGCCCAGCTGTGGGGTGATTTAGGCTAACAGTAACAATCACAGTATACAAAATCCAGCTGTATTTTCGGTAGAACACTTAACATTAAAATTAGTATCCCTGTTTGTGTATACTTATTGGCGTGTAGGAGTAGCGCTATTCCTATTTACAATTTGAAATGTTTAAAGTTAGTAGTTTGAATGTATAGTCTAGTATTAATTGAGCTCATGATGGTTTTGTGTTTCGCTATCGAATTTTAATCGTTCTGTTTAAACGTTCTGCTGAGTCAGATTACTTTAGAGGTCGCTCAGGTGATATAAAATCTGATTGGGACACCAATCGACTACTTATCAATACTATTAATCCTTTAATTATATATTTATCCTTTTATTTGTTTTTTTCCTTTTATTTATATTTTATTTTTTATTCTTTTTTAAATTTATCCTTTGGTCATCAACGGTTCTAAAAAAAAATATTCTGAAATAAAAAGTGAGACAGGACAGGTACTGTTAAGTTGCACAAAACACCTAGCCTGATACGTTCACTATGCTGTCCGAAATAATTCGGGAACAACTTACTCAAGTTAGTTTTTTTATAGGCGATTATTTTTGTACGTGCTGAATAACGGAAATTACAAACATAAAACACAACTAACAATTAACTGCACAATTAGAGAAAATTTTAATCGTATCTTGATACGGTCAGAAATAACGTGAATCGGAGCGAGATCCGCGGATTATCAATCTAGTATTAACCTGCTACCAAGCATTATGTCGCTTCGAAGGACCTGTCATAAGTCTTAATAACTTAGCCGGTGACGGAGATGCCTATTTATGCAAAGCAACGCACCTGCTCTCGGCACAAATGTTTGTTGAGTTGACTCAACAAACATTTGTGCCGTTTTAATGGACCTATCTGATCTAGGACATCAATCCTAATCTGTAAAGGATTTATGGATTGATGTCCTTATCTAGTTCTCGTTGTTTAAATGCCTTTTTGAGAGCAGCGGTGGCTCAGCGTTGGCAGCCCCGACTTACGAGCAGTAAGCCGTGGGTTCGAACCCAGGCAGGCACATTACTTTGTGTAATTTATTTAATCACCGCTTCTCTTTAAAACGGTGAAGGTAAACATCAAGAGGAAACCGGCATGTCCTAGAACAAAAAAATCGAAGACATGTGACATCTACCAATCCGCCCTGGGCCCGCGTGGTGGATTACAGCCCACTCCCTATAGAGAGGAGGCCTGAGTCCCAGCAGTGGGAACATTATAGACTGATGATGATGATGAAATGTCTAAACTGTTTTCCTTCAGACACAATAACTTAGATAATTGTAAAAATAAGCTGTCAGACCCATTATAGACTTTAATACAACTTCAAGAGTTCATCCAATTGGGTTGAGTAGGTATCGAAGTTTTGAATGGGACAGCTTAAATATGGTTGCCTCTTTCTTATACATGCTGTATTAAGCCCGAACACGCAGAGTCTCTACATCATTATCACCTACGCGTCAAACTTCGGAAAATGACCAAGAGTTCAAACAAACAAGTTCCAATCGTCACCAACTTTTGTTTCAACAAAACCGACTTACTCGTAAGCCTGAAACCTTTCACAAAAACTCCGGACAAGATACACTGTATTTCATTTATGAACGCAATATGAGAAATAGGTTAACATAGTTTTATGTCCCAAAGGTATCCCGTAGTTTAATAATGGTTGTTATTATGGGCATAAACTTCGTAACTGGCATAAAAATTGCTCTTAGTGACGGAAATAATAAAAAAATGGAGTTTTCATGTTCGCGGCGTTTCGGGTGTTGTTTCGCACAAATTAGCTAATGTGTTGTTCAAAATCAAATCAAAATAGCTTTATTAATTCCATGCATAATTAAAATAATTAAAAATAAAGTAAACAGTAAGTAATCAAAAACCTAATTGAAAATAATCAATCGTAAATCATCATAAAAATAAAAATAAAAAATTAAAATAATAAATTGTAAAATAAAAATATGTAGTAATAAAACAAAATCCATATTTACATGCCTTAGATAATAAATTAGAGTAAATTAAATAATATAATTCAAATTGTTGGAAATTGATTACTAGTTAGGTACATTGAAAATAAATAGTTAGTTCCTATGCATGGACCCCTCTCGGGTAAAAGCCTCCTCCAAAGAGTGCCAAATATCCCTGTCTTTCGCTCTCTCAATCCAATTTTTTCCTGCAATTGCCTTTATTTCATCTTGCCATCTGGAGCATGGTCGACCTCTGCATCTGGTTCCTTGTGGTCCCTTCCATGTTGTAATTGCTAATGTCCATCTATCGTCATTGAACCTTGCTACATGGCCAGCCCATTTCCATTTTAGTCTCTGGGCGAAGATTATTACGTCAGATACCTTGGTTCTATTTCTTATGTCAGCGGCTTTGATTCTGTCTCTCAAGCTGATTCCCAGGCAGCTTCTCTCCATTGCTCTCTGTGTAGCTTGAATTTTCATTTTTGCTTTGGTATCGAATGTCCATGTTTGGCAGCCGTAGGTTAGACATGGTAGTATCGCTGAGTCCATAACAGTTTTCTTCAGTTCCATTGGGAGTTGAGATTTTAGTATCTCTTTATGGGCCCAAAATTTCTAATTTCTTCCACGTTGAGGCTATACGTCTGTCTATTTCTTCTATGTTTCTTCTGGTTTTGAATGATAATTGTTTCCCTAGATAGACATATTCCTGAACATATTCTAACGGCTCATTGCCTATTAAAATGGGTATCATTTTGTCGTTAGTCATGATTTTCGTTTTACTGAAGTTCATCTCCAACCCTACACGGTTGCTTGCAGCCTGTAGATCGTTTATCATGATGTTTAGTTTTTCAGGATTATCTGATAACAGGACGATATCATCTGCAAACCTTAAATGACTCAAGTACCTTCCATCCATGTTGATTCCTTGTGTTGACCAAGGCAGATCCTTCATAATATTCTGCAGAACCGCTATAAATAGTTTAGGGGATATTGGGTCACCTTGTCTTACCCCTCTGTTGATTTTTATGCATTCACCGGATTTCTCCAACCTGACTCTGCTTGTGCTTTTGCTGTAAATGTCTTTCAGGATGTTTATATATTTGGCATCTATATTTTGATTGGTAAGCGCCTCCCAGATGCTATTGTGAGAAATAGAATCAAATGCCTTTTTATAGTCTATGAATGCTAAATATAGAGGTCTGCGAAACTCAACGTATTTTTCTATTGCCTGTTCTATTACATGGATGTGGTCAATTGTGCTGAAACCTGATCTGAAACCGGCTTGTTCGTAAGGTTGGTAACTATCGATGTCGAAGGATATTCTCTTCAGTAGGCATGATGCGAACAGCTTGTACAGACATGACATAACGCTTATTGGTCTGTAGTTACCAATGTCTGCTGGATCGCCTTTCTTATATATTAGCACAATTTCTGATTTAGTCCAGCTCTTTGGCACTTGCTCTTCGGTAAGTATTTGATTAAATAGACATGTCAGTGGGGCAACCAACAATTCCTTAGCATGTTTGATATGTTCGTTTCTGATACCATCTGGACCTGAGCATTTTTCTAACTTTAGTTTTATCATATTTTCGAGGACCTCGGATATGTCAAACATTTCAACGTCGGATTGTGTAGTATAAGTTTGGCTGTGTGTCTGTATTGAATTTGGTTGGTCATATAGCTTAGCGTAAAAGTCAGTTGCTATGTTGATAATTTCCAGGCGGGTTCCAGATTGTAAGGATGGAATCCAAGTTTTCGAGCTATCTAGCTCTTTAAATGCTTTCTTAGCACTTCTTGAGGTTTCCAGGTGTCTGCGTATTGTATTTGTTCTGTACGTTTCGTAGCATTTTTTTATAACTTTATTTGTTTTTTTGTACAGTTCCTTTAACGTTTCTTTGTCTTTTTTACACAGATTAGTTTTATGTTGTAATGAACTTCTTTTTTCAATGAGTTCCTTAGCCTCTTCGCTCAAAATATTTTGTCTTGGTTTTCCCTTTATGCTTTTTAAACTGTCTTTTATAGATTTCTCGATCATTTGCCAATACTGGTTGATTGTGGATTCTTCGTGTTCTATTGGCAGACTTTGCAGATGGTCATTTATATGTGTGAGATAAGTATTTTTCTCTTCCGATGTTTTCAAAGCGGTTTGTGGCGTACTGAAGTATCTTCGGCTTCTTTTTGTCATTAGGTTTAGAGTTACTCTGATTGGTCTGTGGTCTGATCCAAAGTTGAAGGAAGTTAGCACTTCATATTTGGAAAATAAATGTGGTGTTGTTGTCATCATATAGTCTATTTCATTTCTAGTGTTCTTATCTGGAGAGATCCAAGTCAATCTATTTTTGTTCTTTAATTTAAATGTTGTATTTAATATTTTCAAGTTGTGTTCCTGAGCATAATGGATCAAACTCTGTCCGTGTTTGCTTCTATTTCCACAGCCAAATTTTCCAGCAACGCTGTTTTCATAAGGCTTTGGTTTCCCAATCTGAGCGTTGAAGTCGCCCATTATAATTATATATTTGGTGGATATCATTTGGTGGGCTATCGTCAGGTCTTTGTAGAAATTGTCCATTTCTGCCTGCGTAGAGCTTTTGGTTGGAGAATATGATTGTATGATTGCAAAGGGTTTCTTTTCAAATTCTATTTCTAATATGTAAACTCTTTCCGAGATGCCTGTAAAGTTTATAATATTTTCTTTGTGTTCTTTTTTGACCAGAAATCCTACACCATATAGACCTTTAGTTTGTCCTATATAATACATGATATAATCTTCGTCTTCTATTATTTCTTCCCCACACCGCCGAACTTCGCATATTCCGAGCACGTCACATTTGATTTGTTGTAGTGCGGATTTTAATTCAATAAGTTTTTCTGTTGATGATAAGGTTCTAACATTGTAAGAGCAGATATGTATCGCTTTTTTCTTAAGTTTTATTATCTTTGGAGGGTCGTGGTCGAACTCTCCCGCGGTGACCGGCCGTACTGGGAGATAGAGATGAGGAGGGTCCATTCGTGGTTGCTATGTTGTATCTTCTTGTGTAGTTTTTGGTTGTTCTTGGTTGTTACTTGTGTGTTTGATTACTAATTTTGGTTTTTGTACAATAAAGTCTTTTATGTTGGTATGTTTGTTTTTCTTTGGTACTTGTTTTATTGTCCGATTGTCTTGTTGGTGGTTGAAATTGCTTGTTTCAGGAGATTCGGACAGGTTTCTTTTATTTGAGTACTGGCGGGAAGTGTTCTTGTTGCTGTCCAGTACGATCAGTTTGTCGTATTTGATAAAAGCTGTTTTGCCTAGGTCTTTTTCTATCTTGAGTGCGGCTTGCAGCTCTTTGCGCTTGTTTAAAACATCCAATGGGTAGTCTTCATTGATGTAATATTGGGTGTTACGTAAAAGTTTGCCATTTTTCAGGATTTTTAGTTTCAAGCCAATTGTGGTAAATGATATTATGACTGGTCTAACCTTCTCGCCTTTCTTTCCTAATCTTCTAACTCCTTCAATGTTATTGCTGTCGTACTGGACGTTGAAATATGTATTTATTATTTTTATTATTCTTTCCTCTAATTCATGGTAGGATTTTTCACGTTCCTCCACTCCGAAAATGACCAAGTTCTTACGTCTTACATGTCTTTCTAAATTACGTATTGTGGTGCTATGTTCTTGGATTTTTTTCTCAAGAGCATCATTTTTTATTTCTAAGGATTTAAATTTCTCATTTATGTTGTTGTTGATTGTATTTTTTATATCTTCTTTAATCTCTAACATTTCAGTTTTTTGCTGTCTTATTTCTTGTTGCATGTTTACTAACAACTCTTTAATTTCTTCCATCATAAGCACTTGAGAAAGTGCCCTCTTTTGGTGTTGTCAAATATGACTTCCTAACTCAAACTTCGAAGGATCCAATTGTGTCAATCAATCTTCAACTAGCTAGCTAATAGTTCTTTGAAACATAGATAGATGGCGAAAGTCGTATCGATGTTGTCAGCGTTCCGCGGAAAACTGATAGATGGCGGTGCTGTTCCCAATGAATTGCAAGTTTGATGTGATAAATTGAAATTTTAGAGGTTATATAGTTTTAGGAGTAGGAGGAACAGGGTGTAAAGTTTCTCGATACTCATTAGAAAAGGGAGGATCCTCCGGCCAGACAGGTGTTATGTCTGGCGGGCAACTGCCCGGCAGTTGTAGTCGGGTTTTTCTATATACTCTTAAGTCGATGTAAACTTTGCATGTGAGATGTAGGAAATTGATGTTGTTCTTCCGTCGTGTCATAGATGGCGCTGTAGTATTTTTTGTAGTAAGTTGCTTTTTGTTGGTCGCTACATCACTCCCCCCCGGAGACCGGAGGTCGATAGTCGAATGAGTTTTGAAGTATTATGCCGTGCCAGTTTATTATAAGCTCGTTGCCGCATTGTTCATGGTGAGTCGGAACAGTCTGCGGTGGTGAGGCGAACCCCAGTGAGTCGGGGCCGGCGCTGCGTTTGCTCCAGTGCGTCGGACGTGGTGCAGCGCCGCGATGTGGCAGACAGCTAGAGAGGTGTCGACCGGGAGGTAGAAGCTCTCGACCGGCCGAAAGTGCAGTGTGCTGTGCCAAGGTCGCTTTGAAGAGAGGCTGAGGGTGCTGGCCAGGAATGCGCTTCCGCTGCATGCTGGTGGTCAGGAATACCCGTTTGAAGCTGGCTGGCTGTGAGACTCGCTGCTCGAAGGCTTGAGGAAGTGATGTTGATGATGATGACGTCACGTTGCTCGAAGGCTGCGCTGACGTCCATTTCGGGGTCACCAGTTTAGGAGTAGGAGAAACTTTACACCCTGTTCCTCCTACTCCTAAACTGGTGACCCCGACGTGATCCGCCTTCAAGACTGAAGACTCCAGACTACAAACCTTCCAGAGCACCAGTGGAACAGCAGGAACGAAGTTTGGAAACCGTCAGCCGTGTTTACTTTCGTGACGGACGCAGCAGGAATTGAGGTGGGGTCTCAGTCATAAGCGGTGAGCGATTTTTATTAAGTTTTTTTATAATGCCGGGAGATGGATTTGTGGATTGCAAGGAAGCTCCTGTTATCTCTGGAGAGGTGTCAAAGGTTGGAATGCCATTGCGTTGTCCACCATTTTGCCCGGAAGAACCGGCTTTATGGTTTGCGCAGCTAGAGGGCCAATTTATTATGTCCAGAATTACGAGTGATAATACGAAATTTTATTACGTGTCCTCACAGCTAGAGGGTCAGTACGCCTTGCATGTCAAGGACATTATCACCAACCCGCCAGAGAATAACAAATTCGAAACTTTAAAAGCTGAACTCATAAAGCGACTGTCAGCATCCCAGGAGAAGCGCATCAAGCAACTCCTCTGCCACGAAGAGTTAGGTGATCGCAAGCCATCTCATTTCCTGCGGCACCTACAGAACCTGGCTGGTCCGACGGGCGCTACAGAGTTCGTCAAGAGTATTTGGACGAACAGGTTGCCACCAAATATACAGACTGTCATTGCCTCACAGATTGCTGATTTACAGGTCGAGAAATTAGCTGACATTGCAGACAGGGTGTTCGAGATAGCCCCGATGACACCGCAAGTCGCTAGCGCCTCTGCCACCACCGACGCCGCTACTTCGGACCTGGCGAAGCAAGTGAGCGAGCTGACAAAGCAGGTAGCCGCGCTCACCTCTCGCATGAACGGCAGAGAGAGAGACCGTTCACGATCGAGACCCCGAAACCCCCACCGAAGGTATGATCGCTCTAGGAGTAGACCCCGGCAACCGCCACCTGACCACCCACATTGTTTTTACCACTACGCCTACGGCGACAAGGCAAAGAACTGTAGGTCGCCCTGCACCTTCACGGCGGAAAACAGGAAGGGCGGTCGCATGTAGCGGCCAACGACTGCCCCACGTCTTCAGGCCGTGTATTTGTCACCGACCGGAATTCAAAAGCGCAGTTCCTTGTGGACACTGGTTCAGACTTGTGCGTTTTTCCCCGGTCTGCTGTCAAGATGCCCTGCATCCAATCAAGGTACGATCTGGTAGCTGCTAACGGCACGGCAATACACACTTACGGACCTACACAGCTGCAGTTAGACTTAGGCCTCAGGAGGGACTTCAGTTGGTGCTTCACTATAGCTGACGTTGGGAAACCCATCATTGGAATTGACTTCCTCAGCCACTACAATCTACTGGTAGATTGCAGGAACCAGCGTCTAATCGATAATGTGACGTCTCTGTCGGTTTCTGCCGCACACTGCAGCACCGTTAACATCGCTTCAGTGAAGGCCGTCGTAGGGGATACCGGCTACCACCACATACTACGTGAGTACCCTGAAATAACACGACCTCCAGGAAAACAGCTACCAGGGACACACAACACGCTGCACCACATCAGGACGACGCCAGGGCCACCGGTAGCATGCAAACCCAGACGCCTTGACCCAGCTCGACTTCAGGTTGCCAAGAAGGAGTTTGAGAAGATGCTGGCAAGCGGGGTAGCGAGGCGTTCCGAGAGTGCTTGGTCCGCACCACTGCATCTAGTGAAGAAGAAGGACGACGGATGGAGACCATGTGGCGATTACAGGGCACTTAATGCCAGAACAATACCAGACAGGTACCCCATTCGTCACATTCACGACTTCTCTCACCAACTATCGGGCTGCACTGTCTTCTCTACCATCGATCTCGTAAAGGCCTATAATCAACTAGCAATTAATCCAGAAGACATTCCAAAGACGGCGATTACTACACCTTTTGGTCTGTACGAGTTCCCCTTTATGACTTTTGGTTTGAGGAATGCAGCACAAACCTTTCAACGATTCATCGACGAAGTCCTACTTGGCCTTGACTTCTGCTATGGGTACGTAGATGACATTTTGGTCTTTTCACCGTCTCCTGCAGAGCATGAAGCCCATCTACGTCAATTGTTCGATCGCCTGAAGCAGTACGGCATCGTGGTCAACACAGCTAAGTGCAACATCGGACAGAATGAAGTGGTTTTCTTGGGATACCACGTGACAGCGGAAGGGACGAGCCCAGTTCAGTCCAAGGTCCAAGCCATACAGGAGTACCCAGTCCCCAAAACCGTCAAGGAGCTGCGGCGATTCCTCGGGATGGTCAACTTTTATCGCCGATTCGTCCCTAACGCAGCCAAACTTCAGGCACCGTTAAATGCTGTCCTTGCCGGCCCCAAGGTAAAAAGTTCGCATCCAGTAGACATGACCCCAGAATTGCGAAAGGCTTTCGAAGACTGCAAATCGTCACTATCCAAGGCAACACTCCTGGCTCATCCAGATGCATCCGCAGAATTAACAATCGCAACGGACGCTTCTGACACTGCCATCGGCGCCGTCCTTCAACAGCGGAAGGGTGGCAACTGGCAACCACTAGCCTTCTACTCGCACAAACTGAGTAAGGCCCAAACGAAGTACAGCCCTTACGACCGGGAGTTACTTGCAATTTATGAAGCCATAAAGTACTTCCGGCACATGGTCGAGGCAAGGACCTTCGCTATCTTTACGGACCACAAGCCGCTTACCTTTGCCTTCAGGTTGAACAGGGACAGTTGCTCACCTAGGCAATTCAGATACTTGGACTTCATCAGCCAATTTACTACAGATCTGAGATATTTACCAGGCAGTGAGAACGTTGTCGCCGACGCATTGTCGCGCGTGGAAGAGGTATCAGCAGCCGTCAACTTCGAGGAACTTGCAAGACTTCAGGACACAGATCCAGAACTGCAAGACCTTATTCAGCATGGCTCCACGTTGAAACTTCAAAAGATACCAGCTTCTTGCAGTAACGACTTGCCAGTCTACTGCGATACCTCCACGCCGACACCTCGCCCCTACATAACGCCTACCTTGCGAAGACAGGCATTCGACTCGCTACACAACCTACATCATCCAGGGAATGCAGCTACAGTGCGACTGGTGACACAACACTTTGTTTGGCCAGGGATCCGCAAAGATTGTAGAGAGTGGGCTAGGCAATGCCTACAATGCCAGACGTGCAAAACGGCGCGTCACACTAAAGCTCCACTTTCCACCTACCTTACTCCTTCTTCCCGATTTTCCCACATTCACCTCGACATAGTAGGGCCCTTAACCCCTTCGTCTGATTACAGATACTGCCTCATCGTCATTGACCGATTTACGCGATGGCCTGAGGCGTACCCCATGAAAGACATCATCACGGCGGAGACCTGCGCAGCTGCTCTGGTGTCTGGCTGGATAGCCAGGTTCAGCTGTCCTCTACGGGTGACCACAGACCGTGGTCGCCAGTTCGAGAGTCATCTCTTCAAGGCTCTCACTACCTTAGTGGGTGCACAACACTACCGCACCACCGCCTACCACCCAGCAGCGAACGGCATCGTAGAACGTCTACATCGGCAGCTGAAAGCTGCCATCATGTGCCACACTTCCTCACAGTGGACAGAAGCCCTTCCACTGGTACTTCTCGGCATGCGTAATTCATGGAAGGAAGATATCCAAACTACGCCTGCAGAGCTCGTCTACGGTGAAGCGCTACACTTACCCGCCCAGTTCCTGTCTACCAAAGATGACTTCACCACAGCCGATGTCACGGAGTACGCTACGAGGCTGCGTGTCCACATGGCCAAACTAGCTCCGAAACCAACTTCGTGGCACACCAGCACCACTTCACCCTTCTACATTCCCCGAGACCTACATTCTTCCACGCACGTCTTCGTCCGCCGAGATCATGTCAGGAAATCGCTGGAACCACCTTACGCTGGACCCTACAAGGTCATACAAAGACATACAAAATACTTTGTGATTGAGGCGAATGGGAAGACCAACAACATCTCGGTGGATAGACTGAATAATTAAATGTTTTTACACTTTCACTTTACAGATTCCTTTGTTTTACTGTCAGCACACTCACAGAAGATTGTTTTGCATAAATTGTATCTGTATAGTTAGTCACTTGTATCACTTTTTGTTTTCGTTTGTGTCGTTTTTTCACTTGTTTGAAAATTATAACAGTTTGTTTGTTCTTCGAGTAATCACTTTATATATTGAGTCCTGCCGATGTTTTATACACTGACTGCATGAATTGTTCATTACTTTATATAATTTATCACTTTTCCTTATATTATATTCACTATTATATTTTTAATCTGCCTTTGTTTACGGATACGATGTGAACGTTCGCACTGTGGCGCCCTCTCCTCTCTCTCTGTGAATGTGTTGTTAGTGTGTTTTTATTATACTAGGACTTGAAAGCAGTGTTATAATATGTACATATGCATAAGGCACTAGTTACCTGGCTTTTTTGCTTAACTGAGCCTAGTTTTGGCAGCCATTAGGCATACATTTATGTTTTTTCGTTTCTCTTTTCCGTGTATCTACTGTGTGTATCTTGCAGAATTATGTTGTGATTCCTATTCAGTCTTTAATAAATACATTTTCTTTCTTTCTTCCTTCTTTAAATATTATCATTGCGGGGAGCATGTTGATTGTAGGTTTTATGTGAGAACGCTAAAATGTGTCAATTGATGTAAAGAGTTCGGGTATGTTGGTCCCGGCTGTCATTTGTAGATCTTTGACAGTCGTTACGAGTGATCAGAAGCCAAAAGTCTGACATCCAGTATTACCAATGGGTATCGTATTAGCCAGTTACTGGGTTGGGGTAGCCGCTTCATGTAAAATACTGGTACTCAGCTGCATCCAGTTAGACCCCAACATACAGACGTTTAGATAATTAGGAAAAAGGCTAGGCAGATGATGAGTTCGGATATTAGTGCCTAGTGAGCAAGACCATGGCATAAATATTATGGTAAGGTCTAAAAGTTTCCTGCCTACACACATTATATTAATCAGAGACACAAAGCTATCACTAAATTACTGAAGTTTTCTCTAGTTACCCACATTAAAAAAAGCAATATTTTTGTTCACTAGAGTCTCCCTTTCTTTCTGTCTACTTTTGTTTGGACATTAATCCTTAATTTTACAGTTGAAGCCGGAAACGTCAAAACGTCAAACGCATTAAGTACATAGATTAATTAAACGGCATGATGAAGAGGGTAGACTTGAAGACAGATTATAACATAATGATGATGTTCGTCGAATTTCAAATCTCCACCCGGTATATTGCGATAATTAACTATTTGACCTAACAAACAATAAGAAACGACTTGCACAGCACCGGACCGCATTTCAGACATCATGTTAAGAAATTATTCCTAACGGATGCACTCAAAATAGCATAATACGTATAAGTATTTTGTGAATATTTTTTATAGCTGCAAGGTAGATATTAAAATCGAAGCTAAACTAGGATACCCTAGTAAATGAGCGTCAGACCTTGTAATTATTTGGGTGTTTAAAAGTTAGCGGTTCTTTTTTGTAAATAAAATTGTTTAACGAAATGTCAATGCTTAGCAGTATGACAGTACTGGCTTAAAATCATTGCTTAAATAAAATAAAAAAAGATTAAAAAGTGAAATGGCCAGAGTTTATTGCAAACGGTTGGACTTTTGTATAAGTCCGGTTTTTTGTCAGGACTTTTCAAATTTCGAGATCAAAATCAAAAGTCATTTAGTCAAATTAGGCTGATAATCAGCACTTTTTGAACGTCAAAATTACAAGAGATAGTCCCCCAAAACTCGCCCTTTGCCAATTCCTAGTGTTTTAGCTAGGAAGAAGAAGTGGCGGAACAAACTCCCCAGAATGAAGTGCTAAATCTACCAGACTTGAACACACAATATTGCTTTCTTAAACCCATGTTTAGTAAGTTTTGTGATGCTACAATTCTGAAGTGCCTAAGTTGAATAAAGCATTGTCATTGCGACATTAATAAGCTATATATACATGAATAATAAAAAAAACAATACTCAAATAATAGCGATTCGCTTCAGATTCTAAAATTAGATTCTTTTGTCTTTTTTAGATGACAACGAAATGAATTCGTCTTTGAATTGTAAGATCGTAAATCAAGGATCAAATGACATTGATTTTGTATGATCGAGGAAGATTGAAAGGAATTGGATTTTTTTGTGATTTACCTCACTTCATGAAGACATTATTAAGAGTGTTTACGCCTTACGAAATTTCATACAAACTTTCAAGTCCTTATTTTCCGAAACGACTGAACCGATTTTAATGGAACTTCATACGCATAAGCAGGATACATAGGTCAAAAAAGTTACTAAAAATATTTTAACCACCAGTTTTTTTTAGTTTGTTTGTTTTTTTTTAACCACCACTGGTTTTACTAAACCAGTGCTAAGTGAATATGAAATGAAACATGACATGATGACAGTTTTACCGAACTAGTTTTACAGCAATTACGACATTTCACACAAACTTTCAAGTCCTTATTTTCCGAAACGACTGAACCGATTTTAATGGAACTTCACACGCATAAGCAGGATATATAGGTCAAAAAAGTTACTAAAAATATTTTACCCACCAGTTTTTTTTAGTTTGTTTGTTTTTTTTTTAACCACCACTGGTTTTACTAAACCAGTGCTAAGTGAATATGAAATGAAACATGACATGATGACAGTTTTACCGAACTAGTTTTACAGCAATGAGTTCCTTTGCGAACTGAAACATTTAGAGATATACCATAATTGTTCAAAACCTTTTTACAATGACGTGTAAAGGCAATAAATAGTTTGGCAAAAGGAGATGCACAGAATGGTGAAGATTTTCTGCCAAACAAATTTTAATCTTAGCTACTTTCACTTTCAAACACAATTCTAGAGGCAACAAACGAGGGCTTTTATTCCCAAAATAACTATGAGTAAAGGCTTTCAATCCACTGAATCTTTCAAGAATTAAGTTAACAAAGTTGCCAAAAGTAACTTTAAATTAGCAGACATGGCTTTTCAAACAACCGGTGTAATTAAGGTTAATTATCTTGAAACTTAACGAGTTGCCTCCAGGGGAGTAGTGATTAGAGTTTTATACCCGAATTTTTTATTGAAATTATTGCGCGTTTGGGGTTTGTATCGTATCCACATACGGGTGCTTCCCAAGTAAACTAGAATTTTGTATGAAAATAATAGAAGCCCACATCAGAAGCTCCAAGGACTAGAGACTTAGGACTTGATTAAAAATAATATTATTTATAAACATTTTTTTTAGGAGCACGAGCTCCTAAAAATTTTTTTATGGCTGAATAATAACAGCCGCACGGGTCAATCTTTAAGGTTAAACCGTGCTTGCCGAGGTTGGCCGTGGATGGGTGACCATAATTACATACCGAGTTTCCTCCGTGCCTCAGAAAGCACGTTAAGCCGTTGGTCCCGCCTGTCATTTGTAGATCTTTGACAGTCGTTACGAGTAGTCAGAAGCCAAAAGTCTAACATCCAGTCTTACTAAGAGGTATCTTATTACCTAGCTTCTGAGTTGTGGAGGTCAGATAGGCAGTCACTTAATGTAAAACACTGTTACACAGCTGCATCCGGTTAGACTGGAAGCCGACCCCAATATAGTTTGGGAAAAAGCTGGGCAGATGATGACTTTTAAACATTTTCTTTTGAAATTAAAACAGAAAAGTTAATAAAGCGTTCTAGAGTTTGTTCGATATTATTCAACCCGCTTCCTATGTAATAAAATGGGTGGAAATGAGAAGAAAAAAACACAAATTTAAAAGTGCGCGTAGTAGTTTTGTGCTAATGTTGATATTCTTTAAATAAAGTCTTTTAAAACGAATAGATGATGATGTGATGTTGAATTTTGTTTGCTCTAAGTAAAATATTTTCTTCTACGACTACAAGCGAGATCTATTCTAGGAATTAAGCAAAGGAGAGAAAATTTACTTCAGCAAATTTTAATCCAATTCAGTTTACTTAAAACTGAATTCACTTCTTTCCCTCTTGGTTTTAAAACAATTTTGTTTAACATTCGTAAAAGTATTTGCTTCAAACTCAAATTTCGACAGTCTAATGCAAAAGTACGTGGAAAGTATGTAAACGGTGTTAAAGTCAAGTGTGAGTCGTACATTGCTAGCAAAAGAATCTCTCCGAATGGAATTCCGTTCAAACCTTTTTGCGGGCTTTTGTAAATATTTACTCATTTTTAGATCCGAAACCTTTTACGTACAACCCTACGGAAGTAATTTGCTAGGGTTGCGAGAAAAGTTATTTTTTTTATGTAGATTGAACTCGGTGGTAAAAGCGAAAAATAAAATAATATCATTTTACTTTTAATTGGGTTACCTTGGACAAGCATTTACTGCTTCTGAAGTTGTTTACCATGGTTAATTATGAGCCTAAGTCCACATCCATTATAAGGTTACGTAAATTAACAAAAAATCCCTGCCCTTACTTAAACATAAATCTTATCGTAGAATACTGTCACAGATAGCTTAAATTATTCCACTTTTGGGCAGAGGTATGCTCTCACCATGCCATCCAATTCTTTCGATCCTGGACTAATGTAATGGCTCCCGCCATCTTCTACGAGGTCTGCCGCGTCACCTTCTGGCTGTATCAGGGCGCCACATAGTGGTTATTTGGCCCAACAGTTCGTTGGGCATACAGCAGACGTGGCCAGTCTTCATCCTAGAGGCTTTTAGAGCATTGACAGAAATTTATGTTTGTGAGCATACATCGATAAATTTGGTAAACACCGTACCAACTAAAGTGGGCGTCATTTATTTACCCAAACTTAATAAATTCTTCCAATCTGTAGCGAGGCGCATAAAATGCAAATTTGTTTTGACTATGCTTCATCTGTCAGGGTGTACACACAATACATCTCAGTGATAAATTACATTAGCCGACATCTTCACGCGTGGTGTTGCCATTTTATAAGTTACGTGTGTTGCCTGTACAAAAATGTTTTTTGTTTTTATCATTGTTAGGCCGCGTGATGTGAATATTAGTTAATTACTTTCTCCATGAAGGATGGACCAATACTCACCGCCTGACTGCTGCTGCGTGCGGACGTGCCACTACCCGCTCGCACCCTCCCGCTCGCAACCTGTGTGTCATCGATTCGTCGCGTCCCAGTATCGTGACGTCATCAGTAGTCCCTCGACTCCACCCCAGAACAAATGCTGTCTTTTTCAAGACAACACTTATTCATATATTTCCTTTTCACATATATCCGTCATAACGTACATTTACCCTCTCAGGGAAAAGTCCTCAGTTTGGAGGTTCTTGGTGGAATCTTTACGGTGCAAACAAAACGCAATTAATATTAATTAGAAACTAAATAATTAGAAACAATCAAAACCAAATTGCCAAGACAAGTCCTCCTGGCCGTTTTCGGTCACGGAGGCTCAGGAAACACAGGTGCACTATTTTCCCCCACTCTCATTGAGACTGCAATCCAACACGAACGGAGCGAGATCTTGAGACTGCAATCCGACACGAACGTAGCGAGATCAGACCAACAGCTTGACGTACTTTCCGAGGTAGCGAGGCATACCCCGTAGACGTTTCTTTCGCAAAATGTCTACTGGTCGTAAAAAGTCTCTTTCTCATAATGTCGTTCTCACAGAATGACTCTTTCCCAAAGTGCATCTTTTGCAGAATCTCTCTTTCACAAAATATCGCGTTAGTAACTTAGAATAAAATTTAGCCAGGTTTAAAAAAAAGTTATTTTTTCTTATTAATGTTAACTGCGCACAAGAGAAGGGCGAAATATTGCATGAATTGCTGCAATAATGCAATACCAAGCAACAACTTGTTTGGTTCGGCCAACAACTTCCAAAGTCCGTGATGGTACGCCTTGTAAATGTTACGGGGAAGTGGAACCTTTGAGTAAACGCACTGTGTTTTATTATCGCTGTAAAATTTTCCGAATATTTAATATTACACATTTCTGACCTCATTATCAGTCTGGCAGTCAATAAGTAGAACAAATTGTTAGGTAGATGAGAATTTATTTGGAGCGACTGGGGTGACCATGTATTTCTTTTCAGATAGATCGAGAAAAGGTTTTGAAGTAGACGGGTTTCTATTTTTTTCTATATTTTCTTACCTTTTTAAAGTAACATACTATTTTAAAAACACGTGTAAATATTATATTCATAAAATAAAAAAATAAAACCCTTTTTGACCTTTGGCCTGAATTTATCATTAAAACATGTACAATAAAATACCGATGGTTATAAAAGAAGCAAAAAGTATGTCTTGTTTCAAAAAAAAAAATGCTGAAATCTTACATATTGAGCAAATAATAACAATAATTAAAAAGAAACGTTAGTAATCAGTATGTTGCCATGCATTGCCACATCTAGTACACTTTTTGAATCCGTGTTTGTTTGTTTGTTGATTTGCTACATTTGTTTTTGTTATTGTGATTGCTTACCCTCATGTTTGTTACTTTTTGCGAACGTATATTTCCGTGCGCTCAAAAACATGTTATTTAAATTTAGTTTCTCAGTAAGTGAATTATAGTTAATTCTTGATGAGGAATAATAAAGTTCTTAAAACATTTATTAAAACTACGCCAGAAAGGTAGCATAACAGCCTTGTGACTTTTGTCACATAGCTGTTAAGCTTTTGTCACACAAGCAACATTTTCATCAAAGCAAGCACCAACACAACCTAGAAAATGTAAGAACAAATTAAGAACGCAATCAAACTCGGCGCAAGCTTAATTCTGAGTCTCCCTACATTCCCAACGGTGTCACGCTGGTACATAAAAATTAAATGGTAATGAGCAATAAACCCTCCTGGCCTTGTTTCCGACGTGAAATTATTTACTTCACGTTCCAGCAATCAGTGTGACGTCTCACGCTGTGCTGAGCTGACTTGATTGCTTTCAAGATTATTATTTTTGATAGAAAATTCAGTAAAGTTTTACATTAAAACCGGGAATGAAAGCAAAAATATTGCGGAAATATGTAAAGTAATTTTTACTTAATTGTTGTGTGTTTAAGTTAATTATTATTTAAAATTATTCATTACTCTCACATATTCTGTATGATATCCCTGAGCTCTATGCTCCTCCACTGCCAGTATCCCCACCACGAATCTAATTATTCATCTCATGCTGACTGAATATTTCGGAACATTTGTAAATTGTGACCTCAGCGCGAACGCTTCGGAGAGAGCGGCAGCCGCAGTTTATTAGCGCGAGCGCACCCAAGCTGTGCTTGTCTCTCGAAACCTTACCAATAAGGTTGCGTTTTATGTTTCAGTATTCGACTAAATAAATTGGAGTTACAACTGAAAATGCGCATTAATAAACAATCATTTTAAAAATGGTTAATTAATTATTTGTGAAATTAGAAGATAAGGGTTTTAAACATAAAATTTACCTCTATAGAATAGACAACACTAAAGACAATTTTTTGTATCCCATTAAGATTGAAGTATATCAGGATGGCGTTTTGCGTAGCGAAGAGGCTTATGACGTTTGTGACCCAGTGGAACAAGACAACATGAATGCGTCAAATACTCCTGATATAGCCCTGAAGCAAAAAAAAACATCGCTAAAGGGCCGTCCATCAAAGCGTAAACGAGGTCGACTTAAAACGTCAAACAAATCCCTTAGGGATCAGCGGCGTAAAGCTAACCAGCGTTATAAAAAAACACATCCTGAAGTAGTTCAAATTGCTCTGAAACGTTATGTGGACAAGCACCCTGAAGCTCACCAAAAAGCCGTAAAACGTTATGTAGAAAAGAATCCTGATAATAATCAGCTTAAATACTTTTAAAATGACTACGAAAATCAAATGTTTAAAATCATGGCCGAAAACGAAATCACTTGCTGAATACTGACCAGCAGACGGATCCAAAACATTAAACTAAAACCATCTCTGGGCTTGTCGCTCAGCTCCGCCTCGCAGCGACCGGAGACACTGCAGTTGCGTCGAGCTCGTGCGACGAGTTTTTCGAACAGGGTCCCCGCTGCCGGTGGAATTGTGTTAGACATGCGATGGACCCTGACCGTAAATGAAAATGACATTTGCATATTGGCGGAAAATTTAAATATAATTTTAAACTATAATTATACCTCTATACCTCCCATATTGTAATCCCACCATCTTAGGACCTTAGGACGGGTAGATAAACTTAAAGCATTAAGGTTACTTTAATACAATTTATCTTAATAAATCATCATTATTAGCAGACTTGTTATATCCACTACTGAGTAAACACCACCTCCATTTTGTGCCAGTCTTCCCTGATCTAAACGAGTCCTAACCAACCACGTCCTACCCCAATGTGTTTTGCCATGACATATGGGGCCGAAACATAGACGCCTATTAAAGAGACCGTGTACAATACGCAGGTTGCACAAACGGCTATGGAGTGTGCCTTATTAGGCCTATCGTTGAAAGATTTTTCATAGATTGTACAAAAAAGACAACATCCTATAATTATCAGACATTATTATCCATCATCATCTTCCTGCCATTGTCCCATTTTATTTGGATATTTCCCAATATCCTTTATTCTTTCTACCTAAACCTCCCATTATTTTCTATTTACTGGCCATAGCAAAGGCTTTATTTAGAGGCTTATCAGTATTGTAAAATACTGTTGTCCAATAATGGCCCCGAATCCAATGTACCGTCACGTTCCCTTAAATAAGTTGTAACCCAAGGTTTTCAAGTACTGTTTATCATTATTATCTCCCTTTTACATCAGGCAAGCATTTAACAGATTTGCTTTTATTATACCAAGTGGAAACAATGAAGAATAATGTGGTGTAAAAGACCGCTACTTAACTATGAATTCTGAAAAAAAAAAACAAAATTGGTCAAGGATCCATACTTATTGGTCGTGTTAAGAGTATATTGCACTTTTGTGTGAAACATACGATTTTAATCAACGATTAAACATTTTTTATCCCACAGCATAGATATTTTACTGTGGTAATGTTCTGAACTCGTGGTAACATTTTGTGCGCCAATTCTCCTTACAACCTGTACTTACAGGAAAATATTTTCCCACTTTGTGGTATTGGCTTTTCATCATCATCATCATCTGCCCGACTTCCCCCACTGCTGGTCTCTCTTTGGATGTGTCAAGCTTCCCACACAATGTCGTCTGCACATCTCGCCACCAGACGATTGGTTTGTACATTAATTTAATTACGTGAGCAACAGGTCACTGAGGTTCCTACGGACATTCCAATAGATGTCAACTATTCAAGAATGAGTATCATCCTCAAAGCTATGAGATCACGTTTCTCGAAACTTCGAAGTGAATGGTGTCTGATTGCGAATGAATCCCTTGACGGTCGCAAAAGTAGCTTTGTCAAGTGAGTAGTTTCTTGTAGTTTTACTGAGTGTTAATTTGAGTTTAACTTGATAAGATTGGTAATGTTTGTGTGAGAGGTGCCTCTTCTTTGGTGCTATTGTTAAGTACTGGCCGGTAACTATTTGTTGACGGAAAGGAGTCTCCGAGACAGACTTCATTCCTAAGGACTAGAAAATTTTTATGTGTTCCAAGAAACATTATTATTTTACATATAATAACAACTTTTTTTCCCGACCATTACTAAGGTACTAGCCGAATCCACCAGGGCCGAGACATTTATTTTTAACCATTGCTGGGGCTGTTTTTTCCCGTGCAAGACTACTTTTTTGTGTGTATATTTAAAAATATTTTCTTTTTAAAATACTTTATGCGGGCACGCTGTTTTTTTAAAAAAGCTTATATTTTAATATTTGAATCGCCAGGAAATGTTAAACTTCTCCAACTGTCGCCTTTTTGAATACAAGAGTGATGGTACATTTTTACCTGTCCGAGTGAATTTTATCAGATTTACAGAAAAGACGTGATGATCAGAGAGCAAAAAATCCCGCAAAAGATGATAAAATCTTAGTGTTTTGTCTTCTATATAATATATCTTCTATATAAGTAATGGAGTCTTAAATCTAACTGCACAACCAATTACAGACAAAGACCACATGCAAAATTCTCTTTGGATATAATATTCGGCGTAGCATACTTTGAAGACACGTTGCAGACTAAAATTCACACTTGTCTACACCAAGAATGCTTAAATCAGAACGCCTTCTGTGAAAGGATCCGTCTTAAATTCGGATATTACCACCTCAAAGACGAATTTGTGTGGATATTGTATTCTGAGCGTGCAATATTCTTAGAAAAGATTTATCACAGAAGTTTCAAATTGCTCCAATCTATGAGAATAACTGGCTGACTCTTCACAAACCTTGAATAAATGAATGAACTGAGAGAGAGAGAGTTGCGTCAGCATTTTTGCTTTATTTATTTTTGATGCTCACTCAAGCAAATATGTAATAAGTAAAAATGAAGGCAGCGGTGGCTCAGTGGTAACGATCCCTACTTAGGTGACGGTTGTAGATCAAGGGTTGAATCCAGGTAGACCGCATTTGGATGACGCAAAACATAATTGAGGAAACAGATGCCTGTTTCCTCAATGATGTTTTGCGTCATCCTAGCCCTAGAACCCAATAAAAATAGATGACATGTGATGATCTACCAACCCGCTTACGTAGTGGATTACATCCCACTCCCTTTCATAGAGGGGAGGCCTGTGCCCTATAGTATTGGTTTACTACAGACACTTTATACTCACACTTATCATTCATACTTTTATTCGTTTTACATTAGCATTTTACCAATCGTTTTAATTTTTATATTTTCTTTGTTGTGACATTTTTTACATCAAACTTGTCAGCTGTCATTTATTTTTAATTTTAAATGTTACCAGCCAAATTCTCTATGAAGGTTTCATTTAGATTATATATTACTAAAATAATTATCATCAATACGTTAGTTCAATTGTTGTATTAGATAAATAATTCCGAATATTTGCTGTGTAAAGAAATTCTAAGTTATATTTATAAAAATATTATGAGCCAGGTTTTAGAACGATTGTTGCTGGCTGTTTTGAATACTGGCAAGTTGCGAGCGTAACAATTTGAATCTGAAAAGAAATAAATTGGAGAAAGATTGACAAGAAACGGAGGATCAGGAGGTTGAGGAGTTTTTCTTTTCAGACGGCACTGGAGGGAGTAAAAAGCACAGTCAAGCTTGAGTCAAGGAGAGTCTGGATCTGAATCTGACGTACTTCATCACTTTCCAGGAGATCTCACTACAGACTCCTGGGCCCTCTACTACTAAAACTTCGGAAGCTGTCCTGCGTTCCTGAATACTCATCTCGCCTCTTCTGTTGAGTTTGCCTTTTAAAGACGTTAAGTGTGTATGTTAAGCAGTTTTTTTTTAAATTAATCAATTGTATTTTCATCTCATCTAATAATATATTAATCTTCCCCTTTTAACTTTTTTAATGTACAAATTAGCGTCTTTCTTTTTCATCACAAGAAATAAGCAAGTTTGTTACAACCCCAGCAGTAGGAACATTATACGCTGACTATGCCTACGCTAAGTGAATATCTGGTCCATGGATATTCCAATTAGTTAACATGAGTTCAAAGGGCATTGAACTTTAGTAACCCTTATCTAAGCCGTCTAGAAATTCTCACACTAGGAATTTGTCCTGTATCGTGGATGCGTTTACAAATAATATTTAAACTCACATACACAAACGGCCAGACCCGGAACAACTATATGTAGGCCTTACAAATGTTTTTCCGTGCGGAGATCGAACCTGCGACACGCAGCGGAGCAGTCGATCGCTCAGCCACTGCGCCAACCGTGCCGTCACAGTGCCGTTTACACAGGCGGGAGGCGAGTTTAGAGAAATAATTCAAAATCAAACCTAATAAAATAGTAATTTAATCATGACTGCTGAGCAAGAGGTCCTGGGTTCGATTCCCAGGTCGCAGAAAGTGTTATTGGGGTTTGCCAACAGGAATTTTTCAGTAGCAGTCTGGATTTATTCTGGTCTCATCATTCATCGTTACAGCCCAAAAGACGTCCACTGATGGACACAGGCCTCCCCAAGTGTCATTCACATTTCCACATTGACATTTTGGGGCGTTTTGCCATAATCGCCACGCTTGGCAGGCGGGTTGGCGATCGCAGTACGGTTGTTATACAAAAGCACAGAGAACGCTGCTGCCCAATCTCTGGCTAATTCCTTAGTCGCCTCTTACGATACCCACGGGAAGATATGGGATGGTGCTATTCTTTACGTCCGACACCATACATAGCTCTTCGTTATTCTGGTCTAGTCTATGTTGACAGCTTGGTAGATAGGGTGCGAGCCTATGCCCGCCTCCATTACATTGGACTTTATAATGATTACTAGCGAAATGTAAGTGTACTATTAGGTACACCTCTGCCTATCCCTTCGAGGATTACAGGCGTGATGTTATGTGTGTATGTTATGAAATTTAATTATTACTAATGAACAGTTAGAACACGGCTAATATTCTCCTTGAACATACATAAAGCTCAATTAAGGCTCTGTTAATTATTGGAAATCAGATTAATACTTGGATAATAAATACTTCTTATGTCAGCTATAAATATTTCTGAAAGGTTGTTCGTTATACTGTCGACATTAGTCTTGATTGAACTATTTAGTAGTTTGTTTACATGATTGTAGTTGATAATATGGAAATACGGTAGGTGCGCGTTTATTCACGACTTTTTTATAATGTTACAATAGACGGCAAACAACATTGTAGGAATAGCCAATGAATAGCGCTCAATCATAGCTACATCGTATATCCTGGCTGATTAAATACTGCCTAGGTTGAATTCCATGCTAGATCGAGGGGTATATTACAAATCTAAACTCATGTTTTAATTTCATGTTGATATCTAAGTCACTAAACCATTCCAAATCACTAAGTTTCATAATGCGGCTAAGCAAATGCGTTACACAAGAAAACTGTAAAATCCTATATTTTGTAACAAGCAAATTGTTTACTGTAAGTCTTCCATAATTCATAAATAAATAAAATAACGTACTAAATAAAAAGTTTTTCGTAGCTTCAGAAACCATGAACAGATTTTTATTAAAATAAAAGAATGAAATTGTTTGCTTTGAAACTTAAGCAAGTTAGAAATCTTATAAGCAAGATAAGAGGAGTCTTTGCAGCCCAGAAAACGAGATTAGTTTGTCGAGCGAGCTTTGTATATTGCGTATCGGTGCACTGACGGATACAAAGCAGCTGTGAGACAAATATGGCAGATTTGTAATACAGGAGGATCAACATATTATAAGGCTACGACACGTGGTGGAGTGACCAATATGGGAAGATTCATTATTCTGATTGGAATGAGACGAAAAACATGGGTCAACAACAACAACTATGACGGCACGGTTGGCGCCGGTTGGCGATCGACTGCTGCGCTGCGTGTCGCGGGTTCGATCCCCGCACGGAACAAATATTTGTATGGCCCACATATAGTTGTTCCGGGTCTGGCTGTTTTTATATGTGAGTTTAAATGTTTGTAAACGCACTCACGATACACGAGAACTTCCTAGTGTGAGGCAACGTTGTTAAAAAAAAAACTAAGTTTTTCTAAAATAGCGAAGTTCCTAATTCAAAAATTGAATTTAATAATCAAAAACCCACTTACATGACGCACGAAATAGCTTTAAAGCTGTGTAAAACTAGAGTAAACCACACCATGAGGCAAAGGGTAATGTTATCGAAATCGTAGTGAAACAAAATCTACAAATTAACTCGACGCGCAGCGGTGTCACCAATATAGGGATTGAAGAAAGAAGAATAAATGGACAATCTTATCTATATAGGTTATTTAAATAGCTTTGCAACAGTGTCAAAAATAACGATATACCATGAGTTATACACACTTACCATCCAAAATCACAATAGACGAGTATGTACCGAGATGAGAAAATCCTTCTTCACTTGTATCTTCGATATCGGTCGTTTGGTTCTTACACCTAATAACTAGACCAAATATGAAATGTGCCACGATATCATTCCTTGGCAAAGATGTGAATAAAAATGTAACAAGACTGGAGAATGCTAGCAAGATCAATAACTCATAGTGCACGCCTATCAACCTAAGGATTCGACACTCCACCGTATAGTTTCCTAACTGTGAGTGCTGAGCAAGATAAAGGTAGAAAACGTATTTTGTCCTAAATATATGACACGCGTATACAAAAATAAATGAAAGGAAACACATACAGAGCAAAACAAATATTAATGAAAAACTAAGAGCCGGAAAGAAAATAGTTGGATATAGTTGGCTGTTTCATCGACCTCAAGCAACGAATATTTATCTCCGTCACACGTAACTATCGCTTGCATATGGACGGGGAGGACTGGCCGTCGGATAATTTAGAACCTCGAAGCATTTCGGCTTTCGATAGTTTAGCTTTACCGAAGTGAGCATGTATAGACAAAATCCATCAACGAAAATGTCATGTGCACATACTGTGGGGATGTAATATAAGAGAGGGTATAATCTGACTGTGCACTGACACAACGACAAGGAAACGTAAGCGCCTATTAAAAGCATAGCCTAACATCGGGCTTGTAATCACTGTGATTTTGATGTGCCATAAGTACACTTCCGGTTTATTCTGTGAAAAGCGGAAGTGTACTTAGAGCACACCTCAATTATCCAGAAGTAAAAATAAAACAGGTAAAAGCGTACATTTGGAAAACAGAACGAAACGAAGCGTTGAACATCGCAGCATAGAAGGAACCTGAGCAAAAGAAGTTATCGGGTACATAACATGCACAAAGAAAGGAAGTCTGAAGGAGAATTTCACACCGTCTATAACATTTTGTTTTAGGAGTTGAAAATTTGAAGGAAAAGGCCTTTTCCTCAATGAAGCCTCAAATAAACGATGAACAATTATACCGAAAATGAAAAAAAATTATTTTTGCGTTTTGTTTCTTTTGGCTTTATCAGGATTAGCACGAAATTCCAGAAAATATATAACCAGAGGAAAAATATAAGACATAATACAACTTGTACACAGTCAAGACGTTGCGTGTTGGTAAAGAAATAATCAAAATATGCCAAAATACCTTGTTTTATGTTTCATCAAATATTTGAGAGATGAAGCGAAACTCTTGACGTGACGAAATCTTGACTTTGACGTTTCAATTCACCGCGGTTACTTTAATTTTAGGATAAAGATAAAGAAAAGCCGATATTGGAGTTGACGTTCATATAATTTAAATTGTATTTTTTTTTGTTTTGTTTATATCGCTTGCTGAAGAATGAATTTTATTAAGAATTGCTGGGGAGTTTGTTCCGCCACTTCTTATCTCTAGCTAAAACACTAGGAAGTGGCGAAGGGCGGGCGTTGAGGGGCACTATTTTTGAAATTTTGATGTCCAAAATTAAAGAGCTGATTTTCTGGATGATTCGAAGTCTTTGTCTTTACCACTTCAAACATGGTCCAATCGAGACGAATAACAAACCCTAACGGCTATTTCAGGATAAGTTCCAAAAGTCAGCAATAAGGAGTAATTTTAAGATTTGGGCGATCAGAATACTGTCGTGCCAGATTCATGAAAAAGAAGACCATTGAATCACCAAGTACTAGATACTAAGTAATTCAATAGTCGTTGCTCCTCCAACGGCTAATATAAGTAAAGGTGAAGGGCGAGAGAGTAAGACATTATCGAGTTTTTGTGGAACCGTAGCTTCAACATTAGAATGATTTTAATTACATTGTCAGAAGTTGTAATGAAATAAGAATAGAGTTCATTTTTCAGTATTAAGTTACCTCAAAATGTAAATCTACCAGGTGTGTTTGCTTGTTAGATTTCTCTGAAGTCAAAGTATATGAATTAGATTATGATTACACACTCACAGCGCATTTAAAAAGCCAGGCTGGAAAACACAACTGCTGTTTCATTCCAGCAGAGAAATTGTTTGTCTGAAAAACAAAAGAACATTAGAAAAGGTTTCATACCTAACCTTTTCTAATGTTCTTTTGTTTTTCATGTGACATTTGTCATTATTGGCGAAAAATATTTGTAAAAATGTGTTCAATTTAAATGCAAAAAATATTATTTTGGCATATGAAAAACTCGTATGATAACACATAACCGATCCAACTTAAGATTTATTTAGAAATACTGTTGGACAAATACAATTATCCTTTTTTTTTTTTTTTTTTTTTTTTAGGATGGGAAATCATCAAAGGACTTCTTCCGCTCTGGGCGGAGCGGAAGGGAGTGTCAGACTTGACTGACTAAAACCCATCCATGTTCCTTCTTAGCCCTTTGCGTTCCAGGGGCACGGTATCTCTTTCGAACAACCCGCAGCCCTGGCAGGCATCGGCCCTCTCGGACCCCTTCCGATTTGCTGACATCTCCTTGAGGCGCGCGTGGAACACGAACGCGCCGTCGGCACGGACTGTCGTCATAAGACGGATGGACGGTGAGCTAGCCCATTACTCACCGTCCACAGGCCCGCGCAAATACAATTATCCTCCAGTGATATTTTGATAAGAATACAAACATACGTTTGCTATGAGAGGGTTGCATTATGATATAGAAAATGGCCTCCTGTTGAAACTGGGATCATTCTTACAAATACAATTTGAAACCGTGTACAGAGAGAGAGAGAGAGGTCACACATCCGCCAGGTCGCATACAGCCTGTACCTAGATGAAGTGCTCAAACTATACAGAATACAGAAGTTGATTAGAAACTAAATAGAATTCGTCTTAAACCCAAAAAAACTGTCTGGTGAAAATTGAGATCTTCGAATGGCTAAACGATAATCATAATTTTGATGCCAGGCTTTAGAGGCGATTTCGGATTCAAATTAAAAGTTTCTGCTTATTCTGTTGTTGGCGCTGATATTTTGAACATGCAATTCACAATATTTGAATTTTTAAAAAAGCTTTGACAGCCGTTGTCACAAGACAAAACCCAAAAAACAAATAATAGGTCTTTACCTATGAAATTGCCGTATTGCAGTACAGACTTTTTAAAACAAAAAAAAGTTTTGATTGGCTATGAGTTCTAAATTCAAACTATTTATTTACAACTATTTCCGCGATCAACTCGACAACCGTAATTCTTCTGATGTTTGGAAATTTCTAAAGTCTGTAGGCATAGGCAAATCACCTACCAATCAGTGCAAGGATGTGAACCTCGACGATCTTAATAAACACTTCTCTTTTCTTCCCTTTTCTCTCGATTCGTCTGCCAAAGCTGCGACCCTGGAGAAGCTTTCCAGATTACCTTTGCCACAATGTTCTCTTTTTAACCTTAGCGATGTTTCTGAGGATGACGTTAAGAAATCTGTCCTTGCGATTACATCTTCAGCAGTCGGTAACGATAAGTTGTGTTCAAGAATGATTACTCTTATCCTTCCCTCTTTACTTTCTGTTCTGACTTACATCTTTAATAACTCTTTTTCTAGTTGTTCTTTTCCTTTAGTTTGGAAGCAGGCTCACATTATACCTTTACCTAAAACTAACAATCCATCCTCGCTATCCCACTTTAGACCTATCTCTATTCTCCCATTTCTTTCCAAAGTTTTTGAGCACTTAGTCCATAAACAATTAACATTTTTCTTGACGTCAAACTCTTTAATATCCCCTTTCCAATCGGGTTTCCGCTCGGGTCATAGTACTGTCACTGCTCTTTTGAAGGTAACTGACGATATCCGCTGGGCAATGGAGAGTAATTCACTTACCGTACTTGTATTGCTTGACTTCAGTAGTGCCTTCAACTCAGTGGATTTCGACATTTTGCTAGGTATCCTCAAATCTTTAAATTTTTCCTCTTCTACTTTAGCCTGGTTCAATTCTTATCTTCGGGGACGTTCTCAGTGCGTTCGCCTTGATGAGACTTTCTCTGATTGGTGTAGCCTCACCGAAGGTGTCCCTCAGGGTAGCGTTCTCTCTCCTCTTCTTTTTTCAATTTTCATTAACATGGTTACCTGTGTAATCGCTTCTAATTTCCATCTTTATGCAGATGACCTGCAGCTCTACCGGCATTTTAATGTAGCTGATGCGGATTCCGCCATTGCTGCTATAAATCATGACCTGGCTTGTATCAGCGCCTGGGCTAAGTCATTTGGTCTGCAAATTAACCCAACAAAATCTCAGGCCATGATTATAGGCAGCAGATTTGTCCGAAATGCGGCTGTTGTTGCATCTTTGATGCCTTTGTACCTCGATGGTGTTCGCATCGATTATACAGATACTGCCAAAGATCTGGGTGTTACTGTTGATTCGAATCTGTCGTGGCGAGCTCAAGTCAGCGAGGTCAGCCGTAAGGTACACTTTTCTCTACACTCGTTGAAATGCCTTCAGAACCTCCTGCCTTTGAAGACTAAAATTTCTTTGGCACAAACCCTTATTCAGCCGATAATAGATTATGCCGACGCCTGCTACCTGGATGCTACTGAGGAGCTATTAAATAAGCTTGAGCGCTTGCAAAATTTATGTATTCGCTTTATTTTTGGTATCCGTAAATATGACCACGTTTCTCACCTTCGCAAAGAACTCAAGTGGCTCCCAATCCGCCTTCGCAGGAACACTAGGATCCTATGTCTCCTCTTCAATATCCTACACAACCCGTCCTATCTTTCTTACCTGCGCGAGCGTTTTTCTTACGCACGTCCCAGTGACGTGCCATGTAGATCGCACCTTAGATCCATCCTTAAATCCCATCCTCATAAATCCAGCTATTATTCCTATTCCTTCTCTGTTCATGTTGTAAGGCTATGGAACTCACTTCCACCTAGCATTCGTGATTTAAAGACCATTTCGTTGTTCAAAACCCGAGTGAAAGAGCATTACCTTTCCTCTCAATTCTGATTTTTATATATATGTATTTTTATATCCTAGCTTTATTTATTTATATATGTATTTATATTTAAAATAGTATAGGTTAAGTTAGTTAAGGCACATAAACACATTTTTCTCTTCATTCTCTCACACACTATCGTCTACATTTCTTTTTCATTTTTCCTTTCGCAGGTCTGCTGGCAGAAATTTCGTATGAAATAAGCAGTACCTTTGTACTCAAATATTTTATGTTTTTTTTCCTGTGATTTCTACTGTGTGTACATAAATAGTAAAATAAATAAAGGAATTTTGAACCGAATTGTTACGTGCGACGAAAATTGGATTCTTTTTGACAATCGAAAGCGCTCAGCAAGTTGGTTAGATCCTGGTTCGGTACCAAAGCAATGTGCAAAACGAAAAATGACCCCTAGAAAGGTGATGGTCACAGTTTGGTGGTCTAGTGCTGGTGTGATTCATCATAGCTTTTTACAAAACGGCGAGAGCATTACTGCAGATGTGTACATTGAAGAACTGACCACAATGATGGCGAAACTCGCACGTCTGCAACCAGCTTTGGTCAATCGGTCGTCTCCACTGCTACTTCACGACAACGCGCGGCCCCATACTGCACAACAGACCGTCTCTAAGCTGCATGAGTTGGGTTTGGAAGCTCTCCCTCATCCGCCATACTCACCAGATCTTGCGCCTTCCGACTATTACTTTTTCCAAAATTTGGACAACTTTTTAGCGGGAAAAAAATTCAATTCCCGAGAGGCAGTACAAAACGCCTTTGAAGAGTTTGTTGTCTCCCGTCCAGCTGATTTTTTCAAGAAGGGCATCCATAAACTGCCACAGCGTTGGCAAAGATGCATTGATTGCAGGGGTGATTACTTTGAATAAAAGAAATAAATAAGTTCGAAAAAAAAAATACTTTAACTTTTTTCAAACAAAACGGCAATTTCATAGGTAAAGACCTAATATACACACATCAAAAGTGTCTAGGGATCAAGCATTTTTATGCGGATTTCTTGAGATTGAGATGTGGCTTTGTAATAAATTTATGATTTTATAAATTTATATGGATCCTTTTTGGTGCATTTCATAATTTGAATCAGGAACTGTGAATCAAATTCGAGTAAAAGATGAAAATCAGCTGTCAATATTTTCCCTATAAAAACATACAACGCATTGAAGACATTATTAGTGCTACTGTTTCCCTACTACTGATTAAAACCAACGTTATTATGGAGCGGCGACGTCATTTAAGCAGGGAAGAAATGCTCAGAGCCGTGGGAATGATAGAAGCTGGTTCCCGGCAACGTACTGTGGCTTTAGCTCTGAATACAAGTCAGAGTGTTATCAGTCGACTTTGGACACGTTACCGAAGCACTGGTACCGTGGCTGAGCGCCATGGAGGACGGTATCGCTGCACCACACGGAGACAAGACCGATACATTCAAATCTTAACTCGAAGAGCTCCAACAATAACCGCCATGATGTTAGCCGTGAGGCTTCATCACTCTTCAGAGAACTTAATAAGCGACCAAACAGTCAGAAACCGCTTGCATGAAGTGAACCTTCATTCCCGAAGACCGCTACGGGTACCACCTATAGCAATGCACAATCGTAGGATTCGATATCAATGGGCTCTTGAACACAGAAATTGGGCAGAAGAACAATGGCGTTTCGTGTGCTTTTCTGATGAGTCTCGTTTTGGTATGAGACCGGATACAAGACGTATACGACACTGGAGAACCCCTGGACGCCAACAGCGATTAAAATCCTGCCAGGAAGTCCATCCTTATAGTGGTGGAACCATCATGGTATGGGCGGGTATTTGGATCGGCGGAAGAACTGAGTTGATTTGGATCAGAGGCAACCTCAACGCTCAAATTTATGCTGAGACGATTGTATCAGACGTCATCGTTCCTCTACAAGTGCAAATCGGTCCCTTATTTCAGTTAATGCATGATAATGCACGACCGCACACCGCAAGAGTTGTAAGACAGACTCTCGCCGCAGCTAACATCAATGTCCTGCCCTGGCCTGCTCAGTCGCCAGACTTGAACCCGATTGAGCATGCATGGGATATGCTACAGAGAAGAGCTCTGCCGAATATGGAGGGTATCCAGTCGCAAGAAGACCTTTTTTTGTTGTTGCAACGAACATGGGCGGCCATTCCACAGCGTGATTTGGATGAACTCATTTTGAGTATGCCAAACCGATGTTCTTGTGTTGTTAGTGTTCGCGGTAGAAACACGGATTATTAATTGTTTAAGTTACCCAATAAAATTTTAAAGAAAACTGTTATTTCAGTCTTTTTTTCGAACTTTAATGTTAGTGGTTCAAATGTCAAAAATCCCTTTATTAGAAAATGGCAAATTTCTTTATTAATGCAAAGGTGACTTGGTTTATCGTTACTGTGACAAACGAAAACACTTTATTTGATGAATCCTTAAAGAAAATTTTAATTAATATCAATCAGGAGAAAAGTTATTGCAAAAATATATGTTGATCCCTAGACACTTTTGATGTGTGTAATAAGATTATTAATTAATTACAATTGAAGATCTAGCTCCTCCCATGTAGGGAGACGAGTAAAATACCATCTGCTTTAAATTCTTATAGATTTTCAAGCGCGCCGGCTAGTTTCAAACTATTTCTCAATAGAGTGTTTGACAGCCGTTGCCACAAGACAAAACCCAAAAAACTAATATAATTCTGCTTATGAGAAGAGAAAAACCACACAGCCAGAAGTTCGGTCGCAACGCGACACCCCTTCGCGAAGCATTGCCCCGGGCTCCACTAGAATGACGGCGTGGTCAGCGCGACTGCGCCGCTCCTCTCTGACGGCAACTGTCATTAGGGACTTATTATTTATTTGTAAATATGTTTATTAAGTGTTTTTTTTATACTTTGTGTTAGTTGGTAAGTTTTAGTTTATTCCATTTTTTTATTTTATGTTCAGCGCCGGCTGTAGCGACGCCGGAATAATTAGTGCCAGTCAACCTGTCACATCACTGGATGTGCAACTGGTAAGATGCCCTCATTGCTCCCAGGCTCGTTTTTTTAAAGGTGAACGGGGGCTTAAGATACACTATGGCAAGGTCCACAAACCTCATAGTGTACCTTTGTGCCCCCTAGCCACATGCCCGACATCCTCACCTTTGGAACAAACTTTGTGGAAAACATTGTCCAAATTCAAAAATTCCACACCGGTCCTAAAGAGAGTTCCTCGGGGCGCGAGACACTCTGTTGCACTGAGTTTAGCACGATGTGTCCGACTCGCGACCCAGGAGAACTCACAACATGCTTGGGAGCAATTACTCACCTTCCCTTACAGGATTCTGCATGTCCAAAAAAATTTGGCTACTCAAAAATCATTGACATCACAAATTAAAGAAAACTGCAACAATCGGCCCGTATTTTAGATTCCAAATTACCGTTCTTCAATAACTTTTCACAGAAAGGCGTTTGTGGTCATTTGGAATCTAAACTAAGTGAGGGTGACATAAGAGGTGCGGCCAGAATACTGTTCAGCAGTGATGTGGTGGCGCCTTACTCTCAAGAGACTATTTCAGCCCTGGAGAGCAAACATCCAGCGCCTGCGGCTGGTCTCACCTTTCCCGACACACCCGTCCACCCCGACCCCCTTCAGGATTCACCTTTTATCGAAATTACAGCCCCACAGTTGATCGCAGCCGTAAGCTCTTTCCGGAGTGGTTCTGCCGGCGGTCTCGACGGACTGACTCCACAACATTTAAAAGATTTGTTGAGTTCGGGCGCCGGGGCAGCTGGTGAGTCGCTCTTGAAGGAGCTTGCGGTTCTAATCAATTTAATGCTCTCCGGCGGTGTGAACGATGCCGTCGTCGATGTCTTGTATGGGGCTAACTTATGTGCCCTGCGCAAGAAGGACGGCGGCATCCGTCCCATTGCCGTCGGTTGCACCTACAGGCGTATGGCAGCCAAAATATGTTGCAAGCTGTACAGCGAAACGCTTGCAACTAAGTTTCAGCCCCTTCAACTTGGTTTTGGTTCTAGAGGGGGCTGTGAGGCTGCCGTACATGCCTTATCTTCTTTTCTTAACGCAAAGAAAGGTGAGGTCATTCTCAAGGTTGACGTCAAAAACGCTTTCAATTCCGTAAATAGGGACACTTTGTTGGCTGAAGTTAAAAAAAATCTACCCGAAATTTATGGTTTTATCTGGCAATGTTATAGGCATCCATCAAAATTATTATACAAGGACAACGTTTTGGAATCTGCAGTTGGTTGCCAACAAGGTGACCCTCTCGGGCCTGTCATTTTCAGTTTAGCTATTCATCCCATAATCGAACAACTAAATTCAAAATTTAACGTATGGTATTTAGATGATGGAACGCTAGGAGGTGATGTTGACACCGTTTTGCATGACCTTCAACTCCTCAAACAAAAATTTAAATCTATTGGCCTGGACCTTAACCCCTCAAAGTGCAAAATTTACCTCTCTGACGTGACTGACAGACAATCGACTATTGATAAATTTAATGCAATAGCCCCACAAATCAAAATTTTAGAAAAAAGTTCCCTGCATCTCCTAGGTTCACCTGTTTTAGAAGATAGTTTTTCATCTTTCATCGAAGAGAAAATCAAACATTTTACTGATATTTCGGATAGACTCTCCAAAATTAACCTACATTCGGCTTTCACCCTTATCAGATATTGCTGTTTTGGTCCAAATTTTATGTATTTTCTCCGTTCTTCGCCTCTTTGGACGAAACCAGAACTTTTGGACAAAATTGACCAAATTATTCGCAACACATTAACATCCATTCTTAATGTGGCCCTGGACGACCGAGCGTGGCTGCAAGCTACCCTACCAATTCGTTTTGGTGGCCTCGGCGTCCGCAAAATTTCTAGTGTAAGCATACAGTTCCTGTCGTCTGTCCACAGCACTGAAAAGCTAACCAGGAAGATTTTAACTCTCTCCCTGGTTGATTCGGAAGTGCCGTGCTTGGCGGTCGCAGAGGACGCCTGGAAAGTGGCTTGCCCGGATACGGATCGGCCCGAGAACCCATTTTCCCAGAGACAGTGGGATGAGCCGCTCTGCAGGTTGGTACGGAATAAACTTATTAATACGTCTACCAATACTGCTGAGCGTGCCCGCCTGCTGGCTGTGGGTGAGTGGGAGTCGGGTCTCTGGCTTCAGGCACTACCGTCACCTAACATAGGCACTATGCTAGGTGACACAACATTCCGGCTCGCTACATGTCTGCGATTGGGCGCTCCTTGCGGGGCTCCACATCGCTGTCGATGTGGTGAAGCAGTCGACGGCCTCGGACACCATGGCCTTTCCTGCAGTAAGAGTGCAGGTCGGATAGCGCGGCACGCTAGCATTAATGATCTTATTCGTCGTGCTCTTGCCACCGGGGTGGCAGCTGTCTTAGAACCCAATGGCTTGGCACGCGTCGATGGGAAGAGACCAGATGACATGACCATAATGCCATGGAAGTTGGGTAGGCCTTTGGTGTGGGATGCGACTTGCGTCGACACCCTTGCGCCATCCCATCTTCCTAGCACGGTGAGCTGGTGAAAACCTTAAACGGCGCAAATACAATAACTTAATTGGTAATTATGTGTTTGAGCCGTTTGGGGTTGAAACGCTAGGGCCATGGGGCCCGAGTGCCCACCTTCTGTATCGAGATATCGCTAAACGGTTGGTCGACTCTTCACGTGACCTGGCCTTTTTTTTGCCCAAAGAATCAGCATTGCCATCCAACGTGGCAATGCGGCCAGCGTTCTGGGCACTTTTCCTGTTGACAGCGATGTGGACGAATTTTTTGACGCCCTGTAATTTTGATATTTGTACATATTTTATTATTATTTTAGATATATTTGTAGTTTGTAAATAATGTAAATATGTAGTTCATCTAATATAGTATAGAGATGGGCTGAAAAAAATCACATTTAATCAATTGTATCTACAGCACAAATATCACCTTCCAACGGAAAATTGTTTTACTTTACCACAAAAAGAAACAAAACACACAACGTATTTCTACGCCACTTTAAATAACAATATCGAATAATAGTATTTACATGCGTAAAACTTTATTCCACCTATGCATTCTATTATAATAATGCAGAAGTAACTTCGTCCGTCTGTTACCGTTTCACACCTAACCGGCTGAACAACTTCCGTTTAACACAAGAAGCATTACCTGGGTTTGGACCTAGAATCCTTTTTATTTCGGACGGACGTTTCCTTGGGGAAATTTCCGAGCTACACACTCGCGTTGCCACAGTCAAAAGACCTAGGATACCCAAAAATCCGTTCCAATTTGTATCTAATATTTACTGAGACAATATGGCGACAGCAATCTACACAAAACCAGGGATTCAGTTTATTATTTGAGCCCCAATTTCCCGACGCCTGCCGATCGCCAGATCCGCTTCTGAGAATATTAGCGTCCTCACTAATCCCTGCGGATGACCTGCCTCAAACGGTTGTAGTCGGGCCTTGGAAATGTCTACAACTTATGAAAACGGTGACAATATTATGCATAATAATTATATAATATTTCGTCGTTTCATGTTTTATTTATTATTCTCCTTTATTCATTCCTATAGAAAATATATATACCAAGGCCCAAGCTACCGGCAGTCAGGGTTCCAGAGGAAGGAACCTCTTAACAATACGAGCCGTGCCCAGGAGAGCCCATGTTGGCCTATGTGAAATAAAAATATTTAGATTTTTTTAATTTGAATGAAGCCAGCTGCTTAACAAGAGTCTCGTCAGGTATTTGTACAGGCTTTTGGCAATTAAGCTATTGGCTGACACTACTATCGACACAATAATGCCTGAGTTCACATCCCAAAAGTCGACAACCTCGCGAGGCTAGTCAAGATACTTCATTTTATTATTTGCGTATCTGCCCCTGGCATCACTACGTATAGAAAAGTATTAGGATACCAGATCTGCCACCTTTTACAAACGATAACTTCAAAAACAAACGGTCAGTTAACTTGGGATCGCGTTACCTCGTGCTCGGTGGACGTACTATTTTAATCTAAGCGATCTATTACTATTTTGTGAAACGTTTGATTGAACTATCAAGAATTATAAGTAAAGTTTCTTTGACAAGTGTTATTTCATTGAGATACCGCCTCCCTACCCGATAATCCACGCCTAAAACGGAGCGACCAAAACTAAATTGAAAGCATACTATTTCAGTAGCCATTTAAACAGGCCCACCAATACTCGATGAAAGTTTTTTTATAAATTAGTATGACTAAGCAAACCCCTGTAACTATTACAAGACTCGAAGGCCTCGTATTTTAACCAATCTGGATCCCACGAACTGCGTCAAAAGGATTTGGTAGCATGTGCCGCTAAAAGTTTGTTTGGACGAGCTCCTAATTGTTTCCTTCGCTATCCCCTGCTATTTGTCTTTACCTAAGTAAACGCTGAAGTAGGACAGTGTTTCAAGGTTATGAACGAAACCTTTCAAATACCTGGTAGTTTATGAAATACGATTGATTTAATGGTCTTTGAGAGGGAAATGTTTTTGCATCGGAAAACATTTTAAACTTACACTGTAACTTACGGGACATTTTCCGTGATTTCAAATTATTGTGAGCTCCGGATATTTAATTTAGTTTAGTTATATACAGTGAAAGCTCTAAACAGTGTTTTTGTAAGCATAATAACTGACGATTTAAGGTGGTTACAAAATAAGTAAATAATAATACATGAACAAAAAGTACAATATCGACCCAGTGACAGAAATCCAAAACTTATCCTAAACGGCAGCCCTGATAGAATACATAACAGGCCCATACCGTTTACTGTCCACAAATACCAGCAAAGTCTGTCCCTCTAATGCTGGTTCTTCGCTCCTCTGCATCAATTTGTGGATTCTTATAACCATAAAGAGAGCATTGATATGTTTAACCTCTCCGCTAACTTTAGGGAATTTGTAACAGCCATGTTGCCAGTACAAATTTTCCGTATAACTTTTTCTTGTCTCAGTTTTTTCGGTTCGCTCACAATCGGTATACTTGAATGAGGCTTGCTCTGAGGGATGCGATCTTTCGTGGGTGTTCCTCAGGGTAGCGTCTTTACTCTTCTTCTTTTCTCCGTTTTCATTAGCGCTATCACTAAGGTCTTAACTTCACATTACTATCTCTATGTAGACGACCTGCAGCTCTATCCCCATTTTCAACTCGAAGACCTTCCTGGAGCCATCGCTATCACAAGTAAAATAAATGATTGAAAGAAGTGAAGTCAATTTCTTTTACACTACTACCTCTTAAATGCGTTAGAATACGACGAGTGTCATTTAATTTAGTATATTTCCATTTCGTATTATTGAAAAAACGTACGAAAATTAAAACACCCATCATAAATTGTTATTGTTATGGAATTAGTAATTGTCGAATTTTAATGTCCTTGTAACTGGCAGGTTTAATTGTTATACTGGCAGGTTATGTTTGTGGCCTTTAAGTGGAGTTTTAGAATAGGAAAATGGTTTGTAATTTGATAGGAAAAATTACGTGTGTATTTTTGTCAGACGGAATGTCAGTAAGCAGTCTGCAAATGTCGTTATACTAAAATGGTTTGATAAGTTGTCTTTATGTGGTTTTGATATAAAGAATGTTATTTTGATAAGGGGTATTCGGAGTAAATTAAAAGTGAACGGAATAGAGTTGTTTCAGTAAATGTAAAGAAGGGTCCCAATGAATTAATCGAGGTGACGTATAACAATATGAGGGGCAGGGTTTTACTGGTTTAGGAACCATCAGAGTTTAAACCCACAACATAAATGACTTAATTACAGGACTGGAAATAACATAGTGATATAAATATTGGCGTTGCAGTGCAAAAAAAAAACTATTGCAATTCCTATTATATTATAAGAAAATAAACGCACAAGGTAAACTTGTTCTTTTGAGTTCAATTTATTGGTCAAATATTTCAATTAAGAAGAATAGATAAAACACGAATGCTGACATACGCAACAAAACAAAACTCACGGATGCAAGCCACAAGCCATGACACTGAAGTGGAAGTGGGCAGGCCATATAGCCAGGTACCAGGATAACAGATGGACATTACAAATAACAAAATGGTTTTTTTCCAGTGGACAAAGACAAAATGAACGGCAAAAGAAACAATGGGTTGATGATATCGTAAAATAGCTGAGAAAAACTGGATGAATACCGCTCAAGATAAATAAAAATTAAAAAAGATTGAAGAGGCTTGTAACCCTACAGCCATACACTAAAATATATTTTGTTTTACATCATTAAGAATGTATTTCGAATTGTTAATAAAATGAGATTGTTCATCATTTTCCATTTCGTATCAAAACAAAAACTTACGAAAAAGAATACGCCATCATAAATAGCTTAAAATCAAGAACTGGACACATTACAACACATTTTAGAAATAGATGGCTATATTTATTCTAAAAACAAATAGCATAGTAATTTACACTATTGGTAAAAAAGTAAAAGCGTTTTTTCGAAAGTATGTAGAAGTAATGAGATTGTCCGTCATTTGCCATTTCATATCATTATAAAAACCTTCGATAATTAATACGCCAAACATAAATAACTTCAATTCAGGAACTAGAAAGAACGTTTTAGAAATAGATGGCTATATTTATTCTAAAAGCATTAAAGAACGTGGTAATCACCACAACATAATTACATAATTGGTGTTGCTGTGCAGAAAACATTGCGATGTCATGCATATAATTAAAACGATAAAAACAAAACAAGGTAACCACGTTCTTTTGAGAAATATTGGTATACTTACTCATGAACCTGATCCAGTAAAAAGAAAAAAAATCTGTTGAAAACTAAATTGAAACGAAAAGCCACTGAAAGCATGGATTCTCCAAACAAATTAACCTAGTATGCAATCAAACTATACTCCATACTAGTGCTCTCAGTCTTCCATGCGATAACGTGAAGCGAATGATTATTCATCGAATCATTGCAAAGGTGTTGGATGGACTATTTGATTGGCAGCTGGATAAGCACTTAACACTCCAGGACGCCCAATTTGGGTTTAAACCGATTTTATCCACGGAGACAGCTATCCTCTGTCTCAAACAGACTGTTCAATACTATGCAAGTAGGAAAACTCCTGTTTATGCGTGTTTTCTGGACCTCTCCACGGCTTTCAATCTCATGTCCTACGACTGCCTATGGAGAAAATTATCAAATGTTAAGGAACTTCCAAGCGATCTCATTAAAATGCAAAAGTTTCGGTATAATTACTAATAAAATTACTTTAAGTGGGCTGGTATCCTGTCGGATGCATACGGAGGTTGGAATTCGGAGTGAGGCAAGGGGAACTAAGCTCACCCAAGCTTTTCAACCTATACGTAAACGACCTGATCTGTGAGCTCAGTAATACCGTTTTTAACGAAATGAATGTTATATTTCAATCTAAAATTATGTTGTCAGACTTTGAACGATCTGTCATAAAAGTGTTTAAGGCGGTTTTCCCGGAAACTACAAAAAAGGTGTTTTTTTAACAACAAATATCTGGAAACAAGACTAGGCAATGATTTTGAAAACAAAATAAGTCACCTTAACTGCATTGGGTGATTTAGGTCTGCAAGAAATTCCAACGGCATTGCTTCTAATTGAAGACCACGTACTACCGAAAGATGGTTAAAAAGTTAGTGCGTGGTTTGGGAAGTATGTAGAAGTGATGAGATTGTCCGTCATTTTCCATTTCGTTTCATTATAAAAACCTTCGAAAATTAATACGTTTTAGAAATATGTAGAAGTTTATATTTATTCTAAAAGTAAAAGAACGTGATTTACACAATTGGTGTTGCAGTGCAAAAAAACATTGCGATGTCATGTATAAAATTAATACAATGAACAAACAAGGTAAACAGGTTCTTTTGAGTAAAAATATAGGTCAACATACTCATGAACCTGAACCAGATAAAAAAGAAGAGTTTTAGTTGAAAACTACATTGAAAAGATAAGCCACTGAAAGCATGGATTCTCCAAATAAATTATCCAGGCATGTAATCAAACTTTACCCCACATTAGTGCTCACAGTCTTCCAAGCGATAACGCGAAGCGAATGATTATTCATCGAGCGAATGATTAGACTTTTGACGAGAAGGAATTACTTGCAGATGTAAAGGTCTTCTCAATTTATTAAATTAAACGATGAGAAATATTGAAACGGACCTTAAATACATGATGAAGAGTGTTAAGTATTCAGTACAAAGACTAATTTCAAATATCTTCACAATTCCCCATATTGGTTAATGGATAGAACGTTCATGACATGTCCAGTGATGTTTGGTCTGTTTTATACTATCCAAGGAAAAACTGAAACCTCTGACAAAACTTCGCTGTTAATATATGGATTGCCAGCACACAAGTCTCTTAACTGTTATAAAATGATCATATTAGAATCTATTCGTACCTACATACGTTTTAAACTAAATGAATGTTGTACTTCAACTTAAAATTATATTGACGGACTATGGCAAAGCTGCCATAGAAGCGGTTAAGACCATTTCCCGGAAACTTTACAAAAAGGTTGTTTTTTCATTTAATCCAGAATATCTGAAAACAAGTGCAGGCTGCTGGTCTCGCACAAATATTGGACAGGACAATGATTTCGCTAATTTAGTTACGGCTTATTAGGGGCTAGAAGAAATTTCAACTGCCTTCAGTCAGATTGAAGACCACGTACTACCGAAAGATGCTGAAATTAAGTGCGTGGTTTTAGAAGTAATATGTAGAAGGTGCAAGATGCTGATCTTACACAAAAATATACGGACAGGACCTTGATTTCGCTAACCAAATAAGGCACCTAACTGCATTGGGCTAGAAGAAATTCCAAGAGCCTTCCACTTAATTGAAAACCGCATACTACCAAAAGATACTGAAAAAATAAGTGCAAGAAAATAAATGTAGAGGGTGCAACCTGCTGGGCTTGCACAAAAATATGGACAGGACAATGATTTCACTAACAAAATAAGGCACATAACTGAATTGGCTTATTCTTAATAATTTAATATATTTTTCGGACGGAATTCCGCTCTCAAACAGAATTCCGCCTTATCGAAGACCAGATACTACCGAAAGATGCTAAAAAAGTAAGTGCGCGGTTTTCGGATTTTATGTCAGCTAATGGCGTCACCTTTTCCGATAAATCTTTGATCTTTTTGGTTTTAAAAATGACTTATTATATCGGTTAAAATGAAATAAAACAAGCCTTAGCACCTAGTTGAGACACTACCAATATATCCACTGCGCTTATTGTCTGTAGGTACCAGTATAGTTTGTCGCACAAGCGTTAAACGCACATCCATTCGTTGACCTCACATAGTGTTGTCCAGGAAAAGTATTTTCAAAAATCCATCCTAACCGCATTAATCCTATATCAGAAGGAATCCTCTCACAGCGCCAGTTTGGTATTTGTCTGAAGAGCGGAGAACCTTTAAAGCTACATTCCCTGTTCGCCAGTTTCAAGTGAATAGTAAAGAAAATGGTCGCCCCCTGTTTTTTCGACTTTGAAAAGACATCTGAAAGTGTTCCTCGAAAATCTGTTGATAAAACTAGAATGTTCTGAAAAATTGGTAAGTTTCCGTTCGCACGACCTCAAGTTAAGTTACCGAGATCTCTGCTTACCTAAGAAGAGTACATAATCTCTGCTATGGTGATAAGATAAACTACTTGAATATTGTTACTAAGAAGTGATTTCGAACCTAATCTGTTCATTCCAATTGACTTAATTGACAGATTTAACGATAATTCTAGGAGTTAAGTCACAATGGCAGGAGGTATTAGATCTTTTCGATAAATATTCACGATCCAATGCCACGATCCTGAGCTGTACGGAAAATCTGCTTGATTCATTTAGTAAACAGGTAAGATATAGTTGCCTAGTAATGAATTCCCATTTTTGCGACGTTTTCTTTAGCATCGTCAAACGTTTAGTGTAGCAAGATAGTATTCTTCATTTTTCACCGTTTTCGTTTGCTTTTTTTTGAGTTTCGTCACTGAACTTTTAATTCTATATTTCTCTAGCAAATTAGCAGCACTAAAATGTGAAAAACATTCTGGAATATCAGAATCGATATACCATAAAATTCACAAAGAACTTGAACAATCATGTATTGCTAAAGAAACTCGTGCAAAAAGGCGTATGTAAGTTGCGAACTACGGACCTTTTGGGTCGTAGTTCGGTTCAGTAACTTTTAGAGTTCCATTTGTTCATATTTTATGTAACAGGTCCATACCTACGTGGTCCTTTGACACGGAAATATGGATAAAAACTTTTGATTTAGCTTTTACCAAGAGACCTGAAAAATGTTCGAATCAAAAGATTCGAACATTTTTCAGGTCTCTTGACAATTTCAAAGCGCCTGTGCACTCTATGTTGTGTGGTTTTCAACATGGAAGTCAGTGCTAATGAAAAAACTAAAATATAGTATTTATTTGCTCATCATTACGCTTAACCAAAATATATATATACTAGACTAGTAAATGGGGCATCTGACTCGCGCACCGAGGGTCCCGTACAAATTTGTATGTTGATGGTTTTTCCATAACGAAAATCAGGTGTCCAAGATTTATGTTCATAAGCTTTTATGAAAAAGTAAGTCAGATTGAAGACCAAAATTAATTGCAGTTGGAATAATTCTCTCTTATACATCGATACACGTTACTTTTAATTCTCTAACTGCAAATATTTTGTAATCGTTTTTTTTTTAATGTGATATCAACAAATTAACGATTCTCTTTTCTTTGCTGATGCTGTAAGATCTTGCTTCTTACTAAATTTCTTGATACCAGCGGAAGTACCCTGTAGGTTTTGATTTACTTGCGAAAAATATGCGAAAATGCCATATCCATATATTGTGTGAAGAAGCTTGATTTTTTTAGAGTTCCAAGGGACCATAGACATTACAATTAATAATTGAATGAATGAATAGAATTAAGTAATAATTTATTTTTACACCACCATGCGTCCTTCTGAAAAAGGGTCTTGACACACCGACGGACAGCAAAGTGATCCTATAAGGGTTCAGTTTTTCCTTTTCATAAACGGAACTCTAAAAATAAGCACAAAAAGAATAATTAAGTAGGGGAAGTATGCGTCATATTCACGCAAAACGGCCATTGCTCAGCATAATGCTGTGTCAGCATGAGTGATTGAACACAGCGCTGGTTTTGCGCTGAAATACGGTAATGATTCAGAACATTCTTTACCCTATTTCACCAAAGTGTATTTGGTATTTGGAAATTATGATTTCTACACGACTCTCTATGGTGTTTGTTCCTTTAGAGTTTAAAACCTACAACGTACCTAAACATCGACATGACCGCGACTTCGTCCGCGAAAATTGTGTTATAATATAGCATATGTTACTCGGTAAAGATGTAGCTTTCATATGGTAAGAATTTTTAAAATCGGCCGAGTAGTTTCTGAGTGAAATCGTAATAAACAAACAAACAAGTATTATAAAATATTAGTTTAGATTATTTTAGCATATTTAAAAAATAAGATATTGAAACTTATTTTATACGCAGGGCCGAGGTCATTTTTACCATGAAGGACGCTTGTCCTTGAATCTAAAAATTAAAATGGGCGGTCGTGCGTTAAAACTTTTGATTGGTCAATAAAACAAATAAACGGCTATTTTAAATAGTACAATGTTACCCCAGGGGTGAATGTAACTTATCCAGTCCGGGGTTCGGCGCCCGAATGAAGTGAATAATAAGCCAATAGTTCGAGGGACTAAATAAGTATTTAACCCAAGGTAAACACTGTGTTTTTCCTTACGAATACAAGGAAATTAAAAATAAAAACATGAATTAGCTAAAAAAAATTGCCGGATTGCCGCTTTCCCACCTATTTTGTTTTTTTTTTTCTGTGGCCAGCCAGCTATTCAGCCATTATTATTCATTTTCATCATTGAAAAATTAGTAAATATTTTGCCCAACTATGTTATTTTAAAGAAATTGCTGAAACTAAATTATAATAAAGATATTTAAAAAAAATAAATATTCTTTAGTCAATAATTAACTTTAAGTTATTTCAATTTTACATCGTGGCTTCATAGAAAGTTGGAACATGGTTCAATAAAAATGTCAAAATAGAACTAGTTTTTTTTTATAATTTGACATCTGTCAGTTGAAAGCGATTCTCCCTAGGGATAAAAAGTATTACTTTCATCCCGCTCCTCAGGCAACTTCAGACCTACTTTCAGAGTATGAGTAATGAAAAATAAATACAATACACGTATTGTATACACGTGCATTCAGAGTCATCAAAGTAATTTCTTTTTATTATGCAAATCAAATCAAAATATTTTTTTATTTTACATAGGCCTACAGAGGCACTTATAAAACGTCGACAAAAAGGTGCTCGGTTCGGGTTGGTCGTTTCCTATGGAGAAGAACCGGCAAGAAACTCCATGGTTACTCTTTTAAAATCATTTAGTTTTACAATATTTCTGTTACAGCGTTAGTACTAAAATATGAGAGGACATCGTAGGCCTGACAATAAGTCGTTGCTTTCTACAAAACGTAGAACGAAATAAAAAGTTACCAAGGATCTAGGAATCTATAAGGCCTACAATGTCCACACATTTACAAACAATCGGTAAATAAGAAAAAAAAAAAAAATTAAGAAATAAATAGAAAATATCACAAAAAGACTAGATTAAATGACACAAATGTTGTCATCCATGCTGTAACTATTCTAAACAAAAGGTGTAATGATTTAAAAACTATTGTAAAACATCTGATTAAAATGAAAAGGAAAAAAATACAAGATTGAGAATAGTTAGAGACATCCACACATTTGTGCCGTTTATGAGCTACCAGGGAAGCCGCATATGCGAAGGGGCTAAGGCCAAACTTCTCTATCTTCAACGTAGTCCTTAATTTTGTAATATGCTTTTTTAATTAGGAAACGTTTAATATATTTTTTAAACTTTTCATCGGCCAGTTCTGTAACTGACTTCGGCAACTTATTATAAAAGTGTATACTGTTTATAAGAAAATACTTGCTAGTTTTGGTTAATCTGAATTTGGGTATTACAATTTCGTGTTTACTGCGTGTATTTATATTAAGGTAGTCGCTTCTAATTTTGAAAAGTCCTCGGTTTTTGCGGACATATAAAATACATTCTAAAATATAAAGTGAAGGCAGAGTCAGTATATCGATTTCTTTAAATTTATCTCTGAGGGATTCACGAGGACCCATTTTGTAGATAGCGCGGACTGCCCTCTTTTGCATATTGTTGTTTATAACACAATTTTTCTTTGTCCTCAGCTTCCGTGGCCAGGATAGCCAAGTTCCTGGGAGGGACTGGCACTCCTCTTGTGACGACTGGAGGTTTCACTTTTGACTTTGTCAAACCGAAGCAGACTTGCAATGACGAGTTTTACATGCTGGTGCGGGCTGGACCTCTGGGCTTCGAAGACTTGGCTTACTTTATCATTGACGTGATGCGATTGTGAGTACCTACCTGCTTATCTGAATACACAAAAAAGCAAGCTAGTAGAACTGTTTGTTTTTTTGGGTTATTTTTATTAAATATTATGGTCAAAGACTCACCCCGGGACTTTTTTTTCAACGTTGGTTCAGATCGTCATAAATGTATTACGTTATTTGAAAATGAGCACATATTTTTGCATTCTCTTTGTAGCGACGTTGAAAAGGCAGTTTCGAATGAGGTTTTATTATTAATTCTTTTAAATTTACCTTTGTCATTGGAGTCATCAAAGGTATGTATTTGAAAGGTGCAGTCCTTCTACAATTATTGTACCGTCCAGCTTTTAACACAACAGCAACCATACTTTTATGAGAACAAAGATCAGTTTAGGTTGCTGTCGCTCACAAATCACAGTTGCTAATAGTAACTTAATTGCTACGATAAACTGCACTGTGATTTTGACGGTGATGCAAAGGCAGAGATAATAAACTGTGGATGGACTGTAAAACAGTATTCTTACTCCAAATCATTTTCATCGCTGCATTCTAAGCTTGAAGTTTACGAATAGTGTTCTTGAAAGGTAAGTTAGCACGTGTGATAGCTTTGGTGCGGGTGTGTTATGGGTCAAATGGACATTTTTATAACCTACTGTGCGTTACCGCTGATACACATAAAGTCATGCTGTCTGATGAGATAAACAGAGTTTGACTAAAATAAGTGACAGAGAGAATAAGAGACTTCGACATGGTTTATGTAAATGTATAACCATTGGGAACGAATAGTAAAGTACACAATTATTATCACATAGCTACGAACTAGAAATAAATTAGTATAATCTAATAATTAACTAAGGGCCCTAGTTTCTGATTGAATTACTGTCAAGCGAATCAATACTCGAAAGACTAAATAATGAAGAAGTTAAAGAATCAGGGTTTGTAAAGGGTTAAACCTAAGTGCCCCATCACTTAAAGAAAAGCACTACATGCACTATTTTATGCGCCTACAGCTAACATCTACTTAGCTAACAACAAAAAAAGAAAGAAAGAATGAAAAAAAGGAATGAATAAAAATAAACAAACAGAAGCATACATATAGAATCAAACTTAATTATTACGCGAAATACAATTTAATATTTTCCTGAGAGCAGGCACAGATGTGATGTGTGTATTGTATGTATACACATGTTTGGGTCATAAATTTTCATCTTATCTTATCTTATCACCGGTGTGCAGTCCGGCCCTACAAGTACGCCTAAATTTTTTTCCCGTGAAACTTCCGTGCGTATTTATACGCCTCGAAGAGTTGTACCAAAATACTTACTAAAACTGTCACAATCTCTATGAATGTACCGTCTACGCTCCCCGTATACAGTACCGTATACAGTATTAAATTCCGCGTTTATGACAAAAAGAATGAGAATCTCAGCCGTACAAAATAATAGTTTTTTTTTTTGTGATTTATTGACAATTTTTTTTGTGTTTAGTCATTGTCAAATGTCGTAATTTGTTGTTGTGAGTTATGTGGCCTGGTTTTAAAACGTGAGTATTATTTTATTTATAACCCAATGTATATAGAGTTATATATCCAAATAAACCTCGTTAATCAAGCTTTACGAATATATAAAAACATCGTAGGTTCAAAGTCTGTTGAAACGATAATATCAAAATGAATAAATGGCGCCATGTCGAGCATGGTATTTTGATAAAGTTTTTTTTAGAAATTATTGCACAAATAGTTATAATAGTGCTCGTAATATGAAAATTAGTTCAATGAAGTAATTGTTAGTGTCTCCGCACTATAAAATAGTAAAATAAAACGAAATCTTAGTGATTTTTTTACGAAAACACGACAAAATCAGTAGGTATCGAATCGATCAGAGCATGGTTGAGTGTTTTGGTTTATTGTGCTACTCAGAAAGTGCCAAAGTAAGGGCATATGGGTATTAAAACAAAGCTTATATAGTCTAATTTCATTATAAATAGGATTTATTGATACAAACTTCAATTCTTATTGGAAAAACTTTCATTCTTATCGGAGAAACTGACATTCAACACATATTTTCAAGTTCACATTTTTTTCAAAATACTTATATCTAGTTGTTGTAATTAGTTTTAACGTGTTTAAATTCTGTATAGTTTCAGCTATACACACGTTTGTTTTTGTGTAGCTGCAGTAGTTTACGAGATAATAAGCTTTAAATGGGAAGCGGCACGGGGCGCTTACGCGGCTAAAGTTTCCGAGTGCGCGGGGACGACGGACCGGGCAACAAAATACGCCGTGGACGTTTGTTAAGATCGTTAATGTACTAGAGCAATAAAATAATATTCGCTTAACGAAGCACTAACCTATAGTGGTTGTTGTTATTATTTATAACACTTCAGTCCTACTGAAGCTGCAGGCAAATATTTTAAATTAAATGTTCTGAAAAATATTCAGTGTTAATTCCGCTCAAACCCAGGCTTGGATGCCGCATTCCCGACTGCGAAAATATGCACTTGCAGAAAAAGCAATAATTATCACGCCGTGCTCTCAAAAATACCCAAACTGAGAGCAACGGTGGCCCAGTGGTGGCAGCCCCGACTTATGAGCAGTAAGCCGTGGGTTCGAACCCAGGCAGGCGCATTACTTTGTTTAATTTATTTCATCACCACTGCCCTCAAATAAGGTGAAGGAAAACATCGTGAGGAAACCATGTTCTAGAACTAAAATTTCGAAGACATGTGACATCTACGAACCCGTACTGGGCCCGCGTGGTTGATTAAAGCCCAATCCCTCTCATTGAGAGGAGGCCTGTATCCCAGCAGTGGGAACATTATAGGCTGATGATGATGCACCCAAACCTATACTCATAACATTTCATGTTAGAGATTTCCACAAAGAAGCGCCTATTCCATTTTTTTTAAATAAAATCAATGAACAAAGGTCAGAATGTATCAATAATAAAATACCTGTTTAAGTCTAGAGCAATCACAAACGCTATAGACCATGCACTATTATGTCTATTATAATAATCAGTACTGAAGAGTTAATCAAATAATATACGAGAACGAAACTACGAAATTCTCTGAGCAAATATTCGCTTCAGAAATGGCACGTTTCAGTTAACGTAATCAACTCTTAAATGTGTCCTCTGTGTGAATCTCTGAATGCGAACTGCAGCTGTTTGCAATTACAGAGGGTTGCGTTTATTGAAATTCAAGTCTAATGCACTTTATTTTATGTTTTCTTTTTAAACCGAATAGTAGAATTATGTTTTGACAGCACGGTTGGCGGAGTGGCTGAGCGATTGGCTGCTGTGCTGAGTATCGCGGGTTCGATTCCCATACGAAACAAATATTTGTTTGGCCTACAGGTAGTTGTCCAATTCTGACTATTTGTGTATGTGAATTTAAATATTTCAAAACGCACCCACGATACAGGAGAAATTCATAATGTAAGGCAACGTTTAAAAAAAAACCGGCCAAGTGTGAACTGGACTCGCACACGAAGGATTCCGTACCCTTATAAAGTGGTTTTTAACCGTACCCTTAAAAAGTAACACGTAACACTTTTTTGTATGGGAGCCCCTTAAATATTTATTTTATTTTTAGAATTTGTTGTTATAGCATCAACAGAAATACATAATCTGTAGAAATTTCAACAGGCTAACTATCACGGCTCATGAGATACAGCCTGGTGAGAGACGGACGGACGGACGGACAGCGAAGTCTCAGGAATAGGGTCCCGTTTGACCCTTTGGGTACGGAACCCTTAAAACAGAATTTCTGTTATTCCGTACAACCAATTTTTACCATGTAATAATTATGCTAACATAAAACTTTAACGGGTACTAAAACATAACGTGTGACCCTTCTCTTGCCAGTCTTAGTTATCAACCTTTGAGGTATTGCCACAAAATAAAAGCCTTGATATTGGATAAATAAAATAAGGCCTTACTAAGCTACCTTATATTACGTCGTAACTTGGGATTTTCTCTGCTTTTTATGATTTCCGTGGTAAAATAAGTTGAAGGAGGATAAGAAACTATTTTTTCTGCTTATATTTTAGGGCACATTGCCTTGAGTGTAAATAATGTAATCCGCATCGGTATTGAATTGGCATGAAGTGGGGTACATAAATCAGTTTATTGGGCAGTTTGAAATTGCTGAAATCCATCGATATAGTTTCGATATCGACACTAATAGTTACTTAAGTTATTGAAGACGCATTGTTTTTTTGGTAATAATCTTTTATGGTTGGATCTTTGCCAGATCAATGTCGATATCTAGCCTGTACTAAGAACGATGAACAATCTATGACAGACATTGTCCAGAAATAAAGAAAATACATCCAGATAAATATTTAAAGTCTTATTATTTGTACTTGATACAATTAAATAACAAGAATTTGTATAACAATTAAAATACAAACTTTGGCCGCCCCCAATTCCTACCACTTTTCTCGATGATGCGCCTCTTCTTGCCTATTCTACGAAATTGAATGAAAGAAAATCTACATTGCAAAAATTGGCGTCACTTAGGAAAATTCTAACATTTAATTCAATAACTATCTTCTATCTTCTTTAATATATAAAATCTCGTGTTGCGGTGTTTGTTACCAAACTGATCCAAAACGGCGGAACCGATTAGAATGAAATTTTGTGTGCATATCGGGTAGGTCTGAGAATCGGCCAACATATATTTTTCATACCCCTAAAGACCATCAAAATTTCCAAACGAACGAAGTCGCGGGCAGCAGCTAGTATTCAATAAATTTATTAAAGATTGCATGACTTACGTTCTGCATGGTGTCGGACGTAAAGAATAGCACCATCCCACATCTTCCCGTGGGTGTCGTAAGAGGCGACTAAGGGACACTCCAGAGAATGGGCAGCAGCGTTCTCTGTGCTTTTGTAACAACCGTACTGCGATCGCCAACCCTGCCAAGCGTGGCGATTATGGCAAATCCCCCCCTTGTACACTTGGGGGAGGCCTATGTCCAGCAGTAGACGTCTTTCGGCTGAAATGATGCATGACTTACAGGCGTATCTATAGTCAAGTTAAAGTAATTACTTGAATTGAAGTAATTATTTATGCAAACATTTATGATGCAATAAACAAGAATATAAACGAAGTAAGAACTGCCAAAGAAATAGACGCTATGAATTCTAACTTTTCAGCACTCTTTCAAGCAATTGGTAAACTACATTATTAAAATCGTATCTTAAGGGCGCACCGAAACTTCGAAATAATTCCGTTCGTTTGATCCCTTGCTGCATCGTTATTACTTAAGTTATGAAGTTAATTTGTAAGAAATTCAAGGATTCACTCTATAAATCATACACTTTAGAAACACGACTACTTGTAGTTTTCTCGATAGAAAATAATGCCAAAGTAATCTCTAAAAAAGAATATAAATCCTCAGTACGGCGTAAAACCTTCACGGAAGGTCATCCGCTTTTAATAATAACAAAATTACATGTTTTCTATAACGTATACATTTTAGATTTTCAAAATGTGTATTGGTTTTAATAATATGAAGGAAATACCTAAATTAGCGCGTGTTCCGCCCATTATAACTAGAGCCGCCACTCTTCCCGGAGCATCGCGCGCGCCTGTCTGAGGGCTCCCACACATAAACACGATACGACGTCGCGTCGTACAACGATGCGACGTCGTTTCACGATAGACGTCGCGCGTGGAAATCTACGATGAGCATCGTAAAAAAACACGACATCGTAACGTAAATTGCCACGCACGATACACGGCACAATGCCGTCGATACAGTGGGGTGGTAATTTAGTTCATTCCGAAAAATGGACCGCTCTAGACGCATTCTGCTTCTGCTGTTAATAAGAAGACGAAGAAAGAGAAGACAGATACTCAGAAGATATTGGATCCAACCATTTCTTTCAAACATGAATAACGGGAGTCACTTTACAAATAAGTACAATGCCTTAAAAATAGACCACTAAAAAGTTTTTTGATTACTTTAGAATGAGTGCATCAACATCTACTAGGGTAATTAAATGATCGACTTCAATACCATCCGTCATCTTTGAATTTCGAATAACAACTGCGCAGGATTGCATAGTGAGTTTCTAACGTCACGACGTCGTATCGTGCATCGACACGTTACGACGTCGTGTCGTAAATTTCCACGACGCGACGTCGTATCGTGAAACGACGCCGCATCGTTGTACGACGCGACGTCGTATCGTGTTTATGTTTGGGAGCCCTTATTCACACATACACAGTGCGCTCTTAAATAATGACTTTTACTCTAGTAAACACTTCGATGTGTTTATTGATAACTATACAGGGTGTTTGGTGCATCGTGTGCCAAATTGAAATGGTCGACTGGGGGGGTCATTTGCTATCCTCTCAGACCTCTAAACAATTCTCATGCCCTGTGGATTTTTTTTCATCGACTTTTTATTGTTTTATTAACAAAATACCCAAATTTTACATTCAAATACAAATTATAAAAAATATATAAGTCGTAGACTCTGAATTTTAATTTTATTTAGATGTGTATTGTATTTCAGTACTTTTGAATTCAAAATTAGTGACATTAGCCACCTAGTTTTTTTTTAATTAACTCGCAAAGTTTCGGACTTCAATTAACGCTGTCCATGTTACAGCTATTTACATGGCTATAAAAAAAAAAACTAAAAGTGACCGGGATCTTCCAATTCCCTCAAAAATTCTCTAGTCTATCTTCTTGCTAGTGATGTGCCACATGCCATAAAAATCTATCTCTTATCTCTCTTTTGGTGGAGAAAGGGGGGTTTTAGAAATAAAAAAAAAATGCATTTTAAACATTTAATAATTTTGTGTGACGATGTGTTCCCCAATGCGTGGATTGGTTGCGATGGCTCTATTGCATGGCCGGCACGTTACCCAGACCTAACTCCGCTAGACTTTTATGTCTGGAGACGTGCCTAAGAGCTGGTATACGCCACGGAGGTTCCGACTAGGGAGGTACTGCTTCAATAGGACCAATCCATGCATTGGGGAACTCAACGTCAAACTAAATTTTTAGATAAATTTAACAAAGGCATTTTTTTTTATTTCCAAATTCCCCCTTTCTCCCCCAAAAGAGAGATACGAGACAGATTTTACCTTATAAGAGTGAGGTAACAGATTTAATAAGTTTTTCAGGTATCATTTAAGCAAAAATATTTTTCTAAATCATAATTTGGAATTTAATTTTTTGTGACTTGATTCACAATCCCAGCGAATTCACAAAGTTGTAAAAAGATTTTTATGGCATGTGGTACATCACTAGCAAGCTGATAGACTAGAGAATTTTCGAGGGAGTTGGAAGATCCCGGTCGCTTTTAGTTTTTTTTTATAGCCATGTAAATAGCTGTAACATGGACAGCGTTAATTGAAGTCCGAAACTTTGCGAGTTAATTTTAAAAAAACTAAGAGGCTAATGTCACTAATTTTGAATTTAAAAGTACTGGAATACAATACACATCTAAATAAAATTAAAATTTAGAGTCTACGACTTATACTTTAAAAAAAAATTGTATTTGAATGTAAAATTTGGGTATTTTTTTAATAAAACAATAAAAAGTCGATGAAAAAAAATCCACAGGGCATGAGAATTGTTTAGGGGGCTGAAAGGATAGCAGGTGACTCCCCCAGTCGACCATTTCAATTTCGCACACGATGCACCAAACACCCTGTATAGTAAAATAAATGAATAAATAAATAAATAACTAGCAGAAGAACTGCTATCGAAAACTGCACGCTTGGTAAAAAAATAGAATGCAAAGCCACAGCCGGTCGAAACTTGCCTAGAAAATTGCATTTCCTCGTTCCAATCTAACTTTCGCAAAGCCATGAGAAACAAAGGAATCATGATTGCTGGATTGCTGTTGCTTGTTTATTGATACACAGAAGCATATTTCTACTACCTCCATTGTTAAAAAATAATTGGCGTATTGCGCACAATATTTTGTTTCAAAAAGAATCCGCGTATGTCTAACAAACTGATTGATTCTGTAGAATGGCTGTCGGAAGGAATGCCCCACACTAAGAATTTCTCCTGCATCGTGGGTGCGTTTACAAACATTTAAACTCACATACATTCTAAAAATAGAAAATATAGTTTGACCAATGCCTGACATGACTGACAGCTCTTGCAAGTAGACAACGTCTTTTTTCCGTTTATTGTTAGAAGGTAGTTCTCAACGTCTTTGATGTCAAATAAGAAAACAATTCTTTATTAACATTTCCAGTTCCGCTATCAAAAATAAAACCATCCAAGTGGGAGTCGTATTTGCACACACAGGGTTCCGTAGCACCAAATAATTTATGAAAAATATTCTCTAAGCTCATCCATATGTAAATTAACATTCAGCAGCAAAAATAAATTTGTTTTTCATAGTATGCTAATAAAAAACTAAGTTTCTGCTGCAGTTTTATGAAAAACTCTCTAATCTAAAAAACGAAATATCAAATCTTATTCAAACCATTTTATTTTTCAGAATTTGCCTCTTCTTACTAAATTAGAGGAGGGGGGGGGGCACACAACTCTTGACAATCTTCATATTTAAAGAATATCGATATCATTTTTATCGATTGACACCTCACTTAGGTACCTAGTATTTTTTCAACCCTCTGTTACATGTATGGAGAGCCACCCCTATTTTTTTTTTTCATTATTTGACATCAAATTTGTGTAGCGGTTCAAGGCACATACTCTCCTAATTTCAACTGTGTGATGCAAATAGTTTCGGAATGAAAACTCTGTGACATACGGATGGACAGACAGACAGACATACCGAAACCATAAGGGTTCTGTTTTTCCCATTTGGCAACGGAACCCTAAAAATGATGGTAGTTTTCTAGCAAGTAGTTAGATAATCATAGGTAGTCAATCAGGCAATCCGATTGATGGAAAAAATTGAGATGGTCGATCCGGAAATTGGATTCAGCCGTAAAAGTTGCGTTCAGTCTGAAACATAAGCAGGAGCGGATCACCGTATTTTGTATTTAAAAAAACATCCCGAAATGGACGTCTGAAATTTCGGTCTGTGAGACCGTACGCGAGTATAGGTGTTATAAAAATTGGCGCGGGTATACGAAGGTTAAATATATTCATTGATGCGATCACGGACAGCATCTGTGCACTGGCTCCTTACGACAACATTATATTATCAATGTAAAATCAACGTAGAACGCAATGTAGAATTTAAAGTTAGATACAATCATCATCTGCCCAACGTTTTCTCAACTATATTGAAACCGAGTTCCAGTCTAACCAGATGTAGCTGAAAACAGTATTTTACATATTGCAAATGCCTATTTACGTTGAGTGCACTCAAGAGGGTTGATATAAAATCCGCAATGGTAACGTGGAGCGAAAATCTAAATAGTCACAACGCATCCTTTGTCGCTACCGCCCTTAGCAGGGGCCACATTCCAACCCAACAAGGCGAGTAAATGCTGACTGAAAGTTAAACGTTATCTATCTTGTAACTTTTGTAGTTAAGTCGTATTGTTAGCTGAGAAAATGGCAGACCATTGTGTCCATCCATTTCCACTGATGGTGTGAGAACATGGGCCATTTAGAAGGACAAATACTGTCCGTTTTGAGGGCAGTTATATAAAGCGTTGCAAGCGTTGTTCTAATGGCGGACGATAAAGAAGATTGCGTACTTCATTCTGGGCGCGATGTGCCATAAATAGTGGATAACCCTTGTTTGTGGTCAGCATTTAAAGTTACTTTTGCTGGTACTGTTTGAAAAATATGAGAGGACTGCGATATGGATAAGGTGTATGTCTTAGGTAAGATATTCAATTATTCAGAGACATTCACAACTTTGTGGGTGCTTGTAATTCGAAGGCACCTATTTTCATGGCTTCAATGAAAAATAAAAGAAATATCGTTTGATACGAAGAATTTACTAAACAATTGCATTGTTTTTAGGGTTTCGTACCCAAAGGGTCAAACGGGACCCTATTACTGAGACTTCGCTGTCCGTCCATCCGTCCGTCCGTCCGCCCGTCAGTCCGTCCGTCCGCCCGTCCGTCCGTCCGTCCGTCTGTCACCAGGCTGTATCTCATGAACCGTGATAGTTAACCAACTGACATTTCTACAAATTATGTATTTCTGTTGACGCTATAACAACAAATAATAAAAACGGTAAAAAATAAATATTTAAGGGGGGCTCCCATACAAACAAGGTTTTTTTTTCGTTTTTACAAATAATCGTACGGAACCCTTCGTGCGCGAGTCCGACTCGTACTTGGCCGATGTTTTTTTTCTAACCGTGTTGATGATAATTCAAATTGAGTCAGAACAAAATTTGATGACGAGTTGGGACTTTCAATAGCGTCCATCAGCTCCTTTAATTTGGAAATAACTGGACAGACTCACATCAAGGACACGACTTCAAGTGTCCATCGTATGCGGGGCAATACCAAGAGTCAACTATGAAACTCCTCCTGAATAGGTTTTTCTTGCTTCAACCAACTTGTGTCCGGAGTTTATTTAAAAACTTCTATGGCAATGTTGGGTTACCATTTGCGTTGATATTGATATCATTCCCGTTAAATTAAGTTCTTTCCAAGTCGTATCAACTTTAATTTTTGTTCTCGGTATTATACCTTTCACAGTATTAAGTTTATTATGCTATTCATTATTTATATTTGTAATGTTCGTGTTTCGAATACCGAGTAACAGTTTTAATGTCTAGAGAGTTAAATAAGTTATTGTTTTCATTACGTTTTGAATAAATTAAGAGTATGGCCGTAAAGAGGGCCCGAAACTATCGGCCCTGGTCTGCAAGTTGTTGGTCGTAAGATCAAACCCAGGCGCATAACTTTTTGTAATTTATTCGTGTAAATGCTTCAAGGTATTTTTTTAAACGTTGCCCCACATTATGAGTTTGGGTATCGTGGGTACGTTTACAAACATGTAAATTCAAACTCGGACCCGGAACAACTGTAGGCCATACAAATAGTTGTTCCGTGCAAGAATCGAAACCGAGACATGCAGCGCGGCAGCCAATCGCTCAGCCAACATCACAAATTGTACCATGGCAAATTAACTAACTCTGGTATTGATAGTCAAGTCAAAGTGAATATTTTTTTAATGAAATAGAAAAGAATTTAAACAAAGTAAGAACCGACAAAGAAAGCAAAGGTAATAATTCTAACTTTCGCAGTTCCAAATTCAAGATGTACCATCACCAAACTGGGTATCGGAGAACGGTAAGGACTTTCCTGGCTTGCAGCGTTAAAACAGTTAAAAGCCTTCTATTCCTTGGTCCCTTTTTTGTTTTATTCCTAGTGGTCGAAAACCGGTGGTCAAACATCTGGGATCATTAACAGAGCCTGAGTTTTTTTTTAAACAAAACATTTTAAAAAAGGGTAGCGTTTTTTTCGGTTAACGTTTTTTATTTGTTTAAGTACTATTGGTCCGAAAACTATTTATGCGGACCAGTAGAAGTGGTGTTAAACAGATGTGGTCATCGTGTACACGGTATTTTGTTTGAAAAACGAGCCTATTCCCACTTTTCTGATAGTACATATTAAGTAAACACTTTGACTTGTTTTTAGATACGGCTGTCATTCTGCCAAACAATTATTTTTCTGACTGCACAATACAAAGACGCAGTTGATCCGGTACTTTCGTAGTGGATATTTGTTTATACATGTATATTACATACTGCAATGTTCCCCTGAATATAAAAAAAAACTCTATGATTGAAATCTATGGCTAGACTGGCAGTTTATTATTTTGAAAAGGCACTGTCTAAATTTGAAATTTGTTTTCGCTTCACTTTTTTCATTACGTCATTTCTTGAGTTGGCTCAGATCTCCGTTATAGTAAGGATGTTTTTTTTTAATTGAAATTTGGAAGAAGTACATGTTTATAAAATTTAAAACAGCATAATTATGGAAATATTTAATCTTCCATCGTCCTTCTAATAATCTTCCATTAATAATCCTATCCAGTGTGCGTCCTAATTTCACCAGTTGACGCGTTGAGGCGTATTGACATTGAGTGCTTATGGTACTCTATTATTTGGGTTGAGAACCAGTTGACAAGGCCACTTTTTTTTGCCCATCTCCCATCTCCATTCCAACCACCCACCCACCTACTTCACCTATCCGGTATGATACATTTTAGAGATACGAAATTCTAGGATCCAGTTTGTCTGAGGTTGTCACCAGACGCCTTCAGAGGACACGCCGATCAGCACTGATTTGAAGATCTATCTACTACTAAAGTTTTTATTACGTTTGTTCTGTACACCTAATTCATTTTGTGTACCTCACCATTTATAAAAAACCAGGTTGGAAATTACCCGTTTCCTATGAACGTCATTAGGATTCTAACTCCTCAAAGATATTTGCATTTGCTTATAGGTTACCTCCAGAACTTTATTACGGGACCCAAAATTTTAAAAGAGTAACCAATACCGGAACAAACATTCAATCATTCATGCTAACGTTTTACAATTATTTTATGTCATAAGTGTTTTAATTGTTTTCTCAAGTTTTAATTTTCTTCCTTGATTTGTTATCTTTAATAAACTGAAATGTAGGGGGAGTGTTTTTTTTTTTCATTTTATTAGGCTACAAAACATACTCATATATACACTCTCGTTTTTTTCACATGGGGGTAGGCAGAAAACGGAATATTTTTTATTAAATATTTAAAATACCACTAAATAAATACCACGCAATATTTTTAAATTACTGGTTCGTGTCTGACCAAGCCACATTTAAATGAAATGTGGGTGTCAAATTCTATTCTCACATAGCCAAATAACGAACGAGAAATCATGTAATTCGGAGAAGAACGATTCATCAGAACGTGTTGCGGTGTAAAATGATTGTTATTTTGGTGATGGGATCTTAATTTTAACATTTAGGTTCGTCGTAAAAACGTCTTCTTTACTTTTAGATGTGATCTAATTGGGATTTTAGATGTGATCTAATTGTGTAGATGTAAAATAAAAAAAATGAATTATAAACATTTTCTCCTCTCAATGAAAACGAAGACAAGCCGAATCGAGTTTTCATTGAGAAAAACTAAGCAAAACTGTGCGTGGCTGTACATGGTACCTAAAAAAAATACCATCACAAAAGTGCGGTTTGGCAACTATTTTGATCTTCATATTATACACTGAGTCTCGTTTCGTAAACCAATTTGAATATGCGTGTATTAAATCCCGGTTCGTTGACAAGTACCTACAGTTAGGACTCAGGAGAACTACTATAAAAACATCACACGTAATAAGCAGTGCCGTCTTTAACCAATTGGAGGCCTTGGGCGCTTTAGAATAATGGGGCCCTTGTAGGATGCAAGAGCGAGCGAAGCGAGCTCAATTTTTTTTTTCACCCGGTCTCTGGTAGGTTAGAATTTCTTGTTTAAGCATATTCATGATTACTGAGGGCCTATTTATTTATCCTTGCAAAACAAATTGAGGCTTATATAATAATAAATAAATAAAAACATTTTATTACGGACAACACATTAATACGACTTTGTAACTAAGCAAACAAATAGTTGCAATAAAACTTGATGTAACTACACTTTTTTTTTTTTTTTTAGGATGGGAAATCATCAAATGACTTGTTCCACTCTGGGCGGAGCGGAAGGGAGTGTCAGACTTGACTGACTAAAACCCATCCATGTTCCTTCTTAGCCCTTTGCGTTCCAAGGGCACGGTATCTCTTTCGAACAACCCGCAGCCCTGGCAGGCATCGGCCCTCTCGGACCCCTTCCGATTTGCTGACATCTCCTTGAGGCGCGCGTGGAACACGAACGCGCCGTCGGCACGGTCTGTCGTCATAAGACGGACGGACGGTCAGCTAGCCCATTACTCACCGTCCACAGGCCCGCGCCTACGGTGGCCGGGGGCCACTGGTTGCCCCCCGACGCCCGGGGCGTCTCTCGCGGCGGCTGGGACGTGAGGTTCTCTCCCTCTCACGTTCCGCCACCTCCTTCGCTAGCATGACTGCTTCGCAGAAGGAGGCGACGGCTTCCCATTCCCTCTCGCTCCGGACCATGGATTGAACCAGGGCCGGACGCGAGAGGTCGCCGCCGCCAATCGCCGCTATGTAACTACACTTGCCTATTTATTTAAAAAAATATAACATTTAAATAAAAAGTCAGAAAAATTGTAACAGAACAGACACCTTAAATGTATGCAAGCCTAGTACTTTGATCATTAGTAAGTCCTACCCAGATTTTGTGTGTGTGCAGACAGAACTGTTAGAATAAATACCTCATAGAATTCACGCAGACCTAGTTCTTTTTGAAGGGTATTCACGAAAAAGACGATTTTAGCGGCACCAACATCTTCTTCATGATTCTTTTCTCATAGTACTCTCCGTTTAAATTCTAAATTGAGCTCTCTCGTAACAAAGCTTAGTATGCCAGAGAGAAACAAAAAATAACAACATCAAGAAAAAGTTCAGTTGTAACTTTGGGAGCTGACTTTACCGTACAAAAAACAGTTAAATATTATGGTTGGCGAAATGGGACTCAATGCATGACGGTTAAAATAGTTAAGAAATAGCACTGTTTTACACTTGTTTGCAACAAGTCTTTTGTTTAGTTGTCCAAATGGGATAGTTCCATTCGGGATGTAGCCGATTGGATGACATGACATATGACAATGACAAACATATTTTGAAATTGTCTGTGCAAAATAATAACAGCCGCTCGGGTCGATCGTTAGGTTCAGCCGCGCTTGCCTAGGTTAGTTCGTAGATGGGTGACCACCCATTAATTACAGAGTTTTCTCCGTGCCTCAGAAAGCACGATAAACAGTTGGGCCCAACTGTTATTTTTACCTCCTTGACAGTCGTTAAGTAGCAATCATTTTTGCAATGTGTTACGAATTTTGATGTTTGAATGCGTGATTGACCGCTTCGTTACTTTGACACTTCACAGTTTCTAACAGCCTTTTTGGGTGGTCTACTTTTCTGCCTTGCTAAATGAATCGGAGAAAACAACTCCCCTCTACAATTAAAATACTGTCACAAATAGCAAACAATCAGCTATTTCTGATCTGTCATACATAGCGGAAATTCTTTACCCCTATTGTATTTAAAATAACAATAAACAGCCTATGTTGCTGAATACCGAAATAACTCCACAAAACACTATCGTTGTGAGATTGTGCCTACTATTAATAGAAGCTATATTCATAGTTATCTGTAAGTTGTCACTCAAATGTCCGAAAATAATAAACAGTCGAGCTTTCAGCCTTATCAGATTTATCTATATTTATTCAGCAAAGTACGTACTCACGCGTGAAATGTACGCCACTTGACATTTTCAGTACAATTAATGTATGTTCCTGAATTTATTGTTTGTCTTCTTCTTTTCGTATAGACCTTACATCCATACTGTACTGATAGGGTCCAGTACGTGGCCACGTTCGTTGCGACGTCAGAGTTATTGTTGAGATCGACAAGGGTACAAGTTAAAGGACACTTGGGAAACTCCAGCAGATAAGACATAGTCTGATCAGAGCCGCTGCATTGGCACTTGGAATCGATACTACTCCATTACACCAGATTTTTTTGGTCGTGGCCTGCTTGAGTACGCAATTAATTGAATGCTTTACCAGATAGGCCACTGTATGAAGCTGATGTTTTTAGGGCTTAACAAAGTCAAGAATGGTTGTTTGTGATGATGGCCTTCTATGTTTCCATACAAAACTAGTTTTTAGGGTTCCGTACCCAAAGGGTCACAATATAATAGGGTAGGGTCCCACCCTATTGTTGAGACTTCGCTGTCCGTCCGTCTGTCACCAGGCTGTATCTCATGAACTGTGATAGTTAGCCAGTTGAAATTTCTACAGATTATGTATTTCTATTGCCGCTATAATAACACATACTAAAAACAGAATAAAATAAATATTTAAGGGGGCTCCCATACAAAAAGTGTTTTTTTTTTGCTCCTATGGTACGGAACCCTTCGTGTGCGAGTCCGACTCGCACTTGGCCGGTTTTTCTTTTTATAATCTACGTATTGTTTTTCTTCGTATTGTAAAGGTGTGTGAAAAAAAAGCATCGTAATTCAAGATCTAGTTCTTTTGCCCTCGGTAGTTTAACGGTAATAACATTGTAATTATGGAGACTGTCCTATATACAGCATGATTTTTTAGTCACCGTCCAAATTTAGACATTTTAATCTTTGGCGAAAACCATTGAATACGTGTTTTTTCTTTTAGTATCACTCAATACAAAAATATTGAGATATCATGGACACCGCCGCGCCGTGCGTAGGTATACGCTGGGTAACTACGCGGGCTGGCCGCCCCCTTTCCATTGAATGTTTGCGCGGCAAGTGTAGTATTTTTAACGTTTAACTTAGTGACCAGGCAGAGCGGATAATTTTTTCGAGAAAATGATTACATATGAAAATATGAAAATTTCACATATCGTTTTTTTTTCAAAAATGGAGTTAGTGATTGATACATAATGCCTAGAAAAAATTTGGTCGGTGACTAAAAAACCTTGCTGTAATTTTGACGTTCAAACAGTTGTAATTTCTCAGCCTAGTTTGAACAATTAATATTTTATTTTGATTAAACTTTCTGCCTTGGGATATTTTTTTCTTCTGAAACGTAATTTAGTTTTCTGCCCTATTCTACTCTTAATATTTCCTTAATTAATCAATCACAGTCCCTTGTGCAACATAAGCTTTCCCATGAGTACCTACCTGTGACTAAGCTAAAAAGGTTTTCCCCTAGTCTGAAGCAAATAGGCACTTTCTTACCAAATTCCCTCGGGTGTTAGGGACGACGGAGTCGCTTCTTATCAGTGCCTACCCACCCATTCTATGTAGACAAATGTTAAATTGTACAATGTAGGTACAGACTGCACATCAAGCTACAACAATCTGTCAAATTTCTTTAATAGATTTTCAACCTTATTGTTAAAGAAATACATACGGGTCAAGGTTGATTGGGAAAATTTTACAGTTTCGGGTAGCTTGACCTGCTGGCGTCTGTACCTAATTTTAGCCCTTGAACATTTATATACAACAATTTTAATAACTATTTTTTTAGATGTAAGATAACAAAAAAAAAACTGGGTTCTCTAATACAGAAATATCTACAGGGCACGAAATCGAATCGGATACCTACTTTAAAATGTTTTGTTTTTGTGTGTGTCGTTTCTGAGCACGTTTTCCACAGTTTGGCTTTGCTAACACGTTTTTATTTCCACGCCATCTAGCTACGAATGGAAGCAACTGCTGCTCATCAACGAGCCCGAGTCACAGTTGCACGTCGCCGGCAAGTCGACGTGCCATCTCATGATGAAGTCCTTCGCCAATTTCCTGAAGAAGGAAGAAATACTTTACACCCCATGGGACACCACATCAGACGCTGGCCTGAATTATACAGAAAACTTGAAGTTTTACCTCGGCTACAAATACACAAGTAAGTTTAGAATTATAATTCACCTGCCATCTATCGAGTGTATTTAGTGGTAAGTACAGCGCCGCGCCGCGTCGGTTTCAGTTAGCCGTTCCGTATACGATACAGAGATGGCGCTGTTACCAACTTTACAACCATACGAATATTTTTCGTTCCGCTACTCAATAACAGATGTCAATAGCGTCTATCCTTAACTTATTTCGGTTACCCACAGATTCGAATGGGGTCGCGCAGCTTTGATATACGACACACCGGCTTATGAAATTTTTGTGGGCGATTCTGGCGGCTATTTGCTTGCTGCCACTATCCATAACTTCATGATTGCCGAAGGCATAGACGTTTTTGGCTGGGAACTGATGGACCAACAATCTTACGAAGACATGTTGGTTCAAGTCGTAGGAAATACTTTCGGAAGTGAGTTGAGTTTGGGTAACGGATGAGGGTTTATTAACACCACTTGAGGGTTTAATGCTGAGATCTTTAAACGTTATTTAGCTAGCAAGTGATTTGACTTAGATATGTTCCAGTCTCTATCTTGCATTTGAAGTTTAAAAAGTGATCGGAATTACGCTTGGCCAAAGTACCTACGTGATAAGTAACGTTAATAGATCTCGGCCTTGGTGTTTGTGTGGTAACCTAGGCTGTGCATTGTCTGCACTGGCAATTTGACTTTTTAAATAGAAATTGAATGCTCAACACACAGCTTTTATGAAAGATAGATATCACGATTCGTTTTTTTCGCACGTTTGTTGATTGAGTTTTTTGCACAGTTTTTTAACACTGTTTGGTTCACGGAGTGTCATCAAATTATTCTTTATGATATACTATCCAATAAAGTGTTTGAGCGAAAAATTTTGGTGCCAAGGAGAACTGAAGAAATATGTAAGTTTCATTTTTGGACGAAAGTCGTAGGGTCTGAAACGAGAATATATTTAACGGATAAGTTTTGAAGAGAATCTAGGGTAGGTAATAAAAATAATCATTGATTTTATTATTTAATAATATTATGGTTTTAGTGGGTCATAAGTATTGCGTAAACCTTAGGGACCAGAACCTATCTGCCTAATTGGAATTTATATATTTCGAAAAGAAATTCATTGAGATATAATTAGTTACGCAACCTAAATTCGACCTTTTAGCACTTACCATTAAGCAAAATTGAAATACCTATTATCTCAACATTATTACAACATTATAAAAAGTAACATTACTCCAAAAACATTTCAGTTGTTTTTTGTTTACCAAATCTCTGTTAATAAAAACAAACAACTTGTAAAATTAATCTAGTACTAACAAATTAGTTACGGACTACGAGTTTTGATGTTATTGGCTACTTTTAAGCAGCTTTAAGCGATAACTTTGCCGAAACACACCTGTGCCTGTAATAACAATGGTAATAATACGAAAATATCTCTGCCTACGATAAATTTTGTTTTATTACATTTTCTGTATGTTGTTCTGTATGGCGTCGGACGTAAAGAATAGCACCATCCCATATCTTCCCGTGGGTGTCGTAAGAGGCGACTAAGGGACTTCTGGGACCTATCACATATCGGTCCCACCGGTGTCGGGCAGCAGCGATACCGGTGTGAATCTACTGCGATTGCCAACCCGCCTGCTCAGCGTGGCAATTAGAGCAAACCCTACCAATGGCAAGTCAACGTGGACCACGGCCCCCAGTTCCCGGCCGCCCTGCTATTCCTGATCAAGGCGGCGGTCACGGTAACGGCAGGGCAGGGGGTGCGAAGAATCCCCGGGTTACGGAAGGCCGCCGAAAACAACTGACCTTGGCGACGTACAACGGACGCACGTTACGGCTCGACGAGCACCTGGCACAACTCGAAGTCGAACTCGAGAAAATAAGGTGGCACGTTCTTGGGTTAAGCGAAGTCCGAAGAGAGGGGGAGGACACGGTAACTCTTGAATCAGGCCACCTTCTATACTTTCGAGAGGGAGACCAGCTGTCCCAGGGTGGCGTAGGATTTCTGGTGAATAAAGCTCTCTGTGACAAAGTTGTAGAAGTGTCGAGTGTGTCGAACAGGGTCGCGTACCTCGTAATTAAACTAACCGAGAGGTATAGCCTCAAGGTTGTGCAGGTTTACGCACCGACCTCGACGCACCCGGATGATGAGATGGAAGATGTGTTTGGTGATATATCGAAGGCCTTACACTTCACCACCAGGGCCCACTACAACGTTGTCATGGGAGACTTCAACGCCAAAGTGGGAGTACAGAACTACAACGAATCGGTAGTAGGATCCCATGGTTATGGTAGCAGGAATCATAGGGGGCAAATGCTTGTCAACTTCCTCGAAAGGGAGGGGCTTTTCTTGATGAATTCATTTTTCAAGAAACAGCTCCAAAGGAAGTGGACATGGCAGAGCCCCGACACTATGACTAAAAACGAGATCGATTTCATCATAACGGACAAGAAGCGTATATTCAGAGACGTCTCTGTGATCAATAGGTTTAATACTGGAAGTGATCACAGACTCGTGCGAGGGTCTCTGAATATCGATTTCAAGCTTGAACGTGTCCGTTTGATGAAATCCAGGCTCCGACCAACCCTGCTCCAAACTATAGTGGGATCTGAAAAGTTCCAATCTAACTTGGAGAACCGATTCGCTGCCGTGGAAACCACAAATAGCGTTGACATTGACCAGGCCCTCGAGAATGTGGTCGGAATCCTCAGGGAGGAAGGTGTGAGATTTTGCGAATTGCGGCGTAGGGACAGGAAGTCGAAGTTTTCGGAAGAAACGCTCAAGCTCATGGAGAAACGACGTGAACACCCACCAGCCACTTCGTGAGAGTGGCATGCTCTAAACAAGAAAATTGGCAAACTTGTACGACACGATCTCCGATGCTCCAACACTCGTTCAATAGAACGAGCGATCGAGCAAAATCGGGGATCCAAAGTGTTTGTTCAATCTCTTGGGAGAAGTCATCTGACGAAGCTGACCACTACAAGTGGAGCAGTCGTTTCTTCCGGGCCGGGGGTTCTTTCGGAAATTGAAAGCTTCTATAGTCAGCTGTACGCTACGCATGCATCTCAACTTGATCCCGAAAATGAGCAGTTCCGAGCTACATTAACACGCCACTTTACGGAAGACTTGCCAGAAGTCAGCCTGGACGAAATTGCGATGGCTCTCAAACAGCTTAAAAACGGAAAAGCCCCTGGAGAAGACGGTATTACGACTGAGCTCCTGAAATCTGGTGGTAAACCTGTAATGAAGGAGCTCCAGAGCATTTTCAATACTGTTCTTTTTGATGGGAGAACTCCAGAGGCGTGGAGTAAGAGTGTTGTCGTGTTGTTCTTCAAAAAGGGTGATAAAACTCTTTTGAAAAACTACCGACCCATTTCACTCTTGAGCCACGTCTATAAGCTGTTTTCGAGAGTCATCACAAACCGTCTTGCGCGAAGACTCGACGAGTTCCAGCCTCCCGAACAGGCCGGGTTTCGATCGGGATACGGCACCATAGACCACATCCATACAGTGCGGCAGATTATACAGAAAACAGAAGAGTATAATCGGCCCCTGTGCTTAGCGTTTGTGGACTATGAAAAGGCCTTTGACTCGATCGAAACCTGGTCTGTTCTGGAATCTTTGCAGCGATGCCAAGTCGATTGGCGATACATCCAAGTGTTGAGAGGTCTTTACAACGCCGCTACTATGGCCGTCCAAGTCCAGAACCAGCAGTCTAAACCTATTCCCTTGCATCGTGGTGTGAGACAAGGGGACGTTATATCCCCCAAATTGTTAACAAATGCATTGGAGGATATATTCAAGACGCTGGACTGGAAGGGGCGCGGCATTAATATAAACGGCGAGTACCTCTCACACTTACGATTTGCAGATGATATCGTTATCGTGGCGGAAACGCTGCAAGATTTGCAGCATATGCTGAATGGCCTAGCTGATTCTTCTCAACGCGTTGGTCTCCGGATGAACCTGGATAAAACCAAGGTTATGTTCAATGAACATGTAAGGCCGGAACCCATTGCAGTTCAAGGCAGTATTCTCGAAGTTGTTAAGGAGTATGTTTACCTCGGGCAAACTATGCAGTTAGGTAAAAACAACTTCGAGAAAGAAGCCAACAGAAGAATACAGCTGGGCTGGGCAGCGTATGGAAAACTGCGTCGGGTCTTCACATTGCCAATTCCACAGAGTCTAAAGACGAAAGTCTATAACCAGTGCGTCCTACCCGTCATGTCGTACGGTGCCGAAACGTGGACACTCACGGTTGGGTTGGTCCACAAATTTAAAGTCGCTCAACGTGCTATGGAAAGAGCTATGCTCGGGGTTTCTCTGAAAGATCGAGTTCGTAACGAGGTGATTCGACAGAGAACCAAAGTTATCGACATAGCCCACCGCATTAGCACGCTGAAGTGGCAATGGGCCGGCCATATAACCCGAAGAACCGATAACCGTTGGGGTAGACGAGTTCTTGAGTGGAGACCACGGATCGGTAAACGTAGCGTAGGACGTCCTCAGACTCGGTGGAGCGATGATCTGCGCAAGGCAGCTGGCAAGAGCTGGATGCGAGTGGCCGAGGATCGTGCTCAGTGGCGTGTCATGGGAGAGGCCTATGTCCAGCAGTGGACGAATACAGGCTGATGATGATGATGATGATGATGAAATTTTCTCTTGATATGCAAAATGTATTATGGAAAAAGATTTAAATCTTCAGATGTGTCTTCAGCAAATGGCACTTTCATACAAGCCTTCAAACTTGGCTTGCTCTTCACGATGTTACTACTTACTCATGTGACTGTGATATTTAAAATTCTAAGGGGGATTATTGATGTTCCTGATCTGCATAATGACAATGCACTACTGTCGTGGCAGGAAACACCGCTTACTAGCTGTTCCACCTTGCCGTACGGTTGCTCGCTCCAAGTCACGATCCTCAGACATTAGCCGCTATTAACGCTCTCCTGAACTCAAACACAGATTTTGATATGTTTGCGAATGAATGGAAGGTGATACTGCCAGAATGTTTGAATTTTTGAGAGAAGAATGCATGACTGTGTTAAATAAATTATATGTTTAAATAGTGTAATTGGCTCCGGCCGTTCTATTTCAATAAATAAATAATCCTGATGTTCGGGTTTCTGAAAAGTCTGCTTGCCTTAGCTTGACGTATTGTTGTCCCCTAGGCACGCCACTGTCTTCACAAGTCGCGTGAAAAGTGTTTACTTACAGTGAGAAGCGTGAGCTTCATTCATCATCATCATTTCAGCCCAAAAGACATCCACTGCTGGACATAGGCCTCCCCCAAGTGTCGCCACATTGACATTTTGGGGGGTTTTGCCATAATCGCCACGCTTGGCAGGCGGGTTGGCGATCGCAGTACGGTTGTTACAAAAGCACAGAGAACGCTGCTGCCCATTCTCTGGCAAATCTCTTAGTCGCCTCTTACGACATGCACGGGAAGATATGGGATGGTGCTATTCTTAACGTCCGACACCATACAGAACAAGCGTGAGCTTGCACGTCCCTAAATGAAACGACACGATACTATTTCAGTACGAATGAGCGAGACAATACTATTCTCATGTCGTTGTCAACGAAACGAGAAACGTGATGTTGTTTACGCGCTAGGTCTAATCTAAGAGATTTAAATCTTCGGTTATGATTATTGTTTTTTTATAAAATAAGGGATGAAAGAAAAATATGCGTGGTAATATTGCCTTGTTATTTCCATTGCCTCAGGAAATGTTACTGGGTAGTAATTATATGCTTGACATATCTTTGTTGGTCGCGTTATAATCAAAGCGATCGTGACGTACGTGGGACACTCAGAAAGTTTTGCGAAACTAAAAAAAATTGTTCTATACGTACATATATTTTTATTAAATCTTTTCAAAGTACTTTCCACCAGCCTCTATACAAAGATTCATGCGCCTAAACCAGTTTTCAAAACACTTTTTCCAGTCCGCCGCAGACACCTCGTTTACAGCCTGCTCGAACCCAGCCAGCGCATCTTCCGGCGACGAAAATTGTATCCCTTTGAGCTGATTTTTTATTTTTGGGAATAAAAAGAAGTCACACGGTGCTAGATCAGGGCTGTAAGGAGGGTGACCCAGGAGTTTGACTGGCGTGCTGTCCAGGAAGTCCCTCGTTTTGAGTGCGGTGTGCGCAGGTGCATTGTCGTGGTGGAGCAGTAGCCCGCGGAGCCCTGTGTTTGGTCGCTTGTTGCTTATAACAGAGAAAACTTCTGGCAAACATTTGGAAGTATACCATTCGGCATTAATGCTTCTTTGATCCCGTAAGGGAATTGATACCAAGTGGCCAGTCAAATTAAAAAAGCTAGCGATCAAAATCTTACCCCCGCTTCTAGATCGCTTCACTTTGGTAGGCGTTGGCTCATTTTGAAACACCCAAACAGTCGACTGGCGCTTGGTTTCTGGGTCGTATTGATAAATCCAGGACTCATCACCTGTAACGATGTCGTAAACACGCCGAGACGAGCCTGCTTCAAATTTGTTAAGCATATCACGGCACCATTCCACCCGGGCCTGCTTCTGAGCATCGGTGAGGTTGTGCGGCACCCAGCGTGATACTATCCTCCTCACGCGAAGATGGCTGTGTAGAATCTCGTGAACGCTTCCCGATCCAATCTTCAATATGTGTTGAATCTCCTGATATGTAATTCGCCTATTGTCTTGGATTAAATTTTTCACTGCTAGCACGTTTTCTTCGGTAACAGCCGTCAAAGGGCGACCGCTTCTTTCGTCATCCCCCAAAGTTGGTCGACCGCGCTTGAATTCGTTATACCAACGATACACGGTTGCCTTGGAAGGGCCTTCATCCATGAATGCCATTTGAAGTCTATCGTACGATTCATCCGGTTTCAGGCGACACTTGAAATCGTATAAAATCATAGCTCTAAAATGTTCCCGGCGCAGATCCATATTTCAGTGAGACACAATACTTTGAATTAACTCGCAAAAAATGTGGAGGGAAATTTTGAAATTGGAACTTACTTATTTTTACTTATAAATAATCATATTTTCGAAAAACATAATAACTGGCCAGTCTCCCATATATAAAAACTTTTTTTCGCAATACTTTCTGAGGGGCCTGGTAAATACACAACTGTTGACTTCATTTTGTTCAATGAACCCGAATGCGTGTTAGCGCCGAACAACGTTTGTTTGCGCATCCAGCAAAGTGAGTGACTATTAACACGACGCGGCGACGATTGCCTATTCGTTAAATCGATTGCTGTAGTTGGGACGTGGGAATACGTTTGTTTTAAGGAAACGAGATTACTTTGTAATTTTGTAAGCGTAGCCTTTTGGGCCGACCGAGAACAACGTAGAAAACAAAATACATGTTAAATTGAAATATTATACCGTTTCTATGTTTAAGTATTAATGATTTAGTCTACCCTTAAAATATTAGGTTTTGCTGGTATTATAACAATGAAAGGATATTTCTCTCAGAATTTATAATATAGAAATCTTTAATCAAACGTCAAGATTTGGAGTTGGTTAACGTCAGTTTTCAGGCGGTTTAAAGGCTCAGCTGATTCTGACAAGTTTGTAATAATTACACTCCTTTTCCATATTCGGAAGTTTAGCTAATTCATCTTGAAAATGTAAGACCTTCCTTTACAATTATTAAGAACTTCTGGAACTATATTATTATTAATTTTAAGATGATGTTTTTTTGCTTTTTGCATTTACAGGCACATGATTTGATATGTAGGTAGATCAAGCCTCGTAAAAGATGGACCAGTGACAGAGTTACCAAGTTATATAAGGTGCTAGCTTCAGTCTCCGTCTTTGTTTTCTATTTTTCCATTACAAATTAATAATTTTCATTTCCTTATTGCAAAAAAAATGTAAAATTGTAGTTTTTTAATGCCTTGATAGAGTTTACCATTTTAGACTAGGAGATGTAAGCTAGGCTTTTCGGTGTGCTACAAACCATTTTCGGGAACCGAGTCGACCCTCTCTGAAACTTGATTCAGCGCTGGTAGATGTCGGCCGAACGCTGTTTGCCAATCGGCAAGATCCGATTGAAAAATGAATACGATTGTGTAGTTCTTTATTGTTTCGGTTAAGGTTTGTTGCTTGAAAAACACTGCCTATTCGAATGTTGCAAACCGAAAAGTATGTAGGTAGCACCCCCTAACAAGCTTACTTGAATATCGCCCTGCGCGGCGCAATATATTTTTAATATCCAATACTTTCGTGTTCCCTGAGTAGTGAGTACGCTTGAGGCCCTATATTCCCTTTATAACGTCAACAAAGAAAGTCTTTTGTCTTGAGGTCACCGTTTCATGAAACATAAATCTTACCCAGCTGTTACCAAGGCAACAAAAACTATGAAGGGCCTATATTATCAACAGAGACCCTTTTTTGTTTGGACTTCTAAATATAGAACATCATATTGGTCAGAATTTCCATTTTTGGGTTCGGGAAAAACTGGAATTGATAACTAATGATGCTTGTAAGAACAAGTAAGATATATTTTAGGTGTTTCAGTTTAATCAAGGTGAATGATTTAGCTTAAGAAAGAGATTGTTACCCATGAATAAATGTATCAGAGTTCTTCAAACCAGAGCGTCTTGCAAAATCCGATGTGCAAAATTTACGGCCGAGTCCCTACTTAAAGAACAAGAGTGTTTTTTTTCTTTGTTTTTAAATAGCTAATGATAAATTTGTGTTATTCTCAACACAAAAGTTTAGCTAAAGGCATTAAACTCTATCCTAAATTTATAAAACGTAACAAAAAATAACTTGATATTTGAGGAAAACCTCGAAACAAACTACGAATAACTATTAACGATATCTTCTAAATGACCCAGAGAGCATTGATCTCGAGACCGTTTACGAACAAAAAATAGGTCTTTAACACAATTCAAGTTTTCACTGTCATTTAAGATTGAGAAACATTTAAACCATAATTATTGAACAATTAAAATTATGCTATTAAATAGGTAGGTACTGTTAAAGAAAAATCAACGATTTGTGTACAAGAACATGAATAAACTTATCAGTTTATTGAAGGTACAGTGGACTGTGATCTTACTCAAAACTACCTCAATTTTAAAGTCCATAATGCTCGTTTTTAAGTAACACTAAAAGTGAAATCAAAATGAATGTCTCGCTGTTGCATTATGAACGCTCAGCTAAGCGCCAACAGTTGAATATCAAACGACGCAATAATATTTAGTCGTCCATTTAGGTTTTCCTTCTTTGCGTGACGATGGACTCAATTTGACCAATATGTAGCCGAACCGTAACCTACAGAGCACAATAGTTGGATTCGTTTAAATCCTGATTCGTTCGTATAAATGTTTCCTAAGATTAGTTCTTTTTCGTGTCAGACACAGACTTTTTATGCCGTCCATGGACAATCCTCTGTTGCTTTACATGCCGTCGAGAAATATCTCTCAGGCACGTTGGGTTTCGTCACGATGTTTTCCTTTACCGAAGCTAGTGATAATTATACAATACGCGTATGAATCCGAAAAATCAGAGGTGCCTTGGGTTCGAACTCGTGAGTTATGACTTGGCAGTCCGATGACAGCACTAGGCTATCACCGCTTTGAAGATTAGTGAAAATTGGTAATGTGTATCAAAGTTAGAGTTCTGTAAAGATCTTGCCTAAATTAAAAAAAAAACCGGCCAACTGCGAGTCGGACTTGCGCACCGAGGGTTCCTTACAAAAATTATTAAACTTATTTTTATTATATGATGTAACTAAAAATTTACGGTTTTTTATAAGACGTTGTTTCGTACCAAATTTCAAGATTCTGAGTTCACGGGAAGTACCCTGTAGGTTTTGATTCCCTTGTGAGTGTCGAAAATTTACGGAAATTAGCGGCATAAACGGCTGTATCTTTTGATTGCATTGGCTTAGAAGTAAGAACCTAGACCAAAAAGGGTCTTGACGGGCAGACGGACAGACGGACGGACAACAAAGTGCTCCTATAAGGGTTTCGTATTTTTCTTTCGAGGTACGGAAACCTAAAAAAGACTCTTTCAAATCACCACAACATAGAAACAGCATACTTTAGTCCATCCCCATCATAGATAGGTATTCGAAATATTTGCACCGAACGGTCAGGATGGATTTGATTGCATGCCTTGTGTCTTGGATAGGCGAGGCATTACCTACTGACCTGGCAATGTTAATTAATTTCCTCTCACGTCAGATCTCGAAGCTCTTTGAATAAACAATGGGCTTTTCTCCCATTCCGTATATGACGTCAAAAGTGACTCGGGATGATGAAATAAGGATAGGCACCCTTTGAGGTGTCTGTCTAATTCATGTTCATAGACGTAACAACATGGTTGAATTCTCCGAAGGAGTCAACGAGGGTATTTAAATCTACAGTAATAATATATTATAAAGAGGTAAAGTAAATAGGTTTGGATTAAGGACGAACTCTCTGAAATTATTAATCTGATTTGTTTTAAAAAAACACTCACTTTGGGAAAGCAACGTCATTACCTGAATACTATATGATGTTTTTTCGAAAAATAAATACCCATTCATAAAACTCAACCCTTTTCCCACTGGGGTATGCAAAAGCAGTATGCTACCACCAAGCTACGCACCTGACCTTCCTGAAGAACCTCACCAATAAGGTCAGTATATGTCCTTCTAGGGCGTCCCCTCCCGGCATGTCTACTCACAACTGCTTTGTAAATATATTTTTCCTAATGGATTGCGTTTATTTACTTGTAATAAACCACATACCAGTTGCACTTCGAAAAGCTTCGTAATTTCCGTCAATAATCCAATTCACTAGTAGGTATGTCATAAAGACCACATACTTCGCGCTTGCAACTACCAGAGTACCAGAACACCACCTGCATCCGTTAAAGGGAGTGATTCTTCGTTTACCCCAGGTTTGCAGTAAGTAAAAACACATAATTGAATAATCTGTGAATCTGAATAAATTTCAATTCCTCAGTATTCATCAACTGTGCAATTAATAACAAAGGTATGCGTTCAAAGGTAACTTCAGGTCTTTGCCGAAACTTTAATAAAAATTTGCTACCCTATTAACGACTCAGTTCTTTGACACTTTATTCTAGACAAGGTAGGAGGGTGGTGACGTTTATTTGTAAAACAGGTTTAGATTTTTTGCACTGGTTTAAGTCATCGGTGTTGAAAATCAAAGGTTCTTCAGAATTACGATCGTACTGTAATTTTATAAACATGTAAGTGCGATCCGGACGCACACAAGAATGGTTTCGTAAAAAAAAACGCTGAATGAAAATACATTTCTTGCATGAAATTATATTTATATTTTTTCTCAAGTGTCTACCTATGTTTTTTTAGTTTGCCCCTCATGTGTCCCACTGCTGGGCAAAGGCCTCCCCTTTCTCCTTCCAAACATCTCTATCCTGTGCGATATCTGGCCATGATCTATATCTGTTTACCTATAAAGGTTAAAAAGATACATCTCTGTGACAGACGGGCGGATAGATAGCAGAATTTTAGAAATATTGTTCCTATGGCACCATATGGTTACGGAACCCTTAAATATTGCTAAAGGTACGGCAGTTGTTAAGGAGGGAGTCGCTCCGGACGCGTCATTATGTCACTTACGGAGGGCCAAACTACTGCGTCTCGGCCGGCGTAGTTAGAAACTTACGAGTACATGAGCGATGTTAATTGTTTTGGGTTTATGCTTGTCTAGTCCCTCCTTTAGATGGTTATTCAGATATACTTAATCGTAGACATAACAACGCACATTACAAACATACATCACGGACGGTGCGTGACTCAAGGCCACAGAATGTATGAAAGTCAGCAGAATATTTTTAATTAATATTTCTCTTCATTCGTTTAATTGCTATGTTTTGGCATTCCAGTGCGAGGATAAACAAGTAAATAAATCACACTAATTCAACGTGTCGTAGTAAAAATGTAGAACAAATTTATTGCACGAAGTTTGGTTTCTACAGGAAATAATTATGTGAACTCATGTGCCGAAAATGACCAAATCCTCATTGTGATCAGCCTCCTTTTCCCAACTACATTGGGGTCGGCTTCCAATGCAACCATATGGAGTTGAATGTCTTTATTTTAAATGGTGGGAATACGTATCTGACCTCCACAACCCAGTTACTACTGGGTAATACGATACACCTTGGTAAAACAGACTTTGGGACCACTGACTACCTATAAAGACTGTCAAAGATTTACAAATAACCGAATAATTCGTTTAAATTGCCCAGGGTCCGTTCGCACTTTAGACCCTTCATTACGAAACCCTAAAAGAAAAGCGATGAGTATATAAAAATATAAGTTAGGTATGAACAAACAGATTTTCAATATCTGAATACATACACGTCAGATGGAATAGCTAATAAATATACGATGTTTGCCAAAAATTGCCTTTCTTCAGAACCAAGATTGTTTGTCTTCAAGTTTCGGTAATAGTCTCATTTCTTTGTCAAACAACTTCTTATTTATCTGCGTTTAATAGAAAAATGTTTTTCTATTATCTTTTGGGATTATAGAAAAATACCAATTCGTTTGGGTTTGATTTTCGATACATTATATCTATATAAGCTTCTAACATGTTACCGATCACATACGTGCGTTTCAATTATTTTGATGTTTTGAAATTTACAAACAGTTTTATTACTGTTGGTATGAATCAGCCGTACATAGGTACCACCGACAGATAAAATTAGGACCGGTACTAGAACAAAAAAAGAACGGGATTACTGTCAAGTGCACTTTAAAACCCAGACTCAATATAAATAGTAAAGGGGCATCGACGCACAAACGGACCACGAGTTCAATGCAACGTTCCAAGCCACATTGAAATTTTTCATTGGCAATTTTTTTTATCTGGTCTTTCATACATCCTTAGAACCCACCCTGTATCTATATCCTGTATATATACTCATTTTATTACAGAGGTAAAGTTAAAATGTAGAAGGTAATCTCCGAAACTATTCATCATTTGCTTAGCCTTTTCCCAAACTATGTTGGGGTCGGCTGCCAGTTTAACCGGATGCAGCTGAGTACCAGTATTTTACATGAAGCGACTGCCTATCTGACCTCCACAACCTAGTAGCTGGGTAATACGATACCCCTTGATAAGACTGCATGTCAGACTTTCGGCTTCTGACTACTCGTAACGACTGGTAAGGATCTACAAATGACCGATGATGATGAGCCGGGACCAACGGCTTAACGTGCTTTTCGAGGCACGGAGGAAACTCTGTATGTTATAATGGTCACCCATCCACGGAACAACCTCGGCAAGCACGGCTTAACCTTAAAGACCGACCCGTGCGGCTTTTACTATTTAGCCATGAGCTCCGCCGAAATCCCCGAAACTATTCATCCGATTTCAAGAAATATTTGACTGAGGCCACTCATACAGAGTCCCATGGGATTTTAATAATATATTTTTTATACGCGAATGAAGCCGCGGGTAGAAGCCAGTGCTAAATCATTATTTAATCTACTTACCTCCAATATGTGGTATAATTGAAATATTAAGTACATTTTTCGCGTTCGCTTGGTTGAATTTCAGGGATTTATTAGAGGCGAAGGAAAAAGCTTAGATTCCTATATCGGGAATGAATTATGGGCGTGTGGCCGCAAAATTTATAATTCCAAGCGGGTACCAAATTGAGTGCACTTAAAAACGTACTATTCTTTCACTTATTCCCTTTTATGATCGTTCTACCAACACGGAAAAAGAGGTTTGGGTTATTAATGTACATTTAATGGTTTTATAGTGGAGGTAAGTAATGTTTTTGAGCTTTCTAAGCTATATGATCATTAAGTTTTCATGCAACGACCAGGCCATTAAGGGCGTTACAATGTTAAAGAAGATGACCCCTGTTCAACTTTTTTTTAATACACTATCACTTAAAAGAAAGCCATTTCTTGCCCGAAAATATTATATCAAAAACTCTACAATACTTGGCTTAACCCCAAAATTCTATTGACTGCCCATAGCCCCGTCATGTTCGTCGTACATTGTCAGTTTTCTATTATACCTAACCCTAGATATCGTCCGGCCGTTTTACGCTTAATTAAATCCTGTACATTGACCGTGACCGCTTTTTGTACGCATAATAAACAAGATTGTATCTTTAGAGATTACCGATTGAATATTTCGGGTAACAAGGTTTATTTTTGTCTAGCTGAACCGCGCAACTTGGTTTGCGTCACATGAAAAAAAGCCCGTATTTGAAACATTTTCCATTGATGCTCTGCTTCTATTGGTCGTAGCGTGATGTTTTATAGGCCTTCCTCGATAAAAGGCTATCTAAAATTAAAAGATTCAGTTCGATTCGAACCGTAGTTTCTGAGATTAGCGCGTTCAACCAAACAAACAAACTCTTCAGCTTTATAATATTTAGTATAGATAGAAAATCTTTGAAATCTTTTTACTTTTATTTTACCAATTAAAAATTCAGGGTTACGGGCTGCGTTTGTAAAATATTTAGTGATAATGTAATGTCATATTTTTCCCGGAACTACTCACACTCACGAAGTCACGGTAGGAGCAAATTGCATTTTAAAAGTTATAATTTTATAAAACCATTTCATCATTTCAAGAAGCGCCCTCGAAGCATGAATTTAACAGTAGAGAGCGATTATAACAATAAAATAATGATGAGCGTAATTTGTTAAGTGCCTTTTAGGGTTTAACCTTTAAGTATGGACGTGGAGTCTCACAGGCTACTCGATGTTTTCGTTTTCTTTTGTTTCACCTAATTCCCCTGACTCCTCGCGATTGCGAGCGATAGCGGCTCAGTAGCTTTTGTTTTAGTTGTAAAACTACCAACAAGGGAGGAGTTTGCGTCTTCCGATGAATATCACGTAAGTAATGACCATCAAAATATTGACCGGAGCCTGTCAGCCTACACGTCCATGTTTGCAAAAATCTAAATTCAAGGCAAAATTAGGTGTTTTGTGTTTTTTTATATGTTATATTTTGAGGAGGAATATATAGGAATAAGTTTGGCTGTTTTTAATACCTAAAAAAGTAACCTAAGTAGATTTAGACTGAAAAGTGCCATAATTTTTTATTTTTAAAATGTCTATAATTTTTTAAATAAAAGAAGATTATATAAGCATGTTATTTTATTGCTAAATCCATTAACTTTAAAATTAAATCAGTTTTAAAGCAATCTAATATCAAATTTCCCAATAAAAATGTGTGTGCATAAGGAGCCTGTGAGACTAAACGTCCACAGTAGTGTTAAGAAAAAATGACATCCATACTTAAAGGTTAAAAAAATTATTAAAATATTATGTTCTTATAGAGGCTGACAGCTTTGCTGCGGGAATTATATCGAATAGCGCACTTAAATACAGTTGGTAGAATAGTTCCTAAATTGCTTGTTTTATGGACGATAATCATACTGCAGCAAATTGACAAGTTTTGTTCGTTCAATTTCAATAAAATCTGGGTAGGATTATTAATTCACCAGCGGGCCTGCAAAAAATAAATGAATTTAGTTATAACACTCCATAGATAATTCAGGCTCTTTCTAATGGAAAACATTTGGGGGAGGGGCGGTATTCAAAATTCAAGTCCCCTCCACCACACACAGGTGTTTACTTTACACATATAAATGGAGACTTGATATTATCCTTGTATGTTTGGCTTTAATTACAACTTTGGCTTACCCAAATATTTGCCATGGAACTATTATTTGGGCAAGATTGGATCAAATATTTGAACCTGATATTTTCTGTGCAGTATGAATTAGGTAAGTACTTGCCTAATGAAAGACGGTCGTTATATGGAGACGACGACGACGGCGACGGTGGTCGACGGGTCGGTTCGACGTCGGTTATATGTTTTTTATTTGGACGTTGACATTATTGGAGAAGTGGTGTTTCCTTTCTCATATAAATAAATGAAAGATGTTTAGGTGATAATGTATTTATTTAAACTTTATGTAAGGTAGTGGTTACAAAGGCAGACCTTTTGGTTAATTCTAAAAATAAAATAATACGTTTTATTTTATTCGTAACTTATTTACTGTGTGTAATGCACACTATCTTTTTAGGAACTCGTGGCTAAATGATAACAGCCGCTCGGGTCGAAATTAAGGTAAAGCCGCGCTTTTGTCCAGGTTGGTCCGTGGGTATAGGTGACCAGCAATTACAAACAGAGTTTCCTCCGTGCCTCGGAAAGCACGCATATGCTGTTGGTCCCGGCTGTAATTTGTAGATCTTTGACAGTCGTTACAGATAGTCAGTAACCCGAAAGTCTGACAATCAGTCTTACCAAAGGACATGCATCGTATTACCCAGTACTGTGTACAGTCGCTCCATGTAAAATACTATTATCCAGCTACATCCGATTAGACTGGAAGCCAACCCCAAGGGAGTTGGGAAAAGGCTTGGCAGATGATGATGTACGATATTTTCGAAGCTTTCCCAATTTATCTTACAAATTGCAAGATATTCTTGGCACTGGATTCTTATTCTATCATACCGTTCTCATCAACATCAATCCGTAATATGATCCAATTAGCAGATAGAACCTCTAACGTCCTCAGTCTTCTCAAAATAAACAAAAAAATCCTTTTCTGTGCCTACCATATCATCTCAGCTAATATCATTACAGAAGGACATTGGCAAAGTAAAAAGGGATTCGTTGCCCTTGTCATTAATTAGAGGCTTTATTAGACCCCACTTGGTCCCTTCTGACGGCGCCGATTCGGGTGTCGTGTCAATTTCCCTGATGATATGAGGTGTCCAATCGTTTGAGGGGCGTATTAATCACTTTTTGGGATTTGATGACTTACTTCCTGGTTGGTTTTAGAAATTCGTTTTACGTTGACCAAATATGACGTAAAATCTTGACTGTACATTTATATAAAAAAGGTCACTGGTGCCGCTTCTGTAAATAGTAGTTACTTACAAAAACCCGTAAATAATTAGCCGGACAGAACTGTTAGAGCTTAACATGTCGGAGTTAATCCGGAAATCTGTCAACCGTTAACGTAGATGAAGCCAAACAAGCCGCATGGACAGACGCAAAGTTATAACTACAAACATGGGAAATATGAAACAGTTTCGTAGCTATTGTTTGAAAGACCCATCCTAAAGGCTCATATACATTTAAATTAGTTAAGTAGCAAGTTAAGCGCTTGACGTCTCAAAAACTGTCCCTTTCAAGCTGACTATTTATATTTGCTACTTAACTCAAAACTTAACTAAAGTAACCTAAAACCTATTAATGTCTGAAAATTGAAATACGGAATTGAATTTGAAAACTAATGGAATTTTCGGATTTTACAACCTCCTGACGGAAATCTTTGTCTTAGTATTATATAAGTACTAGCTGACCGGGCAACTTCGTCTGCGCCATATTTTCCCCTTTTTTGCAACATTTTTCAATGTGGCACCGCTCCTTTTGGACTTAGCGTGATGGTATATAGCCTATAGCCTACCTTGATAAATGGTCTATCTAACACTAAAATAATTTCTCAATTCGAACCAATAGTTCTCAAGATTAGCGCGATTAACCAAACTATCAAACTCTTCAGCTTTATAATATAAAATATTATAAAGCTGAAGAGTTTGTTTTATTTTAATTACTACTAAAACGGTACTAATAAGTATATATTGTAAATGTAGTTACTTGTCTCTAGCCAGAATTAAAAGATATTCTGAATATGGTTATACTTAAGTGTCTCATGTCTAGTTAGTGAGATAATTTCCCGACCACCATTAAGTGCCGGCGTAAGTGTGACTCACACTTAATGGAATTCTGTAGGCAGTTATATTACATAATGAGAGTAGCTCACTGGTTACGCACTTACCTACCTTACGTGTCGGATAAGACTATGTTTTGACTACAATTGCGTTACTAATTATAAACTGTATGATTCTGACTTTCAATGAAATACATAGCGCTGGACGTTTTAATAGCAAAGAAAGAAAGAAAAATGTTTATTTCGCTCTTTTGCTGAAAGATAAAATAAGGAAGGAAGGCAGCACAAGGAAAACATTCATCACAAATAAAATTATAAACTACCATATTATAAAATAATAATGGACGGGTGTGTTTTGGTGTGTGTGTATGATAATAACCAATTCAAAGCAATGGATATGTTTCATTATCACTATCATCAGCATATAATGTTGCCACTGCTGGGACACAGGCCTCCTCCCAAGGAGAGGGAGTGGCCTTTAATCTACCACGCGGGCCTAGTGCGGGTTGGTAGATGTCACATGCCTTCGAATTTTTAATTCTAGGACATGCCGATTTCCTCACGATGTTGTCGTTCACCGTTTTGAGAGCAGCGGTGATGAAATAAATTACACCAAGTAATGCGCCTGTTTGGGTTAGAACCTACGACTTACTGGTCCTTAGTCTCACTGGGCCACCGCTGCTCCCGCTGCTGATATAGTTGAACTGCCAAAATGGAATCCATTGTCATTATGAGTGAATATTGCGCCGATGCCGATGGAATGCTTATAACGGAACGTTTTCAGTCCGAGGTACCAGTTTTAGTCACATCCATTTTCGTTAGTATTCTTTGTCAGTAAAGTAGAAATAAGCTACGTCATAAAACAATTCGTCTTTGTTGATAGAATGATTTTAATTTCCCTTTTAATTTAGTTTATTGACACTCCAGCCTTCAGCCATTATTTATATCTGCAAAAACATTCCAGACTAAAAAAGAACTGAAAGAACGAAAGAAATCAAAAGAATTTACGACTTAATACAGTCATCTTTGATGGCAACGATGTAATAAAACAGCAAAAAGGCTAGAATACAATACCAGGGAAATATGAACGGGGAAGAGCTATCGTAAATCGTTGGGCGTGCGTGAAATGCCCCGGATACGAGTTGCTGTAAAACTGAGCCATTGACTGTTACAACAACTTCATGTAGGTATACAGTAAAATAAAGGCTGGATTTTTCATGTGAGCCTTTATTTTCCACTGCATTTTTTAGCAGACAATGTAGCTTTAAGGTATTGTGTTTGACAGATCAGTTTCGTTAAAATTGGTTGAAACAAAAAGATACCGAATGAAGCTTTGGGACAGATTTAACAGAATAATGTAGAAAAAACATTGCTGGTATTCAAAGCCAAAACATTTATTTGAATGAGAATGCAATTTTGTATGTTAATCTGTAGACACGGAAATAGAATTGATTCTAGTTTTCCAGTCTTCTTCTTAGCGTGTCGACGGCAAATCGCTAAATATATGTAGCCCAAAACTCAGCTAAACGAACTCCGCTAGCTGATGCAGTCATAAGATCCTCAAGTGCGCAGGTGACAGGGCGTGCAGCGCAAGATGGAAGGTGGGCCATTGTATGTGGAGACACACCGCATACACACTTGAGATCTGAGCCGTACATGAACCCCCATCTATAGAGATTGTCTTTGTTACGGCCGACTAGGGGCGGAGTATATTTAGAGATTTCCAAGTCGGCCACGGCAAAGCATGCATGGGTGGAAGGGTTTCGGAAGGCCCGATGATGTTTTCCAGTCGCAAAGGAAGTTTAGTATGTAAAAATACTTTTCAACAAAAAAAAACCGTCTTCCAAAAAGAAACACTATCATCATCATCTGCCTATCCTTTTCCCAAACTATCTTGGGGTCGGCTTCCAGTCTAACCGGATGAAGCTGAGTACCAGTATTTAACATGCGACTGCCTATCTGACCTCCACAACCCAGTAACTAGGTAATACGATTTTATACGATACCCCTTGGTGATACCCCTTGCCACCGACTTTCGAAAGTAAAATTATTTTCGACTTTTTAGTGTCTTTTGTTTGGAAGTATTTTTTTTTTGGTAAAAAGTTTTTATTTTATCCTTTTTAGTTGAAGTAACTCACATAAATCTTTATCAAATATCAATTTTACATTGTAACTAGACACCAGCACATCGTCCATAAATACGAAAAAGTAAAATAAAATGCATAATAAAGTGGATAACGCAAAAAGTACCTATGCCTAGTAAAAAAAAAGTAAATAAAAAATAGTAAATTTATATGGGACCACCGCGCGAGCTTCCTCTACCATATTAAAAAAAGATCCACTTCATTCGGACCAGTACTCACAGAGAAGTAGGTGTACATACATGAAAAAGAAAAGATGCTGGTCGAAAACATAACCACCTCATTTTTAAGAAGTCGGTTAAAAACGGGCAAGACTCTCCATCGTTACTATTTTAAAATGCTTTACAGTAATTTATAGTCGATGTCAAACCTACGAATATAGTTAGGTACAATGAAAAAGTTGCAAGAAAGTATGACAAGAAACATAATCAAGAAAAAAGGGACCGTCCTTTTCTGTACCTACAAAATAAGGTAAAGCTAATTACTTACGTCCGTTGACATTGAGAACATAGCCCCAATATTACCCACCCTACAGAAACCTCGTAAGATATATTACAAAAGGTTCCTAGGAATCAAGACAAGGGTACCTAATGTAGACTAAGACTTCAGACACAAAATCAATGTCCTCTTATACAACACTAACGACCCGCCCCTGCTTCGCATGGGTTTTGTTGTTTTTCTTGATGTTAATTTTACATTAATTTATTATACACTAGATGTGCCCGCGACTTCGTTCGCGCGGAATTTAACAAAAAGGTTACTTAGTTTTTTTTTATAACAATTTTAGATTTTTTCTAAAATAGAAGTAGCCAGTGATGTAATAAGGAGTAACTTATTACTCCTTATTACATCAGCTTAGCCGGAACAGACAGACAGACAAAATTTGAAAAAAATGTTATGTACCATATAAACATTCATATGCATGTAGTTAAAAGCGGTTATTTTAATATTACAAACAGACACTTCAATTTTATTTATTTGTATAGAGTATAGATTTTATTATTTTTCTTATCATGGCAAGCAAAGCCGATATTGTCCATTCCACCAATGTCAAAAGTGAATTTGTGTATAAGTAAGTAAGAAAAGCAAACTTGTGTATAATTTTAAATTTATAGAATAGAATAGAATAAAACTTTATTGTACACCAAAAATTAAACATAACGAGTTCACAAAACTAATAATTTTATGGTTACAACGGCGGTCTTATCGCTGATAGCGATATCTTCCAGACAACCTATGGATGGACATTATGGAATTAAAATAAAAAAGGGGGTAGTCAGTGGTGTACTAGACAAACATGTTAAATAACAAAAGTAAAGTTAGCTACTTGTACATGTATAATACGAGTATAAATATAATACATTAATAAATATGTATTTAGATATTTGTGTTTTAACATTAAATGGCAAAAATAAAACTAGAAAGATGACAAATTTTGACTGAATGAAATTACAGAGACTGAAATTGATTTACATTAAAAAAAATATCGAGCGATAAAAATCTTCGTTCGATAATACAGTTGTACAATGTATTTATTGTACTCGTATAGGTAAATTAACTTCCCTGAATAAATTATCACAGTTATGGTGAAAATTGCGTGTGAAAGATGCAAGATAGGAGGTGTCTGACGAGTAATAGAGAAGTATGGAATAGGAAGACATGCTGCGCCGACCCCAAATAAGTTGGGATAAGGGCAAGAGAATGATGATGATGAAAACTGCTTTTAAATTTATTGCGTGTTTTAAAAGAACAACGTGCATAAACAGACATGACACAAAAAGCGACTAGAAATACACAGGTAACTAATATTAATATGTATGGAAGTAAGCCTACCTGCACTTGAACAATTTCTGCTGTATAAATAAAGGCAAAGTATAATCTAGTGGTGTCAACTAAGGGGTAGGTTGAAGGTTGTCGTCGCTCGCGCTTATAGTCTGTAGGTCACGTTATCTACGTACTTCTTTGTAATTATTACGAAATATGGGGTTTGTCCGCACTTGTTCTTATGAACTGCGAATCGGCAAGCGTAAGGTGGGGGCGCCCTCAGGCTAGTTGGATGGAGACTCTTCGCAGGGTGCCTGGTAGCAGCTGAATGAGAGATGCCGAGAATCGAGTGATTGGAGACGCCTATGTGAAGCGGTAGACTGCTCTATGCTGATGATGATGGTGTTTGCTCTGCATTCCGTTACCTAACCTCTTTTACAAACAAGAAGAAGGGAGAGAGGTCAGGTTATTCAAAGCACTGAAAATTAGCCAATAACCAGGCTTCAGTGGATCTCTCTCATCATCATCTGCCTAGCGTTTTCCTAACTATTTTAGAGTCAGTTTCCAGTCTAACAGGACGCAGCTGAATACCAGTATTTTACTTGAAGCGACTGCTTATCCGACCTACATAACCCAGTTACAACAATAAAATTAATTAATTATCTGTCAATAATTTTTTGGATCTCTTTAGTTTCACTGCACTGCAAAGGCCTGCGTCGAGAAAATGATTTAATAACTTATGTTTACCTGTCAATTTGAATTTTCCCTACTGAATTCGTGATTAATGATAATACTAATTCTAACTAACAGAAAACTTGGTCAACACCAAATAATTTTTTATTTAGAATACCAAAAATCGTTTGCATAGTAGCAGCACTAAAATTCAGTTGCATAATTAAAATGTGCATAATAAACGTTCTTATCTTAAAAACTAAACCGTGTCGTGAAATGGTTGGCCATTGTTTCAAAAAATCATAACATGATGTAACATCTGTCAAATTGATTAGAAATATTTCTCCCATCTACTCATTTCTAAAATAAAATGTTATATCAACAAAAAGAGTTACAGCACAATAGTAAAATTTAATCTAGTGTAAAAATACGTAACGTGATTTAAAATAGCTGTTCGTTCATATAAAACATATCCATACATTTTATTTCTTTTTTGCAGTTGAAATTTTATATTCAACCCAAATGTATTTTCATGATTACAAAAATAAGTAAAGGGTCGTTCGTGGTTCGTCCTTGGCTAATTTTAGGCATTTTAAATATACCTACATAGGGTGAGTGGTAATTAGTGACCGATACTTAAACACGTGAATAATCACGTGTTTAAGTATAAACTCATGATAACAAACAATTTTCCCAAAGAAAAATTTTGTTTATACTCATTCACTTTTATCACAATAGGCGTACGAAATTCGTACGCGCGCGCCTCTGGCGTGTCAGCTTGTTAAATATCGGTCACTAATGACTAGTCATCCATAAATAAAATAGAAGCGACCTGACCACCCTTGCTTCGTACTGCGCCACCTATAGGGTCCAAAACTATCCTATCTTTCAATTTGAAATCAATATGCACATTTTCAAAATTTCACTAATTAGTTTGGTTTCGGAGATAACCGTGTGCGATCATAGTGACATGTGATTTTCATATTTGAGATTTATTTAGGAATACCTAACATAGCAATTTCTGCAAGTTTTACCACGTTAAAGAAGAAAATAAAACATGGTTGCACTGATCAAACATTGTTTCAAGTCTTGTTAAAAGCGCACAGAGCTAACAATCGAAGGTCGCTTAGAAAAAATCCAATTACTGGAGAGAAAACTCGGGGTTCCACCTTTCTTGCTGAATCTAGTCTAGGCTGACGTAAAGACATTAACTCACTATCCAAACGAAAATGAAATTACCAATCTAACGGTAGGTTAGGTGAATTTTATTTAAAAAATATTTCGACAAAAATTAAAAACAATCGACTTCCAAAAAATACTATAAAGTGGAAACTATCTTTAGTTTTGGAAGTCGGTGGCTAAAAAGTCAATGAAACAAACTTAGGTCACCGACTTCAGAAAGTTAAGTTAATTTGCACTTTTAGATGTTTTTTTGGAAGACGGTTGGTTTATTTTGGCTAAAAAGTTTTTGTTGTTTGATTCGTCGTTCCCTTTTGATGCATTTAGTGTTCAGACTTTACACTCTGAATAACAGCTGCCGAACTAAACATAAAAAAATGAACAGAAAGTGTTTCTGTTCATTTTAAATATCGACTACTACATATTTTCTAAACCATCACTAAGAAAAAAGTACAGTAATAGTATCCATTTACTTAGTACAAGGTGTTGTTTTGCATCCTCGTCAAAATTCAGGAGGTTGGCACAAAATACATAAATAATCAATATAAATTACGCTACTTAGTTTATTATTAATAAACGCTGCTTTTTTTGTTGTTGAAGTTTATCAGTATTTCAGAAACCCCCTTAACGTGAATTGGGAAATAAGAAATTATCGAATAAACGTTTGAGATTGTTTGTATGTGTGAAAGCGTGGTTATAGGGCGACGATCAGACGGGCCTTCGTTTAAAACACGGTTGGTTCACACTAAGCCAATATCCGAAAAAAAAAAATTACCTACCTATATCATTATCAATTCGGGTCGAGAATCACTATCGCAGTTACATCCTTGAATTTGACGAGGATGCAAAACAACAGCTTGTATAAAAAGATTTATCCCATGAAAAGCCAGTGGAAACTAAATGGAACTAAACAATTTAAGGCCATCACACACTTGCACGCACGCCACTGCAGTGGACCGCAGTCCAGAGTTACGATGACATTCGCACAGCAACCGGCTAACACGATACGGTTTAGGCTTTATCCGTTTCATGGTTATTACGCGAAATTGACTCAGTAAATGATTCGGAGAATATGGGGTTTGTTTAGATAATCGCCGGAAGGTCGTCGGTTAAACTGTTATTGCGGTGTGAAGGTTCTTTTATTTTTCGTTGATTTTACCAAATTTTCGGTAATTGTCTTAATAGTAGGTAGAAAATTGTGTAATTTATGTAAGAATTCGGTGACATCAATAATGCGTATGTCCTCTTGATGTTTCAAATCGATATCGTTGGAAAATATGATCACATTCTAATCAAATCATGTTTTGGGAAATTAAATAAGCCATGTTTGTAGAAATCCTATATCCTATTTCGTTATTTTAAAGTTTGGAACTGATCATTCAATTATAAGTTTTTAAACTGACATGGTCACTAACACTATCAATAACACTCGTAATGGGATATTTATTATTAAACACGGTAAATATCTCGTTACAAGTGTTGTTGATAATTAATTAGCTGCTTATTTAGCCGAAAAGTTTATATGCATATATTCGTTTTCTAGTTTTTGTTGTTTGTCGGCTGTTGAAAAGTTTTTTTTTCGTTTTTCTATTCGTTTTACGAAATATGTTTATCATACTTATATTATTTTGTTGTCGTTGTTGTTTACAATTGAAAATGCACTAGGTAAAACATTAATCAACAGCTATTTTCTATCCTAAAGGGAGGAATTGATTTTTAAATTTTAAATGGACCTACTTTGAGATGCCTCTCCAACAAAAAAGAATCGTAAAAATCGGAACACAAAGTTCTGCGTGGTCATACATAAAAAAATATCTAAACCTATAAACTTGTCGTCGAATTGAGATCCTCCTATTTTTTGGTCCATAAGTTTTATTGAAAAAAAATGAACACGGTGACACTAATCCGACCAAGGTTGGAAATGAACATTTATTTAACCTTTTCACTGCTGCAGACGTGAACAATTTAAAAATAAAGTGACTTTCGCATCACATTTTATCACAGAGCACGGAGACCATTCGGAGGCCGTAGGTAGAGGTGACCCTGTCAATTCTTTCCATACAGGGTTAGTTCTGAATGACCAGCCAAATTTTAAAATTCAGGTTTTTTAATGACCCGTAATAACGTAAAGTGAGACAGTACTCCTAGAAAAATTAAATTAAATATTTAAAAAACCCCCGACACAAGAAACCTCTAAAAAGCCAAAAATAAATTAATCCAAGCGTCGTAGCGTCGGGGGTCGGCTTTGTTCTGTGCTTGTACTCAGCGGTCTTCTTAGCGGTCCCCCTTGAAACTTATATTATTTTTTCTTAGCCTTGACTGTCCCACTCCTGGGCATAGGCCTCCCCTCTTTCCTTCCAATTTTCTCCGTGTTGCATCTCTTCTCGCTAATTAACAAAACCAAGGACAGATATAAATTAAAAAAAAAAAATGGGTTGTGGGGGGGTGCACCCCCCTCGCCAATGCCCATGGTGACAAGCGACAAGATTTCAAACTTCAAATCGACTACCTGTGAAAGTTTTTTATATCCCTTCATCAACTAGAAAAGAGGTGATGATCTTCAAACGGCTGAGCAGATTCTCGAAACATAGCTAAGAACACTCTCGATAAAAATACCTTTCAAACGACACCACTTTTATCAACTTCGGTTCATCCGTTTAGGAGCTACGATGCCACAGACAGACACACAGATACACAAATACACAGATACACACGTCAAACTTATAACACCCCTCTTTTTTGGTCGGGGGTTAAAAAAGTAAATATGTACATTATCGATTCTGAACTGAATCATATCTGAAAATTGTACTGGCCTTTGAAAGCTAATATCCTGTATAAATTTTAAAACTGAAAGTCACTAAGAACTCGCACTATGACATAAATGGCGTTTACGTAGAAATGAACGGCTTTGAAGACGATGATGGCAGAAATTGAATGGAACGAATTTAATTACAACTACCAGTCCTTGCTGCTACCGGTGGATCATGGTGGTGGTGGATGTTTTTATTGAAATAATTAATAGGTAGATAGCGTTTGGTCAAAAGCTTGCAATTCTTTTAGCAATTAGTCCTACGTTGCAATTTTTTGAGATGCACAATGATGATGATATTTTTTGTTCAGCAGCCCCAAACTATTGATTTAGTATCTCTCTCACAGTCACAAAGGCTTAGTCCCGGAGTTATTTAACTATAGCTGAATGTAGTTTCATGAGCTGAGAATTATAACAGCAAACACCACAATTTAAGAAAAACAAACGGCTTGAACCCCCCAATGGTCAGGGTGTACGTAACAATGTCTTGTGCTTGCGGTGAGGCGGGCCAAGGGTTAAGTACGGTCCCTTTAGAACCACAAAGGTAGGGGTTCTTAGACGCAGAATGTAGAATCTTTATGTATACGATACAAGTACGGTTTCTGACAATAACATAGAATGTTTCAAATAGGTCCTTGTGTTGCTGTAAGTGTCATTCCGTGCTCTTATATTATTTCTGAAAAGACATCATGTGTGTATTGTTGGTATATAGGTTTGTAACTTCGCAACTATTATACACTGTGCTTTTGCCCGTGACTGCCGTCTACGTGGAAGTCAAATATACTTTTTATAAAACATTTATGCAATGTCACGCGGCAATAATATAGCTTTTTATCAGTCAAAGAATAGTCAAAAGGTAAGCGGGACAGAACCCTAGATTTTACCCCTTACACGCTTTAACAATTTTCCCTTTTTATAATATTAACTAGTTGTCCCGCGCAACTTCGTCTGCGTCACATTTTCCCCATTTTCGCAACATTTTTCATTGCTGCACCGCTCCTATTGGCCGTAGCGTGATGATATATAACCTAGCATTCCTCGATAAATGAGCTATCTAACACTGAAATAATTCAAATCGGACCAGTAGTTCCTGAGATTAGCGCGTTCAAGCAAACAAACAAACAAACTCTTCAGCTTTATAATATTAAGTATAGATTTACAGGTTGCATTTCGAATAGACACTTTAATAATTATCAGTAGATTTTTGCTACAATTGATATTTTCCATATTCTTCTTTATCGTGTGATTAGTGCCTAACCTGGGGTCAGAGTTTTTATGCCGCCCATGGGCCCCTGAGTTGTTTTTACATTCCGTCAATCTCTCATGTTCCATAAAAAAAAGCAATTTAATGCATTTTCTTTCTCTCTCTGTAAGTACCGATTTATATCTTACAGTCTTTTTATTACACACATCAACACGGTCTAGGGATATTTTTAAAAAAGCGAATTACTATCAATGTGTTAATTATTTATATGACATGTATATACTTAAAAGACACGTTATTTAATATTCTACCATTTTTTAATAATGGTTAAGGTACTTCGATTAAAATTTCAGGATTTTATGGAAAAAAATGAAGCATAGACGGAAACCGTATATGAATTAACTTTTAATTTATGAGTAAAAACTGAAAAAAATAGAAAAATCATTTAATTTGTGTTTATAAACTTGAAGTTAGTAGTCTGAGAAAGCGCCCATGATGTTCATAACACATCGGCAACGATTCGGCATGCTCAGAACAAGGTTATCATTGATAACCTTCATTTAATTTGTGTTTATAAACTTGAAGTTAGTAGTCTGAGAAAGCGCCCATGATGTTCATAACACATCGGCAACGATTCGGCATGCTCAGAACAAGGTTATCAATGTCTTGCTGCGGAATATTGCCCCATGTCCTTCTGAGGTGCGCAAAAAGTTGATCTTCTGTAGCCAGGTTTTCAGGAACTTCCTTCAGAGCTCTTCTTTGCAGCATATCCCACGCATGCTCAATGGGATTTAGATCTGGCGATTGAGCAGGCCAGTCTAAGGCCCTAATATTGTGTGTATGTAACCAAGCTGCTACCGTTCTCGCCGTGTGTGCCCGGGCATTGTCGTGCATGAGCAGGAAATCTTGCCCCATTTGTGTTCTGTGGTGCAAGATTACGGGCCCCAGCACCTGTTGGACGTATCGTTCTGCCGTCATCTTGCCCCTCACCTAAACGAGATCCGTCCGTCCTCCAAGACGAATTCCTGCCCAAACCATAATTGTTCCTCCTTGGTATGGGTGAACTTCCTGAGGGTTCTGAAGACGGCTCCATCGTCCAGGAACTCGCCAAACACGCATCCTTCGTGAATCTGGATGGAAGCCGAACCTGAATTCATCCGTGAACAGCACATTGGACCATTGCTCACGGCCCCAGTCCACGTGGTTCCGAACCCATTCTAATCGTCGTCCACGATTGCCTCTCCGTAAAGGTGGGACCCGGAATGGTCTACGAGAGCGTAGATTGCTTTCATGCAGTTACCTTCTTACAGTTTGGTCACTCACAAGCACTTGGTGTTCCACTCGCAGCCTTTGGACCAATTGAGTCGCCGTTGCATTTGGTTGAGCTCGCGCAGTAATTTGCAAAAATCGGTCTTGTCTGGGGGCAGTGATGCGACTTGGCCTCCGGTGCCTCTCCGCTACTTCACATGTGGCACGATAGCGTGTCCACAATCTTGGTCCCTATGGCCTCAGCAACATTACGCTGAACAGACCCAGCTTCCAGCATTCCCATAGCTCGTAACATCTCCGCCCTCGTCAAATGTTGGCGTTGCATGGCTACAATACCTCAATTTTAACTTTATCTTACGTTAAAAAATGAAAAAAAAAACTGTAACTAAACGTAATTCGTATTATTTTCTAAATTTCGCACAAATGAAAATTCCCTCTCAACATCAAGACATTTTTATGCCACCGAAACAAAAGAATTTCCAAAAATTTGAATTTGGAATTAGTCTGAGATAAATTACAAACAAATCGGTGTATAAAAGATTTCAATGCGGCCAGTACTTTTCGAGTTATTTAATTGAGTATGAAATATCCCTAGACAGTGTTGATGTGTGTATTTATTCTCATACAATAACATAGTATCTGACATATTATATCAAGACGTGTTATTAGAAACTAGCTGTCCCGCGCAACTTCGTCTGCGTCACATTTACCCCGTTTTCGCAATATTTTTCATTGCTGCTCCGCTCCTAATAGTCGTAGCGTGATGATATATAGCCTTGCTATATATGTCCTTTCCTAGGTTGAAATCTATCTTCTTGCCAAATTTCATTAAGATCCGATCAGCTGTTTAATCGTGAAAAGGTTACAAACAAACACACGAACAAACAGAGTGACTTTCGCATTTATAATATTAGATATTTGAACATTTCGTTTGATTTTAATGATTGTAATCATGACAAAGATTAATAATAAATGATAAATCAAGTGATTTGTTTTTTTTTTTTTAATTCTTTGTTCAAATACCTAAAGTAACAAGTTAGGTCTAGATAACTCTGCAATAGTAGTTTTTTTAAACAAATTGGCACTGACACTGTAGTGCATTTTTTTGAAAATATCGTAAGTATTAACGCAATAAAGTTTAAAAAAGTAGTTTAATGTAAATCTTCTTTGCTTCAATTAAAATTGAACATCTTCTTGTTAAATAAAATTTGACAAAAAGATATTGATTGATTTGATTTGAATTTGATTTTTTTTTTTTTTTTTTGTTATTCTGATAGAGTGATACCATTTTGAAATTGGTATTTAGTAAGCATATTATTTAATAAATGGGCACTGACAGTGTAGTACGTTTTTTTTACAAAAATCGCCCTTGAACGGATGGTATGTTAAAAATACGGGTTAAAATTAGAGAAGAACTAACTTTTTCTTCAAAAGAGGTGAATTTACATAAAAAATCATAACTTATCATGATAGCTCTAGTATTCAGCAGTAATTAACAAAAATCAAAATGAAAAAATAATGGTTTTTGTTGAAACTACAAACAAATTCGTAATAAAAGGTAGAAATTTCGTAAATAAAAGACAAATACGAAATATTTTCGGAACCCTTGGGTAAAAATGGTTAAAATTTTATTTGTTATAATTAATTATCTGGTTCATCGAATCCTGAACGGTGGACCACTACCTAAGCCACACCCTGTATATTAGTAACCACAAAGGTTACTATATTTACGCCGCTTGAGGTTCTCCGCTGCCGCAGCGGCAGCGCCAGCACAGCCTTGTTGAGATAATTTCGATCACGGTGACAAGGACTGCGTATTGGAATATGCGGTTAGTGTTAACAAGATTGCACATCCCCTTGATTGTACTATCCCCACATATTGCAGGTACATCTTGTGGTTTGGCTTGTCTTGGTTCAACGCGTGGGTTGATTCAGATACCCCGCAGCATTTCAAAGAATCAAAGGAATTTAATAAGAAAACGAACTTCATTTTTCATGTTTTCAAAAATCAAACGTACTTTTAAACCAGATGAAATGAATATACCTAAAAAACTTGTATAAGACAGAAATTAAAAAAAATTGTTTCAACAATTGTCTAAAATTCTTTGTTTAGATGGAACAACGAGATAATTATGTCGAAACAAAAATCTACGATATTTGATGTTATCGCTCTAGGCGCTTTTAGCCAGATAACCACAGGAGACAATTTTGAACAGACCACACAAATATTGTCTAATAGTAGTATGGTCTCTGATGAAAATGTAACAAAAAATATCAAAAAAAATGTACCAGTGCATGCCAATTAGTGGTTTCACTTAAAAATTGAGTACTTTGATTTGATTATTTTCAGGTTTTATTATTCACTAAACCTGAAATTCTAATTTCATATGACAACTAGCTTCTGCCCGCGGCTTCACCCGCGAGCAGAGCTGCATTTTTTTCCGCATTAGCTAGTGTGTTACAAATTCCCTTTGATTTTATTACGTAAGGATTTAAACTGAAAATGGTTTGTTCACTCTTTCATCAGATAATTTGGAACTTTATGCAAAAACACATATACTTGTATGACTGTACTGCACATTATTTCTAATATGCGGAAAACCCCTCAAAGTGCCAGATGTATTCCAACTAATATGAAACCATAAGCTACTGACTGCCAAGTCAAATATATTTCTTTTATATCCCTTTCTCCACATCGTATACTTTGCTATGGCGCGGCGTCCTTAACGACATAGTTTATGTGTCATATTCCCTTTACGTCTCGTCCCGAAATGTTCTGTAGAAGTTCATGATTGTGTTTCCAGAAGTTCTAATCGCATGGGAGTGGACTATTTCTGACTGAAAATCTTTTGATTTGTAAGAAACATGATTCCTTTTTAAGCCTATTTATTTGTATTTCAATGACTTAATTTCGTTTACCAACCTATATTTAAGATCGGTACGTAAGAAATTCTTACGAAATTGCTCCAAAAAACTTGCCAAATGAAGTTCCGAAAATAGCGGCTTCGAGAAACCATTTTATTTTGTTCAAATCCTTTTTGGCATAACCAGGGTTCCTTTTTAATAAAGGTGAAATCAGGGTTACTTAAGAATCGGACATTTTCTTGGCTTTGTAAGGGGTCTGGTGGCATTTAAATAAGATGAATTGTATTAGCTCTAGGAATACATAAATCTTTTGATTCTTATATTTCAGGCTTTGAAAAGGTGGGTAATTTGCGGAGAGTTGACTTTATAAATTCCTTTACCAAATTTTACTTTGGGTGCTACGTAAAAAATAAAATATAAAAATTGAGCAAATTATTTTTCTAAAAAGTCACAGGGTTTTGTATAGATTCAAATACATTTAACAAATGTATCATTCTCACTCATTTAATAAAAGATGATTTAATAACAATGAAAGCTAACAACATCAAATAAAAAATAAAAAAAAGTAATTTGTGACATCACATCTCGGTAAGTTTAATAGACTTAAAACTTGTAATTATTATTTAGGTTACACGTGTAGGTGATAAAGCAATATACGAGAAATGTCAAATAAACCCACTTCACTTAAATAAACAGAAAACTTGATTAATTTTAATATAACCTAGATCCCGAGTTAAATAATTCGTGTTATTTTCAGATTGAAACTACGGAAATTTTTAGATAAATTTTTAGATTTTACAGTTTTGGCTTTTGATGTAAAATGAATGTCAAAACACATATATCTGTATGTAAAAAATATATGTCTGATTGTTGGGTGTTTTGTTTCTCATCAGGTCAATTTTTTTTATTTTTTTGGAGTGGCGTCTCGCAGTTCAACCTAGGAGGTTGTCGTCTGCTTAACCGGACTATCCTGTGGGTGCCTTAAGAGTAAGGCCTCCAGCCAGGGCATAAAAACTTACAAACTAAGCGACTACACGCTAAGGGCACCCCCTGTGGGGTACGAGCCTCGGCTCAGGGCGTCGCTGGGGGAGGACTGCATGGGGGCAGGCTGGATCTGAATGATATCATTATTTAGGGGCTGATTTAAAACTACTGGCACAGCATCGCGGGCTGGCTCGAGCGAGGGTCGGGGAGGGCATGGACCGGGACGTCGCGACGGACCTCGACGGCGAGGTCGGAAAGACGGCGGTTTGTGTCTGAACTTTTTAAGAGTGCTAGTCTCTTTGCTACTCTCCTGGAGGAGGGTGATAGCATCATCGGGAGTGACGAGGGTATGTCGAGGACGGCGTACTGTACTAATGCGCGAGGGTTCGTAACGGGCGGCCGCTGCGATCAGGGGATTACGGTGTTTAATGGCGTTATCGAAGAAACGTTTCGAAAGACGTTTCATAAACTGAAGGACGGTGGGCATTCTAAGGTCGATGTGTAGACGGTCATTACGGACATAAAAAGGGGCTCCCGTGACTCTACGTAAGAACCGGTTCTGCAAGGTTTGCATCCTATGGATGTACTTAGGCTTGGTGTGAGTGTACACGACGCAAGCGTACGTCATAATGGGGCAGATCACCGCGGTATAAAGGCGCAACTTGCACTTGAGTTACAACTTGCTTTTTGCCGAAATCATGAAATGAAGCCTACCCATAGCAAAGGCAGCTCATCAGGTCAATCATTCGTACTTCAATTAAATAAGTTTACCTCATTAGGAAAATTAAAAACATGAAAACAAACGGAGTCGTTTCTACCACAGCCTGTGGAAAATTTAAAACTTTCACAAGGTTGTAGACTTATGTTTTGTTTGTTCAACGTGTAGCAGGTTCAGTAACAAATCTGAGTCGGAAAATGCAGGAGAATTCTTCTTGAATTCATATCACCATTATTGTTCTGTATTAATACATCTCGACTGGAAAACATGCGTTTGCAGAAACGCTGAACACAAGAAACACAAATGAGCCCGGAGAAGTGGGCAACGATCGTTACTCACTGGATGACGAGCCTGTAGGAGGAAATTGACGTCGAGGTAGAATGCAGCGAAGGCGGTGTTACAATCTGATCTTGTTTGTACGGCAAACATGGCCAGAGATAGCACAGGATGGAGAGTTTTGGAAAGAGCAAAGAGATTGGCTTTTGTACAGCAGTGGGAAAATTCATAGGCTAGAAAAAAACGCATAATTTTGACATGTGTTTTAAAGTCAGACATCACAATTCGACATCGTTTTTCATTTGTATCTAATTCCAATAAACATGCTCCAATATTTTAGCCAACCTTGCAAATCCTTGATTGTTTATTAACTCAGTAAAACTAACCAAGTAACAAAAAGGCTTACATTACAATTATCCTTGTTGATTGATTTACTTGTAACGGAAACGCCTGATAAAGTAATTCCAAAACATCAATAAGCTAAAAGTTTTACTTTCCTACAAGATGATCGTTGTTTCTGATCTCGAACGTTTCCATGACTAGTTTTGGCGAAGAGTTCCGCCCTGGGGCATCCTATGTTATGTTATGTATAGCATAATGAAAAGGCTACCAAATTAGTTGTTACTTTTCATATTATAACTGTCATTTCGTTGAGTTGCTTCGAGGCATATCTTCCGATTAAAAAAAGAGTGGGTAGCGGTGATCGGGAGTAGGAACGTTGATGCTAGTCTGATGGCTCAAATTGGTAAATGGAATGTAAAACAAAAGGGGATCCTTGTGTCGTATTCCTCAATACTGAGGGCGGTGACCTCCCTTCAGTATCACCTTCTCTCGGATTGTCTTCCTCCAACTGTTTCTGTCTCTGGCTGTGTGAAGGGCGCTGTGGACTGTGGAGTCAAGGGCGATGTGGATCTGGTGGTCTATTGGGCTGCGTCCACGAGGCCTTTTTCCGTCCACCTTGCGGTCACGATTAGCTTTTTACGGTTGCCATCGTCTTTCCTCGCACGAAAGTATACTTACAGCCAATTTATTTTGCAATAGTGTAAATAAAATAAAGATTCTGGTTTAAACCAGACGCTTAGCTCTTAAAGAAAGGCATGTATAATATAGACCTTAGTTGTAAACAGACATCTGTTTTGATTACGCGCGATGTTTTCTTAAATGAGTTACCAGTTAAATAATTATGATATATTCTATGCACTTAAAACTCGAAAACAATAACAATAAGGAAGACACGTGCGTATTAACGTATTTTTGTAAACGTATGCGTATAGTACGCACCTTAACTCGACACATGTTCCCATTACCATTTTCCTTTCCATTTTCGGGACATTCTCGTTATATTTTACTGTGAACGTGTGTGAACAATTTTCCTTCTATGTTCGTATTCGGTGATTCTTATACAGATGGAATATTATAGAAAAAATCTTTGTAATAAACGAATTTGTTAGAAAGTTGGAACACATGTGGAAATACGCCGTGAATCGATATTCGAGTTTGATATTTCTTCTGTTCATTCAGGTTTTCATTTGAATTAAACGACAAGTTTTTTATAGTTAGTCTATTGGTCGATTGGCTACTGCTGAGCTCGATAGTCTTGAGAGGTGTTGAGATCGATACCTAGTTCGGGCCTAAGTATAATTAGGCTTTTCCAACTGGAATCTCTCGAGTTGGGGGTCTGGATGTATGTCTGCTGAAGGCAATACGCTCACTGAATTTTACTTGAGAGTTGCTTGAAAAAAAAAATACGTGATGTCTTTTTTTTAATTGTTTTTCTTTTCAAGCAATCGTCAATTCAATTCTATCCTAAGCAAAGTCAATTTTGGCCGGCTCTTAGGCCACACCGATACCGCTAAAATGGCCTATGTTAGGTTTGTTAGGTGCCATTACAGGAACAAACATTCTCACTGGTGTGCAAACATTTGTTCCGAAGCGGATATCCGATGTAGCCACAGAACACAGGAGCCGCCAGCACTTTGCACCAAAAACAGACCACACCACTTAACGCTCATTTTCCGAAGTACAGATTTGTTTTATATTCTACTAGATATTGGAGAACCCTAATTATGTACTTATGACATTGTCTTCGGGCTTTTTATCGACTCGATATTCTTATTTTGTGTCCTAAGGAATGATTTGGCGCAGCCGAGTATTGAATATATTTTGTAAAAATGCGTTCGGGAAACGAAACGTGCTCGAATTGTCCCGGGTCGAACCGAAAATAGTACAATGATGGTAGACGCACCGAACAGAAGTTGCCGATGGGCACGTGTCAGTCGAAGATTATGTTAAAAGCTTATCAAGAGAATATCGCATCGGCTGCAATCAGTATGAACAGTCCATTATTTAGGGAACCGTACTTCAAAAAGAAAACACGAAACCCTTATAGGATCACTTTGTTGTCCGTCTGTCTGTCGAGACTCTTTATCTCGGGAACGCATAGAGCTATCGAGTTGGAATTAAAACCGTGTACTCTGGTTTACAGGCAATTAAAGCTGTGACAAAATTACACTACTAAATTAACGTAAAAAAAATATACGGACCATTTATCAGTCAATCAATTTTCAATCAATCATTTATGCCGCAAAACACGTATATTTCGACAGAGCAGAAATCAAAATTTATTGGTTACTTTCCGTTGACCTATAACTATGAAATTTGGCAAGTAATATCGATTTATGCTACAAGTCATCATCTGCCTAGCCTTTTCCCAAACTTTGTTAGGGTCGGCTTCCCGTCTAACCGGATGCAATTACAATTTCGTGTTTACTGCGTGTGTTTATACACACATCAAAAGTGTCTAGGGATCAAGCATTTTTATGCGGATTTCTTGAGATTGAGATGTGGCTTTGTAATAAATTTATGATTTTATAAATTTATATGGATCCTTTTTGGTGCATTTCATAATTTGAATCAGGAACTGTGAATCAAATTCGAGTAAAAGATGAAAATCAGCTGTCAATATTTTCCCTATAAAAACATACAACGCATTGAAGACATTATTAGTGCTACTGTTTCCCTACTACTGATTAAAACCAACGTTATTATGGAGCGGCGACGTCATTTAAGCAGGGAAGAAATGCTCACGGCCGTGGGAATGATAGAAGCTGGTTCCCGGCAACGTACTGTGGCTTTAGCTCTGAATACAAGTCAGAGTGTTATCAGTCGACTTTGGACACGTTACCGAAGCACTGGTACCGTGGCTGAGCGCCATGGAGGACGGTATCACTGCACCACACGGAGACAAGACCGATACATTCAAATCTTAACTCGAAGAGCTCCAACAATAACCGCCATGATGTTAGCCGTGAGGCTTCATCACTCTTCAGGGAACTTAATTAGCGACCAAACAGTCAGAAACCGCTTGCATGAAGTGAACCTTCATTCCCGAAGACCGCTACGACCGGTACCACCTATAGCAATGCACAATCGTAGGATTCGATATCAATGGGCTCTTGAACACAGAAATTGGGCAGAAGAACAATGGCGTTTCGTGTGCTTTTCTGATGAGTCTCGTTTTGGTATGAGACCGGATACAAGACGTATACGACACTGGAGAACCCCTGGACGCCAACAGCGATTAAAATCCTGCCAGGAAGTCCATCCTTATAGTGGTGGAACCATCATGGTATGGGCGGGTATTTGGATCGGCGGAAGAACTGAGTTGATTTGGATCAGAGGCAACCTCAACGCTCAAATTTATGCTGAGACGATTGTATCAGACGTCATCGTTCCTCTACAAGTGCAAATCGGTCCCTTATTTCAGTTAATGCATGATAATGCACGACCGCACACCGCAAAAGTTGTAAGACAGACTCTCGCCGCAGCTAACATCAATGTCCTGCCCTGGCCTGCTCAGTCGCCAGACTTGAACCCGATTGAGCAATTGAGCATGCATGGGATATGCTACAGAGAAGAGCTCTGCCGAATATGGAGGGTATCCAGTCGCAAGAAGACCTTTTTTTGTTGTTGCAACGAACATGGGCGGCCATTCCACAGCGTGATTTGGATGAACTCATTTTGAGTATGCCAAACCGATGTTCTTGTGTTGTTAGTGTTCGCGGTAGAAACACGGATTATTAATTGTTTAAGTTACCCAATAAAATTTTAAAGAAAACTGTTATTTCAGTCTTTTTTTCGAACTTTAATGTTAGTGGTTCAAATGTCAAAAATCCCTTTATTAGAAAATGGCAAATTTCTTTATTAATGCAAAGGTGACTTGGTTTATCGTTACTGTGACAAACGAAAACACTTTATTTGATGAATCCTTAAAGAAAATTTTAATTAATATCAATCAGGAGAAAAGTTATTGCAAAAATATATGTTGATCCCTAGACACTTTTGATGTGTGTATTATGACAGTCGCTTCTAATATTTTGAAAAGCCCTCGTTTTTTGCGGACATATAATATACGTAATATAAAGTGAAAGCAGAGTCAGTATACCGATCTCTTAATAAATTTCTCTTAGGGACTCGCGAGGACCCATTTTATAGATCGCGCTTTTACAATATGAAAATTGAATCAACGCCGATCCCCACAGCAGAATTCCATAAGACATAATATTGTGGAAATAAACGTATTATACTAGCCTACATCAGTTAACTGCCTTATTTTCCTAACTGCGTAGGAGCTGAGCTGAGCTGAGCTTTACCTCTCCGAAAGAATTCTAATGAATGTTCAAAATAGTTACCTATACAATATCTATTTGATACCTACAAACTCTTCAAAAAATTACGAATCACAAGAATACGAAAGAAAGGCTTGACGTAAACTCGTTTTAAAACTGTACAATGACCCTTATTTCCATTCACGTAACTCCTTATATGGATTATAAAAAACATCCCAAAATAACTACCAAACCCATTAAATTTCCGATCTCAGACCACGTTATTTTTAAAATTGCAGAAAGTAGGTGTTATTTTGCAATACCAAAAGTACAGGAGATACCTGTTTCTTTTATATTGGTCACGTTCGTATTGACCTTTTGTGTGAAATGATACTTTCGTAAGAGAGTTCCGTACAATATCATCCACTTTGGTATGTTACTGATTTTATTTGCACATTGACAGTCGTCACCAGTTAAAACAAAAAAAGACTAGTCGGTATATGTTAAAAGTAACCTTTAGCTCAGTGTATAAAAATCAACAGTTTAGGAAATGGTTAAAAGGTTGCTCTCCTAAAATAAGTTCCGTGCGCTTCATTTTAGGCAAAAATAAGTAAAGCGAGTTGCGGTCAAACGCAAGCCGAATTGGCCGCAACTCACCTTACTTATTTTTTTGATTACTAAATAGTCATTATTTAGTAGTAAAAATAAATAGATATAAAAACATTTTTTTTATGAGGCTCACAAAAATAACTATTTCACAGAATATTATTTGTGTGCCTGTGTAAATTGAACTACAATTGGAAACTAAATAAAAGATCCAGATATTTCTTACACAGAAAGGGTAGGACATATTCGGATCTTTCCCTAAAAGTCTATTACTCGCTTCACCAGCCATGGAAATAAGGTCTTATCCTGATTGACATGAAAAACAGTAGGATTGCTATTGTGTATGTGTGTTTACACCCAAAAAAACTAAAACCCTTTTAAAGAAAATTCTTCGTATCAGTAGTAACGTAAAGTTTTTTTACCGAGTCTTATTAAATGTATAAAAAATCTTTTTTTTTTCTACGTTCCATTTAGCCAGGCCACCGCATACAAACATGATTAATCAAATGTTTTGCGACGCTTAGGATTTTTACTTGATTCCTAGACGAACTGAGAATGCATTCACAAAAACACATTTTTTTTAATTACATTAATGCAGAAACTAACTAAGATCTTGAATTAATGATGTTTGATAAAAAATGATGTTAAAATGAATCATTTGGTATCTTAAATAAACAGTGACGACGATCAAACTATTCTTGCCTACAGAACCAAACCATTCTTGAGAGATTGATCCTGACTACTGTAATTATGCAGAATGATGCGTACCGAACAGGAAAAGTAGAACTAAAAAAAAATATGCGGTACTCTAAACCACGTCACATACACAAGCGCAGCAAATTATTACTTGTTCCACAAAATTAAGGAAACAACTACTCGTATTCTGTGTTATTTTTGGCAGTTATTATTTTTAACGGGCTTTGAAACCGGTCGCGTTAAGGTTACATTCGTAGCAAAAATATATAACCCAACGACATGATCCGATCATGTGAAGCGTCACCTTTACTTAGCCAGTCTGCTCTGCACCGCTGTGGGGGGCGTACACGTCGCCATCTAATTTACGCGGGAAAATTTCTAAAGTATTTCGCGCGCTCCAATTTAAAAATTGAATCCAGTGTTCGAAAAATTGTGTGGAGTTACCAACCAGTGATAGAAAGTGAAGTTTCTAGTGAAGTGAAAAAGTATATTTGTGAATTTGTGGTAGACCAAGTTCAACCGGTTTTTAAAAGTGATTAAGCAGAAATATTATTTTATTCTAAAATTGTTATATTGAATGCGATGATCGGGATTCAGCTGTACAAACGTACGTGGCTTGTTTTGACGCGGATTATGCAAATTTACATACAAAAGAATTTAAATTTATAATGTCTGAAAACGATAATACTTGCAAGCCGTGTTCCTATAAATACTGTTCCGTTTAAAACGTGTTTTTCGTCTAAAAAAAAGCAAATTATTTTTACCTTCGCGGGTAAGGTCATTTCGTACATTCACATTTATAAAATGATTGATATAGTAGGTAAGTAAATTATACATCGCAGTGTTGCAAGTGTACATTTTCCAGGGTTAGAGGATCGTCTCGGGCAATGATTGGGCATAAAAAGCATTATTTTGCCAGTCTCCGGATGACTTTCATAAAAAAACGTTTTTATAAAATGATTGATAGAGTAGGTAAGTAAATTATACATCGCAGTGTTGCAAGTGTACATTTTCCAGGGTTAGAGGATCGTCTCGGGCAATGATTGGGCATAAAAAGCATTCTTTTGCCAGTCTCCGGATGACTTTCATGAAAAACGTTTTCTTCGGAAAACATAAGTTAGCTATTAAAAATACCATGCATTTAGGATATTTCCCAAAACTATCAAAGGAATAATTTAATCCTTTTTTTAACATGTGTATTCTGTTTCGCGTATAGATACAATACTTACTCATATAACAAATAGACAGTGTGAACCTTGCTTCAGCGCCAGACAGTTTACTATAATAATTATATTTAGTCGATGTTACTGTGTTTTAATTAATTTAAATACGTTTGAATCAAATTAGCGGTCGGTGTTCCATGGTTTAACTACTCACGAAAAGTTTAACGATAATTTTATTGTAGGTGTTAAATGTTAAGGGAAAACGCTTTAGCTATGGGTGTATGCATATTTGTGGTCGTGAATGTAATTACAGCAGGGTAGCGACTATTTTTGAAAAGGGTATTTTCGGATAGGGGCGTAAAGTATGAACATCACCCTGACCAATTTCTATAATTTACATTTTTAGGAAAACTAGGAATGAAACAAAACTCTTATAATATTTGGTCGAGTGTAATTTACGCATTATAGGCTAGGCTTCCCGGAAGATATATTTTTAATTTTATTGAAAATCTGTAATTAATTAACATAGTCTGACTCTAATACAAGATAAGAATGTAAAACCTCATGTTTTGCAGCAGTAAATAAAGCATTCGATTTATTCCGTTCCAATCCCAAAAACGAATACCACCCTTCAAAGGTACTAGGCGTTCATGAATTCAATGAGATATTTATTCTAACAGAAAATCTGGGTAGGACCTACTTATCATCAAAGTACTAGGCTTGCATACATTTAAGGTGGCTGTTCTGTTACAATTTCTGACGATACTCAAGTATGAAAATCAAAATAGTTACGAAACTGCATTTTGTGATGGTATTTTGTTGAATTTTCGAAATGGGAAAGTTACCATACGGGGATGTAACACTAACTTAAAAATTTAACAGAAGCAATATTGAAAAAAATCTTTGAAATTTCAAAACAAAATATTACTGGTTTAAATTTTTAACATATCTTGAACTAGCTACAATCTATACCATTTCATCACCATTTCATTTTTTTCCGTCAGATGGGGTGCTACTTTAATTACTCCAAAAATGTATGAAAAAAAGCAAAACTGTTGAAACTGACAAAAGATGCAATCACCCAAAGACATGTAAGACTTTCAGCTAAAGCATTTTTACTGACTGCACCTTATTTCTTTGACCTTCGTTTGGTATTCATCTAAACAATGGTATCCGTTCGGAATAGAAAATAAAAATTGTTGAAACATTAAAAAAAAAAACAAGTTTATTTCAGACTACAGTCCATAGCTACCAGTGGTATTCGTTTTTGGGATTGGAACGGAATAAATTAAACATTCAACAAAAATTTCATTAACCGTAATATAAACTAAAAAGAAAAACCTTAAAGCTAATTTAGATACCTACGGGTGACGAAAAGTATGAAAACACAAAAACGCATAGAAAAAAAAAAACTTGTTACAAAGCTAACTGCTATGAAAAAGTTATGATTGCTTTTGAAAAGAATCGTTTTAGGGAAAAACCAACCGTCAATAAGAAAACTTTGATTAAAGACATTTCAAAGATCAATCATAAAAATGTTACAGAAAATGCTCACGGTCCTGATGGAGCGTGAGCATTTTCTTCTACTTTCATGAAACTTAAACAGTACCTATGACGTTAATATGTACCTAAAACGCACCTATAATTATGAGTAGATTTGAACATCAGGGGGGTTTACTATTATGACGTCTAAAAAACATTATTGTTTTACTCCTTTTCCAGTGAGGGAAAGAGGTGGCACTAGACATCCTGTATAGCTTTCCTACACTGGAATAAGAGTGAATGACGTCTTAAAGCAGTATTTTTTTAATACTGCTTTAAGACGTCATGGTAGGCCAGGAGTTAACCCGATGTTTGCAATGATCACGATATACAATCCTTTCTAAGTTATATTACTTCTAATTTTGCATCACTGTCAATATCACAATGATCTTTAATTTTAATAAAATAAGGATTTAGTTGGACTAGTTGGGATGCTATTATCAAAAGTAAAATAACTGTGAAAACAGCGTTTAAAGGGTTCAACAAAATGGCTGAAAATAGCCTACAGAAGTGTTTTATAGAAATATCACGAGCCTGGATATCCGCCGTATTGCAAGGAGATGGATGATAATATAATTAAGTGCAGATGTTTCTGACTTGATAGAGATTTACCTACATTTGACTTTCAAGAATCCAATCACAATTCGGTGATTTTTTTTAGTGCCAGCTAAACCTTTTATATTAAAAATAAATAACTTACTCTTAATACCTTATTTACTGCGGTTTGAAATGGTAAAGTTAGGACCGAGCTATTTTGTATTATTTTTACAAATTGCAACGACCTTTGTTGGCGCGGTCTGTGGGTTAGCTTAATTTTGTCTACAATTAAAAATAAATCTTTTAATTTAACATTTAAGATACTATGTTTCAGCCGAATGAGTATTAAGCTAGTGCTAAAAACTTCATATTTCATATTAATCATTCACTTTTATCGCCTTAATCAATGACGTTCTTAGTGAGAATTTTGATATTTTGTGAAATAATAGTCGTTTAACTAACCTTCAGAAAAGTTAGGTACAATAAGTAGTTACAATAAGTAACATGATGCAAAAAAACTCGTCAAAACTACGATACTTTAGATTTTGAAATAATTTATAAATGATGATGAGTGGAGTTGGGCTGGCTAGCTGATGATCAAATCGCCTAAAGGAGAAGCCAGTCTTGTAGCTAAATTTGGGGACAAATCAATTTTGATTGCCATCGATTTGCTGAGAAGAGTAGCCCCTGTATTCACAAATGCGCAGATTTGATTTCGATTCGGAAAGTCGTATGTCTATCTCGCTCGGTTTCGTTATGGCAAAAAAGGATAGACATAGGACTTTCCGAATTGAAATCAAATCGAAGTGTTTGTGAATACGGAGGCTGGTCTACATCCAGGCCTGGTCACATTGAAGTCAATTGAAAAATTAATTAATTAACTCCTATTCTTTATCTATTGAGAATTCTTTTCTACCCTGCTCTGTCCCACTCCTGGGAAAACCTCCACTCTTTCCATTTCACCACGCGGCCTCCTTCTAGTTCTGACGGAACTTGTCCAGTTAGTCCGGCTTCTGTTTTGTAGCTTGCAGTGGCTCTGCCTCACTGGCGTCAGGGCACCAGTTTCCTGATATTTTGACCCACTATTGAGTATTTCGTAAAAAAAAGAACAAGATGATCTTAATTATGAGTCTGGAAAGTCTAAAAACGCTCTATCTTTATCCAGTATGCTAATTTCAATTACTCCACATTTAAAACATCATCTTCAAATGATTGACAAAAACATATCGATAGTTTTAATTCTTAAAGCAGCGCTAAATGAATTTAGTGTTTTGTGTTGCAAACCCCAGGGGCTTCATGAGCGCTAAGATTTCTAAATAACTTAGTCGTTTCTCTTATCTGTGGTCCGACACACTATTTTACTTTTCTCCTTACATAATGGAAACAAATGTGAGATTCAAATGGATTTTTATCAGTAAACTACGTTTTAAAGTATATTTGATGATGATTGCATCGGTCGGAAACGAATAGCATTCTGCATTTACGAGTTTTGATAAAGAAATCATATGTTTTTGTAGAAAATACTACAACGAGACTATAACGAGGATATGAGGATTTGAAGTAAAAAGAAAGGAATTATAAAAAGTAATATTTTTTTATTAACCTACTCTGACTGAAATGTTGTTTTTACACACTATAAAGCTATGTATTTAACTTATAACTTAGTAAAACTAAAAGCGTTGTGCCTAATAACAGCCGTCACGCCACTTAGATATACCAAAAGCGCCAATTCAAATAAAAAAAAAAAAAAAACAAATATATGTAATGCTAGTTAACTAAAAACAATTTATAAAAAAATAAACATAGAAAAAAATAAACTACAAGGAACTGTTTCAAACGTAAAAAAACACGCTAAAAACAGGCGAAAGATTCATAATAATTTAAAATGTCATAATTTAGATTCTGATAGTTTTTTCTAAAAATTAAACGCATCATTTGTAATTTGTAAGGCTATACTTACAAATCAAAAATAATTTAAAATTAAAAGTCACATTAAGAAGAGGTAAATAAATCTCAAAGATTCTGTCATTTGACAGCTGCATTACGTTAGTTCGATCTTCTATCCATGGTCCGATAACCCAACTCGGCTATCCCAGCGTGAAAATGTGCGAAATGGCGTCATCAGCCATTTTCGATGAGACGGCCATCTTTAATAATTGAAATTACACTAATTCTAAAGATGGCAACACAATCCTTGAATATTAGCACGCTTTATACAAAATGTGTACGAGTATATTAAGGAAAAATAGATTTTTTGAATCGTAGATGTCACGATAACTCATTCCTTTCGAACGAGATACGTTTAAAATTATACTATTACTCATAGAAGACGCGTTTCTAAAAAAATCTTCCACTCACGTAGTGTTATGCAAACAATACATTGATTAAAAAAAATGCTCAGCTGCATTTCCCGTTACTAAAATTTGTGCGTCAGCATCCCACACATTTTATTCATTTTCTTAATTCGATCATTTAGATTCGAGATTAGCTTCCAGTTTAACCATATCCAACTGTCTCGGCAAGTTCATCGGTACGATGTGATTAATCGATCTCAATTTTATAAGAAATACAAGTGTCATATTTTTTTACTTTTACTATTTATCTTTAAATCATCCGAGCCGCTAGTCAAGTGTCTCTTCAAATAAATTTGTCTTGTTATTGAATACGAATAGATATAAACTACTATAACAGTTGCAACATTTTCTTGCAAGATTGGTGTAAACAGAGTGCCTACTTTTCTGATTATTAATTCAAACTTCTATTTAATACTCGTATTAAACCAATTTGAAAAATGTCACACAAAATTATACAAATGATATATAAATAATTTTGAAAAAAAAAATGCGAAAATTGAATCTTGTAGCCTGTTTTAAAATGTACATAATTATGGAGAGAAACGGGTCTAGAAGTTTTTGCAAAGTTATTTGGTCCAAATTCTACAAGACATGTGAACATGTCTGTGCGTTGCGTTGTTGTTCACAGTATACCTAATGTCGCATATTGCTGTGTACCATATAACTTTTTTATCAAAAATGCAACGCAAGCTGCGAAAAAATGCTGCGATGTTTATGGACCTAGTGCAGTGTCTGTGAAGAGTAGCACTGGTTTAAGCGTTTTCAATCCGGAAATTTTGATGTCAAAGATGCACGTCGCTCTGGTCGCCCTATTACGGATAAAATGGATGCCATTTTTTAAATAGTGGAGCAAGATCGGCCGTTACGACGCAGCTGAAGAACTGGGAATTGACCACAAAACAGTTTTGGCGCATTTGAAAAAAACTGGGTACACAAAAAAGCTCGATATTTGGGTACGTCACGAGCTTACTGAAAGAAACCTAATGCACCGTGTACTCATTTGTGATTCTTTATTACGACGTAATGAAACCGAACCATTTTTGAAGAAGCTGATAATTGTTGATGAAAAGTGGAAAAAGGTCGTGGTCAAAGGCCGGTCAGGCTTCACAGTCTTTGGCGAAACCCGGGTTAACTCGCAACAAGGTGATGCTGTGTGTGTCGTGGGATTGGAAGGGTATTATTCATTATGAGCTGTTACCACCAGGCAGGACCATCGATTCTGAACTCTACTGCGAAGAACTGATGAGATTAAAGCAAGAAGTTGAGAGAAATCGGCCGGAATCAATCAACAGAAGGGGTGTGGTTTTTCATCATGATAACGCTGGACCTCACACATCTTTAGCCACTCAGCAAAAATTAAGAGAGTTTGGCTGGGATAGTCCTGACCTTGCACCTTCAGATTTCCACCTGTTTCGGTCTCTTCAGAATTCTTTAGGCAGTGTCAGGTTAACATCACGAGAGGACTGCCAAAACCACTTGTCGCAGTATTTTGATCAGAAGTCCCAAAATTTCTATAGCAATGGGATTATGTCCCTACCTACAAGATGGCAAAAAGTTATCAAACAAAATGGTACTTTAGTTAAATGTAAATAATTAGTATTAAATGTTTTAAATTTTCTTAAAAAAAAAGCGAAAAAACTTTTTCCCCATCCTATTAATACGCGCGAAAATACAGTACGATGTTTCATTTTATTTCATTTATTCTCAACAATAAACATTGTGTTGAACATTGGATACATAGTAATGACACAATAAAATTGACACATGCAAAACAATTTGTACAATTTAAAGCTAAAATATCGACTCAATCAATTAAAACGATGTCTATAAATCAATTTCAAAACGAATGTCAGACAATGTCAAATGTAAGTTTTATCAGATGATTAGCCAAAGTCAAAGCATAGTTTTAAGTAAAAATCAATTAAATTTAGACCTAGTTCATTGTTATTATTTTATTAAATTACTTTTACCATTTTGCATTTTAAAATCTTTTATAGAGTATAAATATTTTTCCAACAAGAGGTTTTTTTTTCATGAAAACTGTTCGTACAAAATGAGAGCTATATTGATGAGTTACACAATAGTTATTGTATGTGGGGGCGGATAGTGCATTAGGTTAGGGAAAATCAGGAAAAAAAAATCTCTTATCAAAATGAATATCTTTTAGGGTTCCGTACTCAAAGGGTCAAATGGGACCCTATTACTGAGACTTCGCTGTCCGTCCATCCGTCCGTCATCAGGCTGTATCTCATGAACCGTGATAGTTAGCCAGTTGAAATGTCTACAGATTATGTATTTCTGTTGCCACTATAACAATAAATACCAAAAACAGAATAAAATAAATATTTAAGGGGGCTGCCATACAAAAAAGTGATTGTTTTGCTCGTTTTTATAAATAATGGTACGGAACCCTTCGTGCGCGAGTTCGACTCGCACATGGCCGGTTTTTTCTTTCAGTATTTAACAGGTTGAAAGTCGTTACAGGAAGTCAGTGGTCCGAAAATCTGACATCAAGTCTGATTTTCGGACTACTGACTTCATGTAACCCAGTTAGTACTGGGTTATGGAGGAAAGATAGGCAGTCGCTCGATGTAAAATACTGGTATTCATCTGCATCCGGTTGGATGATGATTATGTAAAAGGTTCAATATCCTTTTATATAACAACATGTTGATTGTGCAATAGTTAACCGACTTCGTTTATTTATACTTACGTTTTATTTTGGTGAACTGCCTACCTAATTAGCATACAAATGACTTGACTTGTCTTCCTGTATACTTAAGTCGTAACTAAGATAAGTACACACCTGACGATAAGTACTAACTGACTTCTTCTTCTTACTGAGTTCATTTTATTTTCGAATAAATATTCAAAATGAAGAGTACCTATTGATAATTATTTTTAAAATAAAGTAGCACTATAAGATATTGAAAAAATATATATGCAAAATTTGTACTTAATAATATATTCAATACGCTTGCATTGAGAAAACACTTTCATATCGCGATATTTTCCCGGTAAGCAGCAGTTTTCCATACCTTCAGGCTTCGGAACGTAATAAAATTGAAGTATCCGAAGTTCCGGGTATACAGTTTGCTACTTTGGTGTATATTGTGTGTGTATATTGCTACATATTGTGATGACGAAATGGTTTCGGGACTATATGCAATAAAGTGGGAAAATTAAAAAAAAAAACACACCCCTGTTTATTTCTGAATTTTGCCACCTTCAATTTCTTCACGTTGATTTAGAGCACTGAGCAGAAATACAGTGTACATGTTTATTGACGTGAAATAATAGCTGGTACCCCCACATAAGTACAATAGTGCATATGTGTTGCAAAGGATTGTGCACTACTTTCCGCCTATTGTCTCGACCAGGAACGATTAGATTGTAATGAAGCCAAGTTTTCGAGCTACTTTAACGATTGAAACAGAAAAATATTAATGTTAGAATGAGAAAAAATTTCGATAAATAACTAACCCGGCAAACTTAGTCTTGTCCAAATATTTTTTTCCAGTTTTCTGAGCTACTTTTCTACCATTATTTTTTTGTAGAAACCTCATCCGGACTACTGCGAATTAAAAAAAAAAGTTAATACGAGCAAATCTGTCCTTTATTTCTGAATTGATGTGCTTACCAACCAACATTATTTAATTTTATTGATAAAAACCCAATATTACCCTCTGATAGAAATGTTTACAATTGCCCGTGATTTGTCAGTATCTCATTAGCAGGTACCGAAACAGTTTGATCCCTCATTCTGGCACGTTTCCAACTTTGTATCTAACGCAAAAAAGACTAATGTATGACCACGTACGATACTAATATTTATTTGTGAGACAAATTACGGTGAATTAGTCTTCATGAAAACTAATATATGTAGACAGTCGTCATAACGTTAATAGTTTGTCAACTTTTTTCAGCAAGATGTTCAAGTACTCATGTGGATACGGGACGCACTGTAAATAAGGAGGAGGTCGTGGCTAAATAATAACAGCCACACAGGTCGATCTTTAAGGTTAAGCCGTGCTTGCCGAGGTTGGTCCGTAGATGGGTGTCCATCTTTACATACCGAGTTTCCTCCGTGCTTCGGAAAGCACGTTAAGCCGTTGGTCCCAGCTGTCATTTGTAGATCTTTTACAGCCGTTACGAGTAGTCAGAAGCCGAAAGTCTGACATCCAGTCTTACTAAGAGGTATCGTATCGACGGGTCCTACGTATACTGGTGCAACCCGCAAAACAACGAAAACCGTTTTTTCGCATCAAATGCCTTAAAATTACCTTATAATTGTATCCTGTAAATTTTGTATTAAATTATCAAATAGTTTCAAAGTTACAAACTTGTAAACTGGTGTAAGTGACATCATTATAAGCCTCACGACTACCTAAACTGGTGTAAGTCACTTGCACCAGTTTAGGTTGTCGCCCACCACGCGTCGCGTGAGTGCAAGTGTACTTTACACCAGTATGCGCGCGGGGACGCTGTAGAGAGTACGACAAACACTGGTGTAACCGCGATGCGTCTTAGTTTACATGGTCAATTCTTTAAAAAAATGCTCGTATCTTGTTTGTCTTTAGTAAAAGTGGTAAGAAATAATAAAAATTAAGCGTTCATGAGGTCATTTAATGATAGATTTATACGAAAATAAGTGTTAACAGTAAATAATAAACACACCAGAAAATTACGAAGGTAAGTATCAGTTTACTTTTTTAAATACTATAATGATAAACTTTGGGTTCTCTGATCAGTACCTATAACATTTTTTTTTTAATTCATATTAGTATCGTTTTTTATATTTTAATTGGCACCAGTATTTAAGGTTTATATTGTTTACTCGCGTAGTTTCAATAGTGGTTTAAGTAAATTATAACGATTATTTGTACATATATTTGAAAAATAAAGAACACTATAATTTTGATTTATATAAGATCCGCCTTCAGTACCATCACGCGAAATATGTGATGAATTAGACCTGAATGTTAAAATGTGCTACAGGACCACGGAAGCAACAGATTTGTATGAAAAAAAAAATGTACACTAATATTATTTTTTTCCTAATAAAATAAATCGAAAAAGATATTTTATAATATGTTTTAGCAGCAATGAACTACATTATTGTTATATACAGGCTGTAAGGGACACCGACGCAACAACGGTAACTGTGTATTCATTACACCATTCCTAAACACGTGTTACCTACAAAACTGCAATACTTACACGGTCAAAATGTATGGATCAGCTGCTTTTAAAAAAAAAAATACCGACGGTAAATTTATATGTGGAGGGGAAATTTATATCAGAATGATGTACTGAACACGTGCTATCCGTTTAGTGGCGGTGCCCTTTCCACCTTACACTATATCGTTTTGAGATTCAAAGGGAATCTTAACCTACCTCCAAGTGCAGAATTGTTAGCTAAAGAGATTTATTAATATAGGTTTACCAACAGCTTCAAATATTATGTTGTTCCATAAGGAAATTTAATTTATTTATCTTAAAAGCAAACAGACTACTAAAAGGAGCCATTGAAAATAGCCAGCTGTATTTTCAATTTTATTGGTATGAAGGTGGAACAAGGTCTCTATACTTTAATTCGGATATTTGTTGAGGCCAGAATCGAAATAGGATTTAAATATATTGCGGTTGGAAATTTAACGTGCATATTACCTATAGATATCTTGTTTTGGTCGTACTCAAAATAAGGCTGAGAGCACTCACTTAGTAATAGAAAGGAAACCCATTAATTCCCCACTATAGTGGGCCTTCATAATAGCGACAGCTAATAATGTAAATCCAATAACACAATTTTTTGTCTTCGATTTTATGTCTAGTTTTGCCTTGCCTTTGTTGATATCTGAAAGAAGAATTGCATTGGGGAACTTGCTATGTAGAGTAAGGTTGCCAGAGATTTATTTTATGCTTAATAATAAATCTGCGTTTGAAAAAGAGGCTTATGAAACTTTGACTGAGAAGTAATAACACGTGGCAGTATACAAAATGTTTCTCTGACGCTTACAGAAGTTTAAGTTTGATACCAACTGACAACAAAAATTTAAGGATCTTCAAGATCTTGCGGACCACACATTTTACTAATAATTTGAATATAACTCTGAAGATGTCTCTGAATAAGTAAAATTTTGAATAAGCCTAGTTTTCTTTTCTAAGAAGTTGTTTCTCTTTAGGATATTAAGTCTTTGTAATTTTCTACCATAACCTACTGTGATTGTTGTTACGATAGATAACTATTAGCTAGTATGTGCCACGACGACATCTTGATAATGTCGGAAAAACTGATTTGTCATTCTCATTACTCAGCTAATCACCCTTTCCGACTTTATCACAGATAAAGAATTATAATAAGTAGTAAAATTAAGGACTTTTATTTCTTTCCTACTTGATTTAAGAAGAATTTCTTATTATTTTAAGAAGGCAAGGCCATTGATTTAAAATTTTCTTCATGTGTGACATATTAAATTAACATCCAAATAATTCCGACGATTTACTAAGACCAGACCTTAATAAATAGGTTACTAATTCAAAAAAACTTTTATTTTGGCTTTTAAATATATATTTTTTCATTTACTGCTATACACATTCAAATATTTCTGGTTAATTACAAAAGAACCATGTAGAAAACTGTTACAAATGGTCTTCCAGAACTAAGTAAACTGGTGCAAGTGTTTAAAAGTCGATATAAGAAGATGTTTTGTAAATATTGTAAGCTTTGTATTAATCAATAGATATAATAATGCATGTAAAAATGGTAATATCTTTCTATTTTCCTCAATTACACATAGATGTAAGTACACTATAAACTGGTGTAAGTGGTCACTTGTACCAGTTTACCGGTTTTATCATATTAAAGAAAACAAGCTACATCAATGCAAATGATGCTATTTTCTAAAGTTTTCAAAAATAAGAAAAACGTATTATGTAGTCTTCTTCATAAGATATTCAAATATAACATTCCAAAATTTCAAATATTTCTGTTGATTTATGTCAAAACTACAAGCTTTAGAACCTTTAAACCGCTCTCCTGTACAATTGTGTTTTTGCACTTGCACTAGTATACGTAGGACCCGTCGGTATTACCCATTTACTGGGTTGTAGAGGTCAAATTCAAAATCAAAATCAATTTTAATCAAAATATTTTATGTTACATAGGCCTACATGGGCACTTATAAAACGTCGACAGAAGAGGCACGGTTCGGGTTGGTCGTTTCCTATGGAGAAGAACCGGCAAGAAACTCCATGGTTACTCTTTTAAAATCATGTGGTTCTACAATATTTGGATGTTATAGCGTTAGTACCTAATTATGAGAGGACAGCGTAGGCCCGACAACAAGTCATCGCTTACTACAAAAGGTAGAAAAAGATAATAGTGAAAAAAAAATGATAGGCAGTAGTAGCAGTAGTAGCAGATAGGCAGTCGCTTCATGTAAAATACTGATACTCAGCTTCATCCGGTTAGACTGGAAGCCGACCCCAACAAAGCTTGGGAAAAGGCTAGGCAGAGGATGATGACTTCTAGAGGCTATGTTCAGTTTATAATACAGTACAGAGGGTTTAGACAAGTATGCTATTTTCAATTATACTTAATGACACTAATAGCAGACGACGCCATTGCCATTGTACTAAAAGTTCGTAGTCACCTAACATTACCATCCTTTGACACCGATATGTTGCAATTTTTCAAAAAAAAACATGAATGCACAACGGCGTGTTTTTAAAAGAAATGTCAAAATAGGAGATGATTGATCAATCAGGCCAACTCCAGACCAATGAGCCAATCCAAAATCTTTTATTAATTCAGTTAAATACGTAAAAATAATCCAACATTCTAATTATAGTATTTTACTAATAAGGAAAATCCGTCTCATACATCCAAAACTTATGCTCAAATAATTACAATAACTTCGGAAAAAGAGCAAAATTTTGATGGCTACTCTCAATAAGGAGGTAATATAACTGACAAAATTAACAATAGCGACGCGGACGTCAGCAACGGGCATTTTGACAAGATTTCATTAGTAAATGTGGGCCCCAATTCCATCTAATCTGCGAGCTAGCTTATTATTTACACTGCACTTATCTCCCAAAATTATCTAACTTATAATGTACATTTTTAATTAAAACCTTTTAGTTTGCGGTGCACTCTACCGTCATATGAAATTATCATACGTGTCGTACCTACCCGTAATAAGTCCTTTGTCGTATTTAAGTTCGTAACAAACATTAGATGGCGTCAAAAAACCTGTTTTGTTTTGCATAGATAATTTTAATATCGTACTGCTTGTTTTGTCTTGTTGAAAACTGAAAGTTATACTTTCAGTTTTCAACAAGACAAAGCGGTGCATAACATAATATATAGTATATAATTATCATAATGTACATTATTTACAAATTAAAAATATAAATTAAATAATAATAAAATATGTACAAGCACCAAAATTAAAAGAGAGAGTTTATATTTTCCTGGTTAGCTTAAAAAGTACGAGTATAATGGAAAATGTTTTGTTATTTTTTTTTCTGTATTGTATATATTTTTACTTCATTTTAAATAATCTTTTATTCTGTTGTCGTAAGTGAGAACTTATCTAAGGTAAGGGAATGGGGGAAAATGAGATATGATACTACATTTGTTTCTTTTTATTTCGTAAAGCTTAATTTTCTTTACATTTTTTCCAAAGATGGCCGCCTTGTTCATATAAAGCGGCAGTAATATACAATCTCTTGTACAATCGACAATCCTTCTTTTAAAAAAGAGAATGACTTATCTTTTTGTGCCAGGTAATTTTTCATTGTCTCAACTTGTAAGAATCTACTGCAAGAAAATTACTTCTCCAAAGTACTTCAAACTTCTTGGTCTATTCTGCACCTATCTCTTAGAAGAACGTTCACAACTTCAGATCACTAAGACAAAGCAGCATTTATCTCTTTCTTCCTGTTTCCATCTTTTGTTGACACGGTGTTCAGTTTCACATGTTAACCTGTAAAATCGGTTGATGGGTGATCGATCATGAGGTCGTTTGCCTCCAACCTTACAACAGCCATGTCTTGTCTAGTCTTTTTATTATTTTCGCCCACCCGCAGTGTCTATGGTCAGTACGGTTCAGCAACGAACTCAAAGTCATGACCTTTACGCAGGTTATTAGTGTCATGTTACTTTGAATTTCGAAACCACTGGCAGTGTATGAAAATACGCATCAAATATTAGAGCTGTGGAGAGATGCAAACCTTAGGCATTCTTACGTCACCATGTTTTTTAAGAATTATATCGATACCCGACATATAAATAAATACAGGTGCATTTTTATGTATTCCATACTAAATTGCATACCTATTTTGATTCATGTATAGATATTATACATAACCTTGCTGGCAAACTTTGAAGCCTGATCCACATGCCATCATCAATGCTTTTTCTGAGCTACCTAATTATGTTGTCAGTTGGCTTCCAGGCTAACAAGATGCATCTTACTAGTATTTTCCAAGGCGTGACTGTTTATCTGACCTCAACCATTCAGTTGCTGAAGACGATACCCCGTTGTCCGATTCACTTGCCTCCAGTCATAAATAGGGTGTGAGTCATTAACTCCTACAATATAGTAATGAATGGTTCGCACTTGACTTGCTTCTTATCATATTGTCCGACTAGTGCGAAGAGATTAAAATACTAATGGGGGCCTGAAATAGCCGCTTCAGCAGAGTTATAATAGGATAATAATATGAATTACATTTCAATTAGTAAAATGGTCATGAAGTGACAATTAACTGCGTTTGTGACCATTTTAAATTTTTTAACGTGTTTATTTATTTATTATTTTGTACACACAAAACACACACATCGTTACACATCACACATCATCGTTGTTTCACATTATTACCTGATTATGATTTTACTAAAGCCGCCATTTTAAACCCCCTGGACAGCTCTTTCGCCTTATGTAAGTAAGGGAGGGTGCAGGTAGTTGTGCTCTATAGGCAGTAGAGAAGGTTATTTTCTCTAGACATCTTCCCACTCACACTTTGTTTGAGATGGGACGATTATATACCTTGGCTAAACCATGTTAACAAGTTAAGTTGATTAAACTTTTCGCGTTATTAACATTCCTTTATTTAATTTTATCGTTAGTGATAACGTTCTGAGCCCACTTCATTACGTCAAAAACTTGTTTCAATACATAACTCATTATATTTATAAATAGTTTTGTTAATTTTATTCGTGTAATGTGTCTGAGTTTTCAAGTGAGTCAAGGTTGCGTGTTCGTTTTGGAATAATTAAGATATTTTTATAACAGTTTCTGCTATGAATAAGAGTAAGCAGAAGAAGGGGTTGTCGAGCCTATGTATTAATATAAGTACAGGATAATGATGTGGTTGGCGCGTAGTAATGCACTTACAAACTTAAGTATGTGTGTAACTTTTTAATGGCAACTATGTCGATGCTTTTGCTCCTTTTCCCAAACTATCTTGAGGTCAGCTTCTAGTCTAGCCGGATGCAGCTCAGTACCAGTATTTTATTATTTTACATGAGCGACTGCCTATCTGACCTCCATAACCCAGTAACAGGGTAATACGATACCCTTTGGTGAGACTGAATGTGTGTGACTTTCTGGCTTCGGACTACTCGTAACGACTGTCAAAGATCTACAAATGACTACCGGAACCAACGGCTTAGCGTGCTTTCCAAGGCACGGAGGAAACTCGGTATGTAATTATGGTCACGCATCCACGGACCAACCTCGGTAAGCGCGGCCTAACCTTAAAGATTGAGCCGTGCGGCTGTTATTATTTAGCTACGAGCTCCTCACTGTCTCGATGCTTACTCATTTTTATTTTAGTTTTGACTTGCAAACCTAAAATAGGCTGGGTCTAACTGTAAATTTAAAAAAAACTGTTTGTCTGAAGACCTAAAACGATTTGAATTAATTAGATGGATCTACGTCACTAATGCAGGAACAGGTTCTTAGTAATAAATATTTCCTTTGACTTAAATGGCATAATATTCAAATAAATTCAAAAAATGAATACTAAAAATCAAAATGCATTTTAAATGAATTATATTTGCCATATTTAATATAGCCATTCACGAATTCTATCATAAATTGTAGAGCAAATTCTACTAACGAAATAAACATTTAGGTGCAGTGCAGCCATTTCGGCGATTCATTAATACTTACAAACAAACAGATCAAACTAAATGTACAAATACACCTCCACTCGCTAAAGATGACCGAATTCTTATTTCCCAATTTGGGTAGCTATATTATTAACATCTGTTTGACAACATAATTATAATAAGTATTAGTATATGCATTTTTACACAAGGGTGTGTCGTGTAAGCAGTAGGCATACAAATATTTATTATCCTCGAAGTTACAACACTATAATACTAATTTGGTTCTGTAAAAATACAACTCTTGCACAATTTGGCGATCGGGTTTTACTCAATATAACAGTAAAAAAAGTCTCACCATTTCACTAGATTAGGTAATTTTTCTTCTTCGTTTTCTTCTTGAATATCCTCCTGAACATGGTCCTTCGAGCCGGATACTAAGGAACTATGGAATAATTAATATTCTAGGGTCAGAAGAATAAAGCTTACTAACAAAATAAAAATAGTGATACATTGACTCATAGCTAATGATAATACATAAGCTCTTTTCTCCACGGGGAATTTAATTTTAGACACATTATTATCTATTTTAGTTTTACCCATAACACATTAATATGACGGATTCAAGTTTATAAACGATAGATCATGGATGTGTTTAACTAAACCAAAGTAAATGTTTGTATACAAAATGGTTGGCGGACAACTATTTTTGGTTTGACTGATAAAATGTAAGCAGCTAAAGTTTACTTTGTCTATTCTTATCGCTGTCTAATCATGTTTTAAAGTATATATTTAGATTTTTAAACAAACATAGTACACCCATCAACTTCGCGGTGTGGGTGTAATGTGGGGTGTACTATTAGGTACAGTCACGAGCACTAATACATATCGACGCAACTTTAACTGCCTCGTTGGGACTGCCTGCATTTGATTCCGGGGTTGGGGAAATCATCATTTCGGCCCAAAAGACGTCCACTGCTGGACACAGGCCTCCCCCAACGCCATATTGACATAAGGGAGGTTTTGCCATAATCACCACGCTTGGCAGGCCGGGTTGGCGATCAAAGTACGGTTGTTACAAAAGCACAGAGAACGCTGCTTCCCATTCTCTGGCAAGTCCCTTAGTCGCCTCTTACGACACCCACGGAAAGATATGGGATGGTGCTATTCTTTACGTCTGACACCATACAGAACTCTGACACCATACAGAACTCTGACACCATACAGAACACAGGGCAAATTGTTATAAGGTTTTTCCATCAGGAATTACTAAGTAGCAACCACGGAGCTTGTATTTGTGACCGGTTGATGGCATCAGGCTCGCCCCCTATCCCATGGGACTTAATATAACTGGCAAAATGTGGGTGTACTATAAGGTACACTTCTGCCTAACCCTTCGGGGATTACAGGCGCTTTTTCATGTGATATTATGAAGAAACTTTCAAAATTTTCTCCAACTGTATCGATTACGTTTTACTTTTTCACGAACATTAGTAGTATTTTGGAAGCCGTACAATTACGAAATAGGTCTTATCTCAAGTAGAAACCGTTACTTCATGCAATAACTTTTGAATTTGGCTAAGTGTGATAAACGTTTGTTTACTCGTGACTGTACCTACAACACTCCCTAACCCTTCAAATACTATAGGCGTGATGTTAAACGAAAATAATGGACACAAAGACAAACCAGTCATCCTAACACAACATCTGTTGGTGTTCTGGCAAGCATGAACACTTAGACAGTCCATTCATGGGATCATTATTGCTCGGATGCGATGCCAAGTAGATCGAGCATCACGATTCAATGCATGCAGTAAGCGTGCCCTCACTCTCGTGACGAAGTCTGTGTAAACACTGAACATAAGCCAGACTGTCTGGCATCACTTTAAGTCGCATAAGACTATTAATAAATAGTGAAAAAGATGATTATACTTATGTCGGAAAGGGAACTGAATTATGTTCTCTGAAGTTTAGCATAGTATAGTCTATAATGTTTCCACTGCTGGGAAATAGGCCTGCAGTGGGCTGTAACCAACAAGGCGGGTGTAACAATGCCAAAAGCTGGTTTTGTAGATGTCACTTGTCTTAGATTTTTTGGGTGAAAGTTTGTTCCTACTAGTTCTACTAAGCATTTCTACGGTAGAACCAATGCGAACATTTCTACCCGTTAGTCGTTAGTCCTACGATATAAGGTTTTACAAAATTGTATATAAATGCCAATTCTTCTACTTGTTCTATAAAACATACCTGTTTCCTGGCGATGTTTTAATTCACCGTTATGAGAGCAGTGAAGTTTAAAGAGTACAAAATTGTTTCACATTAATATGGCATAAGAATTTCTGAGTTTGCAGAATAAAAAGACCTAGTGGTCAAATTATTGGTAGCATTAGCAATCTAGACATGCAAATTCTAACAAAATAATTTCAGTTGAATATTAATGAAACATTCAACCTTCCGGAATAATGTATCGACATGATACTGAAAACTTACTCAAAATGCACTTTATTATTATTTATTTACGACGAATTAAGCAGTCACAGACAGACAAAAATACGTCTTTGTTTTATTTTATTTTTTCCTATATTTGGACATAATCCAGAATTTTGATGAGAATGCTAAGGGGGATGTGTGGTGTTACGCGAATGGATAAAATAAGGAATGAGTACATTAGAGGAAGTCTGAAAGTGGCGTCGGTGACTGAAAAGATGTGTGGTAATCGGTTGTCGTGGTATGGGCATGTGATGAGGAGGAATGAGGAAAATGTCGTGAGGAAAGTTTTGAGTATGAATGTGGATGGGTATAAGGGTAGAGGATGACCAAAGAAACGATGGATGGACTGTGTGAAGGATGATACGGCAAGAAAGGAGGTATCTCATTAGATGACAATTAATAGAGAAGTATGGAAGAAGAAGACATGCTGCGCCGACCCCAAATAAATTTGGATAAGGGCAACAGAATGATGATTTGGACAGAATCTTCAAATTAAAAACAAGGAAAACTATTCATAGAAAATAACTTTACGCTGGTATTGTTTCATATTATTTACCTGGGTATTTTCCAGTGCTTGGGTCATAGGTCAGACCCGTAACCACGGTGAGGTACAGCGTAAATTATATGAACGTAATTTCTTTTTGTAAGTACACTTAACTGGAAAACTTAACGTAAAAATTTGACGGTAGCAGCGCCTTTTTTATCGTTGCTGGGCGCGGTTTTTGTACTATAGACGTGCAGTTGACTATACTTATTCATGAACAGTAAAAAGAGGTACTTTAATCCGATTCCATGAATGAAAGAAGATATTATTTTTAGGGTTTAATTAGTCATTTGATTGGGCGTTAATTGGTTACGAGGTCAATTTGGAGCAGTTTTTTGTACGGTTCAAACTCGGGAAAGTTCTGCTGGAAAATTAATAATTATATTATGTTGTTGCTAAACGTGATTAAACGTTACCGTGGGAGGTGCTTTTAACAAAATTTAATTATTATGAAAGGGTTGCTTAACAAGTTATATTGAATGCTGTATTTTGTAATGAACACAATTAATGATGTTCCGTTGTTCCGTTTTAGTAAAAGGATTTCTTGTTGAGTTGACATGAAACGACTGTGCAATTTCATAGAACAGCATGCATGCATGATTAGGATCACAATCTATGCTACGTAAGTAGGTACCATCACATGGCATAGCAACCAAAAAGATGGAACGAAAAGTCGTCTTCAATTATTCAATTAATAGTATCAAAATCTATAATTTTGTAGAATCATATTTATAATATGTGTATTTTAAATTGTAAATAAATACAAAATAAAATAGCTCAATAGCATCCACCTTTTTTGCACTTTAATGACTTTTGCTCTACTTATTCATCACAAAAACAAAAGTCTCTTTCTTTTCTTTAAAATTATATAATACCTAATACTAGGTTTCATTGAAGTACAAGATCTCACTAGCAATCGAACTTCGTAAAGAAAGGTAAAGCGATTTACTAAATATAAAATTGAATTTATTGGAACGTAATGATCGTCTTTGATAACCATCAAAGACGATCATTACGTTCCTAATTTGTAACCACAAATTACACAGTTATCAGACATGGAATATTTATTGATTAGGATAGCCATCCATAGTACAAAGAATACATATTTAAAAAAAAAATTGCACTGTAAAGTATTCCCACCCCCGATGACCCTATTACCCTCCTTCAAGAGAGCAGTAGGGAAACCAGTACGCTAAAACGTAAACACAGACACAGACCGCCGTCTTTCCGGCCTCGCCGCCGAGGCCCGTCGCGACGTCCAAGTTCAATACCCCCCCCCCCCCGACCCTTGCTCGAGCCATTCCGCGATGCTGAGCCAGTAGTTATAAATCAGCCCCTAAATAATGGAAATCAGATCCAGCCTGTCCCTTTGCTGCCCTCTCTCAGCGACACCCTAAGCCGAGGCTCGTACCCCACAGGGGGTGCCCTTAGCGCTGTCGCTTGGTTTATAAGCTTTTTGCCTGGCTGGAGGCCTTAAATTCGAGGCATCCACAGGTTTGTCCGGTTAAGCAGTAGCCAGCCTCACAGGCTGAACTGCGAGATGCCATTCACAAAAAAAAAAAATGTAAAGTATTCCTATTAAACAAGAAGAGTTTCATAAAGAATGTTCATTTGTGAAGTTGGAGCTGAAAACTGTCTATGTTTGTACATAAGTACCTACAAATTAAGAATAACTCTCATCATTGATAATACTTTACATGACTCAATATTCTAAAGTATGACAAAAAAGCCATTAACTGTTAATTAATCATCACACACTTCAGCTTCATAGGTATTATTTAAGGGAACTATATTTCTTGTCATCAAAATTTATATTTGTCATCAAGTAGTATCACCTAATAAATAGATCTATCGCCACGAAATATTTTCGTTCTCAGATAAACAAAGAGTGTTCCCAGGTATGAATTATCAAATTAATGTTGATATATGTGTAAAATAAGAGATAGATTACCAATAAAATTGTAGTGAATTAGATGAATATGAACTTCGTTCTTATAATAATAGTTTTATTACTTAAATACTTGCTTTGTGCTCAGAATGGTAGATCTGTCACCAAATAAATAGATTAGTTCCTTATTTCTATGAAGAAATGCCTAATACGACACATTAGGCACACCGACTCGGACAGGTTAGGTTCGAAGGGAATGGCGGGGTCTAGTGAGCGAGCGGAGCGAGCGAAATAAGACCTGCTATCCCCTTCGTGTTAGGTTACTTTAAACCCTGCAGACAAAAACAGTAGTCGATAGGCGTAGTCGACGTAGCCCCGCGTAGCGGGGCTACGTCGACTACGCCTTAGTTTGGAGCTGTGGTTTGGAGTTTTTATACAAACATATTTACATTGTTTGGTGATTCAATTTTCGTGACACTTCTATTATTTTGAAACCTAATAAAATTACTTGATAATTGATATTATTTCCAAGAAATTCTTAATTAATATTTAGGTAAGCGTTTTGATATTATTTGATGATTCAATTTAGGTGACAGATCTACTATTTTGGGAACAAATATTATTTATTAGGTCACTGAAAATGCATTTATTAGGTTATTGATAAAATCATACCCATTATTTAACATCTCGGATGACAGAAGGCAGATTCCTGGAGAAAAACTTATCTTTCCTGGGGAACGTGAAGGGAATGATATCCAGGAAGGGGAAAAAGAAAGCGATTTCCACCTCTGGAGGAAAGAAGGATATGAAGGCCGCCCCCTCCACAAGCAAAGCAGAAAGGGGCGCCAAGAAAGGGAAGGTCGAAGAGGCCCCCATCTCTAAAAAGGAGGCTCCAAGACAGACCGGGTCCCCCAAGATGGGCCCTCCAGTGAGCAGAGGCCGAAGTCCTCTGAGTCGGTCGAGGAAGATAAGTTCATGAGGACCCTAACGGAAAAAGTAAAAGACGCGAGATTCAGGGAGCAACTCATCAGGCTCTCTAAGGAGCAGGAGAGGAGCGAACGGCTAGCGAGGGAAGCTTTAATGGAAAGCACCGAGTCCGAGACGGGGACCCCTAAATTGTAAAAGATTTTTTTCTAATTAAAGGCTTGCTTACAAGTGCAAAACATTTCTACTTAATAATATTATGAAACCTGTGGCTGAATCAAATAGCACTGGACGGTATTTAAAATAAAATAAACAACCTTCTAGACGTAAATGTGACTAAACGCACGAGGTGAGAGCCAAAAGTACCTAGCTACCTATACCTCTTTCATTTGTCATCATGCATCAGCATGCACGTAGTGTGCCAAATCGCTGCAAATTTCTATGAAACTCTTGCACTGTAGAAGTGGGATAATTACTATGTGTGTATAAAGGTCAGGTCAGTAATAGTTGCCAGCTTTCTCTAGTCTGCAACATTTAAGTCATCGTTATTAAAGTTTAGATTTCAAGCCGATTTTTCTTCTTATCCTTTACTAGCTGTTGTGTTTTCAACATCTTCACAAATAAATAAAATTGAAGTGTCTGTTTTTAATTCTAAAATAACCGCTTTTTACTACATGCATATGAATGTATATACGGTACATGTATCAAAATATAATTTTTTACCATTTTTGTCTGTCTGTCTGTCTGTTTGTTCCGGCTAATCTCTGGAACAGCCGGACCGATTTTGACAGGACTTTCACTGGCAGCTGATGTAATAAGGATTAGCTTAGGCTACTTCTATTTTAAAAATAAAATAAAAATAAACTAATTTTTTTTTTTTTAATTCCACTCGGACGAAGTCGCAGGCACAGCTAGTATAAAATAATATTATGAGAATAAGAATAATTTTAGCCATTGTTACAAACATTTTCTTAATCTAACTTAACGCTATAAGTAATCGTTACAAGTAATATTTTAATAAAAGTAGTAAAAAAAACAGAGGTACCCAAACTAGGCTGCACCTGTATCTCAGGGGCCGGAGTTACGATATCTTAAAGTTAAAACACATATTTATTGTTGATGTAATAGTTGCATAAGTAGGTAATTGTGGATTACCATTAAACAAAAAATAAAATGATATTCAAATATTAAAAACTACTTACGTACGTAACGTACTTTATAGTTTATGACTATTATTATTTATTTATTTATTTTTTAAACAATTTTATTACAAACTTTCATTTAAAAACTATGCCCCACAAAACCGTTTCCACGGTTTGTCTGTGGGAACGGAACAATATTTCAAAGATAATGTTAATGTAAATCTAAAAATATGTAATCTCATAATCTATTCTAAAATATTAATATAATCTTATATAAATTTCCCCCAACAATCTGCAAACCACCTTTTTAAAAAATATGGTTTATAGACTCCTGAGAAAGAATAGTTTAAGCGATTTGGCAAACTTACTTTTTATTTTCTGACTTCTTATATCAGCAGGCAATCGGTTGAGAAGGTATGGTACTCTTTTATCAAGCGTTCGGTCCCCAAAATAATTACTTATTTTAGGTACATCAAACTTGTGTGTATGTGTGTCTGCGTGCATTTGAATCGGATTTTTAACAATTTCAAGATTTTTTTGCAAGTGACTTATATCCTTTTTCTAAAATAAAAGTATAAGTAAGTTACTCCTTATAACATCAACCAGTAAAAGTTCTATCAAAATCGGTCCAGCCGTATCGGAGATTATCCGGAATAATTAGACAAGCAGAATAAAAAAAATAAAAAATGTTTTAAGTACCGTAAATACTTCCATACGGTATGCAGTTAAAAGCTGTTATTTCGAAATTCGCTGTGCATAAGTGGGCCGTCCACCACTACGCGGGATCAAGACCCAGTACAGATAGGTTTCTTATTCGTATAGGAACTCCTCACTTGTACAGACAGTATCAGTACGTGCTAACCCCTCTACAGTCCGGCCAAGTACGCCAGGGGGGTAACTACTTACTGACGCTGTCCTTACATAACCATGTGGCCCGGGCTATCACGGACGGAGAGACGGAGGAGAACACGGTTACCGCCGTTCAAAAGAGGGTCTGAGTTATCGGCTATCGAAGGATGTGATGTATAGCTGAGATTCAAAACAGTTCGCTCACAAAGAGCACCAGGTGTTTGTTTATCCTGTACAGCAAATTAGAATAAAAGTAAAGTGTACTTAGTTGCTGTGGCATGCTGAATCAAAATGCAAAGGATAAACTAACTCGTACATTAATCTGCGCATACTCTCTCCTTAAGGCTTAATGTGCTTTCCCAGGCACGCAGGAAATTTGGTATGTAATGGATCATTCCCATCCACGGACTGACCTTCGGAAGCGTTGCTTAACCTTGAAGATCGACCTGTGTGGAAGTAATTATCAACAATAATAACAATTACTCCAAAAATTTGTAAATTTATTGCTAGATAATTTTTATTTTTAATAATAGATCGCTACCCTTTTAAAATGTCTACATTCAACAATACGATTGTGGCACAAAAGTGAGCTTTTGAATAATTTTAGTCATTATATTCAGCGCTTGGTATTAACTGAATTGTTAAAGGCCGATTAAACCCCAATTACAATTGTTTAACAATACCTATTGTTTAACCTATTGTTTTAAGTATAAACGAACATTAAAAGGGGATCACTTTTCAAGAGGTTTGTGTCCTAGAGTAATTTTCTCGTTCCTAATTCAAGCTAAAAAGCCAAAGGTTAAAAAAGAGCTCAACTATTTTAGTCAAAGTTCCTAAATATGAATCTCGAAGTTCCATTGACGACGTTCAACGTCGACCAGGCATTTCAATATGAGAGCCCCGATTTCACAATTCAAACAGAATGAGCAACCTAAACGTTTCCTAACTGGCGCAAGTAACTCTCTAGTTCAAATGCACACTAACTACGTCAGTCCTTTAGTCATCTACCTATTTGTGTATCTTATAAAAGCAACTCTCATTACTACCGGTTTGTAGACTACTGTTACTGAATACTGTCAAACCGCGTACAGCAGTTCTGAGTTTGTGCTGTTTGTGCTTAATCGCTTCTAACTGGCGCCAGTAACTATCCGTTACGAACGCTCGCAGACAATACACGCCAATTTCACACCGGTGCAGTGTTCCTGCCTTTATGAAAGCGTTAATCACAGTGATTTCCGATGCTGTTCCGCCCCTTAGTGACTTATTGGATATCTAGGAAGATTAAACTTGCCTTTTTATTATGCTAACGTTAGTTTATTATACTGAAATAACAAATATTTTTGCTTGTATTTCCGTAAGTTAGAATCAATTAAGTGCAGTAAGTTTAAACTTTATCAGTTTATTCATTACTAGCGACCCGCTTTTGCTTCGCATGGTTCCTCTTCTTGACATAAACCATCTGGGATAAATTCTGTCAGTTGCACTTGTCAGTGAGCTCTAGGTACATCAAAATTCCGGCTGTACCTACTAGAGGCAAGAATGTACGCCCCTCGATTTCACCCGCTCTGGTCCAAGATCTTCTAAGAGCCGTAGCCTTGATATTAAATAATGTTCCTCAATAATTGGGATATCAAATACAAAAATATTTTTCAAATAGGACTGGTAGTTCCAGAGATAAGCACGATCAGACATCCAAACAAACCCTTCAGGTTTAATATTATTGTATATATAAGTTGTTTTATACTAGGTAATTACGAGTAGGTACGTATGTGCGGTTTGTATCAAGCCACGAACTTTCCCCCAATCACAGCTATTATCGTCATTCCGTCTGAAAAGGGATTATTGGAAACCCCTCGTTGATTAAATCCGTCTTTAACAAGGTTTTGAATCATATTGAGGATATTGAGGCAGGATTTATTTCCTTTGAGATTTGATAATTGTTGTAAGATTTTATTCTATTTAGGTTCCAGGTACTGTTTTAAAATTTTTACATTTTGGTAAAATATTAGTTAGATTCTTCTTGCAATATCTTTGAATTTTCTAACCCAGTAGGTCCAGACGCCAGTACATCAAGCTACAACTATCTGTTAAATTTCTTTAATGGATTTTCAACTTCATTGTATATACAGGGTATGCTTTACATAATGTAAATATAAAGACCACCATAAAACCAACAGTTTAGAATGATTAAAGGTCGTTTCACTGATTTTTGTCTTAAATGAATGAAATTCAGGTCAGAGTTGGGGGCACTATGAAAAAAAAACTTCGAAAAATTTCGCGACCAATTTCGAGGTAGTTGGTCACAGTCTTAACCTAACCTAACCTAACCTATGGATATATTTGCAGTAATCAAGTCACGCAAAATTAATGCATATAATACTGATTATTATGAATAAAAACAAATCTAAACAAAAAGATATGACTTTGCATAATAGTGTAGAAGATGGTTATGTTGAGAAAATATAGGAAAACAAATAAAAGTATAATATATGTGACGGCGCCTTTGCAAAAAGGCTTCATATGATTCACGTTGTAAACTAAACTGTTACCACAGACTCTGGCGAAACGTCAAGTCGTTGCGGGTAGCCATAATGCCATATTGACTTGGGTAGTTGTCAAGGAAGGTGGCGCGTAACGAGACGTTGACGGATCGCCGACGTCTGTTTTCTTAATCTAATAAAATCTGGTGCCACATATCATAACTAAATCCGATGCAGCGGGTAAGAGTCTTTATCATAAGTGGGATAAAGAATCGCGCCCTCCACGAAAGTAAAGCCAAGTGAGGAACATAGCGAATGAACTTTTCAAGCAACAAGGAAAGCGTCCAAACCTGCGAGCACAAATCATCAAGAGGGTACCCTCACAATATCATCGGGTGAGACCGTTTCTTTTCTTTTCGATAAGTAGGTCATCTGACTCATTGCTTAAACATGCCTTGTTTAATTGGTTTATGGGTGACATCTTAATAAGTTAACCTTACTGGCATCGGTGGTTATGATTTAAAATGCACGATGGAGATCTCCAGTACCAATAAAATAGACGATATTTTGATAAAATAGGTTGTCGGCCAATAAGTTCAGGAATTATTAGATGCTGGCGTAATTTGTAAAAGTTCTTTGACATCTGGAGTTACGCGCTTTTCTGGTCCACATGTTTCAGTCGAAAAGAAAGTGTGTTTAGTCGAAATGTCACTGTTGTCCGGTTCACGCTTTACGATGATCGAAGGGACGCAGGTGCCCGGTTTATGATGTTTTTGTGATGACGTTGGTCGAGGGGACGCTGTTGTCCGGCCCGTACACTGGTATGGTCGTAGGGACGCAGTTGTCCGGTTCAAACGTTGGTATGGCCGAAAGGAGAGTGTCGTCCGGGTCAGATCCATTACGGATTGGTTGAAGGGATGCACTCGTCCGGTCCAGGTGTTAACTGTTTAGGGAAAGGTGCCGTCTGGGCCATGAGTGTTTGAAAGGACACACGCTTTCTTGCTGGGGGAAAGGTGCCGTCCGGTCCATGAGTGGTCGAAAGGGTACACGCTTTCTTGCTGGGGGAAAGGTGCCGTCCAATGCACGAGTGGTCGATAGGAGACACGCTTTCTTGCTGGGGGAAAGGTGCCGTCCGGTCCATGAGTGGTTGGAAGGACACGCGCTTTCTTGTTAGGAGAAAAATGCCGTCTGGTCCGTGAGTGATCGAAAGAACGCACTCTTTCTTTTGTTCTGAAACAGTTACAGTTACGATGAGAATAATGTTTGTCATAGTTTGTCAGGATGGAAGAGCGGATGTCTTGGTGATTAGACATTGTTTGTTCCAGGAATACAATAACGCCCGAGGACGGTCGTATGTCAGTCTGGCCGTGACGGCGCCTTTGCAAAAAGGCTTCATATGATTCACGTTGTAAACTAAACTGTTACCACAGACGAGAGAGGCGGTCTACAATTCTCTCTGGCGAAACGTCAAGTCATTGCGGGTAGCCATAATGCCATATTGACTTGGGTAGTTGTCAAGGAAGGTGGCGCGTAACGAGACGTTGACGGATCGCCGACGTCTGTTTTCTTAATCTAATAAAATCTGGTGCCACATATCATAACTAAATCCGATGCAGCGGGTAAGAGTCTTTATATGTTTATTGCTACTGACATTATGAAGTTGAATGCTTCGGAATTATGAACATTAGAGACAGAGTAGTTATGAATTGGGATTTTTAGGATGAAAAATGTTAGGAAGAACATTTTCGGATTTCCAATTATCGGAATTGAAAATTTAGGTGAACTTTGGCGCACCCCTCAATTTCTTTTCTATATACCGTATGACTATCACGACTCTAAAACCACTAAAATGGCGCATAACATACATTGAAGCAAAGTGAGTGCACTGTTATCAAACACAGTTGCAGCATTTTATAGCTACAAGAGTTTTCCGTGGAAAATAAAGCACCTATGTTTATTTACGAAAGGGTCGTATACTTTATGTTATAACTTATAAGGAGGTTTCGTTGGATAGTTTTACACCAGTTTTCGGTACTGTGACTAAGAACACGGCCCAACTAATAACAAACTAGTTACTAAAACGAGTAATTGCGTCGTGTTCGGGGCGTCCCGCCATTGAAATACAAGTGCAGTGACATTCTTGCTATTTATTGGTGACTAGAGTTTGTAACAAATTAGGTTGGAGTAACGTTGTGGATGTTTGTTGGGTCTGAAACACCCAAATATCCGGTTTTGTGAGTTAGGATTTATTTTTAGAGAACGCGGCAAAGGTTTTGATATCACCTACCATGACGTCTTCTAACATTATTGTTTTACTCCTTTTCCAGTGTGAGATAGAGATGGCGCTAGACATCCTGTATAGCTGTATAGCTCCGTCTCTTTCCCACACTGGAATAAGAGAAAACAATACTGCTTTATGACGTCATGGTAGGCCAGCAGGTTAACTTAACTTGTTGAATTTTGGTTCAGACTTTTAAAACGACAAATGTCGTACGAATCGATAGTTATACATAACACAAATGTAGGTAGGTAATCTCTTGACGGGTCAAAACGAAAATACTTATGTGCTGGATACTTGAGTCAAGAGTATACATATTAACATCTTATAAAGTTCTACAATGTTTCCTTAATTGAGAAACATTGTTGTTACACTTTTCTACCATTAAAAATAAAACGTTTGAACGATCAAGCCAGGTTTATAATAAAAAGTTATTTAAGGCTACGATTTTCCTCTTCAAAACCACGTCCTTATTTTTACCGATTCGAAGCATTTTGGTAAAACGTGTTGGAGGGTTCGAAAGGGGATTTACCCGTAACCGCTTCCAAAAAGGGTCTTTCATGTTTTACTATAAAAGCCTTCGCTTTGATGTTGGCGAAGAAGCAAGTCTTACAAAATAGATAAGATTGGTAATAATTTTGAATGATGACATTTGACACTAAGATCGAGATTTCTATAGGACTAGCCACCCGCCCCGGCTTCGCACGGGTGCAATGATGATACTAAATATACTACAGAATTACAGCTTATTTGTCACCGCCGCAAACGCTAAATCCCTGCATTTTAAATCTGTAATATCTTCGAAAACATTCATTTAAATTACACGCTGTTAAGGGCCATATTGATCTATATATTAAATGCACAATTTAGTATTTAAGGTACTTAATTGGATAAGGATTAATGCTGTATTGCTTAAAATCGCAATGGCAAAAAATGTGTTTACTAAGACAACACATTAGAAACCTCGAAAATTTTCAGTATTTCACTACTATATTATGCATATATTATACATATAAACCTTCCTTTTGAATCACTCTATCTATTAAAAAAACTGCATGAAAATCCGTTGAGCAGTTTTAAAGATCTAAGCATACATAGTGACAGACAGACAGCGGGCGACTTTGTTTTATACTATGTAGTGATGATGATACGACGTAGGCTACAAGTACATAACAGAAGCGGGATTAAATCTAAGACAATGCAAAAACTAAGTGACATTTATACAGATAACGAAGATATCGGCCAAAATCTGTCTCCGGATGAGGCGTTTTGCGCACTGGTACGCGCAGACAAACGCAGTAAATAAATATTTGAATCGGCATCAAAGATTTGAATCGTTTGATTAACCCAACCGCGTCAAAAGATAGTCATGTTTCAGTTTCGTCGATATTTGACTAGAATGGTGTCGATTACTTAATGTAAATTGTAGCTATCATTCCATGCGGGGCATGTAAGTCCATTATGCGGACACTTCTTTATGAGCTCCTTATTCTCGTGCATCACAATTTCGTGCGACTGATTGAAATCTTTGGGAGCCAATAATATTCCGTTGCATATAATGGGGCATACAAATACCCTCAAAGAAACTGAAAGGCAAAGTTCAAACAAGTTTAAAACAGCGTCTATACTTTACTGTACCTAGTGGTATATGTAAAAAAATGTGGTAATCAAATCATCCAGTCAGTGAGTTCTGAAGAGTATCCTAATTTTAGTCGAACCAACTAAAGGGACGAGTCGTGCGAAAAATGAGTGCATGATAAGCATTTTTTGACGCTGCATAAATGAAAATTTATTTGTACTTGAAGTTCAGAACGCTTGCAATATTTTCACAAAGAACTTATTGTTTTACTACTAATTTAAAGTTTTTTTACATGACTACTGTATTCAACCGACAAATATAAATAAATGTTTTATAAAATATGGTGTAAATTTCACCAATTAAACTAAACACTGTCAGCAAATCGCGTTCAAAAGCTTTCAGAATCAGCACTATTTTCGAATATTGTCATTGACAGATCAAATCAAATCAATATATTTTTATTTTACTTATGCCTACAGGGGCACTTATAAAACGTCGACAAAAAGGTGGTCGGTTCGGGTTGGTCGTTTCCTATGGAGAAGAACCGGCAAGTAACTCCATAGTTACTCTTTTAAAATCATTTGGTTTTATAGTATTTCTGTTACAGCGTTAGTAGGTACTAAAGTATGGGAGGACAGTTCTTGGGCTCCGTTAAGATGCGCAGATTGTTTTCTGTTTTGTTGAGAAATTCGCCCTTAAACTTTGATTACACTGTTAAAAAAAAAGCTAAAGCTGTTATAAAGACCATTTCTCATTTACTTGATTAAATGGTTACAGCGAAGTTAGATATCTCAGACTTGATTTGATCACGTTTGCCGAATGATCTCGTAAGTACCTACGACCACTCAGTCTTGGAACACAAAACCTATCTAACTACTTACAACACACTTATTAACGTCCTTTCTCCGACCTAAATTGGTATATTTCGGATTTAAGTCGCTTGTAGAAGAAAATTCTCAGTAATTGCAACTTTAATTAAGGTAATTAAAATTGCTATTACTGGAAATGTTCCCCTTTATGAGTCATAAAACTAATATAGTGCACTCCTGTTACCATAATCTGGACTCGGATAAAATTTATTGTTCTAAGAGGGAATAAAACTTGGAGATTTTGAAGTTTCTTTTTTTAACGCTTTTGAATGCGCGCGGAAGCGGCGTAACCGCATTCGGAAGCGGCGTAACCGCATTCGGAAACACGTGATAATTATCATGATAATTTTTACTTCGAACCCTGTCGCTGATAGAATGAGACTTTACCTAAACCCGTTATGAAAGCCCGATTTGATAAATAGAATCCCATCGTATAACAAATATATTTTCGACATAAAACAACAAGTACTTACCTAAATCTTTAGAAGCTTTTCTGAAAAATACTTTGATTCACTTCTACCAAAAATACTCGTAAAACTCCTTTTAACCGAAGATTAAAATCCTTATCTACTCGTAACTACTGTTCGAAACATCTCCAACGGTCGTGTTTACTCGGTTTGCCTTCGTTCGGTATCAAAAGAACATTATAGAAGGTCGTTTTTTTTTAATATGTGCATTTATTACCTTTCGCAACCGGGTTATATGGCTAGCGGAAGATTTTCGGGGTCGAGTTTTATTGTCCATGGAAAGTAAGGAAGATCATTTTTATGATAGTTACGGGTATCATATGAAGATGTTTTTGGGGCTACGTCAATATCCATTGTCCTCCAATAGTTTTGTCGAAATTATTAACTTCAGATGTTACGTCGAACTGGTTTCGAATGTTTGAAATGTACACTATGATCTAGTTCATTCATTTGCCTAGCCTTTTCCCAAACTATCTTGGGGTCGGCTTCCAGTCTAACCGGATGCAGCTGAGTACCAGTATTATACATGGAGCGACTGCCTATCTGACCTCCACAACCCAGTGACTGGGTAATACGATACCCCTTGGTAAGACTAAGTGTCAGACTTTTGGCTTCTGACTACTCGTAACGACTGTCTAAGATCTACAAATGACAGCCGGGACCAACGGCTTAACGTGCTTTCCGAGGCACGGAGGAAACTAGGTATGGAATTCTGGTCACCCATCCATGGACCAACCTCGGCAACCACGGCTTAACCTTTAATCGACCCGTGCAACTATTATTATTTAGCTACGAGCTCCTCATGACCTATATGAACTGGTTAAAGAAGTGAATAAATCTTCAACTAACGTTTGGAGGAATGGTCAAATTTTGTTGGACAAACTATTTTTTTGATAGGTTGGATAGGTTGAGCTCTAAGAGACGTCTTATTTTCCAAGTTGAATATAGGCAAACATTTTCCAAGTTGCCATAGACTGCAGTCTACAACGCACTCTATTTCAGACCTCAATGCAAAATCTTAAATGCAGGCTCGTCCCAGTGCGGTTCAATCTACCTGGTACCTACCAATTACTGCGTTCCATTCCCGGAAATTGCCAACTACCCGCACTGGGACACCAACCCGCATCCAACAGCCGATTACGCCCACTCCCTCTCACAGGGAGGAGGTCTGTGGCCCAACAGTGGGTAGGTGTGGGAAGGCTGATCATGCATTCTTGGAAATTGAACGGTAGTAGGTAGTATGACTCGCATATGCTAGGGCTTATCGTAGGTGTACCTACTTGTAGTTTGTAGTGTTGGTTTAAGATGTTCAGGTCAAACAAACCTTTGTAAGATATTATTATTGTACGCTTTTGGGCAAGCGCATCCTCTATTCTAGCGTGTTTTTCATCCAAATGTTAATTACTTCCTTAAAGTTTAAGCAAATAAGCTTTATCAATTCTGATCTCAAGTGGTGAATTCTGGTATCAAACGAATTAGGAAACATGAATTTAGGAAACTACAATCTTTTGGCAGTTGGCTCGATGGTATAGCGTTGTATTAGTATGGTTGCCATAGTGAGCAATAATTGAAAATAGCATTTGCTCTGAATCACGAAATCAATGAAGTACTCCTTGAATACCAAGTCTCGCTAGTTTTACTACAAAAGCTTTTCCAAGTGGAATCAGATTAAATCTTAAATGGATATTGTTTTCGAAGTTGTCTCCGAGTATACTAGGATATACTTCTTTACTGCTATGAAGTAGAGTGTTGTTTGTGAACCTTTAACTTGATTTCATTATACAGTTCTGTTTACCAAAACATCGGGAAATCTTAATTGCGTTACAGATGTTTATCTGTTTCGCGTAATTAAATCCAGGGCTCGAGTCTAATTTGGTATAATTTCAAGGGGTAAAGATCTTTGTGTATTCGCCGAGAAACAGCCCTTAGCATCCCGCGGGTTTAGGGAATGTAATTATGTTTATACGGAGAAATGAACCGAATTAAACCAGATGATATCAAGAGGCTTGGGAATAAATCTCGCCACCCTTTTAAAATATACTTGCGAGTATAATGCGTTGAATATTAACAGGTAAGCAACATTCATACGTTCATATTTGTGCCTGAACAATTAAACTAAGAGGAAAGTTTAATTATTATGAGGTTAACATAATTATGGTTTCTAGGAAAAGAACCTTCTCTTAACATACTTATCATACATACTTTTAAGGCTGCGTTTCCACCGGAGATGTGCAAGGATGCGTAGTGAGAGATGTTTATATAACAAACTAACAACATCGATTCTTTTATACAGCTTGAGCTAAGTAATTGGTATGGCGTTGTGTGGCTTGTGTTTGGTTAGTTTTTCTCACATCAAACGCAGCTTAATGCTATGAACGCACTGACTGTTAGGTTGCTAGAGCCTAGCAAGTTGCGTTGCGAGTAGAGAAGTGAAATGGACGTTCAAGAATATTTGCAACCAGCCGCACTTGGCGCCTTTGCTAGTCGCCTAGTACGCATCGAAGTAACGCGCAGTCCTGGCTGGATGGAATTGACCGTTCATTTCACTGCGCTACTCACTAGGCTCTAGGCTTTAAGAAAGCCACCTGCCAATGCGTACCTAACATAAAGGTAACCGAAAACGAACCGTAGAGGTCCGAAGGCGAACGAACGCGAATGCAAACCGCGAGTGGCTTTCCCGCTGGAGTTTGCAATGACGATTGCAGCTAAACGGCACTGACGACTGACCGTGTAGTTTCTAAATAACTCTATGAAAAAGCTTCCGTAGAAAGATCACCGATTTCGGTTTAGCCACCGAATATCCAAGCCATTACTGACGTTAAGAATAGTTTATAACCAATAGGACTTACATCATTTGAAGCACAAGTTGTATTTGATTGATATTCCCGTTGTGTTATTGATTACGAAACATCGATTACAACTATGATTCAAATTGAAAGTATGAATATTGGCACGTTGACAAGTGATAGCGTTGGTATGAGTATGTGGAGATGGTTTTTATGCCGCTCATTATACATGATGATGATTAGCAATAGTACATTTTGATGCAAGTGCGCAAAATTTGTCTTTCCACTTGAAGCGGGCGAATGCGGGATGCAGCCAAAACTGAAAGTAAGGGTTTTTGCATTTTATTTTTCTTTTCCTCGATGTGTGATATTTATGGAATAAACATATATTACATATTACAATTATGGCCAAGAACGTACCGCGGTACCCAAACTGAATATTTACGCATACCAATGGCTTGAATGGAATTTTGTTTATTTTATAAACCCCAAATATTCACTATTAAAGGGTCGGGATAATGATTTCGGGTGTAAAATACGGACTATTTCATTAAAGCAAGCATTCCTGTTTTAATTACGGGAATATAGAATTTATTAATTTATTGTTTTCTTCCACGCTTTTTAACGTTACGTTTTTTTCTTCTGAATATAGATTTCATCAAACGCTAGCGAAATCGCATGTCATGCGTCTTGCACTGTTTTGTGGAATCATTCAGAAGAAGAATACATGAGAAAAGCGTTGACCCGAATTATTAAACATTTGTCTTAAAATTCTTTATACTTACTCAAATTACTGTAAGCTGTCTATTTTTGTATTACATAGTAAATCAAGTATATAATAAGCGATTTGATCATACGTTAGACGATAAACGGGAAAACAGTTTTCCCGCTGTCAAACGAGCTAAGCTCTTGCCAAATGACATCCCGAATGTACTCATCCAAACACACGCCGACGTACCTAACCATGTACTCGGTTAAGTTCATAACTTTGAAGGTTACACTTTATCTTCAGATGACGAGAATAATAATATTACAATGGGTATTATTAAACACAACAACAGATATTATCTGCTTATGCATTTGTCCAAATTATAAATATGTATTAGGTATTTCTTATGTAGGTGTCAAAAAAGCTACGTCAGTCTTTTGTTAATTATTATGCTAAATATAGAATCAAATTATTGGTACTAGGTACCTACCTACTGGAGAAATAAGGCGCTGTTGCGTATTTGTGGATTCCATTACTTGCAATTATATCAGTTTGGAAGTTCGAAGCTTAAACAACATCCCCTGTAAGTGCTTCGTAGAATCATTTGTTGTTCTATGAATCGCGGAACATCGTGCCCAAACGTTAAGTTTCGGGCTAACATCACGTCGATTTATTCTTTTTTAACAGACTTTTAAAAAGGTTCAACCAGCACCTTTTTTTTTCATGTATCTTTACCTACCGATTTCTGTATCTGGTCCGATTTAGGTATTTTTTTTTCATTTGGTAGAGAAAGCTCGCGCGGTGCTTCCATATAGATTTTATTAACTTTGCTTTAGGACTTTATGAAATTATGAGTTATCCTCTATAATATACATATTTTCTTCTTCGTCTATGGTGGTGAAGTGCTAATAACTTCTAATTACAATGTGAAATTGATACTTAACAAGGGTTTGTGTGAGATACGACAGCTAAAAAGAATAAAATTATATATTTTTTTGGTTATAAATTAATCTAGCTTCCACGTGCGACTTCGTGCGCGTAATAAATACTTTATTTGTATTTTTTTAATGCGATACTGTTACCATCAGTGAAATAATTTTTGAAATCGGATTAGTAATTGTTCATAATGAGAATTACCTATTTAGTTTTAATAGTAAAGATTTTATTATAAATAATTTGAATGAAAATTAATAATTTGTTTACCATAAGCTAGCCATCGTAGAAATATTATGGTGGTGAATTCATGACTGTACTTTGGCAGTTTAAAATTCAAAACACACAATATTTTAAATACTATAGGTATGTACCCTAATAAATTGTAATTGTTTCATATTTGGGGGTCTTGTCAAATAAGATTTTGGCCCTGTCATAAAGCTGCCTTTTTAGGGGCTGTCCAAATCGTACGTTTTAAGGGCTCATTGTTATATGAACTGTCAAGATCCTCTTTATAATAAACCGATGATTTATACGACGGATACGTACGATGACTCATAATCTCCTAGCTTTTGTCTACGGCTACGCTTACGCTGAGGTCGGAAATTATTACACAGGAAAGTACCACCGAGATAAAAAGTATCCTATGTGCTAATCCAGGTTATAAACTATCTGTGTGCCAAATTTCATCAAAATCCGTTTAGTCGTTTTTGCGTGAAAGAGTAACAAACATCATTCCTCATACATTTTCACGTTTTTATTGGTAGTATATATAAGGATTATTCACGGTGTAAATACGGACACTGACGTAGATCATCATTAACACGAGATCCTTTGCATCATTACTGACTAGTAGACAACAATGATTTTATAGTTTTAAATAGCTTTACGAGTATTACTGTTGTGACTAAATACAATGCGAAAGACGTCATTAAAACCTCGTATCCACTAGGCAACAATTGGCGCGAAACACGTGACGCTCAACATGTTCGGCAGCGTTGCACAGCAGCGCGCGACGTTGCCAGGTGGCGCGCAACATGACGCCCCGCTTGTTGGTTATTCCCGTGCAACATGCAGATGAGCACAGGGGGGGCGAAGATTAGAACTAAGCAACGTTTGACAGGTCTTCAATTAAATTAGTAATTCCTAATCCACCAACGTGATTTTTAACTTTTTGATGCATTTTTCGATAAAATTATAACCACCGCCGCTGAAATCAACACTAGTTCCTCTGGCGACATTTTGTCGACGACTGATAATGCGTGGACAGACAACGTTGCTAAACAAAAGTTCCGCGCTGACTTTTAACATGTTGAGCAACATGACGCGCGCCAAATGTTGCCTAGTGGATACGAGGTGTTATGATTTATTTTAATAGTAACATTTTCCCGGAAAAGTGTACGTAACTATTTATAAAGGTTGATTCATACTTGTTTTAGTTAAGTATTTTCGTACAAGGATGATCTGGCATGTGGCCATTCTCCTTTTTCTTCTTCGTCGTTTCCTCACTGCTGAGGATCATGACCAAGCCTCCTGCAGTGTAAACAGCTCGGTACAGGCTGATTGTGGCCACATGTGAATGAGATTTATTTTGTAAAGTTGTTCACTAATGTTCATGAACAAGATTTAATGACATCTGTGACATATCTGTGACCACTTCTAGACTGACATTTAGACGCATGTGTCAATATTGGCTACCTAAACCAAACTTGGTGCTTAACTAAGTAATGTAAATCAGACATTACAGAGCGCTCTTTGGCATTCACTGGCTTCCAATAGTCAATTATCCATTCTTTGAGACTTAAGTACAACACAATACGGCTCATTATAGTTTGGAGTTGTATTATTGTACACGCACACATAATTAACTCATATTTATGAACTCGGGCCTCTGAGAGAAATTGTGCGGTAATCTTCACTACAAGGCCTCAGTGCGGGTTGTTGTACTAATTACATATGTACATTGTATAAATAAACACGCGTTTTTGTCCTATGGCAGAAAATACAGATAAATATGTACTTATGTAATACATAATTACATGAAAAAATTTATAACTTATTTTGATAGAATTTTGATATGAAGGCTGTTGTCATATATTGAGATTGTAATCAATCGTTTGGAAAGCCGTGTCAAAATATTTATAAAATACTAGCTGTCCCGCGCAACTTCGTCTGCGTCACATTTTCCCCGTTTTCGCAATATATTTCATTGCTGCTCCGCTCCTATACAGCGACATCTATTGAATACTTACTCAATCCAGTCAAAAGATACCGCCTTCTGTTAGAATCGTTTGGAGGTAACAGATAATTGTGACTTAATTTGCAATAAAATATTATTGCGACTATAATTTGAGATGTAAGCTATCCTATCTTTCAAGTTGGATCAAACTGTACACGGTGTGCGAATTTGATTAAGTAGTTTAGGAGTCCATCCCAGACAAACAACGTGACACGTAATTTATATTATATATATATATAGATAAAGACTAGTTTTTGCCCGCGTCTTCGGTCGCGGGAAGATCGAGAATGATCCCACGCGACTGTACTTAACGGGATACAAAACCAACCGTAACTCAAGTCATTGTGTCAACATTTATATTGTGTTCCGAATTTCATCAAAGTCCGTTGAGCCGACAAACAGATAAATCTACTTTCGTGTTTATAATACAATAATTATTACTTTGGATTAATTTAGATGTCACTCAATCTTGGTCAAAACGGGTCTAGAATATTTATAAACAGATAAACAATTGTGCCTAGTTAATAAAAACATTTTGTTTATCTATCCGGTAGTTGGCGCGGCCGCTTAACCAAAAACATTATAATCATAATATGTTTTGCAATAACAACCATGTCTTTATAAACAGTTCACATGATAGTATGTTCACTTCCTTATTACCCTTGCGGTTATGAAGGCGTTTCTTGTTTAAATCTCAGTCTATAATTAACAGAATGATAAACATGATGAACAGAAATAGACAAATGATGTCATAATGTCGTTGTTTGGTACCAAAATAGATACTTGATTGAGCGTCGTCAGTACCGATAAAAACGTTGGATTTTTTGCATGGCTTCTTTTGTTAATTAATTTTGATATAATTGTGACTAATTTTGATTATGGAAAAAGACGTGCTGCACCGACCCCAATTAAATTGGGATAGGGGCCGGAGAATACTAATGTGACTAATTTTGTTAAGTTTTATCAATGGACACAATTGTTTTGGATTTTTATTTCGATTCTTTTCATTTCAATATTAATGCAAAATTTTATTAAAAAAACCGGCAAGTGCGAGTCGGACTCGCGCACCGCGGGTTCCGCTCAAAAATTATTAAAAATATTTTTATTATATGTAACTAAAAATTTATTGGTTTCGCATTTTTTCCTTTATCTGTACTATAAAACGTTGCTTTGTAAGTACCAAATTTCAAGATTCTGAGTTCACAGAAAGTATCCTATATATCATATGTAGGTTTTGATTCCCTTGCGAATGTCGAAAATTTGCCGCATAAACGGTTGTATCTTATGATTACGTTGGCTTAGAAGTTTGATTTTTTTACAGCTGTAAGGGACAGTAGACCTGAGTATTTGAAATGAGTTCCAACTTGATACCTCCACGCGTTCCTGAGATAAAGGGTCTTGACGGACAGACAGACGGACAGACGGACGGACAACAAAGTGATCCTATAAGGGTTCCGTTTTTTCTTTTCGAGTTACGGAACCCTAAAAACGTAACGAGTTTTTTTTCGTCTCTTTTGGTTGTTTTTAACTAATTATTTCCGAGTTCATAATTGTTTTGAATCATACAACACGCGAAAAATATTTCAAACGAGATATACATTAAAATCTTAACAAAAACTAATACTTAAACTTAAGAATAGCAGTCTGCTGGTGATTAGCTAGATATTAAATAAAATGCAGACATTAAAAGTAATTTGCACATAATAAACACTAGATGTATGTTCCTGCCAATATTTTTTTTATTTATTTATTTAAATGACTGCTTACATTTTTTTATTAGTTTGGTTAAACCAGTACTTACAAATTGAAGACGCGGCTCCAGCACCCGAAGCATGACCACTGTAAAAACTAGTTTTGTCTACGGAAGAATAAACAGAATGACAGATAGACAATGACAATGTGTCAGTTTGCGGATTCTTCCGTCGACATAGCCCGTTTTTACGGCGGCCATGCTACGCGTGGTGATCGGCCGGACATATGTGCTGATAAATCTGTCTCCTCTGTGTCCTCGTCGGTCTAGTGGTTGTAAGGGCGACTGCTGAGCATGGGGTCCATGGCATGCATGGTGAGTTCCTTTCCCGGGTTGGGCAAAGTTGCTATTGGGTTTTTCCGCTACGAATTTCTCAGCAGCAGCCAAGGAGTCTGGATTTGTGGCCGGTTTAAGGCAATGAGCTCGCCCCCTATTTCATGGGGCTTGGCAATGAGCTAGCCCCCTATTACATAGAGCTTAAACATAACTGGTGAAATGTGTTTGTACGCCTCTGCCTAAACCCTACGGGGATTACAGGCGTGATGGTTTGTTACATAAATCTGTCTTTGCCCGGTGTCCGCAGGCAGTCCACAATTTGTCCGTACTAGTTTGACTAAACCTTAGAACATCTATACATAGATAGCCCTATTATTACTTCATTTTGTTATATAGGCAGATGAGTGTACACTCATTTGTAGTTTAATCACTAAAGACTCAATGAACATACTTAAGGAATGCGATTTCGTAACTGACCTACCTGTGTTATCTTATTAATTTGCTAATATTTGTCTTATATAAATATTTGTAACGACGATGGTCCAATTGACGAAGACGGTGATCGATTGCAATCGATGACATAACATAGAGAAGAAACAAATTACGAACGAATAACTGTAATAAAATTTTATTCGTATGGCCTCCTAAACGCTATGGGGCCTTAATAGTTATTAAGATAATCAATTTTATAATTAATCATTCATCATTTCAGCCCAAAAGACGTCCACTGCTGGACATAGGGCTCCTCCAAGTGTCACCACATTGACATTTTGGGTGGTTTTGCCATAATCGCCACTCTTGGCAGGCGGGTTGGCGATCGCAGTACGGTTGTTACAAAAGCACAGAGGATGCTGCTGTCCATTCTCTGGCAATTAGAATTAATACCAATTACATAACTTAACGCTTGTAATCCCTAAAGGATTAGACAGAGGTATACCTAGATATAATAGTACACACACATTTCACCAGCTATGTTCAAGTCCCATGTAATAGGGGCGAGCCTATTGCCATCAAAATTTCTTTAAAATTTTTGTCTTTCATAAGGCCTATGTCCAGCAGTGGACGTCTTATGGGCTGAAATGATGATAAGTGCCTGTATTGGTCTAATTGAAATAAATGTGTTGAGTTTGAGTTTGAACTGGACACCGATCCAAAGTCCGTGACTGCTACTGCGAAATTCCTGATGGAAAAACCCAATAACACTTTGCCTGGCCTGGGAATCAAACCTAGGACCTCTTGCTCAGCAGTCGCGGTTATTTGCTTAATAAAATGTTTTGTCATACAAAAGCGCGTGGTAACAGTGTATACCTAAAAAACTAAAACTAGAAACATGACACATCTAAGTTATGTTATTATGAAATACCTACTCCTAATGTTAAACAGTAGAACTAATTGGAACAAAACATATTATGGTGTACATTCAAACGCATACTGTTCGTTTATATATTAAGAAAGAAAGACACATCTGGTGTAATAATAAGTTATTTTTAGCTCCGAAGGTTAGACGTCTTGTGTATTAGCATTTATAATGATCTGTTTTTGTTACATACAAACAGATTTAATACTAGCTTAATTGCAGTTTCGCAATTTTGATGTCTGCAAATAATGGAGGAACGGTCTCAAAAACAGTGAAGGAAAACATCGTGACGAAACCGACATGTCCTAGAACTAACTAAATTCGAAGACATTATGTGACATCTACCAATCTGGAATGGGCCCGCGTGGTGCATTACAGCCCACTCCCTCTCATAGAGAGGAGGCCAGTGTCCCAGCAGTGGGAACATTATAGGCTGATGATGATGAAATAATGGAGTAGTAATTTGGGGGAAAAGACTGCGATGCAAAATAACGTCTATTTTCTTAACGAGATTGACTTATTTGTAGGTAAGTTTGTATCATCGTCATGGCATAAAGTGAGGAAACAATCCAACGCGAGAATGACCGATGTAGCTAAAACCAAGTAAATTAGCCAACTTTGAAAAAATATATATACAATGTGTTGTTTTGCATCCTCGTCAAATTTCAGGAGGTTGTCATAAAACACATAAATAATCAATTTAAAGGTCGGTACCGGTCTATAATTAATAAGCGTTCCTTTTTTTTATTGTTGAAATTTAACAGTATTTCAGAATAAAACCCTTGATCCAAAACACTTAAAACAGAATCACCCAACTACGCACACAGCGACAATGCAGCTGCTCTGTGTGCGTGAGAGTCGACAGTCGACGTCTTACCTACGAAATGCAACAGTGTTGCGACCGTGCGTTGACCTACGGCGACCGGTACCTAGCAATTTTGCCTAATTTTATTTCGAAAATCACCTACATTATTGTCATAAATTTCGCTTGATACTAAACTAATTTTTAAGCATCATTGGAATACGGAAATCTTACTAACGACAACAGTTACAATACTAGTGTGCCAAAGAAAAGTTCACTGACCTGTACTTACCTAAGTTCGGTAGTTATCAGATGATTAATAAAATGGCTTGCTTTATTGCTATCTAAACTAACACTCTGAACATTGTACGTAGGTAAATTCAGCCTAAAGTTTTCGTAATGATTTTGTTTTTATTTGTGAATTGAATTTATTGGTGGTTAGTACCTTAGTTGGTGTACCAATTTACTAAGTCTAAAATTGTTTTTTACTTTTGTTGGAATTGGAAAGATGTGCTAGCTAAGTAGGTATGTAGAAATACTTTCGACTGTTAGGTATTATTGGCGTAGTTAAAAGTTTGAAATCAACTTATTTACACTAATAAAATTGATTAAGCTAACAACGTATTTACAAAATGATAGTCTATGTACAAATAAATAAATTACCTACTTAAGTTATCCGGAGGTATGTTCAAAGTTGCCACCACCACATTCTTGGCACAGTCGACAACGACGTAGCTGGTTTTCCTTCAGCTTACGTAGCACTATCACATTCCTTTTTAAAGTGTCGAAAGCACTAATTATCTTTTCACGTAATTCTGTAACACTTGCCACTTTCTCCGAGTAAACTAACCTTTTAACGTCTCCCCACAAATAAAAGTTTAGAAACGTCAGGTCCGGAGAACGGGCCAGGCCACAGGTCCTCCGCGACCCACCCAATGGTCACCAAACTTTTCGTTTAAGTACTCGCGTACATGCCGACCATATTGAGGGGAAACACCGTACTGCTCCACGTAGGCTGTCTCCACTGATGGCATACATGCTTGATTTGGGTCGAGAATCATTAGCATAATTACCTCCTTGAATTTGACGAGAATGCAAAACAACACATTGTATAAATTCAACAGCAGCTTAAACCACTGGGTGTAAAAGCATGAAATATTGCACAAGAGTTTCTGATATGCTCTTAGGAAGGATTTTGAAAATTCATCTATCAAAAGGGTTTATTTGGGGATTAAAGCTTTAAATGACGACACGGTTGGCGCGGTGGTTGAGCGATCGACTGCTGCGCTGCGTGTGGCGGGTTCGATCCCCGCACGGAATAAATATTTGTATGACCTCCGGGTCTGGCTGTTTGTGTATGTTTTTTTTAAATTGTTTGTAAATGCACCCACGATTCAGGAGAAATTCCTAGTGAGGGGTAACGTTTAAAAAAAATGTAAGTTCGTCTTGTTGGCTGAAAGGAAATACTGTCTAGCACGTCGCTTGTAGAAAATATATAGTCACTGTTACAGGGCCAATAACACAACATCACGCCTGTGTTTGGGTGTCAAAGGTTTTGGCAGAGGTGTACTTATCTAATAGTACAATCCAGATTTCGACAGTTATTTTTAAGTCCCAGGCCGAGTTACAAAAAAATCTAAAGTTATATTCTATAATCATGTGTCTTAACTTCAAAGCAACACCCCACAACAATAATTAATTAAAACGTTAAAAAAAAAAAAAAACTTTATTCAAAATCTTAAGGGTACACAAGTCGGTCATTCTTCCATACAAACGTAGTATGGTGATTACTCGTCTGTTCGACGGCGTAGGTTCAAAACTAAAAATTTTATCAACTGGTCTTGTCATTATCTAGCCCTGTATGGAAGCAGAATTGGAAAAAAAATATTGGTTTGAAAGTTATGGGCGTCGAAAGTTCCTTATTTCAACACTAATTTTAACTCGTCTTTGGGCGTAAATAAATAACTTATGTAGTATGAAAATGGAAAATGTGAAACCGTACAGGTATAGATAATTTATTCAACAGTTCAAATAATTTATTTTGAGTAGATACATTTAGTAGTTTTCCCATAATATCTATACGGCCAAAACTCAATTTATGAAATTTGGCGCGCTCATTTTCGCTATAAATCGTCGTATATTTCACTAAACAAGTAAATACATAAGTAAATAGGAACTAGATAAATGAATACTAAATAAATTAAACTAAATAAATTAAAAACTTACTAAATAAGATGCATATTAGCCACGCCCGCCAATGAGTTCGAGCCGTCGACTTGTGCAACCTTAATGGTAAAATACAATATGAATCTGAAATTAACAATGTAGGTATAATAATGTTAGATAATCTATCCTGTACTAGGATATTCCTGTATCACAGGCTGCAGGAGCTCTAACAATAGGGAATGATCACTATTTTTTTTTCTTTGTCTGTCGGGTAGATTATTGAAAAGTATTGGACACTTATTTTTTCTTTTTTCACGTGGTCATAAAATTACGGAGATAAATTGAGTTGAAATGGCGCATGACGTCACGTGTAGGTAATTTTTATACCTACTTGTGACGTATGAGTTGAACTAGTTGATGAGTTTAAACTAAGTATTTTTTTGATATTTAGATAAAACAAAAAATACGTGTCTAATATTTTTGTATTAATTGAGTTGAAATGGCGCATGACGTCACGTGTAGGTAATTTTTATACCTACTTGTGACGTATGAGTTGAACTAGTTGATGAGTTTAAACTAAGTATTTTTTTGATATAGATAAAACAAAAAATACGTGTCCAATATTTTTGTATTACCTGTCTGACGGACAAAATAGAATTTCGTTTTCTTTACCCAGTCTTCATCCCTATTATGCTATAATTATGTAGGAAAGTAGTTTAAATATACAATGTGTTGTTTTGCATTCTCGTCAAATTCAAGGAGGTAATTATGCTAATGATTCTCGACCCAAATCAACAATAAAATAGGAAGGTGTTTTTTTTTTTTTTTTTCTTATTTACGGAGATCCGTAAGTGTGAACCAGCCGTATTAAAACGCGGCCCGTCTGTTACCGCGCTTACACGCACACAAAGAAACGCTAACAATACATACACAACGCAAACGCAACGAACATACGATAATTTCATAGGTACCTATTCCCTACCAAGCACGGCGCGGGTATGCCAGCGGGGTGCGCAGGCGCACTCTTCGCTCGCGCGCCTATCCACCCCCCGCCATCCCGGAACCAAACAGTGTGTTTAATGCCGCCGACGCGTGCACGCGTGTTGCGAATTCCGCTCCTAGGTACATCGTTGAGACGTAGGTGCAAAGTGCAAGATGACGGACAATTACTCAAACGTCGAGTTGGTAGAGATGGTCCGCATGTATGCCATCAGTGGAGACAGCCTACGTGGAGCAGTACGGTGTTTCCCCTCAATATGGTCGGCATGTACGCGAGTACTTAAACGAAAAGTTTGGTGACCATTGGGTGGGTCGCGGAGGACCTGTGGCCTGGCCCGTTCTCCGGACCTGACGTTTCTAAACTTTTATTTGTGGGGAGACGTTAAAAGGTTAGTTTACTCGGAGAAAGTGGCAAGTGTTACAGAATTACGTGAAAAGATAATTAGTGCTTTCGACACTTTAAAAAGGAATGTGATAGTGCTACGTAAGCTGAAGGAAAACCAGCTACGTCGTTGTCGACTGTGCCAAGAATGTGGTGGTGGCAACTTTGAACATACCTCCGGATAACTTAAGTAGGTAATTTATTTATTTGTATATAGACTATCATTTTGTAAATACGTTGTTAGCTTAATCAATTTTATTAGTGTAAATAAGTTGATTTCAAACTTTTAACTACGCCAATAATACCTAACAGTCGAAAGTATTTCTACATACCTACTTAGCTAGCACATCTTTCCAATTCCAACAAAAGTAAAAAACAATTTTAGACTTAGTAAATTGGTACACCAACTAAGGTACTAACCACCAATAAATTCAATTCACAAATAAAAACAAAATCATTACGAAAACTTTAGGCTGAATTTACCTACGTACAATGTTCAGAGTGTTAGTTTAGATAGCAATAAAGCAAGCTATTTTATTAATCATCTGATAACTACCGAACTTAGGTAAGTACAGGTCAGTGAACTTTTCTTTGGCACACTAGTATTGTAACTGTTGTCGTTAGTAAGATTTCCGTATTCCAATGATGCTTAAAAATTAGTTTAGTATCAAGCGAAATTTATGACAATAATGTAGGTGATTTTCGAAATAAAATTAGGCAAAATTGCTAGGTACCGGTCGCCGTAGGTCAACGCACGGTCGCAACACTGTTGCATTTCGTAGGTAAGACGTCGACTGTCGACTCTCACGCACACAGAGCAGCTGCATTGTCGCTGTGTGCGTAGTTGGGTGATTCTGTTTTAAGTGTTTTGGATCAAGGGTTTTATTCTGAAATACTGTTAAATTTCAACAATAAAAAAAAGGAACGCTTATTAATTATAGACCGGTACCGACCTTTAAATTGATTATTTATGTGTTTTATGACAACCTCCTGAAATTTGACGAGGATGTAAAACAACACATTGTAGGTACAATGTACAAGTTATTTTTGTACTGTGACTAAACTAAGTAAGGGTCAGTGTAAGGTCGAATAGTACGACAAGACGGCGATGGCCGACGCACGAGTATAAATGTATTGAATGAAAAATGCATGAGCCCTCATGTTTCTGCTAATGTGGAAGTAAGATACGAGATTTAAGTTAAGCTGGTCAGTAAATTGGATAGCTAAGTTCTTTTAGCAGCTGTTAAAATTAAATCGGAGTTGGAGTTGGAGTCGGTTCGGAGTTCTTTTTGGGCTGTCGTAGCTTTTTAAGCCTAACAGTTAACTTGCAGTTGAAAGACATCCAAAAGTTTAATATATAAAAAACACATATTTCGGACAAGGAACATCCATAGAAGGTTAGTAAAAGAAACTTATAAACAATGTGTTGTTCGGGCATTTATCATAGCCCCAAACTACGGGGAGTCGTACCACTTTGCTATAGTCTTCAGGGGTTGAGCTTTATGCGATCATATTTCCATATCCCCAATTTCCAGTCATTGAATTATCATCGCAGAAAAACAAAACGCTTTTTACGAATGTTCTTGCTCAAAAAATTAGGAGAAATCTGCAAACCTAAAGACCTTTATTGCAAATCTAGTTGTCAACTTTTATATTATATTCCTTTGCCAAGTCTCGTATTTAAATGAGTTCGTTACATAAATATACAAATTGTCCACAAAATTCCCGATACTTGGCACTCTTTGCGAAGTAAGGAGGAGCGTCTCTTTCCGAACTTTGCAATTATAATGTAAGTAGGCACCTACTGAAAGATCACTCGTTATTTCTGACTTGTAAATGGCTGTTATTATAAGTGAAAAGGCAAACAATTGAACAGGAAAAGATAACTGAGGAAAAAGAAAAGATAACTTGTTTAAAGATGATACGGATTGCTTTGACTTTTCTTTATGAAGTGGGATGGTTATAAGGTCTACTCTAGTCTCTTAGATCGATGTTTGCAAAATTATTTGTTGACATGGAGATTTATGATGAAATAAAAATTACGTAGACAAAGTCTTACTCATGCTGAAGGTTGAATGCTTAGATCAGTTTTGGTAGTCTGATATTAAAAACGAGCACAACACGACAAGCCAGCCCATTCCGGTCACTAAGATAATTAAACGCCTTTTCATAGCTTCTATTCAAGTAGTTATCGTATCACCAAAAAGCGACAGTTTTGTGAAGTGGTTTCTTTTAGGAAAGTGTGCTCCCCCCTAGGCCGCATCATCGCTTCATATCAGGCGAGTGGTGGCCAAACGCAAGCTTATTAAAAAAAGTGTTAGCAAGGTTCTATGCGAATTTAAAGGCAATCGACTCAAAATACAACCATGCTGCTTGTATTGACGGCAGAAATAAGTATGATGGACGAAGATAACACATACCTAGACCAGTACTCTCAGAAGAAGCTTTTCACTACTAAAACCGAATTGCTCCATACTAATTATTGACCGCAACATTCCATTTTATGCCCGACTTCCATTCTAGGCGGAACGTGTTTAATTCCAAAAGGTTTTATGATTATTGGAAGCCCTTCCAAGTTATGACTATTGCGTACTAACAAAAGGAAGCTCTTAGTAGGGTATGTATTATCGTAATTGTGATAATAATTTTATTTTCAAAGGATTTCGTAGTATCGGCTTAACGTAAATTGCTAACTCTTTTTATATTGGCGGTTTTCGAGAAATCTTTGTTTTTCCTGTTATTTTCGGTCATTGTTAATGGTTTTCCTATCACAGCGTTGTTTTATTAAGTTGATTTTAATAAACCCGGTAAAACAAGGTTTCATGCTGATGGAAATTCTCCGAAAGATCGGCAAGCACTTTATTTTTTATCGAATCCTGTCCGTGAACATACACTCGAGAGCTGTTTTTCGATTAAAGATTAAAATCATCAACAACATAGCTGATCTATGTTGTTGATGATTTTAATCTTTAATCGAATCTTGATTACACTTTGTCTATTAACACACCGACGCAGACGAAATCAATTTGCGGAAAGGTGAGATAGTAAACGACAGCGTGTGAATACAGGTACCAGCTACCTTACTCTAGATTAATTATTTACAGAAATTGGAACTTACCAACAATCTTTATAGTCTTGCCTAAAAGAAGAAGCGATCTAATTCATGAAGTCACTATTCGCTTTTTGTGTCTGTCCACGTTTTCCTTCAAAAACACGTAACGGACTAAGAAGGTTTTATGATAGGTGTTTTGTATTAAACTTTAACCTTTAATTATAATAAATTATTAAAGGATGTCACGTCAAAGTTAGGCAAGAAATAAAGGTAGGTTATGTGCAAACCTACTTATAGGAGTCGCTGTATGGATGTGACATTTCTTTTGTATGAAAGCAGTTTGTTTTAACAAAGACAAAGGAAACTCGACTCTGTAGAAGACATGTAGTTGTAGTTATTAAATACGAGTAGACTTTTTATTTTTACGTTTTTCTGAGAGATGTTACATGTAACATGACTTTTTTTCGATAAATAATTTAACATGACCAAGAAAATGTTACAGGTCACATGTCTAACATGATGAGGGTAGGCCCCTTTCTAATTTTTCTTTCCTTTCTAAATTAATCAATGGACTCTGACATTTGGCCGAAATTTTTGAAAGGGGCATAAATTCCCTTCAGTTATGTTAAAATTTATTACCGCGAAGGGGTTTTTTCGGGTATGGTTTCATCCTACGCGTAGAGGGAAAATGTTTTTCTCAAGTTTATGTGTTTTTATCACCATGTTTATAAAAAAAAACAATTGTTTTAAACCGTATTATCAAAACATTTCCTCGAAAACTGGCTTTTACCGCACTACTATTTATTAGGTTCAGAATGCAGTGTATTTCACACTTATGGTTTTTCTTTTCATTTATTTTTACCTAGTGTTTTATTTCAACAGATAACTACATATACCTACTCTAACTACTCGTGGTTCAATTCTATAGTCTGCGGTGATTGTTTAAATAAATTAATGTTTTATAGATATTTATGTTCTGTTTATAAATTAAATAATTAGATAAACAAGACTACTTTTAAAACAAAAAGTTGCTTTTTCAACAAAATAACATTAATTTCTGTTAAATTTGGGCTGTTTTATGCCTTCATATTTCTTTGCTCTCCTTGAAATCAAAGTGCGAAATCAAAGTGCCGAAAAAAAAAGCAAATTAAATCATACTTTTATAAAATTTATGACAAAAACACTTTCCATTATTTTATTTCTAACAAAGTGTATTAAAAAATGTCGTTTAACTAAAACATGGGGGCATTTAAATATTTCGGTAACATTTTTGTCTATTCCATCAACGTTATCACTGGCAGAATAACACTTTACCATGACGTCTTAAAACATTATTGTTTTACTCCTTTTTTGTGGGAAACAGATGGCGCTGGACATCCTCTACAGCTCCGTCTCTTTCCCACACTGAAATAAGTTAAACAATACTGCTTTTAGACGTAATGATAGACCAGATGGTCCTCCGAACTTGTAAAAAAAGTCTCTTTTCACTTCACTAATTTACAAAACACACATGCCTAGCAACATACTTTTTTATATTATGTTGGTATAGAGTGAGGATATGATATATCGGTTTCAGATTCGATTACGGATATGTCATCAAACGTAATGGGCGGGCCTCTCGATTTTATGTTCGGATATTATCCGCGATATTCGCTTGGTATGTGGACTTGTAAATCTACTGATAAGCCATCAGAATGTAATATGGCATTTGAGCGCGTAACACGAATATGTACACGTTACGTATACCTACGTTACAGGTGTTAATGGTGTAGCTAATTCGAAAATAGAGTGTCAACAAACAGACAACGAAGGTTGCAAATAAGGAAAAAACTTTTTTTTTTACTTAACTGGTTAAGAAACTTTATCATAAGGATGCTTAGTTGCGGTTAAGGAAATAATTCTCTTGATTAGCAACTGGTTGCGAACTAGGAATACAAATTCTTAATTCGTAACTGGTTGCGAATCGCAGTTGCGAAAACGGCCGGAGGGGGATGCTTTAGGCGACAAAATATATCGCTGTTACCCGGAAACGTGCCCAGAAGACTGACTGGTTCTAATTGATTAATATCTAAAATAGTACACCTCAATATAATATCTACTACAGTCGGTTTCGTTAAGTGGACTCCTTCATTTAACAAAACTGACTGGCTGGTGACTAGTCACAACCCTTTAAATAATTTTTAAGTTTATTTCATAAAATGTTCCGATTTGTAACAACACTTGCTGTGAAAATGAGTAAATTACGTTCTTTTTATTTCAAATAAAAAAATACAAATTTTTCACTTAAAAAATCTAAAAACTAAGTCAGAATAATCTAGATTGATCAGACAATGGGACTTTCAAAAAATAAAAATAAAAAAATAAAAAGCCTTTATTGTTGATATTAGTTCTAAATTTAACAAAAGTTTTTGTGTGCCTAACACTTATTAACTTACATAAATATTATACTATTATACTAAACTTAATTTTTATCAGTAACTATTGTAGCACAACAGCTTAGCTTAGCTTTTAATTCGGCAAACGGTACTTATTTTTCAACTTGTCTGCCGACAAAGGCCTCCTCTAAAGATCTCCATTCTGTCCTATTCTTTGCTGTTCGAGTCCATGTTGGACCCGCTATTTTCCTGAGGTCATCCTCCCATCTCTTAGTCTGTCTACCTCTGCTTCTTTTGCTGTCTAGCGGATACCAGTCTGTTATTAGTCTTGTCCATTTTTCTTTCTTCTCCCTTATCATATGCCCTGTCCATCTCCACTTTAGTTGTTTGTATGTTGTGTATGCATTCTTGAATTTAGTTTTACTTTTAATGTCTTTTAATTTTTCTCTGTCTTATCTTTTAACTCCTATTGTGCTTCTCTCCATTCCGTTTTGACAGACTTTTATTTTGTTTGTCAGTTGTTCTGTCAATGCCCAGGTTTGACACCCATATAATAAGCATGGCAGAATACACATATTATATACCTTCCGTTTTTCTTTCATCGGCATTTCTTTGTTCTTCATTACTTCGCTAAGTGACCAATATCGTTTCCAAGTGTTAGCTATTCGTCTTTCTATTTCCTTTTTCATGCAGTCATCGGTAGATATTAACTGTCCCAAGTAAATATATTCATGTACGTATTCTATTTGCTCATTATTCACTTTTATGGTGTCTGTTTGTAAAGCGTTAGTCATAATTTTTGTTTTGGTTAGATTCATTGTTAGCCCTGCCTTGTCACTTTCATCGGCTAGTTGTTGTAGCATTATTCCTAATGTTTTTGGGCTCTCAGAGAATACGATCAAGTCGTCAGCAAAACGTAAGTGGCTCAGGTTTTCGCCGTTTATATTTAGTCCTCTATTCATCCAATCTAGGTTCCTGAATATCATTTCTAAGACGGCTGAGAATAATTTAGGTGAGATAGGGTCTCCTTGGCGTACGCCTCTCTTAATCGGAAATTCTTCGCCTATAGCTTCTAATTTTACTTGCGCTGTACTCTTGGTGTATACATTTTGGAGTATTCGTATGTATTTTGTTTGTACACCTTGTGTTTTTAGTGCATCCCAGATAAACTCGTGTTCTAATGTGTCGAATGCTTTATTAAAATCAACAAACCCTAGATAGTAAGTCTTGTTATATTCTTTGTATTTTTGTAATATTTGTCTAAGGGCGTGGATATGATCTATAGTTGAAAAATTTCGACGGAATCCAGCTTGTTCTTTGGGCTGGTTTTCTTCAAGATTGTTGGTAATTCTCGAAAGTATAATTTTTGAAAATATCTTATAAACATTAGACATTAAGCTAATGGGCCTGTAATTTGCTATATCTCCTATATCACCTTTTTTGTGTAGTAGTATAATAGTTGATTTAGTCCAATCCTCAGGAATCTTTTCCGTTGCGATAATTTCGTTAAATATATCTGTAAGCTTCGGAGCAATCACTGGTAATGTAGTTTTCAGTAGTTCATTTGTAACGAGGTCTGATCCGGGAGCTTTATCGTTCTTTTGTGTACTAATTGCTTTTATAGTTTCTTCTTTTAATATTTCCGGTATTTCTTCTTCATCGATTGATGTATCGTATTCTTTTACAGCTCTTCCTATCTTTTAACTTTGGTATAGATTTCGGTAAAATTCTGTAGCAGCTTTCAGTATCTCGGATCTCTTTCCTGTACCATCTTTCTTTTTCATACTTGGTATCCAATCCTTTTTGCAACTTAGTTCTTTTAATGCCTTTTTTATTCCTCCTGTTTTTGATATATAATTCCTCATTGTATCAGACCGTTTTGTTTTTCTTTCTCTGCGTTGTTGTTCGCTTATCCTTTTGCTTATTTCTGTAATTTTTTGACGGTTGTCTTTAGTTTTCTTTTTCTGTAGTAGATCCTTACGTTTCTGTAGTAATTCTTTACTTTTAAGTGAAATTTCTTTCCTGCTGTTTGTGTTTGTTTTCCTAGTTACAGTTTTTAGTTGGTGTAGTAGTTTGTTGTATTTTTCTTGTACTGGTAGATATTCCTTGCTGTCTAGTGATGTTTGGAGATTGTTAAGCAGTAATTCTGTTTCTCCAGTATATTGAACAACTGCATATTTATTATGAAATCGTCTTGTTTTCTTGGGGTGTTCTCCTGCCATTGTAGCCCGTAACATTCTATGGTCTGTGTTAAAATTTAAATTATGTATGACCGACACATCTTTGAAAATTTTCTATTATTGGACATAATAAAGTCTATTTCGTTCTTATAAATTCCGTTAGGTGATATCCATGTCCATTTATTTGACATTTTCTTTTTGTAAAAGCTGTTAAGAATACTTAATCGGTTTGCTAGGGAAAAATTTATCAACCTTGCGCCATTTTTGCTTCTAGTGCGAGACCCGTGGCTTCCTATAGTATGTTCTTCTCCGTTCTTTTGTGTTCCGATTTGTCCATTAAAGTCTCCCATTACTATGACGTTTTTATTTGTGGTTTCGATGGTGTTTTGGAGGTCTTCGTAGAATTTTTCAGTTTTTATTAGGTCTTCCTTTTTGTCTGATTCCGTTGGTGAATATGCCTGAATAATGGACCATTCTTCTTCTCCATTTAGTTTTATATTAAGAATTGCGATACGTTCTGAAATTCCCCTTAGTTCCTTTATGTTGTTTACAAATTTTCTTTTGACCATGAATCCGACTCCATACAGTCCCGGCGTCTCCCCTTTATAATGTAGTATATACTTTCCATGATCTTCTATATGTTCTCCTAATCTTCTCACTTCGCTGATCCCTATAATATTCCATTTTATTTCTTCAATTGCTATTTCTAGTTCTTGAAGTTTTTCGGGGGTTCTAAGAGATCGACAGTTTATAGTTGCTATATGGATATCACTTGTTTTCTGTTTATTGTGATCGTTGGCGCTATTTTTAACCTTTAGAGGGTCGTGGTCATTTTCCCCCACGAGGACCAGTCGGCTTGGGGGAGTGTTATGTTTTGTTGTTACTTTGTTTGTTATATTAACCGATTGTTGTGTTTTCCGTTTACCGATACTTAGTTGCTATTGTTTATTATCTGTTGCGTTGGAAGAGAGAGAATTGCTTCTAATCCTCATTACATCGAAAGCATTTAATCTGTTGTTGTTCGACGGCATTAAAGTTTGTTGTTTCCTTGGTTGGCTATCCGTTTGAGGAGATATTGATGTTTCTCTTTTCCGTTTATCATTATTTATGTTATTTTTCCCTTTTATTATTATTTTGTCAAATTTAAGATATGCGACATTTCCTTTCTTTCTCTCCTCTATCAGTTGCGGTTGCAGCATAGACATAACATAGCATAACATAGCATAGATAGGTTGCAGATAGGTACAATAAGGAGGGGCATAAATAACATACCAGTTCACAATTTTCTCGCAATTCTAACCACTATCAAAATATTTTCTAGACCAGAATGATCAAGGTTAACATTGCCTCATTATTTCACTATTATTGCCTGGGATATTTTCTTATTTCGCACAGATCAATCAATCGGGAAACTACTTAAATCTTTTCTTTTGGGAGTTTTACCTGCGATTGATGAGGCCTTACCAACATTAGTTTTTGTTTTCCCTACAACTTTTACTAAGAATACTTTCCATCCTGAAATTGAGAACAAAAGTGTTGATCCCTATTGTTTGAAAATGTTCGGGGTGCAGCAGATTTTTTTCTGATTTTAGGGTTAGTTTAGTACTGACTGCCTCGGTAGTCTAGAGATCGCAATCGCGACTGATGATCGTGAGGTCATGGGTTCAATTCCCGGGTCGGGCAAAGTGTTATTGGGTTTTTCCATCAGGAATTTCTCAGCAGCAGCCTCGGAATCTGGATTTGTGCCTGGTTGATGGCAATAGGCTCGCCCCCTATTACATGAGACATAAACATTACTGGCCAAAATAATTAAGGACACTTCTGCCTTACCCTTCGAGAATTACAGGCTTGATGTTAATATCCAGTACGAAAAGTTGTTAATAATGATGATCACAATGAACTTTTAAGAGGTTTCGGCCCGAATTACAAAACGTCACTCAAGACTCAAGAAATACTTGAAATTAGTTTCAACCAAACAAATGGCTGGAATCTAGTTTTACTTAAGTAATGCTTGAGCTTTGAATGTAATAAAGACGGTAAACAAAAACTGAGCTTGTACGAGTACATCATATAACATCGGTATTTAATTCAGTTTTCTAATAAATATCAGTTATTAATAAATACCTTCATAGTTGTTATTATCTACGAATATTTTTAAAGGCAAATATTTAATTTTAGAATCTAATCCGAGCCGTCCAATACAGCAGTAACGAAAATACGGTTTTGCTTATCAGGTACGGGACCGAATCAGATAAAGCCTATAATAGGGACTTTCTTATCTTTCCCGAGTATAATCTCAGTAGATACGTACGTCTATTATGATTATCTAAGCAGTCGGAGCGAAGAATTCAATATCAAACCAAGTCTGAAATATTCTGCATGATTTCGTTGTATCTGTCGGAATTTCTTTAATATTTAATTTAATTCAGGGATTTGTCCTCGTAAATTTGTCGTTTCGTGTAAAATTCTGACATTTAGCTGCTTCTGGCTAGACTGGAAACCATCCACAACATACTTGGGAAATGCTGGGCAGATGATGATGAATTTATTTGTAAACACTTCCCTTATTATAACTGTAATCTTGTGACAATTGACTGTGAGTGAATGTTACCCAATCTATTCGATTTTGATTATGTGAAACCCCACCACAGTCCTCTTTTATTTGATTAACATATTTTTTTCGAATACAAAGTATATTTTCTGTATAAATCAAGTTACGGGATGTTTGTTACATTTTGTGATACATCTCATTTCTTCAAATAAAAATAATCAACAGACAAATCGCTCTCCGAGGTCTCGGATACCCAACAAAAGAATTATCCGAGTCGACGTTCGCTAGGATTAGATCAAGTCGATGTCACAATACATAAAACGAGAACGTTTTAGGGTTCCGTACCCAAAGGGTCCAGACCCTATTACAAAGACTCCGCAGTCTGACCTTTCATCCATCTGTCTGTTATCTTTTGAATCATTACAGGTAGATACTTAAAAAAAACATACATGTATTACGATCGGTCGTATAACCAAAAACAATAAAATAAAATAAAAGAGATGTCACCATACAACAAACGTGTTTTTTTTTAGTTCTTCTTGCTTAATCTTAATAACGGTAGTACGGAACCCGTGTGTGGCTCGCACTTCTCCGGTTTTTCATATATTTTTTTTTTTTTTTTTATGAATGGCATCTCGCAGTTCAGCCTCTGAGGCTGGCTACTGCTTAACCGGACAAAAAGGTTTTTCATATACGTTTCGTAGTCACATTTATGAGGAGCCCCGGAAAATATGAGAAGCTACCTTTTGATAATATATTTTTTCTTTTATTTCAAATATTGAATAGGCTTAATATTGGGATTATCTCCTTTGGATGTCAGGTATTTTTATTTGTTGGGTCGCATGTGTCTTTGAGATATTATTACCTATTTGGATTATGATTTTATCGAAATTGAATTTTTTCTGTACATAAATAAAAAAGGACCTTCGTAAAATAATTTTGCTAATCTTCTCACTAAACTTTAATAGGAAGGTCATTTAAAAACAAATCAAGTAGGCCTGTATTTTTTACCGTGTATATCAAACTTGTTTGAATTCAAATATTGTAAGTAATTGAATGATTGCTTGTTCACAAAAGAAAACAAGACATGCATTAATCTGTCTTTTCGTCTTTCCCTTACGCAACCGCACCAAACTTCATACGCATAAGCTGAATGCATAGGTCCAATAAGTTAAAAAAATTCAAAATCTTTTAAAATAAAAGGCAATTTGCGTTTCTGTAGATAATTTATAATCGGTCAAATTTGGCTGCAACATAATTTTTCGAAAATGTTTTTAGTAACTTTTTAGACCTATGCATTCTGCGTATAAGGTTTCATTAAAATGTGATCAGTCAGTTGAAATTTTGTATGAAATGCCGTAATGCGTAAACGCTCTCAACGTAAAGAAACGTATTTGAAAGAACACATTGAAGAAGACATGATGCGCCGACCTTAAATGAACTGGGATAAGGGCAAGAGAATTATGATGTTGATGACTTTGAAAATAAACACAACTTAGCAAAACAACAATCATTAACCGTAAATATTCTGTTATAAAAACATAAATTTTGTCACCGTCAAAAACCATCGTCATCGCAATATAAAAATGAATATTATGCAGCACGCGTAGCATGACCACTGTAGAAACGAGTTTTGTCTACGGAAGAATCGACGTAATGACAGATAGACAATGACAAATGTGTCAGTTTTAGTTAAAGGCCGTTTCTACGGCGGTCATGCTACGCGTGCTGATCGCATTACAAACCACAATATTACCGCTCTCACTCAACTTTTAATTTAATGTCGTCTCTGTAATGAAAAGAAAAGTCAGAATTCGCTTTGTTGTGTCGCGTCGTTTTGTAAGTGAATACAATTTTGCGTAACTTTGGTAGCGATGTTGCGTATAAAGAGACAAGATTAATGTTGCGGTCGTGACGTGATTATGTTATTTGACACCTCGCGTTCAGAGGGTTAATTAATAATTAGTAGTGACATAAATGTATTTGTTTTTATCTTCATTTCGAACTGGGCGATGCATAAGTTGATTAATTGATGCTTAATGTGTGTTTATTACTCATTAAGCCCATAGTTCACTTATAATGAGTAATCATAACTAATTAAAATAATATTATTAAATCCATTTAACGGCCTATAGATACATAACGGTTCTAAAAGACTTTAGCATTTTGTTACCTAGAGCCATGTTTTTTTTTTTTAATATACCTACATTTGTTTGTTGCATAAGCAGGTTTAATGTGTTCTCAAAGCCAAGTTGCTTTGGGCTCTTTTAGTAAGATTAAACGTAATATTTCAGTTTTTAGATAGATTTCTTACCCGCTATTTTCTGAATGACACCTATTTGGCCGTAACTTGGTCTGTTAACACTTTATCTAATATGAATAATTTACAAAAGTTATATTTAGATTCCCTCGCAGGGTTCGTTGATAACCTTTAATCGGAACAGAACGCTTCATAACGAAGTAAATTAGCTATTTAGCTTCTGCCCGGAAATTCACCGTCCATGCAATCATTGAATCATTTTCCTATCATAAAAAAGTCAACTATACGACTCGCCTGCTTATATTTTTTTCCAACTACAAGTATATTGGGGAGAGCTTCTAGTATTATCGAATGTAGGTCCAGGAGTATTAGTCCAGTAACCTTCTCGCCTGAAAGTACGGGGTAGTTTGCGTCAAATTCGGTAGTACGGATTTTTCGCCGACTTGTATATGATGTCGGCCCAATGAATTATCCAAGTTTATAACCTCGAGCACCGTAAGCAACTTTAAAAGCTGAAAGTTTTTTTTTTTTTTTTGTAGATTTTGGCAAATTACCCTAAAAGACTTCTTCGATAGTACATACAGTGTCAGTATGTGCTAACCCCTCAACACTCCGGCCCTGTAGGCCGGGGAGGTAACTACTTAATGGAGCTGTGTGTACCTTCTCAGGAGGTTTTTAAAGCAAAAATGTCTTGGTACATTATTAGACTAAAATAGTCTCTGTAGACTCAATAGTTTCCGAGATAAAGCCTTTTGGTTAGCAAAGGTCACTTCCGGTGCATGTTTTTGAGCAAAGAGGCATAGGAGGTAGAACATAGTTTGCGACACAGCTCCACAGCCACATCCCGTTGCTTTATCATTGAGGTAGTAGCTCCACTTAGAGAAAGTGGAGTTACATTTTCCCATTTAAGTCCGAAGACGATCCAAGAGGGAAGAAGAATTCTGGGTATGTAAAAGACTGTCACCCATACATGGACCAACTTGGCAAGCGTCGTTTAACCTTGAAGATACAACCCTTGACGCTTACTACCCTAAAATTTTCACAGGCTTCTTCTAGGTAAGCTCGTACCGTCGTCGACTTTGTCTCTGTCATATCTGACCTAGACCAGAGTAAAGAGCAAACGCATCACAAAAATAAAAATGATGCCCGACGACCGTGCTGCTGTTGTTATTATTTATATTATTCACGAACTCCTTACCAAAAACGAGTTTAAAAAAAAATTACAAGTTTAATAAAGAACTACCGCACAATATCCTTCATACTAATACGTACACAAATTCAATACTATGCAAGTTAAACCGAGCTACGAATTTTCCTGACTTATTGTTATTACCACTTATTACGTCATTGTCCAATTCTTATGCGCATATTTATCACGTATACGTTTTGAAAAGCAAAAGTTGCGCCTTCTTATACATTCGAGCCGCGATTGTCTCTTAAAATATTCGTGTTAACTGTTACTTTGGTTTATTTTTAGCCGCTTTTGTGGTCACAAAATGACAAGGAATGCATAATATTTGGTATTGACTACAGTGCGTACGTGACAGAACGGTTTCAACAATTTTCTTATCACGTGACTATTTTGAACTGTTTTTTTTTTAAATAACTTATAATCATCCGGTGTCAATTCCTATCCAAAAACTTGTGTTTTTTAGAGATATATCTACTCTAGATTTAAAATAGATATTTAAATATGGCCGTTTATGGCAGATTTCAAATCATTAGGTAAGAATTGGGTTTTGCCGTATTTCTTAGTGTATTTTCCCAAGTGTCTGCTGATATTTTTATCACCCTGATCTATTACTGGGTACAGGTTGGTCGCAGTAGGGATCCTGCTGAGGTGGAGATATATAGAAGACTCTGCTCTGAAGTGTAAAAGTAATAGATCTGATCCAACCTCAAAGTTATTTACATCTCTTATTCTAATGCAAGAGAATCGAATAGGTTATGCTCTTATGAAATTAAGATGATGTATGTACAGGTACCTGTACATAAATGAAGCTTTAGGTAAATTAGTAGTACCTAATTCCAGTTCCATATGATTAGAATTATTTAATCAGTAATTTATTTTTAGACGTTCACGAATTATAAACGGGTTTTTTTTTAAATTTATGAGTAGATAGTAATAAAACTAAAATGCGGCCCGTTCAGACAGTCAATGACTTTAAGAGTGACTTAATTAGACTGTGGTTTTTGGAGCGATATAGCTGTTAAAAACCTTATTCATAGAGATTTGTTACCTGTTTAAATAATTGTCTTTCTTTCTATTTATATTATTTGATTTCTAAACAATATATTAAAAAAAAACAATTTCCAATCCGCGAGGGTGTTATTAGGCATCGAGATTAGATTCTTTTTATGTATTCTTTTTTGCATATATTTTAAAAAAAATCTTGACAAAAATAAATAAAATGAGGAAACTGACATGGCAACACAGGGCAACACTCCAGTCGCTTCTCGGGTAGTGAAATCACGAACAAACAACTGACGATCGAAGATACTAATGCCGAAGATCTTACGTTTTAAAAGTTTCTTAGATTTTAGGATAATGGTGGTAATTTCAGAATAAATATTGGGTTTTTTGAATTCATTAATATGTTCAATATAATATAATGTACATTTATATTGATAATTACGGCAATAGTCTGGTACCAGGTGCACTAGAAAATAACTGTTCCCTGAAAATAGCAAAAACAAGTTAAAATAGAGAAAGGAGGGGCAACCCGCTATCACTTAAACTATTCACCAGCACTCTCGAAGAAATCTTCAAGAAGTTGGCAGCCGATAGGAGGGAAAGAGGCATGGTTCTCGGCAAGTCGTGGCTTAACATATGGTACATAGACTTGGTCTTTGAATAACATCTAGAAGTCCAAACTCAAGACCTGCCAACGAGCAATGGAGCGCAGTATTCTTCTTCTTCTTCAACCCTTGGCCACCCTATGCTGAGTGTAGGTCTCTTCCAATTCTCTCCACTTTTGGCGGTTGTGTGTCATGGCTATCCAGTTTCTTCCAGCCACTAATGAGATCGTCTTTCCACCTAGTCGGTTGTTTTCCCACATTCCTCCGTCCCGTCCGTGGTCTCCACTCCAGCATTTTCTTCCCCCATCTTCCATCCTGTCTACGGCATATTATGGCCCGCCCATTTCCACTTTCTTTCTCGACACAGTGAGGCGGGGTCGCGGCAGGCCACGAAGGAGATGGCGGGATAAACTGGACAGATTCCGTCAGAACTGGAAGGAAGAGGCGCGGGTTCGCGAGAAGTGCCTTTTGCCCAGGAGTGGAGCAGAGCAGGCTAGAGTAAAAAAAAATGTTCACTTTCATGAATATTTTATGTTTCTTATTTTATTTGGTAATGTAATTGGTATACTTATATGCCCCTTTCGGATCGTACAGGGATTTTTAACATATTGTATAGAGCTCCCGAAATAGACACATTCAAACTATAGAATGGAATTTAAAGTGATAGCCTGCCAAACGTACGAGCGTTTCATGAATTTTGAATACACTCTTTTGGTATTGTCAGAAGATTTTTATTGGATATCCGTGAATTAAATATTAAATCACAATTGCGGATGTCGCACGTGCTCTGTGATATACAATGTGTTGTTTTGCATCCTCGTCAAATTTCAGGAGGTTGTCATAAAACACATAAATAATCAATTTAAAGGTCGATACCGGTCTATAATTAATAAGCGTTGCTTTTTTTTATTGTTGAAATTTAACAGTATTTCAGAATAAAACCCTTGATCCAAAACACTTAAAACAGAATCACCCAACTACGCACACAGCGACAATGCAGCTGCTCTGTGTGCGTGAGAGTCGACAGTCGACGTCTTACCTACGAAATGCAACAGTGTTGCGACCGTGCGTTGACCTACGGCGACCGGTACCTAGCAATTTTGCCTAATTTTATTTCGAAAATCACCTACATTATTGTCATAAATTTCGCTTGATACTAAACTAATTTTTAAGCATCATTGGAATACGGAAATCTTACTAACGACAACAGTTACAATACTAGTGTGCCAAAGAAAAGTTCACTGACCTGTACTTACCTAAGTTCGGTAGTTATCAGATGATTAATAAAATGGCTTGCTTTATTGCTATCTAAACTAACACTCTGAACATTGTACGTAGGTAAATTCAGCCTAAAGTTTTCGTAATGATTTTGTTTTTATTTGTGAATTGAATTTATTGGTGGTTAGTACCTTAGTTGGTGTACCAATTTACTAAGTCTAAAATTGTTTTTTACGTTTGTTGGAATTGGAAAGATGTGCTAGCTAAGTAGGTATGTAGAAATACTTTCGACTGTTAGGTATTATTGGCGTAGTTAAAAGTTTGAAATTAACTTATTTACACTAATAAAATTGATTAAGCTAACAACGTATTTACAAAATGATAGTCTTTGTACAAATAAATAAATTACCTACTTAAGTTATCCGGAGGTATGTTCAAAGTTGCCACCACCACATTCTTGGCACAGTCGACAACGACGTTGCTGGTTTTCCTTCAGCTTACGTAGCACTATCACATTCCTTTTTAAAGTGTCGAAAGCACTAATTATCTTTTAACGTAATTCTGTAACACTTGCCACTTTCTCCGAGTAAACTAACCTTTTAACGTCTCCCCACAAATAAAAGTTTAGAAACGTCAGGTCCGGAGAACGGGCCAGGCCACAGGTCCTCCGCGACCCACCCAATGGTCACCAAACTTTTCGTTTAAGTACTCGCGTACATGCCGACCATATTGAGGGGAAACACCGTACTGCTCCACGTAGGCTGTCTCCACTGATGGCATACATGCGGACCATCTCTACCAACTCGACGTTTGAGTAATTTGTCCGTCATCTTGCACTTTGCACCTACGTCTCAACGATGTACCTAGGAGCGGAATTCGCAACGCGCGTGTACGCGTCGGCGGCATTAAACACACTGTTTGGTTCCGGGACGGCGGGGGGTGGATAGGCGCGCGAGCGAAGAGTGCGCCCGCGCACCCCGCTGGCATACCCGCGCCGTGCTTGGTAGGGAATAGGTACCTATGAAATTATCGTATGTTCGTTGCGTTTGCGTTGTGTATGTATTGTTAGCGTTTCTTTGTGTGCGTGTAAGCGCGGTAACAGACGGGCCGCGTTTTAATACGGCTGGTTCACACTTACGGATCTCCGTAAATAAGAAAAAAAAAATAAAAAAACACCTACCTATTTTATTGTTGATTTGGGTCGAGAATCATTAGCATAATTACCTCCTTGAATTTGACGAGAATGCAAAACAACACATTGTATAACTTTTTATTTACACACTTGGGTCCATTTGTTGTACTAAAAATAACAGGTAACAATGAAGCCCTATTCCTGGAAAGCTGCGATTGTTTGTTCCGAATACTTATGGACTATGTATTAATCTTGAATTAAGAAATTCAGTGATATCACCATTACTCAAATTCAACATAACATAACATCACGTCTGCATTCCCGGAAGGGTTGGCCAGTGGTGTACCTAATAGTACACCAACATTTCGCAAGTTAGGTTTAAATAATAGGGGACGAGCCTATTGCGATCAACCGGGCACATACCCAGACTCCGTGGCTGCTACTAATAAATTCCTGATGGAAAACCCTGTAGCAATTTGCCCGACCCCTCATGGTCAGCAGTGACGCTTGCAACGACTAGACCAACGAGGCAATAGAGTTATCCGCTAGGTTGACTTATAAGTTACAGGATACGTCAAGCAGTAGCCCAATAGACACACGTCTGGCCGTAGGACCCTCCCTTTTCTACAGAGGATCAGAATCTTTCCACCCTGTTCCTCATATATCTTCAGCTGTGTCTCATATTTAATTTTGAATTTAAATTAGCAGAACATTTTTAATTGTTTCCACATACCAACTGTCATGTTAGTAATGCGTGTAATTTTGTAATGTCAAATAATTTGAGCACACAACCTTGACCACGCTCATTACTCATAACCAATTTATCATTCTAATTTTAGTGTAGTGAATTCCCGCAAAATAATATGTGAGATGATCTAAAACACGTTTTCTTGTTGCTTGTGCAGCAATATATCCAAATATACAAAAAGATCTGCAGCAACATCTATGATGCAAGTTAAGAATTAAATATTAAGCATCGCGCAAAAAAAATAACCGACTTCCAAAAACACAATAAAAAGACGAAAATAACTTTACTTTCGAAAGTTATTTTTTCGGAGTTTGTTTGATTGCGCGAGCATCATGAAAGTTTTTATTTTACCCTTTTCAGTTGTGGTGTCTCACATAAATCTTAGTTTAGTATCAATTTTACATTGTAATTAGACACCAGCACATCGTCCACACACAATAGAAAGAAAAAAAAATGCATAATAAATTAAATAACTCAAAAAGTACCTAAACAAAGTTAATCAAATTCATATGGAACTACCGCGCGACCTTCCTCTTTCATATGAAAAAAGAATCACCTAAATCGGACCAGTAATCGCGTAGAAACAGGAGAAAATACATGAAAAAAAAAATGGGTATGATCGCTTTAACAAAGATTTGCCAAGAGCCACAATCCTAACACAGACATGTCTTATTCGGTGTTAAATAAACAAATCAAATTCTTTATTATATTGTTAACGACTCTTGTTTAACGGAGTGGGCAAAAGCCAAACTATTTGCAGTATCAACATAAAACTAGGTGTGTTATTAAAGTGTTAATTAGATAATGCAAGGCCATTTACTTTTCGCATTTAGAGTAGAGGACAAGGTTCATTGTGAAACAGTGTATTGTGTTTGTTCCTAAAATTAATCTGCATTAAACTTTCATTGTTATACATATAATACCTACCTGCATAGAACCAGACTGCTTGGTATAATTCGTTGAATATTCAACAGCACATGAGTAGTACAAAATATTTGAAACTCCATTATGCGCCAAGCCAGTTTAAGGTAACTTGTGAGTGTGGTGTAAAGTTTAATTATTTAATTGGGAACTAACTATACATAACAACGATTAACAAACTAATACATTAAATAACTAAAGTAACAATAAACTATAAAAGGACGTCGAAAAACTCCTCCTCAACGCTGTCAGCTAATAATGTGACCAAGAGACTGGCAGCATTGCCACGTTGTAAGGCAATACTTAGACTCTCGCCAAAGTAAAAGCCAGCCCTTGGGTTACGGAAAGCGTCGACAAAGCGTTTCAAAATTTATTTAAATCTAAGTTGTTTATAAATAAATAAAAAAGTGTTACCACGGATGTACTACGGCAAACGGTTCCATGCTGTTCTTCTGGCCCTATTCAGTATAAAAAAGCAAAGCCAAATTTTGTTATTAAATCATCATCTGCCTAGCCTTTTTCCCCCTTTTTCCCATCCAAGTAACAATGTGGGGGTCAGCTTCCAGTCTATCCGGATGCAACTGAATACCAGTGTTTTATATGGAGCGACTGCCTATCTGACCGTCCACAGCCCAGTTAGTACTGGGTAATACTATACCCCTTGGTAAGACTGGTTGTCAGACTTTCGGGCCACTGACTACTTATCGACTGTCAAAGATCTATAATTGACAAGCGGTACCAACGGTTTCACGTGCTTACTGAGTCACGGAGAAAACTCAGTATGTAATGGGTGGTCACCCATCCACGGACCAACATAAGCAAGCGCGGCTTAACCAGAAGATCGAGCCAAGAAGCTCTTATTATTTAGCCACGAGCATTTAATTCATTTCTGTTGTTTATGTAGTTCTCACGTTTGCTACTGACCCCATTAGAAACTATGTTGATACAAGACAAAATTGTTAAGTCTACAAAACACAAAACTTTTTTTACTGTAATGTAAAGTGGCATTTAAATTAATGCACTCTTGTTTTGTATTTAACTTTCGGCGTTGAGCCTAGCGTTGAACATCGTACAGTGCACATTTAGGTGTTTCTTTTGTCAAAAAAGTCACAAAAGGCGGTACTGTCTTACTAAAGAAATTATTTTGAATACCGTTTGGAAGCTCACTGACAGTTTTCCTATTTGTCCCACTTCAACTTAATTTCGAGTGGTCAAGGACTTTGACCTTATGGAGAAAAACCCTCGGGCAATTAAGGCCTCATAAATGATATAATACTTGAATAGTATAAGGAAGTCTTTGTTCTACGAATTTTGGAGTTTGAGTTAAAGTTGGAGTTACTTAAGTACTGTTGGTTATTGTATAAACATTGCTATTGTATTCGCTAGTATCACACAAAACAGTATTCTTGGAAGGGTAAAGCAGAGGCGAGAGTAAAGCACGGGAACCACATTATAATCATCACGTTATCGAATTTTAATAGAAATATTGGCAAGAAGAAGTTTGTGATGTGAAGAAGAGGTTATAAATTGAACAATAAATGTCAAAAAAAAAAGATAAATTTACTGACCCAATCAATACGGCCACCCCTCATGCTCAGCTTTTGCAATTACTAGATCAACGAGGCAATTGAATCATCAAAATAAAAACTTTTTACAAAAAAAAGAAAAACTTCCATATAGAAACAAGCTGACGTCTATGTGGTTTTTGCTGACTGACTACCCCTATGAGAAAAAGGCGTGAGTTTATGAGAATGTAAACTGAATATCATGATTTATTATTTCATTATTAGTATCTAATAATAGATATTCAGTATCACCAACATCTGACGAAACTCTTGGACAGGGCTCGTATTGTTAGGAGGTTCCTTTCTCTGGAGCCCTGACCTCCGCCGCCGGTAGCTTGGACCCTGTTCCCGATACCGGTGGGCTACAATTTTTTTATCAGTAATATTTAAAAATGTAACAAATTTTTATAATAAATGATTAAAGGAGTATAAGAAAAATACCTGTACTTGTAATTCAATTATTTTATCATCGCATCCCTTAAGTCTCATTTCATATACATAGAGTTGTTTTTCTATAATTCCAAATTCAATCAGAGTCATTTCATACTTTATATGAAATGACAAAAGAAGCAAGAAAACAGAACGTGAAATTGAGTTCCACAAAATAGATAAAGCACCGAAAATAATACGAAATCTCGATAAATAATTTCAGTCCTTGAAATATGAGAACATAATCTTGTCGTTCACTATTTGCCTTCGATTTCTGATAAAAGTAGGGACACTGTTGCGACTTTTAGACAGTTGTGCTAAAAATCTGTTGTTTAATATTTAAATAGTTGACTATTCGGACTAATTAATTGATTTCATAATTTAACAGTTGATTTGTTCTAAGCATTTGAAATAGTCATTACAGAGCATAATTTACCTTCACTACAAACTCCCAATTAAAATTTTTAATAGGTATGAAAGATAAGTCTGCATGCAAAGGTATTCAATTGGATTGGATTTCAATTAAACTTACCAATGCATGAGTAACCAAGACCATCAATTATTAACCTCCGCAATCAAATTACTATCAATCATTCAACGATCATCGATGATAAATCATTTATTGCTACAATACAAAAAACTGACAACACTAAAAAAGGAAATGGTTGCCTGTATTTTCCTTATATTAAAAAAGATTTTGTCGAAAACTACTATGTAATAATTAATTCCTGCATTTATTAACAAGATGATCGATTACATATTTTTCCTCACTGCGTAAACAATCTCACAATAACGCGCACATGTATCAACATTGATGTGACCTAGACACTGCGATAAATCACATCACATCAGATAATCGTACGCACGACAAACACGTCTTAAGATCATTTACATACGCACAAAGTACCACTTCACAGTCACAAGCGTGCGGCCTTCCTAAATAAAAATTCCAAAAGGAAACAGTCCCGAATTTTTCCTTTGCACTAATTATAGCTGTCCATCAAAAGAAGAATATAAAGGCTGAAAATGTTTCTGGTGAACGGCGGTAGAATAATAACTTGCCGAAGAGTTGCCGCAATAGTTTGTTTATGAAAATTGTTATAGGGTACTGCCGACGCGCAATTTATTTCTGATCTATAAAATTCCACTGTTATTTTTGGGTAAACAAATTTTAATTTATCGTCATAACATGACGCATTTAAATCCCGAGACAGAAGGTTGTTCTGTTTTTTCATTTATTACAATTTGCTGTCTAAATTTGTTGCCATTTTTAAGATGTTGTGCCAGTTCTTGGCCGAGCCCAAACTGGCATCATAACTGTATGCGACCACCAAGAAAAAAGCTCTAATGAGATAGTTTAATTTATTAGCAATAATAATAAAGTGTAGCCCAATTAATATAATTCATAAAATATACACGCGGCCATTTTCTATTTGTAGATTTTAATTTGTCTGTAAATTATGAGAATTGGTGCTCGTTTCCCGAATGATATTCTGTCACTTGTCGCAATTAGCGGTAAACGGAAACTGGAGTGACATCTGTCAATGAGGAAGCTACCATTGACACGGATGAGATATAATTAATCGTGTTCGTTTAGGGAAAAGAAAAAAACAATATCTTTCTTTGGCTATAGTTAAATACGCGGCTTCAATTTTAAAAGCATGTTGTACTTGCAGTTATCGCGTTTTATATCTGCATGTGCGACTGCGTTTACACCCTTAAACGCAGTCGCACAAGCACGTATGAATGGATTACGGTTTAAATTCAGCAACATTTGGAGTATTTTTTTGTGGTTGGTTTTTATAAAACTTACAATAATATTAAACTTAAAGTCGTTAAAACCGTGCTCGGCATTGGCAGGTTTCGCTAGTCAATAAAATAACAATGTTTGAAATAATCTGTAACTTGACTGGTTTTTCCCCCCAATTCTCCGCAATTTTCCTCTGGGAAAATGAGGTAAAAACAACAGCTTACTAAAATAAAAATACTCCAAAGACACACAAGGCAATACAATCAAGGTTTTCGTGTAAAAGAACCAAATTTGTAAACGGAAGGACCAAGCCCTTCTTTGTTATGATACAAGTAGGTAATTTTGTTTGTGAGTCGGAATTACGTTGACGCGCCTTTGTCATAGGTAGCTGTTTGTTTCGGCATCCTTTGTAACTCGTACTAAATTTGGAAAAGAGGATTATGAGTAGGTGGTAGTCGTACTTATTTTTCCGTATGGCATTTATTGTAAGATTTATTTGTATTGTAAAAAAAATCTAGCATAGTACCTTGCTGGAAGATTATTATAATTTTATTAGGTTTTTTATTATTGATTTCACATGAGTAGCTCGGAGTCCAGCCTTGTAGATTTAATTAAAATCGGTTCAGTCATTTCGGAAAATAACGACTTGAAAGTTTGTATGAAATTGCGTAAGGCGTAAACTCTCGTAAATGTTTTTAGTTGGGATAAAAAATAGCATGTGATTTTTTCATTTGCAATACTGTAAAAGGAAATTGGAGATCAGTAAAGTAATTTGTCCTTGTAGCCAACATATTGCAACCTAAACGCCCAAATGGCCGGCAGCAGCTGACATTCAATATGTCATCGTTTCCATCCCTGACCCTAATTTGATAGAATTTGCTCAGAGCAATGGAACTGATTTCAATACAAACGCGTATACGTTTATTCAGACATCAAAACAGTTCGTGACTGACAGTTTTGAATGAGATAATATTACTGATACATGTAACTACTACTGAACTGATGAAAGAGGTTCACGTTCAATCCCGCATTACTGAGTTAGGTCACATCATAACATCACTCCTGTAATCCCCGAAAGGGTAGGCAGAGGTGTACCTATATTACACCCACATTTCACCAATTATGTTTAAGTCCCATGTAATATGGGGCACCAACCGGGCACAAATGCAGACAGCGTGTCTGCGGCATGCATACTGTAATAGATATTGATATATTTCTTCATACTTAAAAGTAACTACACTTGATTTCCATTTACGCGCAATATGCTGTTTAATAATCATCGATAAAACAACATAAGCAGTAGGTATAGCTCTAACAATGAATATACATAATCCATTAAAGTTGATAGATACAATTGACGGATTTGAAATATGCGTGCATTATAACGTTTAATTGGCATACATTGAAATGAGTTACAATTGTTATAATACATGAATAGCATTACTACGAGGTGCATATTTATGTTAATAGACAATTCTATTTATAACACCTAGAGATGAATAAGAGTATTGTTGACGTATAGTAATATTATTTGCACTAAGGTCCATTGTCCACCATGCGATTCAAAAGTAACCAGTTACAAATTCAAATTACCAATAAGCAGCCAAAATGTTATTGCACTATAAATGGCACAGCCAGAAAGCGGCCCGGTAGACCTCGCAGGAGATCACCAGTGACCAGTTGACCAGTGGTCAACATTGGCCCTGGATCGAAGGATTTCAGTCATGTGCCTTTCCCAGTAGTGGGATGACAAATGCTAACGGAAACTTAGAATTTAAATCCATTGATAGTACGTACGCAATGCAACCAATTATCTCCATTAAAATAGTTCATAACGCGTTAGTTAGTCCGGTCGGGTATGAGAATATGTATGAAATTTTGGACCGCCAGCTGCTTTAGTACGTAACTGACAGATTCCATATTACGTTAACTTTAAAATGCGAAATAAAAGAAATATGTTAGAGACAATATAAAACCGTAAATGTATAATGGAAATGTTACGTTGCTACAATCACTACTTTAGTTTCAACAGTTGTTTAAAAGGTATTATATTATTGAACAGAGTGTAGTGCTCTAGCTATTCTTTGGTTATTTGAGGACGTAATTATTTTCTTTTGAGTAGCGTTGTAAAACGATGATTCCCGATGTCTACCACCGGCTTGGCGGACAGCAAAACAGTAAAAAAAACAGCGAGAATTATTTTTAAAAATTGTCTAGGCTTTGGTGAACATCGGAAACCATTGTTGTGGAAGGCTGACCTGACTTCTTGGTCAACCGGTAACTAAAACACTGAAGTTAATCTACAGACTAATTAAACCTAAAAACAAATGACTGCCAAATTCACATTACTTTTGTCTATTAAAGCCATATTATTACTGTCCCTCATGCATATGACCCTTAGGATTAATCCCAAACGAGCTTTGCTAAACTAATTATGGAGATAAACTTGCGATTTGTAGACTTACCTAACCAGGAACTGAAAATGGATGCAGATGATCTTCTAAACAAATAAGTACGAAACGTTGGTTTTCTGCAAAATCTATATATACACATAGTGTAAACACACTAGATAATTATAATTTGGATGCAGTGTTACCATCAATTAAAGAAAAAGAAATCTGTGTTCTGTCAAGTCATAAACACCAGGTGTTGTAGGGGAAAGGTAGCGAAGGTTCTATGAATGATTAGGTATATTTTTTTCCACATTATATATATTTTTTTCGTCTTTTTTGGTATGGACATGTGATGAGGAGGGATGGAACACATGTGACTAAAATAGTGATGAATATGAATGTGGATGGATGGAGAGGGAGAGGAAGACCAAAGAAAAGATGGATGGATTGTGCGATAAATGACCTGAAGGAAAAAGGAGTAAATGATAGCATGACGAAAGACAGAGGAGAATGGAGGAAAGATACGTGTTGCGCCGACCCCAAATAAAATGGGACAAGGGCAGGAAGATGATGATGATGATCTATTTGTAGAGAATTTCTGATATAAACTTTTGTATGTTCTATTGCAAAGTATCACTCAATAGAAGTAAACAGTTTAAACAGAAAATGCCGATATTAATCCGACTATAGTTTACTATCTTAACCTCTTTGAAAAATATTTTGTCATTTCATTTTCACTCCTAACAGATATAAAATTGTATCGTGTTACAAAATGGTTGTTCTACCGTCCTTTCCACAGTTGGCTATTGAACAATGCCTCTTGAATCTGTACCTACGTCATTGAGCAGCCAAGGGCTCTTGAAATACACCCGTCTACATTGACAACCGACAATATGCTTTGTGTAGCCATATTTGATTTGTGACCTTTAAGGATGTTTTGCGTCTATTTCGGATATGGGTCTACTGGATAGAAAATAAACGTTGTTAGATATTGCGTAACTTACAAGAGACTTTTATTACCATTTAGATAGATATTATATTTAGATTTTAGCCCTCGTACCGACGGGTGATTTTTATCATGCTCTGCTTAGCACCGAGATTTTAAAATCCATCCGTGTGCTTTTCTGATGCACTGGGATGCGCTCGGTTTGATTCTCAATGAAAATCCAGTTAGCGATAATAACGTCGCATTGAGAGCAGCGATGGCCAGGTGGTGGCAGCCCCGACTTACGAACAGTAAGTCATAGGTTCGAACCCAGCCAGGCGCATTTCTTTGTGTAATTTATTTCATCACCGCTGCCCTCAAAACGGTGAAGAAAAACATCGTGAGGAAACCGGCATGTCGTAGAACTGAAAATTCGAAGACATGTGACATCTACCAACCCGCACTGGGCCCACATGGTGGATTAAAGCCCACTCCCTCTCATTGAGAGGAGGCCTGTGTCCCAGCAGTGGGAACATTATAGGCTGATGATCATGATGAGAAATCGCCCACGTGGACGACGGCTTTGGGTATCAGTAATTCAGTACGGTATCAATTTAATAATTTTGAATATTTACATGGAACGCCTTGTTTGTTCCGAAGGAGGGTAGCTCTCAAATACCGCTAGCCAATCTATTGATCAAATACCCTTGTCTACAGTGACAGCGACATCAGTTTCAAACAATACCATATGAGGCAACCAGACCGAACGGTCGCCTTTGTACGCAAACATGTTTGATGTCCAGACATTCGACAGATTGAACCTGTCAACATCAAAGACAACCTTACCCCTTGTTTAATTTTACTGGTTTGTGAAAAGAGCCTTGTGCTCGACAAGGGTTGGAACACAATTTACTTTAAGATCTATTGTATTTATGATACTTACTTTAAGGCCCCGTACACTCGGAGTTCTATAATATTTTTCAATATAATATTGGGAGCACACATGGGTGACAGCTTCATTCTGCTTTCTTTTTAGCCGTGTTCAGACTGATTCATTGTTATATTGGGATCCGTGACTAAATACTTATCAAACCTAACAAACAGCTCACGGGTCGATATTCAAGCTAAAAGAGCGTTTACCAAGGTTTGCGAATGGGCGACAATCCATTACATACTGAGTTTCATCCGTGGCTTGGAAAACACGTAAAGACGTTGGCCCCGGCAGTCAATTGTAGATCTATGCCAGTCGGTTGTTCTGTATGGTGTCGGACGTAAAGAATAGCACCATCCCATATCATCCCGGGGGTGTCGAAAGAGGCGACTAAGGGACTTGCCAGAGAATGGGCAGCAGCGTTCTCTGTGCTTTTGTAACAACCGTACTGCGATCGCCAACCTGCCTGCCAAGCGTGGCGATTATGACAAAACCCTGCAAAATGTCAATGTGGCGACACTTGGGGGAAGCTTCTGTCCAGTAGTGGCCGTCTTTTGGGCTGAAATGATGATGATGATGACAGTCGGTACAGGTTGCCCGACTGTCTGACAACAAGTCAGACCTACCAAGATCCTACCAAGAGGTATAGAATTACTCGAACTAACTGTGTTGGGGCAGCTCCATGTAAAAGATAAATCCGGTAAGACTGAACGCCGAACCCAACATGGTTAAGATTACGCCGATGATAAACATTGAGATGTTGAAGTGTGATGATTCTAACTTTTTACTGCAATTACATACATACAAATTAATATCTTGAGAGCCAGCGTCGTATGAACGGCCAACTAACAATATTATTTTACTGCAAACAAAATTATCGAAACTACCAATAAAAAAAAAATGACGAAAAGAGTTGTATTGTTGAAGATCCCTCTGCACCAATATTTTCAACTAGCGCTTAAAAAAATCCATGTAAAATAAAAAAAGGTAATATATACGTGTCGGAGTCGGAGTCATTATTACGGATACAAGACGGACTATGAATCGAAAGCGCGCCCAAGGTCAAGCGACCTACTTACCAGTCTACCCACACCTAAGCGCGCTTACTACAGAGTCGTGATGTTTCTGGCTCGCGGCGAGTAGGACAGTCTGTGTCTGACCGCGGCGGAGTCAAGACGTCCCGAAACTATAACCCGATTCATGGTGCCTAGTGTTATTGTGTTGGATTGTAATTTCAAGTAATTTGTTAGTTCGATAAAAGCAGTGTACCGTGTGTGTGTGTTTTCATTGCCCGAAACCCATGTTCTGCCCACATGATGAAAGTCTAAACGAAATAAAATCATCTAACTGCGACATACGCAATAGCATGCGAGCAAAATATATTCGTAATATTCTTCCGCAGTCAGATCGTGCAAATAGTTGCCATTCGATATAATAATTAATTGTATAGCTGCACGATAAATTTTAATACCATAGGCAATACGATCAATATATTCTCGAACTTTTAAATTAATTGCACCCATTTTATTCAGCTGCAAAGTTACATGGTAAATGTTGATTTATGACAGAAAAAAATATTGCGAGAGTGGGTTGAAAGTATTCTGTTTTAAATATATAAATATTATAGGTTGAAAGTATTCTGTTTTAAATCTATAAATATTATAAAAAATGCTTTTCGTGTTTGTCAGTTAACTTGATGGCGAGAAAGTGATTTTAATTTGAACCTCGTTTTTTTATCAAGCACACAAAAGATTTATATTTAGATTTCATGGTTTTTTTTAGTTAGCCTGATCTTTCCCACTCCTGGGTAAAGGCCTCCCCCCATTCCTTCCAATTTTCTCTGGTTGTTGCCTCTTCTCGCCAATTAACAAGAAAGCCATGTATCAGGGCTCCAGTTTTGTGAAATTTCACCGCTAAGCAAAAAAATATTCTGGAAAGTTCATAATCATCATGGTGCATGTCATTATTGTCTGGCCTGCGCGAGTCTACAGTCTGCCAGGTTTTACCCGAAAGTTCATGTGTATAATTAAATAGTACATATTTTTGTTGCATATAATTTAAAGAAAAATCGAGTATTGTCATGTCAAATATTCGGGCTAAGCAGGGGCGGATCGCTAGTTACTCAAAATACTGTTGTGATTTACGGATTGTGAAGGTTTGCGAAGTTATCAAGTTGAACAAAGTAATTTTAGATTTTATTGGTAGGCATTACTCAGTAACTGTCTTTTCCCTGTAACGGCTCATGCATTTCTAGCAAACAGTAATAATATACCACTAAACACGCAGAAAAATAAATCATTAGATGTGCCCTAATCGTATTTGGAACGCCCGAATAAGTGTTGACACAAGTAAAAGTGAGGACATTCTGCAAAAAAAGATACGATTATCAGTAGAGACGCAATACTGTTCCAATGGCATTGTCAACAAAAACAGACTTGTCACACGTGACCATTTTCTGACACGGCAGGGCGAATCTGACGAATTAAATCATTGTCTATATATGTAAAAGCGTACTAATAGAGTGAGTTATTTTCGTATATTTATATGATGGATTGTCCCGTCACTATTTACGAAGAAGTGATTTATAAACCCAAACTATTATAGTGACGTTGCTGTATATTATGGCTTCCAGAAGTAATGAATGGATTACGCTGTTAGGTGTGACAGCCCATTCTCGCGGTAAAAATTGGTAAATGATATTCGCATTCATTTTTGTTTCCCAAAATCTGCTATGTTTTGAATTTATTGTAATCAAGAACAAACGGTTAATTCTTTAATTTATGTGCGAAAACCAGTTTGTCGAGGCAAGGTAGACTGTCAATGGCCTGGTAAGAAAATTGACTACGGCCATTTTAAGTCAGAACATGATTCTTAGTTCTTACGTTAATTCAACTCTCGTTTTTGCTGAACAAAGTCTTAGACCAGCTTTCCATTTCGTTTTACAATATTGACTGCACAATTTTTATCCTTCCAGATGCAACTAGGTTAGTCCGATACACGCAAGCTAAGCCAAGGAATATTGCTTGGGGACCTCGTATCATATTATATGCTTCAGCAGATTTTAGATTCCTTATACATTTACCTGAGTGTGGTTTATTCCTAACATGTATTTTGCTGTATTTCGCAGATATACAAGGTGTAAAAAGACCTTTCACAAAGCCGTTAACTAAGCATTATGTAATCAAACTAAGTAACCCTACAAAATTATTGCTGAGAAACGACTTTTTATTTGAGAAAAAATCACGTTTTGCGGTAAAACTCAATGTAAAGCACTCAAAACATTGTGCTGAACGCGTTGAGATGCGTTGAATAGTAAACGGGTCATAGATGTATTTGAAACTAGTTGACCCACGCAACTTCGTCTGCGTTACATTTTTCATTGCCGCTCCGCTCCTATTGGTCGTGATGATATATAGCCTATAGCCTTCCTCGTTAAATGGTCTATCTAACACTGAAATATTTTTTCCAATCGGACCTGAGATTAGCGTGTTCAAGCAAACAAACAAACTCTTCAGCTTTATAATATTAGTATAGATACAGTTATTAATTCAATACTTTTATTTCAAAAAAAACTTATGAATAAGTTGGAACTGGTATGGTCCAAAATAAAAAAAGGATCGCAATTACGGGGAGAACAAGCGCCTTTCGGCTTCGTTAAGAATTTATTTACACCCTATAAAACCAGTCAAAAATTGACAATGATAGTAGGAAACAAATATCGTTTTTTCTTGTCCTTTAATCCGAAAACGAACATGCTACCTAAAGAATAATTATTCAACCTAACCCATCGGAAACCATCATCACTAGCGCCGTCTGCTTCGTTTTTGTAACTGTTCCTCGCGGTCCCAAGCACGAATGCTGTGCGTGGGGTCCAGGGTTCGATTCGGGTCAGGCGATACTACAAGTACAAGTGATACTGGGTTTTTCCATTAGGAATTCTCAGTAGTAGCCCGAAGTTGGTGTTACGGCACCCCCGTGCGGCGGAAAGCAAGTTTAGCCGTTGGTTCTGCGACTGATCTCCCTCCGAGCGTGTCGAGTTGCCGTTCCATCGGACTATGAGAGTGAGGGAAAAGCTCACACGCCCTTACACTTGTGCACTACAATACCTCCAGCGGCGGCCCCGAAGCCTAATCACCGCTGAGATCGACCGGAACCAGTCAGAAAGCCATTGGTCAGAAGGACTTTTTTGAACGCAAAGTCACAGACAGACAGAGTTAGATGAAGGAGTAAGAATATATAGTATTCAAAAAATAGACCAGATTGATAAATACTTCACCTGATGTAATCTGTTACGCGTTTCTACGCTAGGTATTCACAGTAAGTGAGAAATTGGCCCATTCTCACCAGAGATTTGCTTTTAGATTTTTTGAATCTTAAAGTGTACGTAATTCTTGTCCAGTCAATTTTGTATTTCTTATGTTGCTTTGCCCGATGCAATCTAACGTTGGCGTATCTAATGTTAGGTTAGACAGACGGCGATGAAGATGAGGACCATGATCATCATCGTCGTTTTTGTGAACCTTCCACATCACCTGGGGTCGGCTGCAACACGTTTTTTTCTACTATCCTCTCCTGCCACTCATTTCAGCCATCACGCTAATACATAATTATAATATTTCATTCACTCTTTTTCATAGCCAAACTTCCTTAACCGTAATATGGATATTGGCCCAATAATGCGGTATTTTTTTTCAACATTATTTGCCTCTCTATAAAGCTCTATTAATACACGCAGATTCAAGCTACACCCATAAAATTGGCATAAATTTAGGTAATCTGCGTTTTCAAATGAAGGGATTGGATACAGAGATATGTTTAATAAAACATTTTAAGCCACATAAGTAAAACTATGCTCAAGAAAACCACTTCACTCGAGATTCTCAACAAGATCTTCAATTCTTGCATCCAGGGGATTACAAAGAGGGTCTGCAATCAGCTTAAAGTCCTGGGTTTAAATCTGTGTCCTGTAATTACTGCAGTGGTCAAATCTTAAGATACTGTCGAGAAAAAATAGGTCGTGATTGAAGGCAAAAAGTATTACAGAGTCAGACAATTTTTTTCATGACTTTTTTTTTTTTTGTGCTTTAGCAACCGACTTCGAATGTTTTTTGTGATGTTTTTTTTTTATTTTTACCCTCTTATTTAAAAACCCATTTCGTGAGCCAGATTAACTAATTACAAAACAAAAACCATTATGAATGATTGAGCAGATCTTAAAAATAAATCAGATAGCCAAGAGAAAATTTTGAAACAAAAGCGTCTTACAATAAAACACCACGACAAACGAGAGCACCTAACAAAAATCTCAAGTCAATTCCTCCAAGTAAATTTTTATTAAACTTCATAATAGCATAGCCCCGAGGCTGCAGAATAAACCCTTTTAAATCTAAGATTTATTAGTTTACGAGGCTGCAACTTGACGACATGAACTTGCTGTAACTCATAGCTGGTTTTGTGATGAAAAATTTGATCTACTAGATGTTATTAGTACAGAAGGCCTGCGAAGTTAGAAGATACGTTAAATTCGTCTGTGTCACAACTTAGGTAATTAATAAAATTAATGTTGCCTGAATTTTCAAAATTACTGGCATCGCCATTTCAAAATAAATTAACCAACATACATTATGTGCATTGTTGAAGTTCTTTAATTGTCATTTAAATGTAATTTTCGTCGCTGAACATTTTAATTTGTGTAAGTTTAAAGTTGGATTTCTTGTTTTTTTGCCCCGGCAAAGATAATTATCAAATTCAACAGGACGTGAGCCGTGAATTTTAAGCGATGAATGTAATTTGGAAGCAAGTATTTTAAAAAATAAATGGGCGTTCAAATTCTGTGTAGGTATTTTCCCAAAAAAAAAGCTAAATCCAAAAACGGAACATTATTTTTCGAATATTATACAGAAAGAAATGCCTAAAAGTACATTCCTTAAACGAATACTTATGACTTATCTGAACTTAAAAATCAGTAATTTAGTATAGGTCCGCTGTTTACACTTTTTACCGAACTCTAAAAACAAAAAAATTGTTTGTGAAGTGCTAATTAGATTTAAAAATAAAATGCGCATAATCGATGCATGGAAAACACGCAAGTTTCAACCTCCCTTGCGTAAACATTTTATGTTGTCTTTTATTTACATAGTTATGGCAGGAAAAATACCGTACAGGTTCCTTAAAAAAGGTAATTTCTTGCTTAAAATACCTGCATGTGAATGCGGACATTTGTTTTGGAATGTTTCGTGACAGTTATATTATTTTTTTGTGTAAGTACAGTCTGTTCCAAAAGAATATGATGCAACTGTAAACAAACCCTGTTCAGTTTAAATACTCACACAATCGTTCACTAAATTGGGAATTGAATTAGGAACGCGTGCAATATTGAGAAACCAAAAACGACATTATTCGTCGTGCTCTTGCCACCGCCGCGTACCAGCGGTTTTAGAACCTAACGGCTTGGTACGTGACGATGGGAAGAGACCAGACGGCATGACGCTGATGCCTTGGAAGATGGGAGGCCTTTGGTGTGGGACGCAACTTGCGTTGACACCTTGCGCCATCTCATGTTGCAAGCACGGCGGGCTATGCTGGAGCTGCTGCTGCGGCTGCTGAGACCCTCAAACGGCGTAAATACTGTAACCTAAATGGCAGTTATAGTTTTGAGCCGTTTGGGGTCGAAACGCTCGGGTCATGGGGCCCAAGTGCGCATTCCATTTTTAAGGAAATATCTCGTCAACTGGTTGACACTTCGCGAGACCAGAGGGCTGGCTATTTCTCCTCTTGTACAAAGAATAAGTATTGCCATTCAACGTGGCAATGCTGCCAGTCATCTGGGCACGTTTCCGGATGACAGTGATTAGTCCGGGGAATTTACGCCGAAAATTAGGCTAACTTTGCATTAATTAAAAACAGCGATTTTTTTCATTGAATGTGTAGGGTATGGACAGGAGAGTATATTAAGCTGTATCCCGCGAAAAGTTCACCTCCGCGTGTATGTTTTTTTTAAGAAAACGTCTAATATGTATATAACTTGGTGGAAAAAAATATAAACAGGTATGTTTATTTGGAGTATTTGTAGAAGAGATTGAGTACTACAAGTAGGTCAGAAAATTAAACATTTTCGTCCACGGAACACTCGTTTTTTTTAAAAAATCTTATAATTTGACTTCGTACTTAAGGCAAAAATATTAACAGGACAAAAATAGTGCTAAAATGATTTATATCACCATGTCTAACTATTATTATGAAAATTAAACAAATTCTGCTCCGGACTTCACAGAAAATCAAGAAAATCAAAAAATCTTAAATACTACTTACGGCAAAAATGTAACAGGATTTAAATTTATTTAATAATGAGAAATATATAAATCCAAACCTTAATCCCCCAAAATTAAACAAATTAGAGCGATAATTAATATTGTCAAAGTAAAAATTAAATTACGATGCACGGTGTCAGCGCTAAGCAGCGTGCGGCGTACGGCGTGTGCTAGTGTGCGTAAACAAGATAAGCGCTGCGTTCATTGTGTGCGTATGACTGCGTTGTTGTTTGAGTCGGTGTTTTATTGAGTTACGCGATTGTACACCTTATTTCTATTACGGAAACATCAAATTTCTATGAAAGTGCTGCGCCAAATACAAGAATAAAGTTTGCAGACGTATTTTACGTAAACATTAATTGATTTTTTTTTCACGATTTGCTTTAAAGTGTTTAATTTTCGTGTAAATAGGTTAGAAATAGCCTTTAGATGAAAGTTAAACTAAATTAAACCCTGTTACCATTTTGCCTCAACCGCTATTGTAAAAAAACTGGTAATAATAACTTCCGGTAGTACAATTTGTTTAATTTTGTTTATTGGCGGTGTAATATATTAATTTAAGTTATTTTATGTAAAAAAACCGCTGTTTATATTTTTGCCTTAAGTACAATCCAAAAATTTCGTAAATATTTTTTTACCGTAATTTCCGTGGACGAAAATGTTTAATTTTGAAAAAATGTATTACTGTCACCAATTCTTTACCTAAATTAACTAAATTTGTCCTGTTAATATTTTTTCCCATGTTTTTATTCACAAAAACGTGTTTTCGTCTTTTTCAGCTTGATCCGGTCTCGGAAAATGTTTAATTTTTTTTTATTATTTGAAGAGCTAAGGTCAAGTACACGATTCAAGAAAAAAATCGCTGTTTATATTTAATGCAGGGTTCAAATCTAAAAGCCCCGGACTAGATGGGGAGGAGTATTTTGGCGCTTAAACGTCCTGTTGTTTTTAAGTTAGTTTATATTTAGTTGGTTAGTTTATGTAAAGATTTAGTTTTGGTTTTATTTGTTTGTTATAACAATAGTAATAAAATACGGATTATTCATAGTCATTATGATCGCGACGATAGGTCTTGGTGAAATAAATGAATGCGAGTGGACTGTATAACATGTAATAGGATAAGATAAAATATGAAATAACAAAATGATAAAAAGAAATTACGAAAATATGGAATATGGAATAAGTTTAAAATGCGCGAGCGCAGCCGTGCGTAAAGGCGGAACACAGCTGACTGGTTGGCGCGGGGCCCGCTCTTGGCTGTGAGCCGTGCGACGAGCCGCTGTCCCCGCACCCCTCCTTCTCTGCCGCCGACGCCCGGCTATGTTGAGGTCTGTGGCCTCAACACATTAAAATATAATTACATTATTTATAATTGAATTGGATTTATAATATATATGTCATTGTTTATTTTATTTCAATTTTGACAAAATTTAAAAAAAATATGTATTGGCTCTTCGTTACAACTATTAGGGTACCTCTGCATTACCCCCGTTTGGGGATACCAAATGTGGGATGTTTTCCTTCACCGTTTTATATATTTCTTCAACGCTGATCACATTAGACGTTCCGGTGTCATTAGTAAGGATCGCACGTCCAATTAACGTTATACCACGTCGCATGCCATGCGTCCCTGTCAACTAATAATATCCTATCTTTGTTAGTGTCAGGATAAATTAAGGCTATTATATCTACAGAAGAAGACGTGTTTCTTTATATGTTTTTTTTTTTACATTTCTACACACTATGAATTTCTCTTGTATCGTGGGGGCGTTTGTAAACGGGTGTACGCCATAATCGTGAAGTTTATTACCGCGAAAGGAGAATGCCCACCGTTCTCTGACCGCCCGCCCACGCCGTTGCGAATCAAAATGCTGTGTGATAGCACAAATTGGATATAAAAGAGGCGGTGTCGTAGTTTCAACAAAAATTAACATTAAACACTTATTTTGTGCTGTTTTTATTTGTTCTTTGATTTTCTGTTCAGTTTCGAGGCAACCTCCCATATTACCTTAGTCACAATAGCGTAGTATCGGAACTGCAATCATCGCAGCAAAGATTTTTCGCGACAACGTACGTCGCGATGGTAAATTTTCGCAGTAACATACTTCGCGGTAAAGAACTTTCGCAACTACGAACGTCTCGATAGTAAACTTTCGCGGTAACGTACATCGCGGTAACGAACTTCGTGATTATGGCGTACACTCTTTATAAAACTCACATACACAAACAACCATACTCGAAATAAGTACTTGTAGGCCTTACAAAAAAAAAAATTCAGTGCATAAGCCCATTCGCTCAGCCAACACTGCGCCAAACGTGCCGTATTTTATCATTTTCTACTTACGAACGACGTCGTCGATAAAATTCATAAAAATATATGCTTTAGCTAAAATCTGTTTCAAGTTATATCAATTCTGACTCAAACAAAACCCAAATAATGGGCATGATTCCAAAGACATATTAGACATAAAAAACTTAGATACTGAAATATCAAAACTGAGTTAGGGCGAACCTTTTTCTATTATTGAGCATTATAACTCCGAAAGCACTCAACAATTCTTTGTCAATTGTCTTCTTTAAAGACACTGTTTTAACTGTGTCACTCAAAAAAATAATAATATTGTAAATTCAATCTTTCAGAAATACTTTCAGTCCTTGCCAAAATGTAAAAGCAAAGAAAATCAAGGTTTGAATAAAAAATAGGTTAAATTTTTTAATAAACTAACCCACTATCGGCCCGTCAGTACCGACAGAGGTACTGACAAGCCTTACCGTTGAACCCCGCAGTACCGTTGTCGGTACTGCTCGGACCAGACAAACTTAAACCCTAATCGTACATAAAGTAAGGATCAATATCGTTTGTAAAAACTTACGTCTATGACCAATTAGTACACGATTCAAATGAAACCAAACACTACCAACCTTATACGACAAATAATTATTAAAAAAAAAAAAGAAACTCATCTTTGGCAAATGTAAAACGAAGATGGCGGCCAGTGTGCAGAATGTTGTTATTGTGATTGGAAATTTAGTGAAAGTTTTGTGTTATGTGTTATAAACTTTAGTAAGTGAATGTATAGTTTGTTATAAGTGTATAATGCAACTTTTTAGATAGTCATTTGCTTGAAAAATAAAACAAAAAGTGTTTTTGAGTAAACAAAAGTTCCTTTGTTGTGAAGTTTGTTAGTCGAAATTGAAAATTTTATATTTGATTCTTTTACAATGAAATATGGTCTTGGAAACATTAGTAGCAACGTAAAAAATCGTGGTAAGTCATTATTTCATGTATTCGAGGCATATCTATTCATATTTTTTGATATATCAAGTATTTTCATGCATTGAACTGCGCAGTTGGAAAACGGCCGATCTTATAAGAAGTTTGAGTTGGAATCTTATATAAATAATGTATGTAGGACTCCTAAAAAATACTGTCATTAGATTACTTGTATATTTGTGATGTTAGTTATAAAGTTTCGTATAAATTTATTGCGTAGTTTTACTAAACAAAAATAATATACGGCAACAGATCTGATTTGGCAACTTCTCTGATTTATATAGGATATTTATAATTCTCAAGTAGTTATAAAAGAGTTGTTTATATTGTAATACATGGTGTCATTCTTCAAGAATACGACACTGTTTACCGTTTGACAAAAGAGCTAATACAGCTTTAGCAATAACGTTTTTTATAGACGCCGGTCATTTCACTCGCGCGATGACGTAATTGTTTTGACAGCTGAGTGACTTATCGTTAGCGGATTCGGGTCGGAGAGGTTAAGAGCGCATAAAAATCAAACGCAAGCAAGCTATCTGAGACATAAAAGATAGGGAAAACCCTCGAATGAACCCCAGAAAACTGTAAAACGCAGTCGCTCCCCACTTTGCTGGAAGTCTTTTCTTATGTCATTTAATTTTTCCATGCCATAAAAGATCGCTGAAATTCTGTGATAAAGAATTCTTTAGTATTTGGTGCCCTTAATGGGAACCGAGAAAATGGTATAGAGAATAATACTGCTTAGAAGCAGCCTGGCCTTTTCCCAATTAAGTTGGGGTCGGCTTCCAGTCTAACTGGATGCAGCTGAATTCCAGTGTTTTACATAAAGCGACTCCACTACCCAGTTAGTACTGGATAATATGATACCTCTTGGTAAGACCGTTTGTCAGACTTTCGGGCCACTGACTACCTATAAAGGCTGTCAAAGATTTATAAACGACTAACAGCTTAACGTGCTTTTTGAGACACGGAGGAAATTCGGTATGTAATGGGTGGTCACCCATTCCCGCACTGGTAAGCTCGGCTTAATCCAAAGATCGATCCGAGCGGCTGTTATTATTTATTCACGAACTCCTCTGCTGCTCTGAAAAGCATCAGCATAATTAACCCATAATGTTCTAACTACGGCGACAAAGGCCTTCTCTCTTTGACAGAGCTACGCGGCAGCATCGACGATGCGATTGGCTGCATACTTAATACGGCAAAAAAATAGCAAATTACGGTTCTCAGTGACAGAAAAGGATAGCATGGATAAGTGAGATTCTGTGCTACCCAGATGAGATTCAACCCTAAACCATCACGCGTACCGGGTTCCTGTTAAAATAAATTAAAAAATGACATTGGCATTTTTGTCCATTTTTTTCTTTTCTTTTGTTTTTAAATTAAACAAAAAAGCTCCCGGTTCTGGACTCTCGTAATACATAGGAACCTATATCTACCCATATATTATTTAACTTCACGAACAGTAAATCAGTGCAAATAATGTGTCATACACTCTTGTACACCGTAAAAGCCATTTTATTAACCCTCATCACAGCGACCGGGTATAAAACGCGTCTCGTCGCATTCGATCATAATTTCGCGAACCGATTTCAATGCGGTCTAGGATTGTTATGAGCTTTCTCTAATTCCGATAGACAGTTTGTGTACGAAAATTTTGTATTTATGATTTGTAATTCTGAAAAGCAGCAAAATTTCGTATTAGTAGTCCGGTGGCTTGTCAAAGGGTTTTGGGTTTTCGTACAAAATTTTATTTTAATATTCAAAGGAGGGGAATATACCCTTACAATTTATAAAAAGGTCGCCGTTCATCTATTTTTAGATAGTTACTTTAAAGTTGTAATGATTAACGTAAAATACAAACAAATAAGAGGTGCTAATCTTATTTAAGCGTAGCCTGTGATAAGCCAAACGTTGCTCTTTAGTTTGGTATTTTATTTCAAGACTTTATAAAATATGAGATATTATTGAACAATTTCTATTCTAAACGGTTTGCTGGTTTAGTATTCTTCCCTCAACGTTAGAGTATATATTGAAATAAGATTGATATATTACGGTCTCACTATACGTGGTATGCTTTGCCAATGTGTGAAGACTGCATATATATATATATATATTGTGATACTGTTAGATCGTAAATCAATTTCACAGCTGTATTATCGTGAATAGTTATCTAGCTTTCACAAACAATATTGGCTCATAAATATTTTTCATTTGAGGCAAAAATATCTTCACTATGTGTTCGTTAAAGAGCTGACGTGGTGACAAAATGCGACTGATACATTATTATCACTCTCTAGCACTTATCCCAATTTATTTGGAGTCGTCGCAGCATGTCTCCTTCGTCCATAATTCTCTATTAGTATTGGTGAAGGATAAGTATTTTTATTTTTAAGCTTGGGAAATCGTCAAATGATCCCGCTCTGGGCGGAGCGGAAGGGAGTGTCAGACTTGTACTGACTAAAACCCATCCATGTTCCTTCTTGGCCCTTTGTGATCCAGGGAAGCGGTAACTCTTTCGAAAAGTTCCGCAGCCCTGGCAGGCAAGGGTAGGTATGACAATTGGTTGTAAATACAAATTGGCAAACAAATAACTATTGTTTCGTCACCATTCTTAATATTCGTTCATCATTAAACGAACTCAGTTTGGCAACGCGCCAGTAGTCGGTAAACCCGCGACGAAAATAAATGATAAGACAATTAGTCGTAACAGTTACGATAGTCATTGCGTACGTGTTTTTGTTTGTTTCAGTTTAAGACGTAGTGAGTTCTTTTATTGAATCACTAGCCTTAAGAGAGAAACAGGGTCTGCGATTCTCAATACAAATGTATTCCCCTTTTTTCTTCCTCTAGAGCAATAATATTTTTTAATGAAATCAAGGTGTGCTGTAGACACGTCCCTGCCATTTCTTTTTTTTTTCAGCAACTTTTAAGTAAAGAAAGTATAACCCACCAAAAGTCAAATAAAATGCCCTTTTTTAACCACATCACCATTTTTAACATAAAATAAATTGATAGGAACCTAGACATACTCTTAATTTTGTTTAATGTTAAAAATAAATGTTTTTATTTATTTTTCAAAAAATCCAGTTTTCGAGAAGAAACATGGGGAATACGAAACGTCGATCTCGTCAAAATTTTTACGATTTAATGTTGAAAATATATTTTGTGTTGTATTTGTATATTATAATAGAATGTAATTATTTCAATCATCCTGAAACCATAACTATTCACTAGACCCAAAATTATTCTATACCCAAAACATGATTCTATTACAATATAAGGGCTCAAAACTTTGGGTTCGCCAGCTGGTGTACCGTCTGGCACCAGGATTAGGTAACGGCATGTTGCCAATTGATTATATTACCCTTCAGGGTGAAACTACTCATCAATCTTCTATCCTGTTTTGTAAACTGAAATATTTACAATTTTGAGACCTTTAATAGTGTTACTTAATAATATAGTATTTTTATCTTTCTATGTGAACATTATTTTTACCGATTGTTTCTGAATGTGTGAACATTGCCTTGTATGCCTTGTATATATTCATAGATACTTTGTTAACTTTTCAATCTTGTTTTACGTTTTCGTGGAGTAAGCAACGACACACTGTTACATTAAAACATTTTATTGCCAATGCTCCATAGGAAAAGACTAACCCGAACCGTGCACCTTTTCTCAACGATTTATAAATATCCAGGTAAAGTATGCCTCTATGAAAAAAATATTTTAAATTTGAGTGACTATTAACAGTAGTGCTCTAATCCATATATCCACTTAATATAATAATTGTAGAAATTACTTGTCTGTCCATCAGTCTATCTGATTTTCAACAACGTTTTTGATGAAATAAGAGTACCTGTTACATAAAGACTGGGTTCGATACTGTTTATCTCAGTAGAAGAAGGAACGTTACCGTGGGATAATATCGGATCTCCACGGGAGAGAAACCACAGGAAAAAGCTTGTAGTTAATATAATCTGGACTGGATTGTGTTTAGTTGTAAAATATTTCAGGCTTTGTTTTTCGTTATTTTAATGTACGAACGAAATATCATATTTGTGGTAGACAACGTAAACAGAGAAGCTTCAGTAATAGGCTTACCTACGTACGCCCATAAACTGAGCTTTTGTTGAAGTTCTTAGAAAAAAGCTTGTAGCGCGGTAAAGCTCTTGTTACAACGAGTTTACAGAGGCGTAGACTTTAGATTCTCTACGTACTAATTATTTATAATGTTTCGTTTAGGAACTTAAGATACTGTTTACTTTAGAAATTAACCAGGGCTCTAACTTACACACAGATCAATCTCTCGGATGTATTTTTGTTAGATTTACTATTATCACATGATACGTTAACATAGTCGATTGACAGAGCATTGAAACGTTTATAAATAAGCTGGGTTCAGGTTTGTTTATCACAAACTAATAGATGGCGTTTACTTTTTCTTTTATTCATAAAAGTGATACTTAAATAAAGCACGCTAACACTTGTTTCTTTACCTTTCCAAACTAGTCTAAAGTTTGCCAGACTACTTGAAATATTATCCAGTAGATGCTGAAATACACAAACCTTAGGGTTCAATATCCGGTTGATTTCCACCTGTCAATGACATTTCTGTGAATTCCTTTGAAATTCAATGTAAAGGATACCCCCTATCAGAAAATATATTCTGCTTGATCGTTAAAATAGCTTATTATTTATTTGATTGGAAGAATTTTGTTGTATATAAATAGATGGTAGGAGGTTTATTCCCAGCTCTGGTTGATTCAGGTTTAATAGAAAAATTGTTTATTTATCATGAATAAAATACATTTTACTGTGCCATGTCAACTGTATTAAACATATAGGTACATATTGTTATCGAAACCAAAAGCTCAGTATTAAAGCGATAATATAACTAAAATGAGATCCCTCGTTGAAATTACTTTTTTCGTATGTTAAAATTTTAAACATGTCATTTTACAATTTATCAGCGAACACATTGGCTACATTTAAAACGTTCTCGTGGCTTATTTTCTGTACGTAACGGGGGCGAATTCCGCTTAGAAAGATAGTATATTATGATACTTCTGATAGTATGATCCCTAGGGATCATTTTTATTTTATAACATCAACGCGGGCACAGTCACGTTTATACAGCGCCAGCATGTATCAGGAAAGTGTGATCATAATCAAGAATGTTGTATGGCCCATCAAATTAAACAAAGTTCTTCATGGTTATCGCGAAGAAATATTCAGCTGTCTCATACATTTCTGTCGAATAGGTAATAAGGTTTAAATGGGACAGCTGCTATATTTCTCGGGAATATGACGTTGTTCTATGCAGAAGGCTGTCCAGTTTCATGATCTGAATCTGTGTAAAGGGGTATATTTCTCCAACAACCTTGAAACACAATCCACATACCAGATACGTGTATACATCATCCTAACTAGGTCAGTTGTTGAATATTCGATATTATTACTCCGTCAATTAGTAAGGGTTCAAGTAATTAATTGATGACCCCCGTTAGTTTTAGTTTAATCCGGGATAGCGTTAAATGACATTTCTGATCGTTTGATTATGTATTGTGATTAGATTTAAAGGTTTTTAAAGTCTACGCTTTGTAAAATTGTTTAAAAAAAATTGGTTTGTTATTGTTGTTAAGTGTGCTGCTAAATAAAAATAAGTAAAAAATCAATAGTGTTCTATAAAAAAACAGGAAAGTATGAGTAAGACTCGCGCACGAAAAAAAACGCATGGCTTGTATAAAAAATAAATAAATGGCATCCCTTTGTTCCACTCCTAGTGGTCGTTGAGTGATGTTATATAGCCTATAGCCTTTCTCGATAATAGGGCTATATCCATTACTATAATAATTATTCAATTCGAATCTGTTGTTTAAAACAAACAAACGCTTCAACTTTATAATATTAATATATGAGAATAGATTTGTTCTTATAGAGGATGTAGGAACACAATACTCTGGGAAAACTTCGTGTGTTTACTTATTATAGTTACAACGATACAGGCCTGTGACAGACAGGAGACTCTAGCAATAGCGTACTAAGGTGTGGGTAGGCACCCTTTGGGTAAGGAACTATAAAAACAACTTTTTTAATCAAACATGTCATGCAGTTGAACCCATTTCATACAAAGTTTCGTATAAACAAGCTTGTAAAAGCTGTGTAAACTCACAGACGTGTTCGTGACAAATCGATTTGGTCACCAAGTGCACAAACAATACAACAGTTTAACTGCCAGTTGCAATGTTACTAAAAAATACTATTACATTGTTAGAATTGCTTATCCATTCCACCTGCTGAAAAGCTCCACGGATTACCTGGAAGTCTCTAAACAGAGTCTGGACCTACGACGATTAAAAAAGAAAAAAAACTAGAAAAGTGGTGGTCGTTCAGGTGGACATTTATTTATATATCCAGCCCAAAGAGTAAATACAAAAAAAAAACTATTCCATTATTATCCATTAATACGATTCGGAATAAATTCTCGAAATTTTTGTTAAAATCCGCATTTAAATCCGTTGTGAACTATAGAAGATCTTCATGATCACACAGACAGAATATATCGGGTCCAGTTGAAAACCAGCGTCGGGCATTAGCTGCTCGGCAGTTTGCTGAACTGGGCCTATTTGGCGCAGCCGTGAGACACACAATATTATCTTTTTCAGTTTTAGTTTTTAGTTTTATTTTTTATTGTGTGCATTTGTGGCATGTGCCAAATAAATAATTATGTTTTCTTTCTTCTTTTCTTTATATCAAAGGCTATTATTTTTATATTTTGTACAGACATACCTAATTATTCTTTATTAACGATGTCGGGTAATTTTATCCCATGTTTAATAACTGAATGTTCTTGCAGGAAGTTCCCATTACACTAGTTATGTAAAACTAGGGAACTTCTACCTGGAATACCTTACTTGAAACCTTTTGTAATATCGTACAAGTACTTGAAGAAAGCACGATAACCGACCTTATTTCATAGAAGCAAAGAAAGGTGATCTGGCTTTGCGAGTATATTAAATTGATAATTTATTTTCTTGAAATGTTGTTGCATAGTTCTTTTTCCAAGAAATAACAAAGAGAAAAGTAATGTTCAAGAATTGTTTCACATTATACACTCATCTTTTGTTTTGGCTTAACCTCCTTTTTGCAGATGGGCTCTCGATTAATATTTAATGTATTTAACCTCACTGTCCTTTCGCGCGTAACAGTAAAACCCCGCGTGAAACCCTTCGGGGGCCCCTTGATTACGCCATTGCGTGAGTCATCCGATATCGTAAAGATAAACACTTATAACTCGAGTTATATTAGCTCTAATCTTAAACGGTAAACAGTGTCGGGTTCGTGATGAACGGGGCCATTTATTAATAATAACCAACTCTTTTAGAACTACTTGAGAATTATACATATCCCATAGATATGAGAGAGGTCGCAGCAAATACGTCTGTTTTCGTTGCTTATTTTTGTTTGGTAAAACTACTCATTCAATTTACACGAAAATTTATATCTAACATCACAAATATACAAGTAATCTAATGACAGTGTTTTTTAGGAGTCCTACATACATTATTCTTATAAGATCCTAACTCAAACTTCTTGTTAGAATCGGCCATTTTAGAATTCCGCTGTTCAAAGCATGAAAATACTTGAAATATCAATAAATATGAATAGATATGCCTAGAATACATGAAATAATGAATTATCACTATTTTTTCTTTGCTACTATTGTTTCCAAGACCATTTTACATGGTTCAAGAGTCAAATATTTTTTTTTATTTCGACTAACAAACTTCACAACAAAGGATTTTTTGTTGGCTCAAATCATAATTTTTTTGTTATTTTTTCAAGCAAATGACTATCTAAAAAGTTGCATTATACACTTATAACATACTATACATTTACTTATCAAAGTTTTACAACGTATATCTCACAAAAACAACACTTTTCCGAACATAATAACACGGGTTGCCATTGCGTTTGACATTCGACATAGACGAGTTTCTATATTTTTTTTAATAATGTTGTGCCGTTTAGTATTACTAACGATTAACTTTGTTTGAATCGACTACTAGTTGTCCATAGAGGTAAATTTTGACAGAACGATTTAGAAATTTACTTTTTTTTATATTAGCGTTTAAGTTCGAGCGTTCGAGCCGTTCCATAAATGGAACGGCGAGGCTCAAGGCAAAGGTCCGTCCGTTCCATAAATGGAACGGCTGGGACCTAGAGGTTAATGAACAAATTATTAAAGTTTACACACCGCACAGTTCCGGGGCAGGGTCTGTCCGGGATCTGGAAAATCCGGATTTCCAGAGTTTGTTTAGGGCTCAGTGCAATACATACAGAAACTCCCTTGCCTAATCCTTGGGAGAAAAACAGGCGTGACATACATATATTATGTTATGCTTAGGAAAACTTCAGGCTTTGACGGTTTGACACCCAAGTATTGTACAGTCGTTACAGGTAGTCAGTGGTCCGAAGGTCTGACGAGTTTTACCAAGGGTTATAGTACTCGTATTACCTAGTACGAGAGTAGCGGTGGCCTAGTGGTGGCAACCCCGACTTACGAGCAGTAAGTCGTGGGTTCGAACCCTGGCAGGTGCTTTACTTTGTGTAATTTATTTCATCACCGCTGCCCTCAAAAACAGTGAAGGAAAACATCGTCAAGAAACCGGCATGTCCTAGAACTAAAAATTCGAAGACATGTGACAGCCCACTCCCTCTCATAGAGAGGAGGCCTGTATCACAGCAGTGGGAACATTATAGGCAGATGATGATGATGATTACCCAGTATTAATTCAGTGTAGTAGATCAGATAGGCCGTCGTTTCATGTAAAATTCAGCTGGTTAGTCTGGAAGCTGACCCCAACACAGATCGCAAAAGGATAGGCAAATGATGAATGTAGCCAATGCAATCTTAATCACATCCCATAAGGCCCAGAGCTCGGAAGACCCTGACACTGATAATGTGCAAATCTAGACCGATAAATCAATCATCCCAAACGAGGTAGGCAGGAAATGTAGAACGCAAACTGATTAGTATCCAAGGTGCGTTATGGGCTATATGAGAATATTAAACGACCTATTAACCACTCAAGCCATGGACATGGAATATTTATCTTAACAACATTAACATGACTTACGTTCTAGCAACACTTGGTATGAAAAGATGTATGAATATGGAGGAAGCACAATGTATGTAAGGAACTCAGGATGCTGTTATAATATTCACATTATACACATAGCGTGCATTGTTGACTAATCAGTTTCTTGGTTGTGTAATATGTCTTTAATTGTGGTTAATTCCTTAGATGGTACTGTTGAATATTCTGCATTATTTGTCTTTGTTTTCTCTACCATTTGCTATGAGTAATGCCTGCCGATTACCATAGACTACGTTGTGTCCCACAGATATTATACGTAACAACACGTCTGTAATCCGCAAAGGATTCGGCAGAGGCATACCTCGTAGTACATCCGATTATACTGCCCGACCTAGGAATTGAACCTAGCACCAGTCAGTCGCTCAGTAGTCGCACTTACAACCACTTAGAAGCCGATGAGGCAGTGAAGAGAAAATTAAATAAAAAAAAAAAAAACAAAGAAATCATTTTGGATGCTCATAATTTTAGGAATCCTAAGAGATATTTTCTTATGTGCAATACTTTTGTTTTAATAAATAATAAAGACAAGTTATCTTGTAGAATGCGACGGTTGCATTCTAAATTCTGCACAAAAAGTATAAGAAAACATGTTTACCTTTTGCCATGTTTCACAAATCGGCTAATTTAAGAATACAGCTAATTCAAAACAGCAAATTATAAGTTAAATCCGATCCCTTCTTAGCGGCATTTTAATTACTTACTCCCTACCTTACAATTTCCACCTTATAATTTTATCATTAAGGTTGTTTTTTACAATGAATGGTTTTTCATTACCTTTAAAGTCTAATCAGGCCTTTTGAGGATTTGGGAAAATACAATCAAAATTGGAATCAGGTCCCATTAGGATCAGAAATTTAATCATAAACCCGGAATGGATTCTCATTGAAACCACAAAATCAGACACTGATATTGTAAGAAAAATATCATTTCTTATTTAAAACATTACTTTCAAAACAGTATTAATATTTAGTAATGTAGAGTTATAGCTAGTAGAGTCGGACAGCTTACATCAACTGGGTCAAGGCGCCAATTACGTACAAAGTCTTCGGACTTAGTGCGAAATAGCTCTAACATCCCTATCTATTGATGCGACTGTTAACGACGCTACTTAAGGGTATGTGCGGGGGGAGTTTCGACATAAATGTGTAATAAAAACATTCCTGAGCTTCAGGAAGATTCACGTAGTAGTAGCAGCGAGATAAGGTTTAAGAAACCGTTATGTATCTTCTATTCCTGTTTTTTTCATATATTTTGAAAGTAATTACTGTAGTATAAGTAATGCGCCACTCCGTCTTTGTCAGAAATATTGACACATAATGAATATGTCGATTTACATTTCACAATTATCCCTTTTCAGTTCTGAGAAATCGTACTTCATTCAGCAGATAAGTATAAAAAACAAAAAATTAAATTAAAAATTTAAAAAACCCCCAACATCAAAAACCTCTAAAAAGACAAAAATAAATTAATCCAAGCGTCGTAGCGTCGGGGGTCCGCTTTGTTCTGTGCTTGTACTAAGCGGCCTTCTTAGCGGTCCCCCGACGCTACGACGCTTGGATTAATTTATTTTTGTCTTTTTAGAGGTTTTTGATGTTGGGGGTTTTTTAAATTTTTAATTTAATTTTTTTTCATGCTTTTTAAACTTATATTATTTTTTTTTAGCCTTGACTGTCCTACTCCTGGGCATAGGCCTCCCCCTTTCCTTCCAATTTTCTCGATGTTGCGTCTCTTCTCGCTAATTAACGAAACCTAGGAAAAATATACTTAAATTTTAAAGGGGGGGGGGAGGCGTGCCCCCCCCCCTCAGCAATGCCCATGGTGGCAAGCGACAACATTTAAAAATTTCAAATAGACTACCTGTGTAAATTGTTTATATCCCTTCATTAACTAGAAAAGAGGTGATGATCTTCAAACGGCTGAGCAGATTTTCTCGAAACATAGCTAAGAACACTCTCGATTAAAATACCTTTCAAACGACACCACTTTTACCAAAATCGGTTCATCCGTTTAGGAGCTACGATGCCACAGACAGACACACAGATACACAGATACACAGATACACAGATACACACGTCAAACTTATAACACCCCTCTTTTTTGGTCGGGGGTTAAAAATAGATCAAGAGACCATTAGACATTCCATTAAGAAACCTCAATTGCTAACTCACTGTGATATCTGTTAACAGTACAGCTTATTACGACTAAATGACACTGCAATTATTTACTAAGATACTTAAACAACATCACGCCTGCAATAACGAAGGGTTGGGCAGATGTTTACCTAATCATGTAATAGGGGACGAGCCTATTGCCATCAATCGAGCACTCTAGACTCTGTGACCGCAATATTCCTGATGGAAAAACTTAATGAGACTTTTGCCGACCTGGTAGTACCCCAGACCTCATCAACTCGTGCTTAGACATCGTGCTTACGACTAATTGACAAAACAATTGTTTACTTGGTTATTTCTGGACTTTAAAATGACATAACGTGTCTATTCGAAATTAATTCTATTGCAGTTTTTTTATGAGAATATGTCAGACGGATTGTTAATTTTAGGTATTAATATATTAAAGCCAGACAAAAACTAGCTAGTGGATCTAATGTGAAGTAAAGCCAGCGTTTGATTTACGCGGTGTCTAGTCTGATTTTTAAGGATCTTCTCAAATAAAATTTGTCTGCGTCTGTAGCGCGTTCAACTGTAAGCTTCTTGGGCAGATTTTAACAATGGGGAAGACCGTTAAAAGCTAATCGTAGATGGCACGACTAGAGCTGGGTCTCAATCTCACCAATGAGGTCGAGCTATTTTGAAATATAAAATAACATTACTAGATTTTCAACCAATGACGATGCTTGGAACCAGCTATGGTAGCGCCATTAGTTCCACAGTTTCCATCCCCATTGGTACGAGACACGGGCCCTATTTTTTTTTTATATAATACCAATTGATCTATAGGTGTAACGTTTACATTTAAATATACACAACATACACTGCCACTTACAGGATTTGTTCCGTGATTGTTGTTTATTGTCGGCTCCCGATATTTCCACGCTGTTGCAATCGCCATGATCGCGGAGACTGGCGATTCTGACCCACATTCTTCAGTACAACAATAAACAAGTCAGTCAGAAGCTCGAAGTATCAGTCGAAGTAGCTCGCAATTAGAAGTCTAGTCATAGTAATTATTATTAGTTTTCTCGTTTTTTATTTTGGTATTTGTTAAAATATTTATTAGTCTATTTTATGTATATTTGTGTATTAGTATCTATGCAATTAATAGATAATTTCGTAATTAATTACATATTTTTAGATATTGTTTTTGCACCCTATCACAATGTTGTCCTTTTTAACCCAATGTTTGACTACCTGAGAGAATTCCTTGTGACATTAAGTCCGTCTATGTACCATTACTATACATGAAGTTTAAATAAATAAATAAACAATAATCACGGAAGATATCCCGTAAGTGATAGTTTAAAAGTTAGTTATAAACCCTGAAAGTTTAAAATAGTGTTTAAATGTACTAATTCATCTACGGGCAATCAAAACAATCTTCATAAATGCTATCCGAATGCGGGCAAAAACGCGTCAATGGACTCTGATCTTAAGTTTAATGTAAATTGCTGACCAAAAACTTGTTACGAAAATATCCAAAGATTCAAAGTCGTAAGCTATTTTTAGATTTCGAGGTGTGTGGGTGGAGTCATGGCCGCATTTGAGTCATTTGGCGGTCGATTGTACCCGTTTAAGACGTTTTTTTTTACGTTCGTCGTTTGTTTATTACTTTGTTATTTAAGCTGTAAAAAGATATGGTTTATCTTTTAAAAGTTTGTACAAAACAGCATTTTTTATGGTAAATGTTATGATGTTTGCTTTCGAAAACACCGTTCGGTATTCAGAATGGTTTTCCAAAAATATATCAAAAAGTAAAAGATGTTTGCATAAACATAGCCTAAGTATCTTTTTTGTTGCTGTTTTATATTTGAAAGAAGGCATTCCGGTTAGATCACCAATTTGAAGACCGAATTTTACCCATAGCGATCCACATTGAATCCGAATTTTACCCATAGGGCCCAAAGAAAAATATTATTTTCCAAAAATACTGTTTATTTTAATCATAACTTCCATCAAAGTTATGTAAATTACAGAAAGTTCAATATTCCAAGTGAATTTCCCTTTGACTCGACGAACCTATTCTCTAACACAAGAACAATTCTTGCATTATTACGAAGAAATCTGTATTCATCTTACATTCACTAGAGCCAAGGAAAAATGCTATTGACAGGCGCAGCCTTAAGTATGAATGAGACAAGGTGCGACAAGCTTTTCAGTGAAAAAACGCTTATTTTCTTTTTGTTAACTGTGAAACTTGACACGATATTTTATTTCGATTGTAGCTCTTGAAATTCCTGTCCCGTCTAAATTAAAGAAAACAAACGATTCTACAAACTAATTATTTGAAATAATTATTGCATTCACTTAAAAAGGGAATAACATTTCATCACACATACATACCTAACATTTCTTTCATTCTCCTGTTACATAATAAAGACACTATACAAAAGAAAAATGTCACCCTGTTTATGTTTTCATGAGGTATACAAACTTTATCCACCAGTCACTAAAAAAAGATAACACAAAAAACAAATTTTGACGACACGGTTGGCGAAGCGATTGACTGCTGCGCTGCGTGTCGCGGGTTCGTTCCCCGCACGGAACAAATATTTGTATGGCATAAAGATAGTTGTTCCGGGTCTGGCTCTTTGTGTATGTTAGCTTAAATGTTTGTAAACGCACCCACGATACAGGAGAAATTCCAAGTGTGGGGCAACAAAAATAGAAAAAACTATCCATTTTCTGAAAGCAACAGGGGACAATAGCGAAAATTATCCACACTTCGACATAAAGCGCTCTATAACTTGATTCAAGCTGTAAGTTGTCGGCCTTTTCCGAGTCTTCGCACACCATTTGTCTTACATTGTCTTCAGAATTGTTTCCGAGAGAGGGAGAACTAGCAAACTATCTCCGGTTTCGTCTATAAAATAAGGAACGTGGACTTGTTTTTTTTTTTATTTTTGTGGAGGAACAATGTATGTAGAACTTTTATTGTGCCACCATTTCTTGAGCCTGAGAGTTTTATATTTATTGAGGTTCGGTAAGGCCGCCCTGTTTTATTAAAATTGTTATATATATTGTAGCAAGAACTCGTGTCTAAATAAAAACAGGTGCTCGGGTCTATCTTTTAAGCCGCGCTTGTCTAGGTTGATCCGTGGATGAGTACATGAGTTTCCTCAGTGCCTCAAAAAGCACGTCAAGTCGTTGGTCCCGGCTGTCATTTGTAGATCTTTGATAGTCGTTACAGATGGCCCGAAAGTCTCTACTGCCAGTCTTACCCTTGGGTTTCACCCAATACTAATCGGGTTGTGGAGGTCAGATAGGCAGTCGCTCCATGTAAAATACTGGTATTCAGCTGCATCCGGTTAGACTCGATAAGGATAAGCAGATGATGATGATGGGTTTAATCACTGTAGGTTTGTTACATTTTTTCTATTAATATACGTTATGACGTATGAACATTACTTGTCAAGTTTATGCGAATTTAGTGCGATGACTTCTCATAAGAACTTGATATGTTAAATACGTAAATGTCGAAATATGTTATTAATAGTATTTAGGTATTCGTATAGCTTCTCAAATCTTGTGCATGTATATACCTACCACGGTGTGTCATAGTACTTAATAAAGTAAATTAATGATCTTGATCTCAAGCTCTGATCATTTATCTATTTATAATTTTATTAATGAATGTAACATGGGCAAATTTTCTGTTTGGTTTCTCCATTTCATTTTCCTTAAATATTGTTTAGATTTATTTCCCCTGAGTTTAGGTATGACTAAATAAATTATTTTGAAACGAAAACCGTAAATTTTCATAATTATTTTTGATTTACGGATCGTAAGTAATTATAGCGCGAACCGCTCTATTGTTTTTGTCTAAATAACGCTCTCGTCAAAGTCCAACATAACAAAATGAAATCGATAATAATGAACAACTACGATAAAATTCTCAAAGAACCTCTTTCCCCATCCACAAACGATGGGACACTTGATATCGAGTCCAGCTTGTCCTGTTGCTTGCGCATCACAGGAGCTGATTGACGTAACTGAAAGTGCCAAATTAATCGCCAAGTTTTGAGCTGAGTCATTTTAAATTGTCATCGATACGCTAAGCAGAAGAATAACACTCTTTTTTAGATACTAAATATTAGTTTATTCTAAATATAATTTATAATATGTTGATTTTTAAGTTTTGATTTCCCTTTAAGGATTAAACAGATTTCAAACGTTTGCCCTTAAAAAAGTTTTCAATATTGGGTTTTCGCTTTAGAAGTTTAGTATTTAATAAATTAAATATAAATAAATTAACTCCTATTTCGGACAAAGAACATCTATAGAAGGTTAGTAAAAGAAACATAATATAATCTTTTTTAATAAGAATGGTATCGGCGAGTGATGCTCGCGGAATTGGACAGCTCGGTGGATAATTACCTACCAAGCCAAATTCCTATATCAATAATTTTCTTACAAAACTTTGATAATGTGGGAAAAATTGACCTTTCGTTCAAACAATGTGTGTTTTGTTTTAATTTTAATTCACTTTAATACCCAAGTTACAACATACATATATTTAAATCATGTACACGATTGTATGCGTATTACAGTTTTGCCCGACATAGGAAGTATTGAAGGACAGGTTCAACAAGTTCTATTTTTAGCAACGTCTAAGCTACAATTTACTAACTCGTTCAGACAAGGTAAAACTTACATAGATTTATAAGACTACTATAATGGATTACTTCCGGCGCGTTATATTATAAAATAAAATAGTCAATGTATACAGTAATCGTTAATGGTCAATGGGAATGCTCTTGGGTAAGTTGTGCTAGTATTTTATTGTTTTAAAACTGGTTTTAAAAGCATTTTCGACTAGACATGTACTTGTATGTATGAACTTTCATAATTATTCAAGTATTTTAATTAGTCAAGGAGAAATTCAAGAGGATTCAGGGAAAACATCTTTCCCTTTAGCATTTTCGATAATAGTCACTGCAGCAAGGAAGTACACATACTTTCAAACTTTTACGAACAATGTTTGCGGAGTTGCAAACGATGTTTCTACTTATCAGTTATACTCCTACATATCGCATTCACGGAACCATAGGTAGCACCAAAACATTAACAAACACAGTACCGTAAAGTCTCTTTCAAAGGCTTTTCAACGTTGAATTAGAATTAGTATAATTTGATAGCATCAATTTTAGTTCCATTTACTTTCAGACGATAAGCAAAACATCGACAGTTGTAAACACGAAAACTTAGTAATGTTTTTCTTTAATTTGTGGAACAGCGAAAACAGCTTAGTTTAATTACAGCAACAACTAAAACCAACATAATATACTTCGTACATAAATTATTCATTTTATTTATTAGCTAAGGAGCCCTTAGTCTTGTTCCCACTGATGAAGGCAATTAAAGGTAAATAATGCTGATAATTTCGGTAGACATGTTTTGGGAAGGCCTGAGAAGTCAAATAACAGTTGCTACTTGTAACATTCTGATAGTCAGCAATAATGTTATCTTCTCTCCAACGTCGGTAGTTACTCAGCAAAATCCCATGATGTGCTGATACGTGTCGGGGTCAACTGCCCAGTGTCAAAGTCAGTGTAAATGAAGTGGTGTAGACTGTACTTATAGCAAGTTCGATTACTTTTCATGTTATTGTTTCATTAATATCAAAATATAACAATAAGATATTTAGCTACAGAGAAAAAACAGAGAAGTGAATTATATGGTAGGAAACGTGTTTTTATTTGTGGCTGCTAGTAGACAAAATTATCAGTAAAATCCATTAGGCTAATATTAATAATACACTTCGCGAAATCCGGTTAAGTGTAAAAGCTAAGGAGGCGCTTACTATGGCCCGTAATTCACAACACTACAATTATGCAATTTCATTTTCTACAACAAAAAATATCAATAGCATAGCATTCTGAGGATGGACCATGCTCCCAAAAACGGCGGACCACTATTTTTTAAAATGTGTACCTATAAAGATGAATAAACAAAATACCAATAACTACTCAAAAGTAACCAGTTACAAACTCTCACCAATGAGAAGCCAGAATGTCACAGCACTAGTATTTCAATGGCGGTCCGTATGACGCAACCAATCACAAACTGGTTAATAACGCGTTAGTAGCTAATAACTCGCGACTCGGTGTGCTAGTCGCGCGCTACTAGTTTCGATTAGAATCTGGAAACCTTGCTGAGGTAAAATGAAAGATCAGACAGTCGCACGATTTGGCATTTTATAAGAATGGTAGCGGTAGCATGAGCTGTGGTGACCCTGTGCAGGTAACAGCTCCAACTAACAAGTTCTTGTTCGTGGGGCGACCCCAGCCATGCAATTTTTTTATCCTGTGTGTCCCACTCTTGTGTGCTCTTTTTCTGTGCAGCCTCGAACCAGGCGTATTACTTTCTTTAATTTATTTAATCACTACTGCTCTCAAAACTGAGAAGGAAAACATCGTGAGGAAACCATGTCCTAGCTTAGAACCAAAATATTTGAAGACGTGTGACATCTACCAATCCACCCTGGGCCGCGATAACCCAACCTTTTGCATAAAGAATGGCCCGAGTCCCAGCAGTTGGAATGGCTGATTATACTTATGCCCTGTGTACCACTCTGCGTCACCAATTAGTTAGCAACTTGTATTGCTAACCCGACTCGTAAGTTTTGCATAGCATCATGGAAGACGAACCTAAGATCTCGGAAAAATAAGTAACTATAATCCAATATTTCGTAGAAGCCTACTAAGTGAAAGTTTCAGATAGAAAACGCTGGCTCAAATAAAATCAGCTTTTTATAACTTTTATCTTAGGTTCATTTTCTGATCCTATTTGCATGGGCTTCAGAAATAGGATAGAAAAAATATAAAAACTTGGGTAGTAAAAACTTCACACCAATGTCTTTTTTAGGCCACTAAGCAATTTGCATACAAAAATTACTTTTTCTATATTTTCCTTAAAAATCAGTAGCTTTTTTGTGAGGATTCGAAATTCTTTTTGTAAGATGACTTAACCTTTGGATTTAGTTAAAGGTTAACACATAACATTTGAATTATAAAAGTACATAGATTGATTAAGCCTTTATTTTATGTTCAGCCTGCTATAAACATCGTTCAGTTTTAAATTCATTAAATCTACTTAATAGTTCGAATGCAATACTAATAAAAAGTAACCTAGCGCCAATGTTCCACACCCACTCTGTGATTGATGATGTTTAACATTTTATAATTTTTAATACATGTTACATTGACCTACGACTTGGTTCTTTTTGTATTTTTGAACATACAATAAATCACTTTGAATAGTCAACTTGTAAGATCGGTATGGATACAGCATAGATAGATAGATAAATCATTCGGTACACACAAAAGACATAGCACAACACACAGAAGCACGCATGCATGCATGCATGTCAAGCAAGCAAACAAGCAAGTATGTCGTCTTCTTCTTTCATTTTCCTTTATTACTCCGCATCGAGTGAACCATCCCTTTTTATCCATATCATCTCTAACCACTGAAATGTTCAAGCCTCTAATGAATACTAATATTATAAAGCTGGGCTGGAACTTCAGGATATATTATTATGTAGGTTATACAATAATTTATTCTGTTAAAAATGCGAATTAGGCAGTTGATACCAGCACTACAGAATATGGATATGATAATATATTTCTCTCTCTGCTCTCGCGTTCTGCGTTCGGCTCTGTATGGTGTCGGACGTAAAGAATAGCACCATCCCATATCTTCCCGTGGGTGTCGTAAGAGGCGACTAAGGGACTTGCCAGAGAATGGTCAGCAGCGTTCTCTGTGATTTTGTAACAACCGTACTGCGATCGCCAACCCGCCTGCCAAGCGTGGCGATTATGGCAAAACCGCCCAAAATGTCAATTTGGCGACGAAATGTCAATTTTGGGGGAGGCCTATGTCCAGCAGTGGACGTCTTTTGGGCTGAAATGATGATGATGATGAATATATTTCTATCCGTACAAAATTATGTCAGGTAAGGTTTTCACGTATGTCAAATGCACAAAACTTTTGCATTTTAAAACTTGTAATTCTAATATTTTTCCTTAAAATGCGATAAAGAATTTATTTTCGGAGCCCGTTTTTTTGTTTCTATAAAAGGAATGAATAAAGTTGTTTTTAGTCACCTTAGGTAATATAATATAATCAAGCAGATGCAAGCTAAAACCTATTCTTTCTAAATTTGTATAAAATATGTATAAATTTTCATATTTCTAGCTTTATTGCAAGCATAAATCATACAAACGCCGCAGTTTCCTAAAAATAAAACCTACTTTATTTTGGTGTAAAATTCCATTGCGGATTATGCAGATTAAACATTCATATACCTATATTATATACATATATTAATAAGAATTTCAATAAAATCCATGAACTTTTTTAGATATGTAGGTACCTACTTTTTATAGCAACGACAATCGTTCGAATAAAAAATCATTTTAAATACAGTTCAAATAGAATAAAAAAATACAGAAACAATTTTACTAAAACCAAACTAAATTGTATCATATTGCACTACATTTTTCAAACTCTTTAAAAGAACGCATTTTTGTACTAGTGATTAAATTTTAACGAGTTCTCACTAAAATGAACACAGTACAGAATACTATTATTTATTCCGATCAGCGAGTACTTCAAGGAGTTAAAATTACATTTCAAAGTGAAGACCAATCTTGCAAAGTGGGTAATGTAATGTTTCTTCTGACATGCTGTCTTAATATTCTAAGCATGGCTGCAAACTTTGGCGTAATTTGGCCGATGGTTTGCCCACAGAATGTTTAATAAGGGCATTGTTTAAATAGACACTGGCGATAATTTATAGCACTTAGGAAGACCTTTAATTTTTATCAATAGTACTAGTAGATCGTTTCAAAATAAAGGCACTTGTTAAGGCCAGAAAAAATCGGTGAACGTGACAAATGCATTGTGTGAGCGTGTTACAGTCTCTTCAAAGTTAATTTACCTGTCGAAATCACAGTTATCCAAGGTTGTCCTTAGGTTGCGTTATTATCACTGACAAGTGTATTAACACATTATTGATCTTTATTTTCGAGACAATAAGGTTGCTGTTGGACTGAAGCTGTCAGAGGTAAACAAATGTGAAAGGACTGTAGTTGGTCTGATATTTTCCGTAAGATTTTACACCGTCTTTGTCGGTTCAGTACAAGCTTTTAAACCGTAGGTCACCTCATTTTCAACAACTAAAACTGACGTTGGCATAGAATCATACGTGTACAACAATGATGACATTCGCACACTAATACCTAAATTTTAATCATACAAACTAAATCCAAGAAGGTTAGTACATACAATCAACAAAAAAATGGCTTGATAAAATTAACAACAACTTAACAAGCGAAGGCCATTTATAATAATCCAAAAACCTAAGACTATTCATATTTTGGATTAAAAACTGGCTAAAGAAGATAGAGACTGATTTTATCTATGAAATGGTGATTAACCGGCTAGACAGCTCAAAATACTCCATTACGTCGGCTTATTGCAAGAACTCATTAAGTGACATAAACAAAACTTTGAGAAATCAATTAATTACTTTTGATTTCATTGGATGTCCTATAAAATCTTATATTTTATATGTTTATAAAAAAAATAAACACCACTAGAAAGTTAAATATATTTATTAATAAAATCAAACATAAGCAGTTAAAAATAAAGTGAGATATTTTTTTAAAAGCTTAAAAACCAAGTTAGTGACTTCTTGTCATTGAAAGTTTACATTATGTGTGAATTAAACATTTCTTTAATAAGGCTAAGTACTAACACTAGACTAGTTTCTCAAAGGAACCAACTGGTATTAATCAGTCCTAAAAGTTAACGTAACAGTCTTCTTTACCTTCATAACAAATTCTTAAAACGTCAACAATCTAGAACTCAAAAAAATCACTTCGGCATATATATCAGTAAAAATAAAAATGTAACCATGGCACTTTACTCAATAAATGAAATAGATAGATCTAAAAGATCTCAGAAATAATTTGAGGTTGAATAGATCTCTTGGGCCTGATGGAGAAAGAGTACCTACAGTGGCTAAAAGTTAAAAGTTTTAGGTTTGAAAAAAAGAAGCCTAACATCGTTCAATATCGATATGACCATAGGTCAGACTATAAAGAACTGGATTTGTCAAATGGGAGCAACTGAAACAGCCACCCAAACTATAAATCTGCGAAAGCGAAAACCGTAGTTTGCTACGCTGACGACACGCTTGTGCTGGCACAAGGGAGGTCAAACGAGGCAGCGGCCGAACTTATGACACACGGGGTTGCGATAGTCGTGGAGAGAATCCGGCAACTGAGTCTCGAGGTGGCATTGCGCAAGTCCGAGGCCATGTGCTTTCATGTGCCTTGGAATGCGCCACCGCCGGGATCCATACTGACGGTAGGAGGGCGGTAGTTTGGCCCCCAAACTATAACGGACCGGGGCTGCGTTCGAGCGGCTCTTGCCCAACCTGGGGGGTCTAAACGCCTCCTGCCGCAGGCTCTACCCGGGGGGTGGTGCGGTCCATGGCCCTTTACGGGGCCCCGGTGTGGGCGCGTTCTTTGAGGCGGCGAGCCGCCCATTACCTGAACTTGCCACAGAAGGTGGTAGGCGTCAGGCTAGTCTAGAGGTACCGCACGATCTCCGGCGAGGCGGCGAGCCTCTTGGCCGGATTGCTGCCATGGGATCTGGAGGTGTTAGTCCTCGCGTGCCTGCACATATTACTACGCCGGGGGTAAACTTCGCTGCCACGGCAAATTGCCGCTCAGCGGACAGACCTCCAGCGGGATCTCATGGCGACATAAAGAGAGCGACACCACAATAGTGGCGATAAGTCCCCTCTTTGAGGAGTGGCTGGAGAGGCGCCATAGCGCCCTCACCTTCCGCCTGACGCAGTTCCTCACCGGACAGAGTTGTTACGGGAGGTTCCTACACCAAATCGGGCGGAAGGAAACGGCCGTGTGTCACCACTGCGAGGACCGGCCCGAGGACACGCTGGAGCACACCGTGGAGCTCTGCTCCGCCTGATCTGACCACCGCCGTGTCCTCGTAGTGGCGATTGGCGGCGGCGACCTCTCGCGTCTGGCCTTGGTTCAATCCATGGCCCGGAGCGATAGGGAATGGAAAGCCGTCGCCTCCTTCTGCGAAGCTGTCATGCTAGCGAAGGCGGTGGCGGAACGTGAGAGGGAGAGAGCCACACGTCTCAGCCACCGCGGGAGACATCCCGGGCGCGTGCCTGTGGACGGTGAGTAATGAGCAAGCTCGCCGTCCGTCCGTCTTATGACGACAGGCCGTGTCGACGGCGCGTTCGTGTGCCACGCGCGCCTCAAAGAGATGTTAGCAAACTGGAAGGGGTCCAAGAGGGCCGATGCCTGGCAGGGCCGCGAGACTGTTCGAAAGAGATACCGTGGCCCTGGAACACAAAGGGCTAAGAAGGAAAATTTATGGGTTTTAGTCGGTACAAGTCTGACACTCCGCCGGTTATTCCGCTTATGCATTAAAAACAGCTTGCAACAAAAAGTTTCCTATAACCAAAGCGAAGAAAAAAGATTTCTCAAAAATGTGCTCAGAAAAAATAATACCCCTGGAGCTGTATCACTGGTACCAAAACCTAACAGACAAGTTTTATTTATGTCACTTAATATATTCTTGCAATCAGCCGACGACAAATTCATTAAAAGTCAAAAAGAGTGAAACCGGAGCCTATCAAAAGTAGTTAACTGCATTTAATTTGTACAAAAATAAATAGATTGCTTAAACCTCGAAAAACAAATAATCGCCAAGATACAATAATTAATTTTAACCGAACTAAAACTGTAAACAATGACCGTCACTCGTTATAACAGAAGTCGTTAAAATTGTATAATGTTTTATTTGTCATAAATCATAGATTTAAAGAAGTAATTATGTGCACTTAATGAATTTTAACCAAATGCTGTTCAAAAGCGATGTGCGTAACGCGTATCTTAAAAAGTTATTATGTTACTTTAATGATATTTATATTACAAAAAAGTGACGTTTTGTTTTTATTTTTATTTACTAAAAACTATTATAGTACTTTATCGAGTTTCTAAGAACCAGATAATCCAAAATGGTAATTATCGACTTTATGTCTGGGTCATAACGGCCAAATTTGAAATGCTAGAAATAAATGAGTTTATGCCTTTTATAGAGCTAATCGAGACGAGTATAACTGTTATAATAACTGTACTTAATGATTTTTTGCCATTAGTGAGTTCTTGCAATAAGCCGACGATTAATCATTCTTAAACATAGGTAGCCATTTATCCTATTATCCTCTTTCGTCCAAAACAATTCATTTTTGGAAAGATTTTTTAAGGTAAAGCCATAGTGATTTTTATGAAGCACCATTTTTTATTTTTTTTTTATTTTTTAAGCTCGTCCTCTTCTTTTAAATGTTATGAAATGGCCTGGAAACACAATTAGTAAACACGTAACGTCCCTTTTCTTGGAGAATCTACATATTAAAAATCTTAAATTCATTAATTCACTGCCGCCTAAACCGCTGGGTCTACAATCTTGAAATTTTGCTCAAGAGTTCTTCTTATAGCGAAAAGAGAGCACTAAGGAAGGATTTTTAAAAATTCCCTAAATAGATTAAATAAGGGATAAAAGTTTGGAAGGATCGTGCACGTGGCGTTCCGTAGTTTTAGCCTACTGCCATAGTAAAAAGGCGTGAGTATTATGGCTTATTCCCATGCGCCCCAAAATTGTATTCCCGACGGCTCCAAAACAAAAAAGCAATAGAATAATATTAAATATAAGCTATTAAAGTACTAATTGTAAAAAAAATCGGATGTCAGCATCCGTTTTTTTTTTGCAATTAGTACTTTATTAACGTGGTGTTGCAATTAACTTATTTTATCTGCTAGAAACGTGTCATGATTTTATAATTATAACTGACGATTTTCTTAAATCCAGGTAGAGTATTTATTAGTTTTGGCAACTGAATATAATTTAAGTCTTCTGGCGATTAACGAATACTGTATGGTAAATCATTGTTCATACGAAAAACACCCACGTACGGAGTCAAAGATCTTAGATTAAATTATAACATATAATATCTTATAAGTTCAAGATTTATCTACTCTAACTATGCAGACAAGCAATATTTTATCTTTTGTTTAAATCGGCAAAATATTTTCAAAACCAGTTATTTCCAACGATCATCGTATTCAATATTAATCAATTGACAGGCCACATATCACCACGATGCAGTGCATAAAATAATCTAGAAAAATGATAAAATTTTAAATAAAATGTTAGAGGAGATCGTTCACACGATACTCCCGAGCACACGGACATTAAGGTGTAAAAAGAAACCCTTTGCCAACCGAGCAAATAATAGGAAGAGACGAAACAAAACTACAGATGAAGATACAGGTGAAACTCTTGGAGAACTTAAACTATCTATGGACAATGCTAAAACACACGCGCTTAAAATACCGAGATTTAAAGTGCCAACGTTGATGTCATTCCTCATTTTCTATGTATTTGTTATAAATGTGATAATCTTGTGTGATGTTAGTATAAGTGATGTAAATAATAAAGAACGAAACGGAGGTCTATATGAACGTGAAACAATTAGAGAGATGCCGAAATACCGGTATGGACATAAGCATGATGGATACGATAGTTACGGCAAGAATCTTCGGAAAGGTCGAGCGTCAACTAAGCGACAGACTGATGACGCTAAACCAGACAAGTACGGCCCAGAAGCTCAAGACTTTATTAAGTATTATAATTACTTTAAGGATAAAGACGATGTACCAAACGCAACGGAATTTCCAAGTTTTTTTCAAATGGGTAATTACATTCAAGATGACTCGCGAGCTGTCGGTCATCCACATGATCTCGCTTCCCATCCGTATTTTGTGAAAAATATCCAATTTAACTTGAGGCCAGAAAGACATCTGTTCAAAGAAAAAATTATAAAACTTGGTGTGTTGTTACCGGCTGATGCGAATCAAATATTCTCACTCGGAAAAGTTTTACCCATTGTTGAGATGGCCATCCCAGCTGTTACTGGTCCTGATGGGCCGTTACCAGGCTGGACTATACTTGTGGACTACAGAGATACAAGGTGTTCATCTGTAGAAGGGCCTTTGGCTGCTTTTGAATTCTACGTACACGAAGCTGCTGGTAAGCATTTCTTTATTTTAAAGATACGAGTAACATCATTTTTTTTTTGTGATTTCCGAAAGGCAATTTAAAAAATACTTTCTATATTTGACTGTGTTATATTTGCTTAACTTTGAAAATTTTGCAAGACACCAAGAATTGGGACAGTCCAAGATTGTCAAATACAATATGCATTTCAGATGCGTTTATCGGGCCTGGTTGCGAGTACGTGATAGCTCCAGTGGCGAGGTATGCGGGACCTTGGGGCATACCGGTCCTCACTGCTGGGGCTCAGGCAGAAGCTTTTGGGTACAAGCAACCAAGCTACGGCACGTTAACCAGAATGATGGGAAGCTACACACAAGCTGCAGTCGCGATCCGCAAAGTCTTTGAGGTAAATCTATGGGAATTATGTATCAATGTTGTAAATGTAAAAATGATTTTTGTTTCTCTTTGACATGTGATGTTTTATTTTTCGTTTGCGTTATTATGTTTCGCTTTATCGAGTTTTCCATTTTGTCTATGTTTGTGCTTTGCTTTTGTTTTTATGTTCCGATCGAAATTCGTTCAAGATTACATTTGAATTTAAGAAATCTAGACCATATTTTTTGTTTCTTGTCATTCTTGGTAATTGTTGAAAAGAAGGAAACAGTAAGTAAATTACAATTTCAAGTACATAATCGCCATTTGTCGTTTATAGTAATTTAGCATTCAAATAAACCTCCATAAAATCGAGCTCCGTCTTATATTAGTTACCTAAACGTCAAGTAAATGGCATAGAAGTTTTATTTTTACTGACACATTAGTAATGATTAAAAAAATGTTGAACGTGAGATAAAATTGTTATATTTTTTTAAAAGAGCAGTCAATTACGTGGAAGCCTTTAGGTATCAATAAATTGGGAGTACCAGCTAGGATATCATTGAATATTCTTGAAGCTAATTATTGCATAGTAGTACATTAAAAAAATTTTTGTTTATAACTTTCAAGACAAATAAATCGACAAATTCATTAAGATACCTAAAAATGTGTAGATACGTCAAGTTATAGATTGTGTTAGTAAAAATCTTCGCAATATAATTTCACAAACAAGCGGCACCTTTCCAAATTGCGTTGTCACTTCCACTTCCGCTGTATGAGAGAGGCAAGCGAAGCGACTAGTGAATAATATGAGCTCTCATATCCAGGCATTGCTAACGTTTAAATATACATTAGCTCGCAACTGGTGTAAACAGGCACCCTATGTAAGTAAAAAATGAATAATCCCAAAGAACCTTCTAGAGACTTTTAGGACGAGAAATACAGCATGATTCAGAAAAGTGTGGTCATATTTATGAATATGGTATAAATAGAGCAACTAAACCACTTCCTCCATGGGGCCAATATCGTAATCGAAAAATAAATTTTAATACCTACTCCACTCAAATGTATGGGTTATTTGTTTTTTTTCGCGTATAACGGTGTCTGTCCCATGAAAAAAGTTGTTCAGTGCAATTGTCTGTACCACATTCTCAAATATGACCCCAATTCCTGATACACACTGTATGAAGGTTATTCAGCATCTAGTTTTGATAATTTATTTATTTATAGATATTTCGGTCACTGTAAAACTACGACTGCAATATGAAGACGGGAAAATGTTTTAGCCAAAGCCGCGAGCTAAGAAGCACTTATAGATCTCGGCCCTAGTTCTTGTTGACAGGAGCAATGCTCCTGGTTTTATTGAACCAATCTTAAGACCCGACCCAGCGCTATGCTTTTAGCGTTGAAATCATTTGGAAACCTGCCCATTCTTAATGGAAATCGACTGGAAAGATAGTAAGCGTATTCAAGGGCACGCTATCTGATCACGTAAACACGAAATAAGGACAACACTGTTTAAAGTTATGCAAACAACATGATATTTACATTAAAAGATATTGCTACATTTTTGAATTGCTATTGGCCGATAGTTGCAGTAAACGGTATGGACGGTCGAAATAGTAAACTCATGTCCAAGGATAAAGCATGCAAGGGAGGAAACGCCCGGGTGTTACCGAGGATCGTCCAAAGGACACGGTGGAGCTCTACTCCGCTTGGCCTGAGCACCGCCGTGTCCTCGTAGCGGCGATTGGCGGCGGCGACCTCTCGCGTCCGGCTCTGGTTCGATCCATGGTCCGGAGTGACAGGGAATGGGAAGCCGTCGCCTCCTTCTGCGAAGCAGTCATGCTAGCGAAGAAGGTGGCGGAACGTGAGAGGGAGAGAACCTCACGTCCCAGCCGCTGCGGGAGACGCCCCGAGCAACCAGTGGCCCCCGGCCACCGTAGGCGCGGGCCTGTGGACGGTGAGTAATGGGCTAGCTCATTGTCCGTCCGTCTTATGACGACAGGCCGTGCCGACGGCGCGTTCGTGTTCCACGTGCGCCTCAAGGAGATCAGAAAAGGAGGGGAGTCAGCAAATCGGAAGGGGTCCGAGAGGGCCGATGCCTGCCAGGGCTGCGGGTTGTTCGAAAGAGATACCGTGGCCCTGGAACACAAAGGGCTAAGAAGGAACATGGATGGGTTTTAGTCAGTCAAGTCTGACACTCCCTTACGCTCCGCTCAGACCGCGAGAATTCATTTAATGAATTCGTATCAGAAAAAAAAAGGATAAAGCATCCATATGTATATATTATTGTAGGTACACTTATTGCCTAAAACTAGAAAAAAAGAATGAGAATGAAGTAAATTTATCATCACTCGTGTAATCCCCGAAGTGTTAGGCAGAGATGTACTTATAGTACACCCACATTGCTTCAGTTATGTTTGTTGCACGTAATTGAGGGGAGCATATTGCCATAAACCGTGTATTCAGACTTTGCGCTACTAAATAACCTAGGCTGCTGAAGTAAAGACAAAAAAGCAAGTGCGGCTGCTACGTGGTCCTGGGTTGATGCCAAAGTTGGGCAGTGGGTTATTCAATCATGAAGTACTCAGTAGCAGCCACTGAGTCTGGATTTAATTATATCCGGTTGATAACAATAGGCTCGCCCCTGTAACATGAGTGTAAAAACAAAACTGGCGAAGAGTCGGTGTATTATGGTAAATCTCTGTCTAATCCTTCGGAGAAATAAAGGCGTGACGCTTTATGTTACAAAAAAGGAGTAGAGACACGACAATGGCGACAGTAGTATGTTTGTACCGTACTTTTCCAACATTTGACAAACAAACAAGGACGTGAGTAGAAAGCAAAAAGAAAGCAGATCAATAAAAAGACATGAACCGAAATAATTTGACTATCCTATCAATCAAGTCTAGATCCAATAATTCTTCTCCATCAAAGCGTACCATCCATAACAAAAGGTTTTTTACGTGATTTGACGTCTACTTTTATAGCTATCCCTGACCTAATATTGAACTTTGTAGACCGTAAAATTAAGTCCGATCTTCGACTTCTAATAGAGTAGGTATAAGGTACAATCATTCTTTTATATGTAACTTTTTAAATGTCAGTATTTATAAAAATGGAAAGAATGGAGGACGGTCTTTGATCAACTCTGAGACAGTACTGGCTGATTGTAATAATACTAATTGTATTTTTAATATATTTAGTGGTTTATTATGAAAAGTATTGTTTAATGTATTCGTATTACTAGTAACATAATAAAGCAGCGGCAAACGATACATTAACCTCTGCACGTAATTTAGTTTTGAAAAACTGGCTAAAAGCCAGTCAGGCTCCTGTAATTGGGTTTTGTACAATAGTTGCTGATCTATCATAATAACTGCATTTTGCGTTGTATGAATTTGTGTCCAGCTTTGGTGTATGCAGCTGTGGGCTGGTGAATTGAGGGAGAAGATTTCTGGTAAATAAAACTCGTGGTTTCGTTTTAGAGTAAATCAAAAAGTTCATATTGACACATCAAATCGACAACATACATACAGTGTTGGAAGACCTAAAAAACTTTGAAAATAAAATGTTGTGATGGCAACACGCGTTATTAATAAATCTGTGCTAACTCTTTAACATCAGAAATAGATTTCCAAATGATCATGAGTATTGTCACAACAACAACTGCAATCAATGACAATAAATCGATCAAGTGCGTGATATCCTACAGCGAGTGCTTTAGTAGTCGCACAATATTGATTTTACCAACCGCGCAAAAAACAGATTATATTTCGTTATAGTATTTATTGAAAAGCTTTGAGAAACAAAAGTGTTCACCGAAAATTGGTTACATACATGCATGAATCCAAGGAGATTGCCAATGTATTCCGATTAAAATGCTGTGTAAAATCCGAACAGACAGTCAGACCATGACCAAATTATTTTCGTCATTTGACTACGGAAACCCTAAAAGCAAAGAAACATTCATTACCTACATTATCGTAGGAAACCGTTGTTTTGTTCTGAATGATGAGCAAAGTTCCTGCATAAACAAACTTCTGTTAGTTAAAGTAGGTATTATGTGAGAATTATGGGAGCTTGAGACGGGTGTGTTATGCAGGTACCTACTGTTCGTTATGAGCAAATGTAAGTCATGCTTAAAAGTTTATTTTTAGACAAAGATATAATTAAGAATAAACATCTTCAAGTAGCACCTGTTTTACTGAGATTTGCTGCGATTATAGTCCGTAATTCAACATTTTTGTTGATTATGGATCAATAAAATTATGAGTGTTTCAATCTTCATTTACATGAAATGTTACGGATATTTTGGTCCAAATCACATTATACAATAATACTGAAAAAAAAATATGTGCTTTTTGTTTCATATTACTAAAATGAAAATATGGCCATAATAAGTTGCAGAAGTGTTGCCCGTATAGGTCGTGTTGGTTCATGTCTCATACGATAAAATGAAAATCAACATTGCTGAACGGCCAGTTGTTAGTATTTCGCCCTTTTTGAAAACTGAAAGTAGGCTTCACAAAAAAAAAAAACATGCCTCTGGTTCGTACAAAGTTACCCAAACCCCTTTCTTAATATTCCGTAACCTACGTTAATGTTATTATAAGCCTAAAATGTTGAACTGCAGGGAAAAAGCCTCCCTTCCTCGTACTTACGTCCTTTAAGAAAGAGTCCAGCTCATCCCGCCCTCTCCTTCTGGAGTTCTGAGTGGTTATTTTTGCCCATTGCTGCTCCGACATGCGGCTGATCTGACCAGCCCAGTTACATTTCAACCTAACCCAGGCCAGCATCAGCTATTTGGGTTTTGGAGCGTAGTATGGAACTCCATACTACGCTCCAAAACTATCTGATGGGTATAAAACTTACGGACCGTTTTTTACTTTAATACCCTGTAAATTTCGCTGCATAGCTCGTAGGCAGTCTCCAAGTGCGGACTTCTGACGATCTGTATATGTTTGCTGAAAAACCCTCTAGGCTCCTCTAACAACCCATGGTTTGATGGTCTATCGTATCACACCCTTAAATAATATTACCACACTTTCCTGATACACACTTATACATAGCAAGAAAATATTTTATAAAGTGACAAACATTACTACGGAATACATTATGAAGTCGGTTAAAAATAGACGTCATTGTACCAAGTTTTATTTTTAGACTTGATTGCTTTTATTCAAGGTGAAGAATAATGTCATTCATGTAAGATGCTGTAATAATACCGTAGCAAGGTAACCGATGCAACGAAGGATGATGTTATGTCTACTAAGCGATTTCTCTCAGAATATTCTTAGATGAAAATCAACCACCTTATGAAGATACGTCGTACGTCATCATGAATATTAAACATTCAGTTTAAAATGAAGGGAATTCGACTACTGATGTTATTTAGTTTTATAGTATTTACTTCTATTAAAAATTGGTTGTCTGTAAGTCGGTTTACGGACGATAGTTTAACGTGACAACGTCATAACAAAACATTGAGGAAATGATTGCAGACTTTTATGAATAGCAAACCGAACGCTCAAGCCGATCATGCCTTTCGCTCGCTCGTGCAGCTCTTTCGCTCCTGTCGTAACGTTACCATGAGTCATACTTGTTTTGTGCGTGCAGCCGGCGTTCATCGACATATTAGACGTTGTCACCTCAAAAACCTTATAAAAGTCCAATTCCCAAATTATGTTACTATTTCATGACATTTAATACCAAATCACATACAGATTTTTATTGATGATTCTTATGATTATAATTCTGTAAACCCATATTTTGTTACGGACGCGAATCATTAAAATGTTGATCACCTTACAACCTGACAGGACTTGACAGTTACCACAAAAGAACGGAAGAGAGCCGAGTGCGACTTTTTTAAGGGTACGGGCAGACGCGTGTCCGTATCCGGACTCTGACTGAAACTGTAAAAGTCCAGTGTCCTGGACCTGTACATAAAATACTAGATTCAAAAACTTAAACGAACTGATCTTGTGGCTGTTTTTTTTCATTTACTATAATGTCCCGACAAGTACCAGTTAGTTGTACTGTTTTAGTAGGTATTTAAGACTACTTTGGTTTTACTTCAGTTTTGCCAGAGCTTTTTACATATCGATCGTCCGTTTCGGCTCTTTCATTTTAACGGATTACTAGAAAAATATTTCAGTTGGGTTGCCAATTTATTTTATGTATTGGGTTCGTGTCTTCTGTTTTTGTCCGATTTGTTACAGCTGTATTTGTGTTTATTCTGTTTTATTTTAATTTTAGATATTATAGACCATCTTTTTTATCTAAATGTGAAAAATAAAATGCTTTTCCGTGATCTGTCTCTTGTTTTTTTTTTATTTCTTTTTATTTTATTTTGGTAAAATTCTTGACCTTTTTGTTGTTTCATTACAATGTATTGGAACCTATTTTTAGTAACAATACTACATTTAACGTTTTGATACATGAATTTTATTTACAAACCCCAGATAGGAAATGTAAACTTTCAACTAAACGTAAAAGTACTGCATTTTTCAACTGAAAACACAATGTTTTTATATTGTTTCAGGAATTCGAATGGAGTCGCATAGGAATGCTGTACCACAACTACGAGCCCGCCACGGGAAAAGGCAACAGCCCTTGTTTCCTCACGTTAAGCGCTGTTTTCACAGTCCTGAACAAGAAAAACAAGGCGTCGGCCCTAGGATCCGCGCTTCACTTTGACGAGACCAACACTACCACAACAAAGATAAAGGAATTGCTACTAAAGTTGTCATCAAACACCAGAAGTAAGTATTGAAGAGATTTTTTGAAACTAATCAGGCTTTAAATTTTTATAGAAATGGAAAAATAAAAATTTTGACCAACAGATTTTGGATTGTATTTTTTGAATAACATCTGGTTTTGGTTTTCATCGGTGGTGGTAATTCTTTATGTTGTTTTCACAACATACGTGTGTGCTTTTTCAATGCTTTAAGAAGTTCACAATTTCAATAGTTTTAAAAGTGATCGCCATATTTAACAAAGTTCTGCAAACTGTTGATAAGCACTGTATTGTTAAAAACATACTATTTACGGAAGGTACTATGTCTCATGTAACTTTACATCTTGCAGGTTGGCAAAAACAATATTTTGTTCGTTTATTATTATGTGTAATTTGTTTTAGTTTACTCAGATTTGTTTTCGTCGCGCTACATAACAGTAAACAATTCTCCTTAAAAACATACAGGAATAGAAACAATTTAGTGGAGCCTTTTTACTGTCAGCTGCTTGTATTTGTTCCGGTAACATTTTTTACTGCCAATCTGTCCTACTGCTGGGCAACATTTTTCCGGCTTCTCTTTGTGTTTTTCCCGCTCCATTCTGATAGCCAGGAATAGGTTCAAATCGTAACGCCAAGGGTATTCTATTAGTACTACTACTTCTTCAATCTTTGGTCACCAAATGCGGGGTCGCTTCCAAATTCACTCCACTTTTCGATCCAGCAGTTTCTTCCTCCATCTTCCATCCAGTCTACGGCATATATTATGCCCCGCCCACTTCCACTTTCTTTATGTTATCGCTTTTGCTATGACAGTGCTGTCCTTTTTAACCCAAATGTTGACTGGTAGAGAAGGCTTTAGGGCAATAAGTCCCCCTACATACCACTTGTACATGCAGTTTAAATAAATATCTTTACATAGCATAAAACCATTTTTTTCAAAATCGGTTCTTCCGTGTAGGAGGTACAATGCTACAGACAGACACACAGATACACACGTCAAACTTATAACACCCCTCTTTTTCGGTCGGGCGTTAAAAACAAAGTCGCTTCCACTGTCTGTACGCTTAGATCTTTTAAACTACTTACGCAACGGATTTTGAGGCGGTTTTCATCAATAGACAGAATGATTCAAGAGGATGGTTTAATATGTATAATTTATACCTGAAAAACAAATCAAAATTTCCACGCGAATGAAGCAGCTAGTGAAGTAATAAATTACAGTTAATATTCGATGTAATTTAAATTCGAATACTTAGCAATTTTCAAAAATAATCCTCATACCCGGGAATCCTGGAATAATTTGCATACGGTGGCTCGTTAATATAATCCTCTTACCTACCGGGTTCAATCCCTAGGCGCTCTCAGCTTCATGCAAGAACAGAATAATTTCGTTAGGGATGTATCTTGGACGATTTTTGCTTGGACATGTTAAGGAAAGTATTTAAGCAAAGTGACGCATATTTTAGAAGAAATCAATTTGAAGATTTTTTTTCTTCTTCCCGTCGTGTCGATGATTCCTGTATTCGAGTTAAAAAACTTCAAACAACAACAGTGATTTTCTTTTAAGAAGTTTGTGTGTTATATCAACGACTATCCAGACATCATCATTTCAGCCGAAAGACGTCCACTGCTGGACATCGGCCTCCCCAAAAGGGGGGGTTTTGCCATAATCGCCACGCTTGGCAGGCGGGTTGGCGATCGCAGTACGGTTGTTGCAATATGCACAGAGAACGCTGCTGCCCATTCTCTGGCAAGTCCCTTAGTCGCCTCTTACGACACCCACAGGAAGATATGGGATATATATCTATCCAGACATAAAGAACACATTTTCGGATTCCCCGAATACTTATGTATTCGAGAAATCCTGGTCGTGGCCACCTCTAGCCGGACTAGAATCCAATCTCTTTATATAAATTATAATTATGTAAATATAAGTTATTATTATGTAAATATAAGTTAAAATTATGTAAATATAAATTATAATTATGTAAATATAAATTATAATTATGTAAATATAAATTATAATTATGTAAATATAAATTATGTAAATAAAGAGATTCTTCGAACCCTGACCTCCTTGCTTTGATTCGATTAGCTTGAACTGTACCTACTGTTTTGTACAGATACATCAGCAGTAGAGTGTAGAGTTGGTATTTCGTTTGATGGGAATTGTATATGTGGGTAAGTACCAAACCAGCATCCAGCGTGATCATAGGTCATAATTATAGCTATTTTGGGGTTGACTAGAATCGGATTACTTTTGACCACACAAAAAGAATTTTTTGTGTGCTTTTTAAAGACCAATTATCAACCAACTTATTTAGGTTGGTTGATAATTGGTCTTTAAAAGCCTTTTTCAGCATTCGACTACATCGGATGAATGGATATGAATTCCTTGAGATTTAAAAAACAATGAATAGCTAACGTAATAATTCATCTTAAAGTACTGAGACCAGTTCAATAGCCCATCAACTTCCATTCACTTCCCGTCTGTGCCGTAAGAAGGGATTATGTGAATATAAAGGGTAGCAGTACACTCTTGTTCTTGAGAATATAAACAAGGAAACCTCAGGCTTTACAATATGCTGTCCACTTAACGCTATGACTGGTGGAGAAGAGTAATTTAAAAGGAAGTTAATTATGTACTTAAGTTATAGGGCCAGTGAGTAGAATGTAGGCACGGCTATTTACGGATGATATTGTTGTAATATGATGTTTCTGTTCACAACTCGTCTATTTAGTTTCTAATTAGTTTAACTATAGAAGGCATTTATGTAGATCTCTCTTTAACATTCTCATAGTCATAAGCAGTGTTTAGTATTCCACAGGTGATCATGTGCCTTAAAGACCTCAGCATTACAGTGTAGGTTTGTGTTAACTATTAAATAGACATATACGTTATACACGACACACGACGTTTATATTAAGCCGACATTTGCATGTTTCGGTTTTTATTAAAACCTAAATAATGTTATACACGACATGCAAAAACAACGGTTCCAGAAACTTCTTTTCCTTCGAGTGCCTCCTACTTTCCAGCAAGCGGTTCAGTTTCTTTAAAATTAAAATAATAATTATTATGTTTTGACGGTTTCGCTTCAGTTTTGCCAGTACTTTTGCTTCTTGAAATAACAATAATACTGTATGGATATGTATTTTAATACATTGCTATTGTATCAATATATTCAATTTAATGGTGGTCGACCGACTTGTATATGTGGTGCTTGCTCATACTTCAGTATATTGTCTGCCTCCTTCTTCTTTTTTTTTTGTATCGACTCGGTGTTGGAAGAATGGAAAATACAACTTTTTCCACATTGTTTGCACAAACTGGAGTGTGGAGCCGCGTCCTCAATTTGACCGAACCTTTAAACAGTTGCACTAAGACTGCAACTCAATTGTTTCTAATGGAGAAACTTTCGTCTACAGTTATCCGCAGATAAGTATAAAACTGCACCGCTAGTTCGGAAATAAGGGCACCCCACCACAATCGCATACCGGCTTAGTCCATCAGAGAGAACACAACTGTTTGTTGGAAACGAACTCCGGGAAATGGGGTAACGCAAACAACTCCGCTTTTTTGAAAATCCACGGATTTGTGAGATTTGCGTTTAATGGAAATCATAGGACTAATAAATTCTACCCGATTGCTCATGCTTCATTTTCATCAGATATCAGAGAAAAGTAGTGTAATAATTAAAAAAAAAAACAACAATTTATTTTTTCATCACACGTAAACAGCGTTTACGTTGCACGTAAACAGTATCTAAACATACACGTTAACTTGGCCGTAATGCCCCATATAAAACCCTTGGGCTTTCTTTTTACCATGAAACCCTAGGGCGGTAAGTAATTTTTTTTTAATTTATAGCACAGCATATAGGTCATGCAAGTTCAAGCAAGGAGTTAACACGCAATTGAAAAACTGTCTTAAAATTTTATCTAAACAGGAATTTCATTGCAATCTCGCTACATGTTATTTAAATACTCACCTAATGTTTTAATCGATAGTTTTTTGTATCAAAACGTCGAAATTATTTTATTTATTTTATAAAATATAAGTATTTGCCCTTAACGTTTCTGAACGAAACATTTGTATAATCTGTGGTGTAAGTGGAGCCCACCATCCGCTAAAAAAAGTTCTCGTATTTCGTAATAATTGTTGTGTAGTAAAGCTATAATTCATAATTATTTACTCGCAAATGTGATGAAAAACATTGTATATATCACGGGCGGTACGGGAATTACGAACCTCGACTACTACTACTAGAGCCTCGATCGTAATTCCTTACTTACAGACCTTAATACACAATGTACTATTAATGACATGTTGCATGTCCTAAAAGCTCATCCAAAATAAATACAACTTGTTTGTCAAAATACACATCGTTTGTGAAAATTGGTTAAACCTAAGCACATCACAACCATAGATTCAGGTTTTTTTGTTACCGTATCCAGAGAGATACCTATTAGTGCACTCTAAGACATGGCTTACTGGAAGAATGCATTTCATTAGCATATTAAATAAAAAAATAACGAGAACAGTTTGCTTTAAATGAATCGAGTTCGTCGCAGTCTAACTGATATCCTCCAACAATAACTTGATTTACATGTGTGATTAAACAAAGTCGAGTAAACACATGTAACAATAACTTGATTTACATGCGTGATTAAACAAAGTCGAGTAAACACATGTAAGTGAAAGCAACAGACGATCGTCATCGTATTTGCTGTCGATCGCCACAATGGAGCGTGCTTTTCAATCGATAAATCACCAATCTTATTATTTTAAACAACCCTTGATATTTATCGATCGTTTACAGGCGACAGAAACGATCGATAAAATTGAGCATGTTTGAAAACAGCTGACAGATCTTATTGATTGTCTAAACACAGCATATCGAGCGATAACAATGATCATCAAAAATCGAGCAAATGTATAGGCACCTCCCTAAACCTGTATACAAAATGCACAACACTACTCCTTATACGGACCGATCTTCATTTATTCTCCCCACCTGTTTACCTTATTTGCATCGCCTATGCATCGACACAGGAACTCGATACCATTCTATTTGAATTTTAAATCTTCTCTCTGACATGTGTGTACTGTGCGACAAATCTTTGGTATGCAATATCAACGGAGTAAGATGTATGTATTTTTAAAACTGTGCGGTTTTCTTTCAAATAGGACGTTCATTTCATTTTTATGGTTTATTTTGTTTGATCATGTGGAGAGGACGAGTGAAAGGTGACAAACAAAAAGTATTTAGAAAGCAGATGTAAGTGGCAACGCCGGGAGGGGACGCCCTAGAAGGACATACACTGACTTAATTGGTGAGGTTCTTCAGAAAGACAGATGCGTAATACTCGCCACTCGGTGTGCGTGTATGACCAGGCCCCTTATTCACAAACGCTCGGATTCGATTTTGATTCGGAAAGTCGTATGTCTATCTCGCTCACTTTCGTAATGCCAAAGCAAGATAGACATACGACAAATCGAATCGAAATCGAATCCGAGCGTTTGTGAATACGGGGGCAGATGTATGAACGTGGACGAGGCAAAGATCATCAAACTGATTAACTTTCTCCAGGGACCAACACTTAACAAGTAATTGCAAAAAATAGCCCCACGTGGAAAGTTATTCAGATTAGCCTTTATCACACTGTTTAATATGACCACATTTTTATGATTCACGCTGTATTTCATAACAAAGATGATACTGACAGTTATTCTCATTCCTAAATGCACGGTTTGTAGAAAACATTTACGAGTATATAATATTATTCAAAATTAGATCAAAGACTAAAAACACGTGTGTAGTGACATTAATTTCCTGGATAATTTAGATGTAATTAACTGAGTGATAAATACTGCTGGCAAGGCAGGTAATTCTAAACTAGTTATTATGTACATAAATTTCATCAAATGTTATTGCTGAATGAAGATTCTGTCTCACTATGTTGTCAACAAAAAGGTGCTAAGCTACCTAAATAATCAGTATATATTTTTGTAAATGAACCACGATATATCCTGAAGCAAAATGACATACTTACATAAAATCACGTTTCATGAAACCAGTGTAAGAAAAGAATAATGCATTTTCCATTTTTTTGCAAAACATACTTGCTTCCGTTTAATATTAAAAAACCCGCGACAGAACATACCTCTAAAAACCAAAAATAAATTAATCCAAGCGTCGTAGCGTCAGGGGTCCGCTTTGTTTTGTGCTTGTGCTAAGCGGTCTACTTAGCGGTCTACTTAGCGGTCCTCCGACGCTACGATGCTTGGATTAATTTGGGCCAGCCCCTCCTCCCGAGAGAGTGAGGGTGCAGCTCGACTGAGGTTTTAGGGGGGAGGGGGGGCATCCCCACACCTGGTGATGCCTATGGTGACAAGGTTCAAATTTCGAATCAACCAGACCCGAAAAACTTTTTATATTCATTCATCAACTAGAAAAGAGGTGATGACCTTCAACCAGCCGAGCAGATTTTCTCTGAACATAGCTAACAACACTCTCGATTAAAAAACCTTTCAAACGAAACTAATTTAATCAAAATCGATTCAGTCGTTTAGGAGCTACGATGCCATAGACAGACACATAGATGCACACGTCAAAATATAACACCCCACTTTTTTGGTCGGGGATTAAAAATGAATAAATATGATAAAGTAAATCATTTACCGATTAAAACGTTAACAATAGAGAAATAATAAATTGCCAATTGCTTATGCCATTTAGATTCAATGTAAAGCCAATTTGTCTATTTTGTACGTTAGCATTACAAATAGACAAATTGGCTATGTGGCGATACAAAGTGGCGATGATAAAAAAAACTTTTAGTACCCCTCTTTTTTGGTCGGGGGTTAAAAATGCCGCCGCACATGGAAAAGAGTCGTGCGGCTAAGTTATGTAAAATATTTTATTCACTCAAGTCTGTGTAACGGTATCAAGTCTTTTACTGTTTTTGTGTAATGTATTCGTCTCACTTATTTACTATTCCTGACTGGTTAAGTTTTAAAAAGAAGTACAATTTATGTTATGACAGACAGATGTATTGCTGGGGACCTTAACTTCTCCCCAGCCAAAAATTGGGGAAGTTTTGAATGGCATGCATTTTGGGGGACTGCCCTGTAAAAAAACTTTATTTTTATTTTGAAATGTGCTGATTTTCAGACTAACTTGAACAAATGTTATTTTAACAACATAACTAGGCATGTTTTACGTTATGCAAAGGGCTATTTACATATTTTTATTTTTGTGGAAACAACGGAGAATGCGCGTGCGATATTACTACAATAATCTTACTGTATAAGCTTGGGATCAAAAAGCAGTTTCGTGTTGTCGTAGTAGTAGTGACTACCTATACAAAAAAGAAAATGCTCGTATGAATTTTGATTTTTAGTATGTTATTTAATAGTTTTATGTTTTGTCGATTTTGTGGCTGACGTTATGGATATTTTTGTCTGACTAAATACATGAATTGAATTAATAGTATATTTCATTGCGAGTGTGGAAAGCCTGTCATTGCAAAGAGTTCCGACAAATGTCTACCAGAGCCGAGGCGCAGCCGAAGGTGAGGGTTGACAGTCGGAACAAGTTGCAATGACGGTTCCGCACGTGTACTGAACAACTATTTTTAATACAGTTGCGAAAAAATGAAGCAATTTAATAAAGAACATTTTTTGAAAATGGCGCCAACCGTAAAATAATATAAGCAGAGTTTTTTTTTGTTTTCTTCACCCATTCTCGGTAGGCAAAGGGAACTATGCCCATACAGCCAAGTCATCAGTAGAATTTTGATATTGATATGAAATGAAATGAAACCTAACCTAACTCATTGAATCAAATCATTAAATCTGATATTGAAACAAATTAGTAGCTTCTTTTTAGAAATATTTGCATGAATCATTAAAACTTCTATGATTTTTTTTTTTGTAAAAACTCCGTAGTTGGTTTTTTTCTTTTTAATAGACTTTATTTTGACAGTTGGGAAAGAGAACGCACGAGTTCGGAAAAGGTAAAGAAAAAGCTCGAGTGTGTAATAGCCCACATCCCGAACGCTATACGTCCCTGCAATACGCCACTTTTTGAGCAACTGTATTAAAATAGTATATTTCATTGCGAGTGCGGAAAGCCTGTCATTGCAAAGAGTTCCGACAAATGTCTACCCGAGCCGAGGCGCAGCCGAAGGTGAGGGTTGACAGTCGGAACAAGTTGCAATGACGGTTCCGCACGTGTACTGAACAACTATTTTTAATACAGTTGCGAAAAAATGAAGCAATTTAATAAAGAACATTTTTGGAAAATGGCGCCAACCGTAAAGGAATAGAAGCAGACATTTTTTTTGTTTTCTTCATCCATTCTGGGTAGGCAAAGGGAACTATGTCCATACAGCCAAGTCTTCAGTAGTTTTTTTTTAATGATATGAAATGAAAATGAAATGAAACCTAACCTAACTCATTGAATTATATCATTAAATCTGATATTGAAACAAATTAGTAGCTTCTTTTTAGAAATATTGGCATGAATCATAAAAACTTCTATGTTTTTTTTTAGTAAAAACTCCGTGGTTGGATTTTTTCTTTATAATAGACATTATTTTGACAGTTGGGAAAGAGAACGCACGAGTTCGGAAAAGGTAAAGAAAAAGCTCGAGTGTGTAATAGCCCACATCCCGAACGCATTACGTCCCTGCAATACGCCACTTTTTGAGCAACTGTATTAAAAAAACCTTTTAGAAAGCAGAATCGACCCGAACGACGCGACGATAACCTTTTCGGTGGTTTATGTAAATCTAATATATACTTAGACTTTTGTTTTCACTTTATCACTGAAAAATATTACTTAGTCTCGGTTTCGCTCAAGGTATCACAATATTAGAAAACATATACATATGATGATACAAATTCTAAGGTAATTCAAAGTTGTAACGTAAATCGACGCCAGGTAATATTATCCGACAATTTTCCAGACGCGCTGAGCAGACTGAAATATGTGTGGCAGTTTAATAAGCTAGCAATGCCAGGAGCATGCCAGTAAAATTATTATTGCATCTAGGAGATATGCATTGGCATTCGCACTAAGGACTACGAGAATCGGGTGGACTATTGGTGAAACAAAACGGTTTAATCGTTCCATACAAAATTGAGAATTAATTAATAAGAAGTTTAGTTCGGTGAACCGGTTTCTTCTAGGTAAGCGTGGTCTACCCTAGGTCACATCATCGCTTTACATCAGGCAAGTTGTGGTCAAACGCAAGCATATTTATTATAACAAAATAAAAATAAAAAAAGCAGTCGGGAAACTCTGACAAAAAAAAAGTCAAATATGTGCCAACAGTCCCAAGTAGATAAATAACATACGATTCTAGTATTTGGTTTGATGATACTGACAGTTATTCTCATTCCTAAATGCACGGTTTGTAGAAAACATTTACGAGATTTTATATTATTCAAAATTAGATCAAAGTAAAAATAAAAAAAGCAGTCGGGAAACTCTGACAAAAAAAAGTCAAATATGTGCCAACAGTCCCAAGTTGTTAAATAACATACGATTTTAGTATTTGGTTTGAATGCGATAATAAACGTTGTAACGATTTGTGAATGCTTGTGAGCTAATACTTCACATTTGGTTTCTTTTGAAGTACTCAAACATTTAAAGCTATAAAAATTTGTTTTGGTCACACATGAAAGATCGTATGCTAATGCGTGCAAAACTGAATTTATGGGTAATAACTGTAAAGTAAACAGTTATAAATTATTGCATATGATGTGCTGATGTTTCTCGGTCAGCTCTGCAAAAGAAATATTACGAGAATTCTGCATAAAATTAGAAAATGTTACGTAAAATTAATTTATTTACTTAGTCAAATAGTCAGTTGCGAGAAATAGTGTCGCTTTATCGAAGGTAAAAATAAAAAAAAATATTTTAATGGTCTCTCGACTGAGATGAGGAGAGGCTAACATTATTTTTAAAGAAAAAAAATACAGCATCAGTCATGCTTACAGTTGTTACTTTTGTAAAAGGTGATCTTTGTTTTATATTTAAAATAACCAGAGAATTTATCGTTGACTTAAAATCTGAAATTTAGAACCAAAGTATATTTAAATCTTACATTATTTTAAATCATGTTGGAACTGCTTTAAAGCATTTTATACTTAGATTTTCTGCTGACAGATATATCACGTACATTAATTCTTTTCAGCTTTTGATACAAATGTACATATTTAATTATTATTTTAAGTCTGTTATAATTTGTAAATAATATGTATGTAAGAAATTGGTTTTCGGTGCTTGAATAACATTAGCAGGCCGACATTTTACAAAATTGTTTAGTGAAATTGTATAGAAAAATTAAGAAAGAAAGAAAAAGAAAAGATGGCGGACACGTTAAAAAAGATCTCTGTACGTGGTGTACAAGTAAACCTCTTGTTATATGTATCCTAAACAATAATGCTTGTTACAGTTGTTGTAGTGTGCGCGAACCCGAGTACAGTCAGAGAAATAATGCTGGCAGCCGACGATCTCAACATGGTGTCGTCTGGCGAATACGTGTTCTTTAATATCGAGCTGTTTTCCAAGTGAGTATTATTACATGATCTGCTTGGATATTGGCAATAAAGTGTTGTATTAGTATTTTTTTTAAAAATATTCAGAGAAACCGACCAAATGGGAGTCGGTATTTTTTTTTTTTGTCTTTATAGAATCGACGTGGAAGCGAGAAAATACGTTACTTTAGTATAAAACGCTTACAGATGATTAGAAAAAACGCCTCTAAGTTTAAAAAAGCTATACATTTTCTCTTGTACCTAACACACCACTAACAACAACGACAACCAGGTTGTTTTCGCAAAAACGAAAAGACACACTTAACACAATGGCCATTCAACGTGAGCAATCAATCACGTATAAAACACAGTACATCAAGATTTTATCTAGTGTCTCAACTTGTGCCTCTAACTTCAGGGCAGCATTAAGAGCAAAGTAACAAACAACAAGTCCCCACTATCGACTTATTTACTGCCCAAAAGCGGAAATGTACGGCCTTTCATGTGACACTAAGACCTCTCTCACATTCAGGTGCTGAATAGAAACTTCAATAATTTATAATAACGAAAGTACTATTTAATACATCGCGCATGATGACTAGTTTTTAAACTATATATTTATAATAAAACGTGGCCAATCATGTAATTTTCCTCACAGCCTGGCATCAGCATCGTCCAAGGAACCTTGGAAAGTGGAAGGAGACACCGATGAGCGGAATGAAAAAGCAAAGAGAGCGTACAGCGCTGTGCTCACAGTCACCAGCCCGGCTCCTGAAAAGAAGGAATACCTTGATTTCTCTGATCAGGTAATGTTCACACAAATTGTCAGCATTCAAAACATCGCAAATAGCAAAAGACTAAGTGATTATGGAAATATCACGACAATGCTTAACATACATTCATATGAGTGGATTTTTTAATTAGTTTGATTCGAAAAACTCTACCTGGTATCCCTAGTTTACTGCCTTTTAAATAAATAATAAACTTTACTGGCAATACCCGTGAATCTAGACTTAATTAACAAGTCGTAAATTGCGTCAGAACTTATCGCACTGACGATGGAGTTTTTCAAACAATTTGTTCTTTTTAAAGTGAAGTTTGAAACCGGTGTTTACAACTTTTGCAGGTAAAAGTGTTAGCTGCTACGAAGTACAACTACACGTTCGGTAAAGGCGAGGTAGTGTCTACGTTCGTAGCAGCGTTCTACGACGCAGTTCTGCTCTACGCGCTCGCTCTCAATGATACGCTACGCGACGCTGAAAATCCCAGGGGCCCGCTAGATGGCGCTGCGGTTATTAGAAAAATGTGGAATAGGACATTTCAAGGTAAAGGGTTTGAAATTTTTGAGTTTATTAAGAAAGGATGTGACCATTGGGATTCCTCATTTTGCTCATTGCCAAAATGAGGAACTTCCATACAAAGTTTGGAAAAACTTTACCTTCTAAAGGTGTTTAAGAGATTTTTTTTAATGCTCACCTAAATTACTAAAAAAGCCATGTAAAAAATTACATGCTGTTGGGCCTAGTAGCTTAGGCAGTGTGTTATCAATGAATCTGTGGTGATGTTTGTGATATTTTCTTTTCTTTCTTACTGTAACTATGCCGGCAGTAAACCAAACATAGTATTTTGGCATGAGAAAGTTAAAGTTAAAATACCTTGAAACTGTCGTTGTAAAACTATTCTGATTACGTGTATAAAGGTAGAGACATCACCTTCCAAGCTAGAGAAAATTACAAGCGTAACGATTATTGTCTTCCTGTAGGAAAGTTTAGTGGAGCAACTTCTAAACTACTGTACAAAGTTAAGCAATGAATGGCTTGGCAGTTTGTTAGGAGGTAAAACTTAACTGTTGATGCGTATAACTTCTAGAAGATCACTAGTAAAATCACACGCGGTTGAACCTAAATTATTAGAGTAATCTAGGCTATAATTGCTGATTCAGCAGTTCTATTTGAAGGAGAAAAATACGCAGATGAAACGAAAGGCAATGGATAAAGTTCAATCTACTAATTATGCCACATACCTTTGAACAGCGATTCCCAGGTAGATGCAGCTGGATGGCACGTTCGGGAAGTTCAGCTCACAGATTCGATACACTAGGCTGGCCAGCGGTACACAAACAGTAGGTCTAGGTAATACAGATAACACTTTCACGTAGGTTCAATTAAGAGGTTTGGGCGAGATGATGCGTGATGATGGACGTGCGCGCACCCAACCGTGGTTAATACGACTCACCAATGGCCGGCGGCCAATGGATGTAGCGGCGGCGTGTTGATGGTGGCGCCACCGCGCGGGATATCACCAAATCAACGATATGTGACACTTATTTAATAAATTGAAACTATTAAACCAATGCCTCTCAATCGCCCTATGGTGATGCAATAAAATATAAGAACTATAAATTAGGAAGCGTAACCATTTTCCCCGGCTTGAAAGTTCCCACTTTCGAAACACAAAGGAAAAGTCAATAAAGGAGCAGATCATCACAACTCTACCGAAGGTTATGAGAACTCAAAAGTTGCGACTCTCTATTATAAATAAGAATATTTAACTAACTATTCTACGCGGTAACTAAATCTAAGACTGCACATTGGTGCACGGTGAAGTTTAATATTAATGTAACGAAACTTATTGCGTTGGCAAAGGGCACAACTTTACTACCGGGCGACTCTGAAGGATTCCGCTTTTAGTCTTTACGGATGCGACTCTACAAACTCCGTTTTTATCTGGAAATATTTCTGTGATTACCCCTAACGGCCAATGCAGAGGCATCACATTGTCCTGCATGGAGACGACAACCATACCGACCCGTATTGGATTGGCAGGGGTGTTCCATTTCTGTTTGGATTGTAGGGTGTTCAAGTACTCTTGGCGCCACCGCTTCCAAAAAGATTGGACCATTTTGTCAGTTAATTCATACCGCGAAATAAGATGTAACCGCGTTTCATTGACTTCGCGGGCGGGGAAAAATAAAAGAGGTTTTGTATGCAAGAAGTGCGCCGGCGATAATGAAGTGGGCTCTGACGGATCCGAACTGATCGCATACAGAGGCCTAGAGTTTAATAAAGCTTCTATTTGAGTTAGTATAGTGTTAAGTTCATCGAAACTAAAAATTTGCTGACCGACGACTTTGCAGAGATGCGTTTTGACACTCTTTACTTCACTTTCCCAACATCCACCAAAATGTGGAGCTCTACAGGGGATGTTTTTAAGTGTTATTCGATGCTCTGCAAGTTCTCTTTCCCATAAAGGGTTATATTCTTTAGCCAAAAATTGGTAGAGATCTCGTAGATAGGATTTGGCTCCAATAAAATTGGTAGCGTTATCTGTGTAAAGACACTGAACCGGTCCTCTACGCGCCAGGAAGCGTTTAAAAGCGGACAGAAAGCTCGCAGTGCTAAGATCTGAGGCAATCTCAAGATGCAGAGCACGAGTTGTCAGGCATGTAAAAAGGCAGATATACGCTTTCCTCGATTTTTGGCCTCTAGCACGTATCGGCGTGATCAAGAAAGGTCCCGCGTAGTCGCAACCCGTTTGAGAGAAAGCCTTAGGAGCCGACTCAACACGAAAACGTGGCAAATCCGCCATTATAGGAAAGGTAGGTCGCGGCTTTGCTCGAAAGCAAAGGTTACAGTTAAAGGTAATGTGACGTGCAATACGTCGCGCGGACAGGATCCAGTACTTCTGTCGTAAGAGAGATACGAGTAAGGTTGGTCCTGTGTGGAAATTTTTCACATGATAGTGGGAAACTAAAAGTTCCACTATATGATCTTGACGCGGAAGAAGGATCTGATGACGCGAGTCAAAATCTAGCTCAGAGTTTGCTAGGCGACCTCCAACGTGGATAAGTCCTTCGTGGAGGAAAGGACTTAGCCGTTGTACTGACTTAGAGCACAACTCATTGCGGGCTAAGCGATCGAGATCATCTTCAAAATGAATCCTCTGCACAGATCGCCACACAATAGATTCAGCGAACTCTAGATCAGACGCGGTAACGGGCCCTCTAGGGAGTCGTTTAATAAACTTATAAACGAAGCAAATGGTTTTTAAATATTTCAACCAGGACGAGAATCTAGTAGAGCGAGTGTATAAAATGTTGTCGGAAGGAGGGCTTCTGTCCGAGCATTCGTGCGAGAGCACAGGTAAAGCCACGGGCTTCATTTCGGGAAGCTCTTGCGACTCGCCTGAAACGAATGGTGTTATCGGCCATTCAGCGCGCGGAAGTTTAAGCCATGGCGGTCCATTTAGCCACAACGGATGATTAACTAATTGAACAGGCGTTAAACCGCGAGAGAGGCAATCACTAGGATTTTCAGACCCTTTCACGTGGAAGAAGTGATCTGCCGTAAGATTCTCGTGAATCTTAGCGATACGATTGGCTACGAAGGTGTGCCATCGATGCGGTGCGGAATGAATCCAACTCAAGGTTACAGTTGAATCCGAAAAAGCTACGACTGCCTCAATGGCGTGCCGAGCTGCGAAAAGATTATATACTCGCTTTATTACAGTTGATAAGAGGAGTGCGGCGCATAACTCAAGACGAGCTAGCGAAACTACTTTCAGTGGCGCGACTTTAGATTTCGCACACACCAGCGAAACAACGATACTACCGTCGGGTCTGACAACGTGGGCGTAAACCGAACCACCGTAAGCTTTCTCACTAGCGTCGGCAAAACCGACGAGTGAGAGCCTACAGCGTTCTACGACGCCAACATGTCGCAAAAATCTCAATTCAGAGATAATTGGCAGTTCAGCGTGAAATTGTTCCCACAGACGAACAATGCGAGGTGGTGGAACGTCATCCCATCCAAGTTTGACAAGCCAAAGCTCTTTAATAAGAAGCTTGGCGTATAAAATTATCGGTGCCGCGAGGCCTAAAACGTCGAAAAGACGTGCAATGGAAGAAAGAATATTCCGTTTCGTGCAAGGTCGAACATTAGGGTTAACCTGGAATACGAAACAATCCTCATCAGGGAACCAACGAAGTCCCAGTATTTTCTGTGTCGGATCTTTACTTAAGTCCACGCTCTGTGAAAGTCGTAATGACTCTGGAATATTCCGAAGAACATCGACACTATTGCTAGACCACTTCGTCAACTGAAAATCACCGAGAGAGAATATTTTTATTAGTTCACGAGCCGAGTCTATAGCCAGCGCAGTGCTAGGTATAGAACTAACTATGTCATCCATGTAAATATCTCGCTGCAAAATGTCCCTGGCGAGAGGTAACTGCGTTCCTTCATCCTGACATAACTGTTGGACAGTGCGAATAGCTATAAAAGGACTACACTTTAATCCAAAGGGAAGCACTGAAAACTGATAAATTTGAAGTTCTTCTTCCTCATTAAACCGATATAAGATACGTTGGAGCGAACGATCTTGTGGGCGTATACCTATACGTAGGTACATAGATTTGACATCTGCGGAAATAGCGACACTAAAAAGCCTAAAATTTAACAAGATGTTACAAAGGTCAGCCTGAAGGACTGGACCTGCGTAAAGGATATCATTGAGGGAGGTACCGTTATCTGTACATGCACTGGCATCTAGGACCACGCGCAGCTTAGTGGTCACTTTATCCTCTCGAATAACAGCATGGTGAGGAATATAGTATTCCATTTCTCGCTCCTTACCATTTCGTTTGGGCAACCCACATTCAGGTACGATATTCTGCACCAAAGAAATATAATTGTTCTGCAGATAATCCCGTATGACGTCATCATAAAGAAGCTTGACGTTAGGAAGCGATTTAAGTTTACGTTCGAGACTATGAAATCTCTTGCGAGCTATATCAAAAGAATTTCCCAAAGCTGACGCGTCTGTTTTCAGTGGTAAAGCTGCAACATACTTGCCATTTGGAGCGCGGGTAATTGTGCTACAATAAAACTCTTCACAGTGTTTATCATCCACACTCCCAATGGACGAAGCAGTAACATCTTCAATCTCCCAAAACTTACGAAGATCGAAGTTATCGAAAGAACTCGCAAAGAAAGACAGAGAGTCAGTTGGCGGTTCGGTAATAGATGCTTTTCCTAGAAGTATGTAGCCGAGTGTAGTCTCCAATGCATCGGGGCAACCGGGTGCGCTGGTCACGTGACCGGGTCGCAATAACTTAGCGAACAACGTGACTCCCAGTAACATGTCAATATTACCTGGCACGCCCCAGCTGTCATCAGCGAGTAGTTTAAGATCAATATGCTTCAATTCGGCAGTATCTATAGAACCCAGAGGAAGCTGCCCGGTTATCTGATCCAAGACTAAAGCGTCAATTTCATACCTAGGCTGCGAGCAAAACCGTGAGCTGAACGTAAGATTCACCGAGCCGCGAACGGGCTGCGACGTGCCACCAATACCACGAACGGTAGTTATAGAGTCCGTATGTATAGTTAGACCGAGCATACGGCAGCAACGCGATGTCATATAATTCTTTTGCGACCCAGGGTCCAAAAGACATCTAACCACCACGCCCTTACCCTTCCTACCAGCCACTAACACCTTGGCAGTAGCCAGCACTTCGGTACTACGTGTGGCTTGGACTTGAGCAGAAGAATGCGTGCACAACGCCACACGATCAGAAGTAGCTGGGTCGGCCGCAGAATCGGAGGCTGGGCCGCTAGCGGGCGCCGGCGCAGGGGCTTGCGTTGATTGCTCAAAATGCAATAAGGAATGATGCTTACCGTTGCATTTTCTACATGTTGACTTGGATAGGCACTTAGAGACGGTATGTTGGCTACTTAGGCAGTTACCACATCTGTTATTGTCTTTTACAAACTTAAATCTATTTTCCGCACTCAACTTTTGAAACGCTTTGCACGTAAACAAGTGTTTATGCGTGGATTGACAAAGCGAACATTTAGATTCAGTAGCCACAAACACCTGCGAGACCTTAGATGAGGTGCTGGGTCTACCTGCGGGGGCGGGCTTAGTTGCCGCAGAAGAGGAGCGATATAATATTTTTACTTGTTCACGAACAAACTTTACGAAATAATCATAATCCAACTCTTGTTGGTTACGAAGCGACATTTCAAAATGTTTTGCCGTATCTGAGTCTATTAACTTAAGACCCCAATGAATAAATATAAAATCATCCAAGTTATGTATTTTCAATTGTTTGAGTCCTGCAACCGTAGAAGTTAATTTATCGAAACCTTGTTCAATATTAGCGGGTGTCGGTCCGAACGACTTCAATGAGAACAGCTGATTTAGATAATTAGTGGCGAGCGCGCGAGTATCCAGGTACTTTGCGATAAGCGCATCCCAGACAACGCGGTAATTATCGCCAGAAGGTACAATACCTACTGCCACATTCCTAGCCTTTCCTTTTAAACAACTCAACAGATAATGAATGCGATCGGAATCTGATAAATCTGCGTTCGTATGTATAATACGTTTGAAAGTCTCATAAAAGAACGGAAAGCTCTGAATATCACCGTCAAAGGTAGGCAGCTCAATTTTAGGTACCTTTATATGATAAGCATTAGGGTTTGCTGTCGGGCTAGGTTCCTTGGAAACATTTGATTCCGTTAATGAAGCTAAAGTAATTTTTATCTCGCCGACCAACTCATCAAATGAATGGAAAGCATTATAGCTTACTTCGCACTTGGGATCAAGTGTCAATTTTAACATATTTATCTCGTCCATTATCTCATTGAACTCGCTACGTAATCCGTCAATTTGTTTAGCCTGAGCAATAAAAGACTTACGTAATCTTTCAGTTGTTAAAGATTCTGTTGAATCCAAAATCTTTTGAACCCGCGCGAAATACGCGTCGCGTTTACTTTCCAACAATCTAAGTTTAACCTTGTCAGGCATGGTGAACAGAAGTTAAAATATGGAAACAAAAAGAAACAATAAATCTTTATCTTTACGGAACCCACATAAGTGAAATTAGTGGTCCAACCAAACCGATAACTCAACGAATGATTTTATAACTTAAGTAAATAATAGTACGGAACGATCCGTACACGCGAACCTCAGCATTAATAAATTGTAAGGTGGAAAAAAATATAAAGCGTACGAAGTTTGAACCGCGTGCAAGTAACAAAGTCTAATACAAATAAATAGTAAGCACGCCTAATATCTTAAGAACGTACCCATCTATAACATATATTTATGATTAGCTTAGAGATACCTACAACGCAATAATTAGCATTTATGTCGGATGCGACGCGATAATATATTTTGTTCCTTTTGTACTACTTCTATTTATATGAGAATAACTTACTCAATACATAGAATATGTACAGATTCTTAACCAACAATAAGTTAAGTGTGAAACTTAGAAACAAGTATAGTACTTATTTCGTAAGCGATGCGATTGTCATAACGAAATACCTTCGTAAAAAACAATAAAATCCTAACAAGTAAATACGCAGATAACCGTTCGAAGTAAGTTATCTAGTAAGTACTACGTTTACAAAGTTAGGTGCGGGAGTGATATGTATAAATATACGGCTGTTTCCTATGAGGAGAACTAAACGCGTAAAGTTTATACAAATCTGTTATTTTACCTGAAGGTTCCTATTAAAAGATCAAGTTACCTTACAAAATAAAATAACAAGCGACGCAATGATAATCTGGTTAATTGCAATAATTAATCCATTGCGGTTGAGTCTCGAATTATAAAAAATACCTACTCGTGCAATACGATTATAGTAGGCATTTACTTAACGAACCAACAGTAATAGTGTATCATACAATAACGATTAATGTAATTCATTCAGCAAATCACTATTAGAAAAATATATATAAAAGTTTCTAATGCGTAAGTAAAAATTAGCTGTACGATAACAAAGGACTGGAATATTCCACAGTCACGTAGGCCAACTTGACGAATGTATTACCAGACTACCCACAATTTTCATACACGAACAAATAAAAATGTAATTACGCCGAAAATTAACTGATTTATTGAATAAACTTATTTAGCGATATGAATCAACGTTGATATCTAACTAAATGTATTTTTCGGAGTTTTAATTAGTGAAATTAAAGATTTAAGTTAACAATTAATTTGCCGGTAGGAAACTACTACACGCAAGATAGCCAGCCTTATTGCCAACGCAGTAGTGGCGAGAATTGTGTGATGATCTGCAATTAATATGGAAATTTCCCAAACTGTTTGATTTAAATTAGACTTTTAGAACTTAAAAATAGGCTGTAAATAGGCCCAAATTTAATTTATCCGGGACGAAGGACCAAAATGATGCGTATAACTTCTAGAAGATCACTAGTAAAATCACACGCGGTTGAACCTAAATTATTAGAGTAATCTAGGCTATAATTGCTGATTCAGCAGTTCTATTTGAAGGAGAAAAATACGCAGATGAAACGAAAGGCAATGGATAAAGTTCAATCTACTAATTATGCCACATACCTTTGAACAGCGATTCCCAGGTAGATGCAGCTGGATGGCACGTTCGGGAAGTTCAGCTCACAGATTCGATACACTAGGCTGGCCAGCGGTACACAAACAGTAGGTCTAGGTAATACAGATAACACTTTCACGTAGGTTCAATTAAGAGGTTTGGGCGAGATGATGCGTGATGATGGACGTGCGCGCACCCAACCGTGGTTAATACGACTCACCAATGGCCGGCGGCCAATGGATGTAGCGGCGGCGTGTTGATGGTGGCGCCACCGCGCGGGATATCACCAAATCAACGATATGTGACACTTATTTAATAAATTGAAACTATTAAACCAATGCCTCTCAATCGCCCTATGGTGATGCAATAAAATATAAGAACTATAAATTAGGAAGCGTAACCAACTGTGTTACAACAATTAGACTTTTCTTACTGGAAAAGTTACCGTTAAAAGATGAAAATATGTTAACAGTTGCCAATACAGTTTTGTCTATTGTACTGCCGTCCTTACAAAAAGTGCAATAACTCGAGTTTTGCCCCAAATTGAATTAAGTACATATTCGGAATCTGCAGCACGAGATCTATATATTCGTTTTAGACACTTTTTACGTATCTATGACGTAGCCAGTTTTAATCCTAAGCATAACTGCAATATCTAGGTCGGTGCTTTATGATTTACATATCAAGACCGAAATAACTATAGATAGGAATAACTTACTTACGCTATTAAGTAGTTTTACTAACTATATCTGCAATAAGTTTGAGTTATTGCATTTATAATTACCATATTTCGTTACTGTGATTCTCATTTACAAGTTATAAGTGCAATAAGCTTGAATTATTGCAGTTATGTTAAGTGATCTTATTATTAATTTTGGGAAGAATACTAAAATTGATGTGGTAAGTAGATTTATTGCATTTATTTGTAGGAAGATTGAACGAATACAGTATACCTACGCGAAATAAACTGCAATAAACTCACCAATTATTGCGTTTATAACTAGCACCACGGGGTGAGTGGGTACGATGTGAGTAAAATATTTCGTCCAAATGCCAGTCTCGATTCGAGTCCCTTTCTTCTTCCATACCTCTCTATCTTGTGCGATCTCTGGCCATGTTAGCCCCGCAAACTGGATCAGATCATCATGCCACCATCACCGTGGTCGACCTCTACGACGCTGTCCTTCCTCAGGTGTCCAGTGTGTTAACATCTTTGCCCATCTCTCCGGGTGCATACTTGCTACGTGGCCTGCCCAGTCCCACTTCAGCCTGTCTGTTTTTTCTCCAACATCAGCTACTTGAGTTATGGACCTCAGGGTGGTGTTTCTAAAGCGATCTATTCGCTTAATACGGGTAGGTTAGGACGGGCAAGATGCACATGTCGACGAGTTTTCTTTTTCATGTCGACGAGTTTTCTTTTTAATGTAAGCGGAAGGCTTCCCTTCATATGTTCTTTCAAGACCCAGAAGGTCTTCCGAGCGTTTTGGAATCCTCTCGACTTCTTTGTCTTGCCTGTTATTGAACGATACTATCTGGCCCAAATAGGTATACTTACTCGTCGAAATATTGCAACGTGTACCCGTCTACTTTGACCCTACGCTTCGAGCTGTTGGTCATGATCTGGGTCTTGATCTATTCATTGAAAGTCCAACCTCAAGACTTGCCGTGCTCATATCTTGGAGCATTTCTTCGAGTTCTGAAGCTGATGTGGAGAACAGCATGATGTCATCGGCAAAGCGGAGGTTTGTAAGGTGTGAACCGCTAACATTTACGCTTCGTGACTGCCACGAGTCGGGCAGCTAGTTAAAAACCTCCTGCAGTGCGCTTGCTAATGGGTGAGAGTGGATCGCCCTGTTTGACACCTTTTTCTATGTTAGAACTTGGACCAGAAATGTGCAACTTAATGTAACGTATTTAATATAACTTAATTTATGCGCTATGATGTTATTAGCTAGTGCTACTTTGTTTAGTTATTAAAAGACACAAATATTGTTTTGATTAATTAGTTAGTGACTAACAAAAATATAATTTTGTTTTATAATAGAACAATGATAAAACTTACTATTAGACGAAGTTGCACGGTAAATGACGTCATAGTGGCACGGCATGTTAGGAGATATCAATAATTTTGAATAATTCAGCATCAAAATAGGTAGGATAGATTCCGTAAAAACGGCCAATTATGAGGATGTGTCGTCTCAGCATAGAATCTGAAACATGGAACCCAGAGTCTTTCTAAAAGACATCATGGCAGTCAGAGCCGAAAAAGGGGCATTTACAATAAAGCACAAAGTTTCCCACGTGTCTGATTGGAAAGAACTAAATTTTCTACAAGTAAAAATAACTAAAAACAAATGCTTTTCTAATTTTGCAAGCAAGGTTAATCGAGAGGAATAACAAAAGAACGGAAACATAGAATAATAGCAGACTTAGTACGTTTGATGACTGAAACCAGGAGAGGCTTTTGGTTAAGCTTATTTTTTTTATATATTTACAATTGTGTACTTTAACTAATAGAATAGAATAGAGTAGAATATTTATATATTTGCTCAGAATGTAGGTATTTACAATAAGGTGGTTACAATAGTATTAAAGAATCCTTTTACATTCTACCAGTATGGCATGCAAACATTGATGCAGTTCATCATCAAACGTACAAAAATTAACGTACAACTAAAACTAATATTAAGATATTTTAACATATGAATATATTTTTGAAATGTGTGTGTAGTACCGAAGTAGTTTACCGAAGACAGTTTCATAGTAGATCGGTGAGAAAGAAAAATAAAGTTTTGCAAGCTTCTATTAATTCATATTTGACATAAAATATAACACCTTTGTTTTTCTCATAGTAACAAATTACAAGTTTGTCGTTTTAAGCTTGTCTCTTACTAATGAAAACCGCAATAAATAAGAAACTTAATGCATCTTTGGCTAGGAAACAGTTCATTTAAAAATATTCATTGCTACTTAAAAACGCATCATGTTAGTTTCCTAACCATTAGTGCAATAAATAGGTTACTTATTGCGGTTATGACTAGTAAACATTCTTTCTAATTAGTAATAATACTTAACATTATAGTTTTTTTTTAATTTTAACGGGAATAAATGCAGGAACAAACATTAAGTATCACGTAATATTCTCTACATTGTTATATATCATGTAGTGAAAGTTTCAACTCGATACCATGTATAGTGATGGAGATACAAACAAAACAAAAAAAAAAACTTTAACCGCGTTTTTCTCGAAATCAGGTTTAACCTAGTTATTGCACTTTTCCTTAAGACGGCAGTGTATTACTCCTCATATTTATTAAAATTTGTACCTAACTGTACTAAATTGTTTCTAAAACATGATCAAAAAGGTGTGGTCATATTTCATTACTAGAAGGCATTTCCTTGTCACTTGTACTTTGAAAATGTTTCATTTTATTTCATGGCAACATCTGTCGAACATGAATTAAAAACGACATTTTAACTGAGCCCGCAAAAATAAAATCTAACAAAAATTGGATTTTGCTTGATTATTGGAATAGCTTTTGCTGGGTGGTTCAGGTGTGGTTAAAACCGATGCATTTGGTGAAATATCTTACAGAATAGGGTAATGGACACAGCAATCAACTGACGTACTTTTTACGAGCTGTCCAGAAAGCCACCTGTGACGACACGAATTTGTCAACTCAATGACTACTACTACTATATATTGATTACAAAACAACTAAAAATCTAATTTCACAGTTCATTGAATACTTTTTGGTTCGCAGGCCTAATGTTTGTTTATTAGGAGAAGATTATTCTTGGTCTTATACCTTATTGCTCAAATAATAAGCAATATTTTTGTATCTTAAATATATAATGTTGTGTATTTTACATACCTTTTATAATAATAATATAATAATATATAATTCTCGCAGGTATAACAGGAGAAGTTATTATCGACTCCAACGGCGACCGTGTGGCTTCCTACTCACTCCTAGACATGAATCCAAAGACTGGACAGTTTCAGGTCAGTGTCGTTTTTTATACATATATGATTTTATGTTTACACCTACATAAAGTTAGACAAATATCCTACATTAATTGGTTGTCAAATCAATACACTAATTTTGCAATGTTAGCATGGCCATTTATAATACTTTGGACAATTATGTATGTCAGGTGACAGTCCCTAATTTTTCAGAGAATTTTTAAGATGGTAATAATTATCATCATCTGCCTAGCCTTTTCCCAAACTATCTTGGGGTCGGCTTCCAGTCTAACCGGATGCAGCTGAGTACCAGCATTTACATGAAGCGTCAGCCTATCTGAGAGCAGCGGTGGCCCAGTGGTGGCTGCCCCGATTTACGAGCAGTAATCCGTGGGTTCGAACCCAGACAGGCGCATTACTTTTTGTAATTTATTTAATCACCGCTGCCCTCAAAAACATTGAATGAAAACATCGTGAGGAAACCGGCATGTCCTAGAACTAAAAATTCGAAGACAACATGGCATCTACCAACCCGCACTGGGCCGGCGTGGTAGATTAGAGCCCACTCCCTCTCATAGAAAGGAGGCCAGTGTCTCAGCAGTGGGAACATTATAGGCTGATGATGATGATGATTGCCTATCTGACCTCCACAACCCTCCCAATATGTAATAATAAATAATTATTCATTTGATGCAGATGCTAATTAAAATTAGCATCTTGTACGAGTTAGTCTTTTACAAATTTAAACTATGTAGAGTTCACGTTACTAGCTGTTGATCGCAAATTCGTTCGCGTAGAAATTTTGATGTGTATCTGAGAGAAAAAAAAGTAGTCTATGTGTTATTCCAGATTATAATCTATCTCTGTGCGAAACATCAGTCGTTCGGGCGTGATTGAGTAACTAACATCCACATATCTAAACTTTCGCATTTATAATAGTAGCAAGAAGTAAGATTTGTAACAATGTCTTTTTATATGCTGAACTGGGCCTATTTGGCGCAGCCGTGAGGAAAGACATTTTTTTTCTTTTTCTGTATATTTTAATTTATTTATTTTTATTTTGCGTTGTGTGTACAGTCACGGACTTTAATTGATGAGCCACTTTCGAACTTTCCAATTATCCAGTTTTATACATAGGGAGGCTAGGCGTAAATTTTTATGCTGGCTCGATAGTGGTATGCCGACGTCGGGACTTATTTTTGAAGAAATGCGTGAAGCTAGAAAAATGAGACTCAAATTAAAATGGATATTCTGGCTTCACAGCATTCTAAAAACGATTTTCGATCATTTTGGAAGCATACAAACAGACTTAAGGGCAAGCCTGGCCTTCCTGTTTGCGTCGATGGCGTGAGTGATGCTAGACAAATAGCTGACCTTTTTGTCGACCATTTCAGTGTGCAATCATCATTAGGCCCATCTAGGTCGATGCTCAATGTTGAGCCAGGGAAAGACCTAGGAGTTAATATAACTGCTAAAATGCTCTTGAACAAAATTAACGCAATGCGTCGAGGAAAATCTCCTGGTCATGACGGTCTCAGCATTGAGCATCTCCGATTTGCTGGTCCGCATTTGCCAAGAGTGTTGGCTATGCTTTTTACATTTTGTCTGGGTCATGCTTATATGCCGAGTGACATGATTAAAACAACAGTGGTGCCCATTGTCAAAAATAAGACTGGTGACATGGGCGATAAGAACAATTACAGGCCAATATCTCTTGCCACAGTCATCTCAAAAGTGTTTGACAGTGTGCTTAACGCTCAGCTTAAAACTCATATACGTGTTCACGATAACCAATTTGGTTTCAGCTCTGGGTTATCCACTGACAGCGCTATATTGAGTGTGAAGCACACTGTTAAGTACTACACGGATCGCCACACTCCAGTTTACGTATGTTTCCTGGATTTGAGCAAGGCTTTTGACTTGGTTTCCTACGACATTTTATGGAAAAAGATGGAAGATGTAAATTTGCCACCAGAGGTGACAAACACTCTAAAATACTGGTATGGAAATCAAGTCAATAGTGTGAGGTGGGCTGGTGCCCTGTCTAGGCCGTATGGGTTGGAGTGCGAGGTGAGGCAGGGGGGATTATGCTCGCCTACGTTATTCAACCTATACGTGAATGACCTGATTGGCGCACTTAGCAGCATGCGTGTCGGGTGTCATATTGACGGCGTGTGTTGTAATAACATTAGCTACGCCGACGACATGGTGCTGCTGAGCGCGTCAATCTGCGGGCTAAGGACACTCGTTGCCACTTGCGAGCAATATGCCAGACTACATGGTTTGACATATAATATGAAGAAAAGTGTAGTCATGGTCTTTGAAGCCAGTGGTAGATACACAGTGGTATACCCCTTGTGAGGGTAGACCGATTTAAATATCTGGGTCACTTATTGACCACTGACCTCAAAGACGATTAGAATATTGATAGGGAGCGGAGGGCGCTGTGTGTCAGAGCTAACATGATTGCCTGCAGATTTAGGCGTGCTTCTAAGGAGGTCAAGCGCACTATATTTAGTGCGTACTGCACGTCTTTTTACGCGTGTAGTCTGTGGGTTAATTATACTCAAAAATCATACAGCGCCCTTCGCGTCCAATACAATAACGCATTCAGGGTGCTGATGGGGTTGCCCCGATACTGCAGCGCATCAGGGATGTTTGCTGAAGCTCATGTGGACTGTTTCTACTCGGTGATGCGGAAACGGTGCGCATCCTTGGTTCGCAGGGTGCGGGGCAGCGCCAACAGCATCCTATCTATGATAGCGAGCAGGCTTGACTGCGAATTTGTGAACCATTGCTGCAAGGTTTCGGCTGGGCCTGTCACCTTGCAGCAGTGATGTCACAATCTGCTTTTGTCTTGTTTTAATTCTTGTAAGTGTATTACTATCATAGTTTGTAAGTACATTGTTACTAACACTATGAGTCTTGTTACTTGAAATAAATGTATAATAATAATAATTATACATTCACGAGATTACACGATTTAACACGAACTCAAACCGCATGCTCGTAAACAAGACGTCATATTACTATTAATCGGAAATAGTCTTATTCAAAGAGGTTGAAGAATGATTAGTAAGTTCTCAATGAAAAAACCAACCTATGTTTTTCCAACCTATTTCTTACTGACATCCTTTGAATTAGAGATCATTAAATACTCTTTATTTCTGAAAACCTTGGATAGGTTTTCAGACAGTTGAAGTGTCGATGTCACAGACGATTATTTCAAATTTTGGTGAATCGCTTAATTGTCATGAACGTCACCTTGGACGCCATGCGTTCGCATAAAATCGTGGGATCGAGTTTTTCCGATGTTGTATAATTTCTCCGTAGGCTAAGCGTTACCATGGCTACGTTAAAACAAATTGTCGCTAGGTAATGGTTGCTAGACCTGAAATTGGCCGACTTTGGGTAGACACTCTGCACTATGTACGAATATAGCCGACTAAACCCGATATGCATTACACGGGTAAAATACGAACAGTGGCAAGTGGCTTATCAAGTCCACGACTGTACTTGTGACATGTCATCATTCTCTTGCCCTTATCCCATGTGTCAATAAATTTGTTTTCTATCTTTCTTCATTCGTAAATTTGTTTTTTTGTCTACACCTGATTTTATTAAAGAACTAACGTAATAATGACTGACGCGCTCAGTGGTCCTTTGATTCGGCTATTTCATTCATTTACAAATAAAAGTTCTAGGTAACTGACAAAGCAGAAAGATGTAATCTTGCTTTTGCTCAGAAAAACTTATATTTACTTAACCTTCTATTCCTTGGGGAAATTTTGCAGTGTAAGTTGCAAAAAAAATAACGTAACATTTATGCGGTCATATCCGTTTTTTCAGAGAAAAAACACTAATGTTTGTCTTAAATTATGGCACTGAAATGATCATAAACAAATGATTGTAAACTGACATGGTAGGGACCATGTCAGTTTATAATCATTTGTTTCACCACTATACACTACACCACTATCAATAACACTTTCTAAACTAATTTTTTTTTTGCCGTTATCATTGTTTGTTGTTGGACAAAAGCGGTTGCTAGATCATTTATTTTAACATGTACACAGTGATTATTATTGATTAAAACTTGAGGCCGAACTTAAAAAGTTTTTAAAATGTCCATTTCATCACTATAATCAATAATAACTGTGCTATCAGAAAAGACTCAGTTTTTTTCAAATGTATCCACTGTTTCTTGGAATGGACCAATAATTAGGTAGGTACTAGTATCTACAGGGTTTTCCAGAAGCCTAGGCCTACCTTCATTACAAAAATATGGTGGTTATTTGTTTACTTTTAATAATAAATATCCACCACAATATTACCAACAATGGAATAAGGAAATATCAAGTTGGAGGCATAAGACGGTCACCATCCTAATGTTCAGAGATATATATATATACATATTATATATATTATATAAGGTCGTTTCATATCCAGACCCATAACGACACGAGTTAATACGAGTATGTGACTTGTATACCAAATACGGGAGAGAGGTCAACAGAAGTTTAACTTGTTGGCGCTTTCGTTCCTAATTACTTTCATATTTCGCATGCATTTAAATTTTCCCCCAAGATAAGTTCATTTCATAAAGATTGTATTAAATTTGCATTTAAATAGCCTTGTCACGCCTGTCTAGACTTGCTTAATATGATTTTTAGTGCTACGTGGTAAACTCGGTAGAAATTATTACAGTTTTTATTGGAACCGGGGATCTTTTTGAGGGAGAAATGTTATATTCAGGTACATTATTTAAGATTTATCGTTAGAACTGTCAAATTATCCATTAAATTCAAATATCAAATCAATTTTCGGTTTGATACACCGCTATTACTAACTATTTATTTTGATGAAATAAATTAAGTGCTGTCGTCACAGCTCCTACTATTTAAAATAAATCTTATACATCTGTTTAACTTATTCAAACTTCTGTGCTATTCCCATAGTGGTAGCTGTTGACCAGGAATGTCGAATTGTTGAGGTTTTCGTTGCTAGATTAAAATACTCCGAATTAAACAGTTTGGTACGGATAAATAAATGCTTTTAAACGAGTACCGATAGCAGTATCGGGAACAAGTTTTTAGGAAATTAAGTTTTAAGAACATGTTACGTCTTTTTAGCAAGTTCATTAGATCCCAGTTTTGAGATTCTTTATCGTTATGTAAATTTATTGTATTTATAAAAAATGATTAAACAAAATGCTAACGGAAACATTACAAAATTCTCAAAAAGTTTGTCCGGATTTGAAACACTTTCGAGTGATCTTATAACTACACACATCAAAAGTGTCTAGGGATCAACATATATTTTTGCAATAACTTTTCTCCTGATTGATATTAATTAAAATTTTCTTTAAGGATTCATCAAATAAAGTGTTTTCGTTTGTCACAGTAACGATAAACCAAGTCACCTTTGCATTAATAAAGAAATTTGCCATTTTCTAATAAAGGGATTTTTGACATTTGAACCACTAACATTAAAGTTCGAAAAAAAGACTGAAATAACAGTTTTCTTTAAAATTTTATTGGGTAACTTAAACAATTAATAATCCGTGTTTCTACCGCGAACACTAACAACACAAGAACATCGGTTTGGCATACTCAAAATGAGTTCATCCAAATCACGCTGTGGAATGGCCGCCCATGTTCGTTGCAACAACAAAAAAAGGTCTTCTTGCGACTGGATACCCTCCATATTCGGCAGAGCTCTTCTCTGTAGCATATCCCATGCATGCTCAATCGGGTTCAAGTCTGGCGACTGAGCAGGCCAGGGCAGGACATTGATGTTAGCTGCGGCGAGAGTCTGTCTTACAACTCTTGCGGTGTGCGGTCGTGCATTATCATGCATTAACTGAAATAAGGGACCGATTTGCACTTGTAGAGGAACGATGACGTCTGATACAATCGTCTCAGCATAAATTTGAGCGTTGAGGTTGCCTCTGATCCAAATCAACTCAGTTCTTCCGCCGATCCAAATACCCGCCCATACCATGATGGTTCCACCACTATAAGGATGGACTTCCTGGCAGGATTTTAATCGCTGTTGGCGTCCAGGGGTTCTCCAGTGTCGTATACGTCTTGTATCCGGTCTCATACCAAAACGAGACTCATCAGAAAAGCACACGAAACGCCATTGTTCTTCTGCCCAATTTCTGTGTTCAAGAGCCCATTGATATCGAATCCTACGATTGTGCATTGCTATAGGTGGTACCCGTAGCGGTCTTCGGGAATGAAGGTTCACTTCATGCAAGCGGTTTCTGACTGTTTGGTCGCTAATTAAGTTCCCTGAAGAGTGATGAAGCCTCACGGCTAACATCATGGCGGTTATTGTTGGAGCTCTTCGAGTTAAGATTTGAATGTATCGGTCTTGTCTCCGTGTGGTGCAGCGATACCGTCCTCCATGGCGCTCAGCCACGGTACCAGTGCTTCGGTAACGTGTCCAAAGTCGACTGATAACACTCTGACTTGTATTCAGAGCTAAAGCCACAGTACGTTGCCGGGAACCAGCTTCTATCATTCCCACGGCTCTGAGCATTTCTTCCCTGCTTAAATGACGTCGCCGCTCCATAATAACGTTGGTTTTAATCAGTAGTAGGGAAACAGTAGCACTAATAATGTCTTCAATGCGTTGTATGTTTTTATAGGGAAAATATTGACAGCTGATTTTCATCTTTTACTCGAATTTGATTCACAGTTCCTGATTCAAATTATGAAATGCACCAAAAAGGATCCATATAAATTTATAAAATCATAAATTTATTACAAAGCCACATCTCAATCTCAAGAAATCCGCATAAAAATGCTTGATCCCTAGACACTTTTGATGTGTGTATTATACATAATTATCTATTGTAACTAGTTGATATAGTTAATACATAATTTGTAAGCAAATAAAATTGTTGAGACAAAAAGGGGTCAGTGATAAATAAATATCACAACACGACGGGGTGGCACGGGTCAGGTAGCCAGCAGTTCCTAATAAGTACCTGATTACATTTTGTACCTACATCAGTCAATAGCCTGGAATTCTGACAACCAGTCTTACCAAGGGATATCGTATGAACCAGTACTAACTGGGCTATGGACGGTCAGATAGGCAGTCTTTTCATGTAAAACACTGGTATTCAGCTACATTGGGTTAGACTGGAAGCCGACGCTGACATTGTTGGGAAAAGTCTAGGCAGATTTTATTTATTTAAAAAAACACATACTCTATCCTTACAGGGTTACCTAATGCAATAGTGCAGTTATGGTTATAATAAATAAAACTAAAAACGTAATACAGATACACATAAATCTTAAACTAATAATTATAGGAATAATTATGAACAAACAAGCGAAATTTCACAAAATGCTGCCCGTGTGAATTCACTCAGAGTACAATTGAAGCAGTCAATCTGTTGTGACACCAGATGTTTTCATTGTGTATCTAGATTATTGTAGGTACATAATTACTTTGAATAGTTTTATAAACTTTGGTATCAAGTGCTTTTTCCATTTTAACAAACTCCTCTAGAAATTTACTCCTTTAAAAATAGCAATAAAAGAATATCCCGGAATCTTTCATTTTCGGAAACCCACGCTCAAAATCAGGTTTCGCTAAAAATAACTTTCCCTTTTCAAACGACTCATAAAGATACAATAATAAACTTACAGGGTTGAACGTTTTGTGGGCTGTTTACCTTTGGTCAACGCACTGTTACAGGTTTAATTTTAAACTGTTTTGTAAGGGGCCATTGAAACCCCTTGTAGTTATAAAAAGGGTTTTCGTTTATGTAAACTTAAGTCGGGACCCTCTTTTGTCTACCGGAAGAAGAGAGAAACTCTGAATTTTAATTATTTCATTATTTCAAAACACTGTCGAGGTAACACTTTGTTGATCCAGTGGTCGCTAGTGCGACTGTTGAGAATGAAGGGTTTTCTATTATGAACTTCGCAGTAGTAATCACGGATTCTAAATTTGTACCCGGTTGATGGCAATACCTAAATTATGTTTATGGCGCATGCGGTGCTAACCTGTAAAAAATTATTACACTAACCTTAGATTGAGATCAGCGGTGGCTGAGTGGTGGCAGCCCCGACTTACGAGGAGTAAGCCGTGGGTTTGAACACAGGCAGGCGCTGCCCTCAAATCAGCATGTTCTAGAACTAAAAATTCGAAGACATGTGACATCTACCAACCTGCACTGGGCCCGCGTGGTGGATTACAGTCCATTCCCTCTCAAAAAGAGAAGGCCTCTGTCCCAGCAGTGGGAACATTATAGACTTTATGATGATGAACTTTAGATTGTGGTAGATTGTTACTTTAAATTGTTAAAGTCTAAGCAATTGTTGGTTTTCCAATAAAGGAAAATAAAAATAATAGGCTAGCCCCCATTGCATAAGACTTAACCATGTCTATGTGGGTGTACTATAAGGTACATTATCTGACTAACACTAAAAGATAGCAGGCGTGACGTTTATGATACTATCCAGAATATTATAAACCTTGAATATAGAATTAGGCATTTTTATACAAAACATCAAAATTTACGCAGGCTCGGCTGATTAGATTACTTTTTCAGCATAAAAATCTCATAAAGGGAGAAATACGCAAGATTCACAAAAGAAGCCTAGATCCAATTGTCGGTACATCAAATTCCGAATAACGAGTATGTCGGTTTTTTTTTGTTTTATTATAATGTGAAGAGTATGTTCGAAATCTCTGAATGTTACGTAACTCGTAGCACGCACCCTGTTAAATATGCCAACCCCTTGTCAGCAGTATCTTTCAAAGGAAAATAAGGAAAGACGGGTCTTTTGAATTACAAATGCCTAACCTATTACCGTTACTAACCCAGCTGCAGTTACTACATATTAATAATAATCATCATCATCATCATTTCAGCCAAAAGACGTCCACTGCTGGACATAGGCCACCCCCAACGCCACATTGACATAAGGTTTTGCCATTATCACCACGCTTGGCAGGCGGATTGGCGATCGCAGTACGGTTGTTACAAAAGCACAGAGAACGCTGCTGCCCATTCTCTGGCAAGTCCCTTAGTCGCCTCTTACGACACCCACGGGAAGATATGGGATGGTGCTATTCTTTACGTCCGACACCACACAGAACATACATACATACATAATAATATTAGTCTTGGGACTGCCTCGTTGGTCTGGAGATGTCAAGAGCGACTACTGAACAAGAGGTTTTGGGTTTGAAACCCAGTTCGGGCAAAGTGTCATTGAAACTTTCCATTAAGAATTTCTCAGTAGCAGCCACGGAGTCTGGATTTGTGCCCGGTTAATGGCAATAGGCTCGCCCGGTTGATGGCAATAGGCTCGCCCCCTATTACATGGGACTTAAACATAACTGGGGAAATGTGGGTGTACTACTAGGTTCACCTCTGTTCATACACGCACTCCGGATGCGGTTATTTCAGGCATATCCTAAAGGCAGCAACATTAATGTACAGAACCAATTGTTTTTTGCTAGCTTGAACTGTCCCACTCTTGGGCAAAGGCCTCCCCCTGCTCCTTCCACTTCACTGAACCACTTTATCGAAAGAAAATATTAGGCGTTAAGATTTACAGCCACCCGATCGTAACGTTCTCAGATGCGTGTCGCATCCATCTTGCGGCCTAACCTAAAACTCTACGTATGTTAAAATATTTATAACTACGTGTAGCTTCTTACTACGATTGCCCGCGCGTAAAAAAAACACTTTCTATTGCTCTCGGCAATAATGCGGCTTTCCATTCGTGAAAAAAGAAATTAAAATGGGATGTGTAGTTTCAGTGATTACAAACTTACTACATCAATCGTTACCCCTTTACAATCTATTACTATTTACTAATAATAAAGCTGAAGAGTTTGTATGTTTGATTGCTTGATTTGAAAAATTCTTTCAGTATTAGATACCCCATTTATTGAAACAAGCTATAGGCTATATATCATCACGCTACGAGTAATAGGAGTAATAGGAGCAGCAACGAAAAATGTTGCGAAAACGGGGAAAATGTGACACGCAGACGAAGTTGTGCGGGACAACTAGTATTAGTATACATTTACTACATAGGTACTTGTTTAATGCCTATTGTTCGTGGTTAGTGAATACTTACTTAAACAAAGTGGATATGGATAATATGCGTATTGTGTAGATCCCAACAAGTTCTTTGTCTTACTCCTATTTTTGGTAATCTTAATGGTCGGGTTATTTTTTATGGAATTCATGAGTCTAACAACCTATGTTGAACTCTTTTTGTTGATTTTAGACAGCTATAAATTTATGTTATATTAACTGTAAAAAAAAGATGGTTTGCAAAAAATACTGCGGTGCAAAAATATCTTGGCCTGAGTTTGTTTAAATGCGCGGTTCACTGAAAAGCGTATCAAATACAAAACCTAAGTAACCAGAGAATATCTTTGCGGTATAAAAGACCTGGACAAACCTTTATAAACTCAGAGAGAGCGTTTGTGTGCACAGATGTATGTCTAAGAAGCATTTGAAAGGATTCTGAACTGTTTGTATGATCATCTAATGCATGTCTTGGAAACCGATAAACATAAACAGCAACATTTCCTTGGAAAAATCTTCAGTTACTAATCCTTTGGCCTGCCTAATCGCCTGGCATTTTTTTTTTTCGAAAGTGTCTCTTTTTTTGTTACCTAATAGCTAGCGTCTATAACAGCAAGTATTCTATGAGATGCCAGCTATTGATTGATATATGATTGCGCAGTTATTATTTAAAAAATAAAAACTCGTTCATGATTCTAAAACCAAGCAGTTGCAGACTGTGCGATGATTGTCATTGAAAGAGTCGATGAATAAATTTAAGTACACCGTAAAATTAACCACTCTTCATGCAAATGCCACTAATTTGTTTTGTCACTAAAAAAGGAAAATCTGAGACTATCGTTAATGGTTAAAGGTATTTTCCTTGTATACATACATTTGGATTTTATGGTCACTAAGTAGATGAAGGTTAAAGCTATTTGTATATGGATTCCGTTAGTAATGGTTACTTATGCCAACTAGCGTGTTTTATTTGCAGTTTTGCCAACAAACGCATTTGTCTTTCGTTCCAGCTGTAAAGATTATTTTTCAGGCAAAATTCCTGAACATTTGAAGTAATAAATAACACGAAAGACCAAGGCAGAATTAAAGGAACAACTCCAAAACGTTGACTTTAATCCAATTCCGCATTATTTCAAAGAAGCAGTAAAGAAAGACAGATGTGCTTAATTCTGAAAGTTACGAGTGAAATCACGAGACTTAGATGTAAAACAAAAAGTACATTTGTGGGGAAACTAAGCAACGTATGGCTTTAACTTTTAGAAATAATTATGACGAATGCTTTTGTGGTACTCAAAGTTAAGCCATAACCTCTTTTGTTGAAGAACCGCTAAGGCTGCAGGATGAAGCAACTAAATTAAGTCGTAGAATTAAAACACAAAAAAAAAGCAATTTATACCAATTGAAACATTTTTATCTATCCCATTAAAATATACCACGAGGGCTGGTTCGTGGTGGCACGGGAAAAGACCTCATGGAAGGAATTGGGGAAAATATTTGTCCAGCAGTGAGACAGTACAGGCTTATAAACATATCCCATTTACATATAATATTAGGGATTACTCATCGCACAACTGAAGACCTGGCACTCTTTTCTGGCCATCCCAGACCCGGGCAAAGCCGCGGCCACAAGCTTTTTTAACACTAAATAGTCTTGCGTTTGGCCGCAACTAGCCTGATGTGAAGCGATGATGTGGCCTGGGGAGGAGCACTCTTGCCTAGAAGAACCGATAAAGAAGAAAGCTAGTTTTATAACCCATGGGAAAAACGGCAATGAGGTTGGGGAAAAAGTTTCTTCGCATTTTTTAAGAAAATTCATAACATTTTTTAATATAGTTTATTTACATTTAACTAAAGTATGTAGGTACCATTTTGTTCGATAACTTTTTGCCATCTTGTAGGTAGGGACATAATCCCATTGCTATAACTTGGGACTTTTGGTCAAAATACCGCGACAAGTGGTTTTGGCAGTCCTCTCGTGATGTTAACCTGACACTGCCTAAAGAATTCTGAAGAGACCGAAACAGGTGGAAATCTGAACGTGCAAGGTCAGGACTATACGGCGGCTGCATTAACACCTCCCAGTCAAACTCTCTTAATTTTTGCTGAGTGGTTAAAGATGTGTGAGGTCTAGCGTTATCATGATGAAAAACCACACCCCTTCTGTTGATTAATTCCGGCCGCTTTCTCTCAACTTCTTGCTTTAATCTCATCAGTTGTTCGCAGTAGAGCTCAGAATCGATGGTCCTGCCTGGTGGTAACAGCTCATAATGAATAATACCCTTCCAATCCCACCACACACACAGCATCACCTTGTTGCGAGTTAACCCAGGTTTCACCACAGTCTGTGAGGCCTGACCGGCCTTTGACCACGACCTTTTTTGCACGTTCTTGTCGTACGTGATCCACTTTTAATCACCAGTTATCAGATTCTTCAAAAATGGTTCGGTTTCATTACGTCGTAAAAAAGAATCAGAAATGAGTACACGGTTCATTACGTTTCTTTCAGTGAGCTCGTGAGGTACCCAAATATCGAGCTTTTTTGTGTACCCAGTTTTTTATAAATGCACTAAAACTGTTTTGTGGCCAATTCCCAGTTCATCAGCTACGTCGTAACGGCCGATCTTGCTCCACTTTTTCAAAAATGGCATCCATTTTATCCGTAATAGGGCGACCAGAGCGACGTGCATCTTTGACATCAAAATTTCCGGATTGAAAACGCTTAAACCAAATTTGTGCTACTTTCACAGACACTGCACTAGGTCCATAAACATCGTAATTTTTTTTTGCTTGGCTTGCGTTACATTTTTACCTTTTTTGTAGTAAAATTTTAAAATGTATCGAATTTCTTCATTAGATTCACTCATCTTGACGGTACGAAAAACAAATGAAATCACACATTTTCCTAATTTGAATTTGGAATTATGTTCTTTAAAATTTAAACTTTCAATGATACCAAAACCAGCCAGATACAAATAGTATAGCCACAGAGGTTTTATTACAAGTTCATACATACTATAATGCGAAAAGACTTTTTCCCCAACCTAATATATGGCAACAGTAGCGTCGTGTGGTTTCCCATGGGATAGGCAGAAACCACAAGACGCCACCTAATACGATCCTTACAAACTATTTTGCCTAATAGCTTAGGCGTATTCAAATCCTACTAATATTATAAATGCAAAAGTTTGTGAGTATGTATGGATATTTGTTATTGTCCACGCAAAAACTTCTTAATAGTCTGGATGAAATTAGACACAAGGTTAGTATTAATGGTCCGGAATAGCACATAGGATACTTTTTATCCCGATAGTACGAGCCCGTGGGACAATCACCGAACAAAACGAAGGCGAAGCCGTAGACATAAGCTAGTAAATAATACAGTGATTGATGACAATTTATTACAGACTAGAACTTGTATAGAGAAATTATCTTTTACGGAAATGTACTCAGTCTCTGATCCGAATATAGCCTACAATGCTTTCATTGATTTGTTTAAGTTATTTTATGATCTTTGCTTTCCATTTAAATATATCGCCATTAATAATCACCGTAAAGCTAACTGGATAACGCGAGGGATCAAGGCCTGTAGTATTAAAAAACGTGATCTTTTATGGCAATACAGAAAAAAACCCAGCCAGGTAAATAAAACTAAACTGACACAATTTTCAAAAAGATACAAAAAAGTAATAAAATTAACCCAGCGCGCACAAAATAATCATTTAATTAATACGTCGGTTAATAAGAGTAGATCGGCATGGAATATTATAAACGAACCTAAACAAAATTTACCAAGTGATACTTTAACTAGCATTAAAATAAATGGCAAAACAATAACTGACCCCTGTGAAATATCGAATGCTTTTAATAATTATTTCATCGATAAAATAGTACCTAAGGATGATTCACTCAATATGCAGTATAAATTTTATATGTCGTCCAAGCAAAAGTCTATGTTTTTAAAACCATGCTTGCCATATGATGTATTGCAGATTATTAGGAGTTTAAAAAATACGAATAGTGTCGGTTATGATGGCATATCAACTAAAGTCTTGAAATATATAGCTATGAATATTTCTGCTCATCTTTCCTATCTGATAAATCTATGTATTGAAGCTGGAATCTACCCTGAAAAATTAAAAACTTCTATCATAAAACCAATTTTCAAAAAAGATAATAGAGAATGTCTAGAAAACTATAGACCTATTGCCTTAGTTCCAGTTATTTCCAAAATATTTGAAAAATATATTTACAAAGAACTTAATAACTATTTAGAAAATAACAATATTCTAGCAAAAGAACAAAAAGGTTTTAGACACAATAAATCTATAAATATGGCCATATATGACTTTCTGAATTTTGTTATGGTTAATGTTGACAAAAGAATACCTGTCTGCTCTATCTTTATGGATATGACACAGGCTTTTGATTATGTCAAACATGATATATTGATTGGCAAACTTAATGAATATGGAATAAGAGGTAATGTACTGAAATTATTTGAATCATACCTCAAAGGCCGTCACCAATACACTGAATTGACTAGAGTGAATATCCTAACAAAAAAAGAAGAAACCTTTAGATCATGTGAACGTCAACTAAACTACGGTGTTCCTCAAGGAACCGTTTTGGGGCCACCACTTTTTATATTGTACATTAATGACTTACCCAATGCCACTGAAAATCCTATAGCTCTTTTTGCAGATGACAGTACAGTAACTATAAAATGTAAAGACATAAATACTTTTGAAGATGACATAAATAACACATTGAGCTCTGTTATGGATTGGCTTAATATTAATAATCTGAAAGCCAACTTAAGTAAAACCAAATTAATGTACTTTAGACAGCGTTTACCAGCACCAAATAACCTAAATGTCAATTTTGACATGCAAACAATAGAGGAAGTAGACAATTGTAAATTTTTAGGCTTATATATTGATGACAAAATGACCTGGAAACCGCATATTCAACAGCTATGCAAGCGAGTTAGCAAATCTGCCTATGCCTTACATACACTTGCAAGCAAAATAAACTCCAGTGCCCTTTTAATTGCGTATCATGGGCTAGTGGCATCTGTTCTCAGATATGGCATAATTTTTTGGGGGAATTCCACCGACAAAGATCTCGTTTTTAAGGCACAGAAACGATGCATTCGGGCTATGTTTGGTTTAAAATCAACGGAGAGCTGTGTGCCTTTCTTTAAAAAGCATGGTATCCTTCCATTACCGTCACTATACATATTTGAAGTAGCAGTTTTTGTTAAACAAAATCCTCATTTATTTACTTTAGCATCTATAGCTTTCAATCGGACCCAAAGGGACGAAAGTCGTCTGTACGTTCCAAAAGCCAATACTGCCTTGATGTATAAAAGTATCTTTCACATGGCAACAGTTCTGTTTAATAAATTGCCAAAAGAGCTAAAAAAACTACACATTAACTTATTTAAACAAAAACTGAGAAGTTTGCTTTGTCAAAAATGTTATTATTGTGTATCGGATTTTTTATCAGATAAATTTTGACATGTAAATGTAATTTTTGTAATGTAATTTGCTTTTTTGACTATATTGTAATCAATCATCATTATTTATCTAAATCTGAATTATATTTGACATTTACCTAAAAAAATGTTTTGAAAATTATCCAACAAATTATTTTGACATTTATCTAACAAATTATTTTGACATCTACCCATCAAATTATTTTGACTTCTGTTCCTTTAGTAATCAAAGAATACAATCATTTATGTAGTTAATTTGTATTTCAGTATGAGTAAGCTCTTTATTTGCATGTAAAAATTGTAATTAATTATTTTTGTATGCCTACAATAGGCTGATCATAGCGCACATTAACCTTAAACATGTCCAACCACTGTACCTACCTATGTATCACAAATAAAGTATATCTGTATCTGTATCTGTATCTGTACTATATTCTCTCAGGAAAACTCTATGCTAATTGGGAAATCCGTGTTAATCATGCCTGAAACTTATTTGCGTAGCGTAATATAATTTTTCGAATATTATGGGATAATACATTAATTAACACGGTTCATCAGACAATTTAATTATATATTGTATTAATTGAATACATTTTAATAAAATAGTAGGTAATGTTGCTGATGGGTTAACGAGTAAACATCATCATCATTTCAGCCGAAAGACGTCCACTGGTGGACATAAGCCTCCCCCAAGAAGGGGGGTTTTGCCATAATCGCCACGCTTGGCAGGCGGGTTGGCGATCGCAGTAAGGCTGTTACAAAAGCACAGAGAACGCTGCTGCCCATTCTCTGCTAAGTCCCTTAGTCGCCTCTTACGACACCCACAGGAAGACATGGGATGATGCTATTCTTTACGTCCGACACCATACAGAACACGAGTAAACGTGTAATGTATAATAAATAAACGCAGGGAGAATTTGAACGATAAAAAAATAAACATATTCGTTTCGTTCACGATATTTACTTATTTATAAGACCTGATGTGTTGGATGATATAGAATAGAATGTATTATACTTTTATCGTACCTCAGAATTGAAACACGGATGTTTTAGTTACAATGGCGGTCTAATAAGGCGATATAATTTAAACATATAATCCATAGAATCGTTTTATTTTCGACTCAAAAATCGTTCAAATTTACGTTACCTGGCTAAGGTATGACAATAGAACTTAAACTTTATGTAATTGTATTTAAACAGTGTCCAAATTTAGGGTATTTGTCGAAAAACGGTTGTCGAAAATCGAATGCGATATTCGACGAAAAGCTAATTCGACAGCATAGATACACTTCAATTTCAAAATGAGTGTAATAACCGTATCAAAGTAGTTAATGTGGCCTGGGCAGCTTGTTTCTAGGTTTGCAGCATTATCACGCTGTTTATTGATTCGGCTGAATAAAAACTATTCTGTTCGCGTAAGTCGACCTCATTTCTAATTAAATTTATTTTTCTTATTTCCGTTCAAATTTAAAAAGTATGATGATTCCTTTGGATGTCAAGTAAAAAAATTTTCTCGTCAATTGGCGACGAATCTTTGGCAGTATACATGATATTCCGTTTCTAAGAAAAATACCAAAATTATTGTGATTGAAACCGATTACTCTGGGAAGACTGTTTGAACTTTGTACCTATTATAAGCGCCGTACTAAATAGTCGGTAGCATTAAGTGCGTTTTTTACAAAGAACCGATTCGCTCAGAATCGGTTCAAGTATTATGTATCTAACTGTGGACTGATGTCCCGAGTGCCATCAACGCCGCGACTCGATTCCGACTGGGTTCAGGAAGCGTATGCTAACAGCTAGCTTACGAGCTAAGACCCAGAGCAACGGCTAGCTTACGAGCGAAGACCCAGAGCTACAGGGGGACATCTCACGGTGTCCAGTTACCAAACAAATTTTGTTCTAATCCACTTTTTTATAATTTATAGCAATAGTGTAGTTTTTTGTACCATCATCTTATATTTTTAAGCTATTCGTGTCAAAAGGTCGCGCAATGTACTTTTTCCGGTGTCGTATTTAAGCACGGATACAATTTGATCGCGCCTAGAGCCGAATAGGTGTTGCAACCCCTTCTCACCTTCTGGCTTTAATTTTCAAAATCACAGATCTATTACTATTCTAGACAATCCATATCGCAACTTTTCTTAAATTCACATATTATATCGCCAATTCCTTTTTTTCCCTTTGATTCTTTTTAATTTTATATAAAAACATTTGTATTAGGTTTTTTTTTATATCGGATAAATTATACGTATTAATCATGTAGTGACGATTTTTATTTTCATTTACGCTACAGTTTCCATTATCAAAGCATACTTATCTACAGCAAAGTGTACTTTGCTGGTTAATACTACTAGTAGTATTATTTTGTCCGGTTTGTCTTATAAATCGACAGACATTCTCGGTAATTGGTGGTTGGGCCGACCTCCATCACAAGGGATAAACACTGGCTTTATTTGGGCCAATGACAGCGTTTACTTAGACCCACGTTCTGCTGTAAATTAAGGGTAGGTAAAGCGAAATATTGACGACTTCAAGCAATAAAATTGTCTTAGTCATGATAAATATAGAAGACAAGAAAGAAAATAGCACGAATACTGAAAAAAGGTGCAAGTATCAAATTGCGTCTTGGCGGAATTCGACCTATAAATTAAAAGCTACAACCATTCATTATCCAACAAAAATTGCAACTCCACTTTCACAACAGTATTTCCACACGAACGAGGTTTTACTAAAATAGCGTAAAATCGAAACAGTCGAATTTCTTCCGTTCGTACTTGAGGCATGTTTGAAGCTAAAATTCTGCTGTTGACAAATTTTCAAGTTAAAGTAAGGTACAAGTTTAAAAGTCAAAGTTGTATGTTACATACGTCTCAAGTGTTAAGTGTCGTGTCAATATTGTATGGATATTTGGTACTATGTATTGATCGAGACAGACGTAACTGGATGAAGCGATACCCAGCCTCTGCAACATAAAGCTATTCTCCAAAGAAAGATGAATAATATGGCTCGTCCCAAATCGTTGGGTTCTTTACAGACTCAAATATCACGTACAGCAACCCCAATTAGGACCCATATACTTTGTTCATGCTTAGAATCGTGAATACCGAGACTGGGAGTGATTTATGTAAGTATATCTTCCCTGGGCCGTAAGACGCACATGCGGCTCTTAACGCACCAAGCACAAGTAAAGGTACTTGTGCTTGGTGCCTTATTACTATAATTGGATCTCAAAAGGATGTAACACCCAAAAAATCAAAGTATTTCAGCATCATTTAAATCAGTCCACAAAAATCAATCTTGAACAAGTCGCCTAGGGGAAAAAAAGCCTGAATTGTGAGCAAAGAAAAAAACCGACCAAGTGCGAGTCGGGCTCGCGCACGAAGGGTTCCGTACCATTATTTACAAAAACGAAAAAAAAAAACTTTTTTGTATGGGAGCCCCCCTTAAAAATTTTTTTTTCTGTTTTTATTATTTGTTCTTATAGCATCAACAGAAATACACAATCTGTAGAAATTTCAACTCGCTAACTATCACGGTTCATGTCACCAGGCGTGACAGACGGACGGACGGACAGCGAAGTCTCAGTAATAGGGTCCCGTTTGACCCTTTGGGTACAGAACCCTAAAAACAAAAACGAGCCTACCTACATCGAAACATAACGAGCTCTCTGCCTGACAGCGGAGAAAATAAGTAACCAAGCTAAGATCGTAGAAAAGGGTGATATGCTATACGAAATTCAGGACTATGTTATGTTCACCGCGAAGCCTTTGTACGATGAAGCGATCTAAGGCGACAAAATATTAAATATGCTGACCTTAGGCTTTCATAATCGTGCCTACTAGGGCTGCGGGACTGTTCGAAAGAGACACTGTGGCCCTAGAACACAAAGGGCTAAGAAAGCACATGCATGGGTTTTAGTCAGTACAAGTCTGATACTCCCTTCCGCTCCGCCCAGAGCAGGAGAGGTCATTTGATGAAATCCCCCCCCCCCACCCGTAAAAAAAATGCTTTCGTTAACAAAGTAACCTCAAGAACTTATATCAAGATTTATTACCGATTCTCGTGATTTAGGCACAATTTTGAGCCAAACCGTCTCAATATAAAGTAAAGCCAAGATTGGATGCGAGGATCCAGTTGCATACTGAATGTGGTCATCAGGATCATAATGAAACGGCAGACTGATCTAATCAAAGAGCCTTAATAATTCAGACTAACTAACAACTGCTAATGATATGTATCGTGTTTCGGAGAATTTATTATGTACAATTCATCTAACCTTGTCTGTCTGTTTATCTGTCCGCGTCTGAGTCTGTCTATCTGTTACCTATTCGCACCATAACGACTGAAAGAATTTGGATGAATTTTGCCACACGGTTAAACCATGAGTTGGGTGAGAACATATAATATTCTTTAAATAGTATGTAAGCCATGTAATAATTACTGGCTTCAAAGTGGGCGGGAGCCGCAGGCGACAAATTCTACCTGATAAAAAAATAACCTTTGCACATCACTTTTGTGTCTATGATCGAAGGGCAGACAGATCTGATTAAGGGAGGGAGAATTAGAGTCTTTGGCAGAGTTCTTTCTATATTTACGCCGTTTCTTAAAGGCAGGTGTGTAGAATGATGTTAAGTGTCGGTTGGCATCATCGCTAAAATATTTAAGTGCCAGACTTTTCACAAATATCGTGTTGATATCTGTTATCAATCGTTTCCTACTACTTTTAATATCTTACTAGCTCATGCCCGTGGCCACGCCCGTGTTGTTTTCGGTAAATGTCTCAATTTACTACTGGCTAAAAAAGTATCATTATGTGTTAATCCAGGTTATAAACTAAAGGCAAGTTCATCCAGATCTCTTCTGTAGCTTTGCGGAATAGTAACAAACATCCCTAAAAGTGTTCCCATTTATAGTAAGTAAGATTCCATTTAACTGAAATAAATCAATCAACTCGTGTTTCTTTTACCAAAAATATATCATTTCGTCAGTTGTTGAGCGAATTAGCACCCTACGTTGGTAGTCAATTTGCTTTCCTGACTACTAAATACTCAAAGTCTCTCATCCATAAAATGTAGGATGCCTGAAGTTATTAGTCCTAAATCTATCAGCACACAAGGTAAGGCGATAATTGCTTGGCACTGCTATAGATAACGTTAATGAGGAATAGATGAAACTTAAGCTATATTTTTGTAGCTCAGCGATATTTTATGTTTGAGGGCATGCATTTTATACGGAGGTAACATTTGATGTACCTATTCAATCTCTGTAACGAGATGTGAATGGCCTTTAGAAATAGAATCAGTCCATATACCTTTGTTTTTCTTAGGAACAATAAGTTTTACTTAAGACCAACTTTGACGTAAATACGATATAAACAAGCAAGTGGATCTTCCCCACGCTAAAGACGTCAACGTTTTCTGTAACGTTTCCTAGGTCTCCAACTGTGTCTGTAATTTATGGAACATTAAATTACTAACGTATCTCATAAATTAGGCATACAAATTCTCGACTTGTGAGAACAAATATTACGTGTTACTACTCTATAAACGTGGGCTTTCCAATAAAACCCTTTAATTTATTAGTCTATTGCCAACATGTAGGTCTTGTAGGTATGTCAGCGTTTCCGCAGGAACAAAAGAATTTTCAGTTCAGTTTCTAGAGGCTATTGAGAGGGGTAAAAAATGGCAGCGAAGTGGTATTCATTGTGTTCTCTAAAGAAAAGGTTTTATAGGTAAGAACAGGTCAGTGACAAAACCGACATTTTGTGAATGGTATTGATAGTTTTCTGTCGCTCTGTCAATGATATAATTGCGAAGACGAACTGATCGAAGTAGAACATGGCCAGAGATCGTACAAGATAGCGAGGTTTGGAAATAATTGCCTTTGCCCAGCACTGGGACACTTTCAGTTGATGTCGACATTGTCAGCTGTTGCAATTGTCATAATGTAAACTTCTAACTATGTAGTTGCGATATGGCGACTACACACCTGCTGCAGCGGCCAAATAAACCGTGTTCAACAACACTACTACACGATAGTGTCCACATATAATTATGATAAAGCATCCCGGTGTTCCTAAAAAAGACAGTTTACTAAAATCGAGTTGACATTGTTAAAACAAGTATTCAGTATCGTATTAAAATAAGTATTCAGCTCTTACAAACAAAACTTTTCGAGATAAATAACTTTACAACGGTAATCAAAAGGAAAAGTTTTTGAGATCAAAATACTTTGAAAATATTAATTGAACAAAAAACATTGTTCTATCAAAATAATTAAGAGACGACTGAGTTTCAATGATGTATTGGTTTTATTTAGTTTAGTCTTTATTTAGTTTAGACTTTAGTTTACATTGAATTATACTTTTAAAACTACTAAGAAATAAAGTCACGATACAGATTTGGCCAATTTTAATTGCTTGCTCTCTCCTCAGTCAAAGTCAAAGTCTCCTCTCATAAACACCAGTTTTTAAAATGTAGTTTAAAGTGAACTATCGTTTATATTGTTTAACTCGTCCTGTCTTTTTAATATACCGCGTCTTCTGACCTGCCCATCGTGCACCTTCTCCGTCCAGGACCTAAATGAGGCAAACGACAGAACCGTCGCAAGTGTCCAGGTCCCTACGTACTGGTTGGACTAAATATAAGTCATCGACACGAGATGATCTACAGGGAAAAAATTAATAGCTACAGAATAACCGAATCTTATAAATTAAACATCTGCTCAAAGTACCTACAACTAAAACTTGGACCGCCGAAACGCCACCACGACATTCGTATAAAGATTAATCGAAAGTTTGCGTGAAGAAGTTTCAAGCGCTCCCATTTTGCACCCCCACATCTGTTGTACTAGTCCGTCTTTGTCAAGTAGAGAGCACATTATTTCAACGACCTTTCCAAAGGTCTGAAGGTCTTTTTCTAGAGGTTTCCGATATAGGAGACAATAAAAGATTATAGCAGTTTTTGTAGCAGATAAATCTATCGTTATTGTGCTATTATAGAACTGGCTTGACGTTTTGTAGGGGCCGTTCAGTAGCCTACAATAGGTTTAAAATAGAAGCACAATATTGCTTTGAGTACCCGAATATTTGGGGAAATCAAACACTAACTCTTGAATTTCATAGGCATCGTATTCTTATTACGGTAAATCTATTTGAATTCGCACGTCATGTCTTCAACCCGACGGAGCCCGAATTCGGGTGTTTTATAAGGAAGGCCTCCCTTATAAAACACCCGAATTCGGGCTCCGTCGGGTTGAAGACATGACGTGCGGTTTCTATCGACTAGAAATTATAGTAGTACAAAAACGTAACTTAGAATGCTTTTATTTTCTAATTTCTAAATCTAAATTAATTCCTAAACATAAAACTAGATAATTAAAACTAAAATAACAACAAATTATAAAAGGGCGTCAAAAAACTCCTCCTCAACGCTGTCAGCTGGTAACGTGCCCAAGAGACTGGCGGCGTTGCCACGTTGAATGGCAACACTTAGCCTCTGGCCAAAGTAAAAGCCAGCCCTTGGGTCACGTGAAGCGTCAACTAAGCGTTTGGAGATTTCCTTAAAAAGGCTGTGAGCACTCGGACCCCACGGCCCCAGAGTTTCAACCCCAAACGGCTCGAAAATATAGTTACCACAAAGGTTACTATATTTACGCCGCTTGAGGTTCTCTGCAGCCGCAGCGGCAGCGCCAGCACAGCACGATGAGCTTGGAAGATGTGATGACGCAAGAGTATCGACGCATGTTGCGTCCCACACTAAAGGCCTACCCATCTTCCAAGGAAACAACGACATGCCGTCCGGTCTTTTGCCATCGTCGCGTGCCAAGCCATTGGGCTCTAAGATAGCTGGAACGCCGACGGTAACAAGAGCTCGACGGATGATGTCATTTTTGTTCGCGTGCCGCGCAAAACGGCCCGCACTTCGGCTGCATGACAGGCCGTGGTGTCCGAGGCTGTTGACAGCTTCACCACAGTGACAGCGATGAGGAGTGCAGCAGGCGGCACCAAGACGTAAGGAAGCAGCGAGGCGGAAGGTCGTGTCGTCGAACAAAGTGCCTATGCTCGACGACGGGAGTGCGTGAAGCCAAAGACCCGACTCCCATTCACCCACAGCAAGCAGTCGTGCACGCTCAGCAGTAGTAGCAGCTGTGTGAAGTAAATTGTCCTGAACTACTCTGCAGAGCGGCTCGTCCCACCGTCTCTGGGAAAATGGATTGTCGGGTTCTTCAGTATTCGGGCAAGCGAGTTTCCAAGCATCGATAGCCTCGGAGAGGCACGGCACATCAAAATCAATCAGTGTGGAAGCCAGGATATTCCTGATTAATTTCTCAGTGCCGTGGACCGAGGATATGAAAGCCGGTAAACTAATACTAGAAATTTTGCGGACGCCGAGTCCTCCCATGCGAATGGGAAGACTTGCTTGTGTCCAAGCTCGGTCGTCCAAAGCCACATTTAAAATGAATGATAAAGTATGTCTGATAATTTGATCCATTTTGTCCAAAAGATGTGTGTGCTTCCATAAAGGGGAAGCACGAAGGAAATATGTTAATTTAGGACCGAAACAGCAGTACCGAATTATGGTGATGGCCGAATGCATGTTAATTTGGAGCAATCTTTCCGAAACATCATTAAAATTTTGAATCTTTTCCTCTATGAAATCGGGAAAAGAATTTTCATGGATTGGAGCCCCGAGGAGACGAAGAGAGCTTTTCTCAATAATTTTGATCTCAGGGGCTATTGCGTTAAATTTGGAAATAGTCTGTTGTCTGTCGGTACTGTCCTTTACATATAACTCGCATTTCGAAAGATTTAGGTCAAGGCCAATGGAATGAAATTCATTTTTTAAGAAATTTAGGTCATTTAACACGGTATCTACATCGCCTCCCAAGGTTCCATCATCAAGATACCAAACGTAAAATTTAGAATTTAGTTGTCGAACAATTGGATGAATAGCTAAACTAAAAATCACTGGCCCGAGGGGGTCACCTTGTTGACAGCCAACAGCAGATTCCAAAAGATTGTCGTGATATAGTTGTTTTGATGGGTGTCTGTAACATTGCCAAAGAAAACTATAAATTTGGGGTAGTTCTTTTTTTGTTTCTATTAGCAAGGTGTCCCTATTTACTGAGTTGAAGGCATTCTTTATGTCAACCTTCAGAATGACCTCACCTTTGCCAGAATTTAGGTAGGTCGACAAAGCGTGTACGGCAGCCTCACAGCCCCCTTTAGAGCCGTAACCTAGCTGCAGGGGCTGAAATTTTTTCGAAACAGCCTCACCAAAAAATTTACAGCAAATCTTGGCTGCCATACGACGGTAGACAGTTCCCACGGCAATGGGACGAATGAATGAACAAAACAAATTATAGTAAAAAAAAAAACGAAAATGATACTATTAATTTCATGAAATATGATAATTGACGTTTGCAATGATTATCTTCTAAGGTATTTTTTTTTTCATTTTTTCCCGAATGAAGACAAAAAATATCAGGCTATTGACGTCACTGAAATTGTTATTGACTGTTTGTGAGACATTAATATATGCTGTTATTTACTCAGGTTAGGTCTATTTGCAATATTTTCCCCAAGACATACAAAAATACATTTGTCAAGTAAATAGTTTTCGTGAGCCTCTGGGGTTAGGTTCAAGGCAACAAAAACACATTTTTAGACATAACCATGTTTTTATGTTTTGCTGGAATGACTTGTAGTAAAAGACTATGATACCAAAAGTGCGTACTTAAATTATGTCATAAAAATTGGTTTAATATCTCGATTTTCTACTACTTTTATAGTATGTTTGTTTGTCCTGCTTCCATGAGAGTATCAATAAAATGTTTTCAGTCCCGTTTCAATTATTACAGTAATTTTGCACTTTAGTACTTGTCGTATTAATAGGAAAACACGTTTTACTATTATTTAGATACCGCGTTCCCATATTTATTTTCTTTCTTAACTACAGGTTTAACTGACATGGTCACATGTAGTATCATATTAAAACTGTGCTAGTAACTAAGTCCTGAAACTATATGAATTTTGCAATTTTTTCCCGTGGCTATACCTATTCAGTTTAACAGTGCAAGCAAAATTGAGCGTGTGTGACGGTCGCCTGCGCGGGTGTCAGTTGTCCGGTGATTACAATAATTATGTCGTCTCGTAAGTGGAACCCCGCGTCAGCCACGCGTGAAAAGAAAAGCGTGAAAAGTAAAGAATAAAAATAAAAGAGATTACGAAAAACTATTAGAAAAACTTAAGGAATTGGAACCAAATGCCTTAAAAGACGATGTTATTAAAACAATAACAGTCTGCAAAGTAATGTGCGAAAAGAAAAGAAAAAATGTAACGGATCCACAAAGTCGGGAGCATCTGCAGACGAAGTTTATAAACCAACTTTGTGCTGGTAAACCTGTCAGGTACACCCGCATGTATGTATGGCTACCTTAGGAAATTAAAAAGTGGCGGTTTTCAGTTTCAGTGAGAAAATTCAAACTCAGGTAGCTCAATTCTCACGAAGTAGAAATTACGTGAATAGCACTGCCTAATTCACAAAATCGCGAAGGAGAAGTTTCTCATGCAAAATTACCTGGAATCAAAAGACTTTGGAAGTTGTCGCTTAAATTTTAAGAAATTCCAAAATAAGGGTTTTCATCTTGAATAATAATGTGCTAAATACTTCCGACAGCTGTTTTACTTCGCACGAGTCTTCCGTGAACTCTGATGAATTATTTTCAAAGCGCAAATTATACTATCAGCATGAATGCATTGTAGTATGCTATTGTATTTGAAGTACAAAAGAAGATGTTTAGATCAATTTGACGACCGGGAGGGCCGCTTTAGAAAGTTCCTCACTAAAGTCAGGTGCGTAGGTAGTCGTCGCAACCGGAGTCCGTGTATGACCAGATGCATGAACGTATACGAAGAAAAAGGATTATCAAAGGATAGCAGTAGGTCAGTAGGTGGCGCTCTGTAGTTTCCGCCTAGCCCCATGGGAAGGTATGAGTTTGTGTTTGTGCAAAAGCAGTGTTTTTCAATCTCACTCATATAAGTAAGATAATTTTCCCAAAGCTAAAAGTGTGAACGGTAAATAAGATAATTTTCCCAAAGCTAAAAGTGTGAATGTGTTTCAAATGTCACAAACAATGTGACAATTTGTCAAATTGAATCGTAAATAAGTAAAGAAAATTACTTCGAAATATGCTGATATGGCAGTAGCTGCCTAATCCATACGCGCCACGTAGGAACGAAAGAAGAAATAATATAACTTGATAGACAAATTCGGAAGACGACGACAAAATTATACTTTAAGGGTGCATAGCATCCCTCAAGGAGGCTGTCCAGCGGGCCAGAGACCTGGGCCGCGAGGGGATGCTGGAGACTCTCGACAGAGATCCGTGGGGACGCCCTTACAAGATGGTGCGGGACAAACTCCGCACCTGGGCCCCCCCGCTGACGCAGAGTCTCCGCCCTCAGCTCGTGGAGGACGTGGTGAGCACTCTGTTCCCTCTGCGAGGGGAACATCCTCCCCCGCCTATGGCTCCGCCGCTTGCGGTGCCGGAAGCGGACCACATCGAGGACGATGACGACATTCCGGAAGTGACCGGCTCTCAGGTCTACGAGCGGCGGTAGGCAGGCTTAAAGCCAGAAATACCGCCCCGGGACCCGATGGCTTGCCTGGCAAAGCCTGGGTCCTGGCCTCGGAGGCTCTCGGGCCCCGACTGGAAGGGCTCTTAAGCGCATGCTTGGAGAGAGGCCAGTTCCCGCTTCGTTGGAAGACGGGGAAGCTGGTCCTCATCCGGAAGCGGGGGTGCCCTGCGGACTCTCCGTCAGCATACCGGCCCATTGTGTTGCTCGACGAGGTGGGCAAGCTCTTTGAAAGAGTCATTGCCAACCGCCTCGCCGGGCATCTTGTGAGGATGGGGCCGGATCTGGCGGAACACCAGTTTGGTTTCCGCAAAGGACGCTACCCCGGTCTCACCGGAGAATGGTACCAGCGAGAGGTGTCGTGCGGTGTTCCGCAGGGATCGGTTCTGGGGCCGCCCTTGTGGAACATCGGCTACGACTGGGTGCTGCGCTCCGACCTCCCTAGCGGTGTCAGGGTAGTTTGCTACGCTGACGACACGCTGGTGCTGGCACAATTTGGCACACGTTTGGCCCCCAAACTGGAAAGGGCAGGGGCTGCGTTCAAGCGGCTCTTGCCCAACCTGGGGGGTCCAAACGCCGTCTGCCGGAGGCTCTATGCGGGGGTCGTGCGGTCCATGGCCCTTTACGGGGACCCTGTGTGGGCGCGTTCTTTGAGGCGGCGAGCCGCCTGTTACCTGAACGCGCCCCAGAAGGTGGTAGCCGTAAGGCTGATCCGGGGGTACCATGATCTCCGGCGAGGCGGCGAGCCTCTTGGCCGGATTGCCGCCATGGGATCTGGAGGCGATAGTCCTCGCGTGCCTGCACGACTGGCGCGCGGAGGCACTACGCCGGGGGGAAACCCCGCTGCCGCGGCAAATTGTCGCTCAGCGGACAGACTTCCGGCGCGATCTCATGGCGACATGGAGAGAGCGACTGTCGCAACCCCGTGCAGGGCACGCCACAATAGTGGCGATAAGTCCCCTCTTTGAGGAGTGGCTGGCGCCCTCACCTTCCGCCTGACGCAGGTCCTCACCGGACACGGTTGTTTCGGGAGGTTCCTGCACCGAATCGGGTGGGAGGAAACGCCCGGGTGTTACCACTGCGAGGATCGGCTGGAGGACACGGTGGAGCACACTGTGGAGCTGTGCCCCGCTTGGGCTGAGCACCGCCGTGTCCTCGTAGCGACGATTGGCGGCGGCGACCTCTCGCATCCGGCATTATCCATGGTCCGGAGCGAGAGGGAATGGGAAGCCGTCGCCTCCTTCTGCGAAGCAGTCATGTTAGCGAAGGAGGTGGCGGAACGTGAGAGGGAGAGAACCTCACGTCCCAGCCGCCGCGGGAGACGCCCCGGGCGTCGGGAGGCAATCAGTGGCCCCCGTCCACCGTAGGCGCGGGCCTGTGGACGGTGAGTAATGGGCTAGCTCACCGTCCGTCCGTCTTATGGCGACAGACAGTGCCGACGGTGCGTTCGTATTCCACGCGCGCCTCAAGGAAATGTCAGCAAATCGGGAGGGGTTCGACAAGGCTGCGGGTTGTTCGAAAGAGATACCGTGGCCCTGGAACACAAAGGGCTAAGAAGGAACATGGATGGGTTTTAGTCAGTCAAGTCTGACACTGCCTTCCGCTCCGCCCAAAGCGGGAGAAGTCATTTGATGATGACTCATACTAAAAAAAAAAAAACGGTGCATTGCATCTAGCTTACCGTCCGTCCGTCTTATGACGACAGTCAGGCCGTGTAGACCGCTCGTTCGTGTTCCACGCGCGCCTCAAGGAGATCTCAGCAAATCGGATGGGGTCCGAGAGGGCCGATGCCTGCCAGGACTGCGGGACTGGTCGAAAGACATACCGTGGCCCTGGAACACAAAGGGCTAAGAAGGAACAAGGATGGGTTTTAATCAGTACAAGTCTAACACTCCCTTCAATTCCGCCCAGAACGGGAGGGGTCTGTTGATGATTTCCCATCCGTTAAGAAAGGGCGCATAGCATTGTAGCTCAAATCCCCGCTTCCCCCGCCATCTATCTTCTATCCCTTTCGCACAGTCGAAACGATTCTGTTCAAAAGGGTAAACTACACTATTGAAGGAAGGATGAAGAGTATTAAAACGAAAAATTTTCACTCCCATCTTTATCCGTAACATTTACACAATTTACAAGCTAAACACAGACTTTAAATGATAATCTCTTTCTCAATCTTTTGTGTATAAAAGTTTGTTCATATTTGCTTTTAATAAGACTTGTTGCATCGCAATTCCCTTAAAAAAAAAAACACAATAAACCAATAAGTTACAAATCAGTCCCAAAAATCTTTTCCATATTGTTTTGCGGATCATTCGAATTTATTTCATGCGTACAAATAAGGATATTGCCAAATTCGCACATAAAATTCAATTTACTTTTATGGGAAAAATTTAAGGTTCGGGCGTTTCTGTTTTATTACAAACCTTTTCTTGCTCCTAAAAATTCGTCTAGTTTCCACTTTCAAAAAACTTGTTAAAGTCTGAACATGACATTTGAAAAGTTTCAGGCGAGGTAGATTTTATGTAAAGTAAGCATGCCATTTTCTGAAATTGTATTAGATTTACCTAGAAGTTCTAGAACTTGAGTGTATTTTTGATGAAACTTGAAGACGGTGCTGTTTTTTTTACATATCGGTAGTTGCTATTTGCTGAATAGTATTGCTAGCTTAAAACATGTGCAATTGTTCAGCATAAAAAATGTCCAAAATTTAGATCTATAAAATTTTAATACATTAATTCTCGTCCTTATTCAAAATTGTAAGTCCTATCTTCTTCCTTCAGGTGGTAGCAACATACATACCGGCCACTTCGTCTCTCCAGTTCATCAAAGATCGGCCCATCCACTGGGCTGGTGGAAGGACCACTCCCCCCCGAGACACCCCCGAGTGTGGCTTTGATGGATCGCTCTGTCCGGATAATTGTAAGTATATTTCAATTTACAAATAGTTTTGCGGGATTTCGGCCTCATGTGAACGTTTTACCACGACAGAAAGTGAAGAATATCCTAAGCCAGGTCAAGGTCTGCCCGTGTGTGAAATTTGATCCAAACAAGTTTAGTTATTTATTTTTTTAGAACATGGAGGACTTACAGCTAATAAAAACAAATAAGAAAGGGAACAATAGTCACCAGAGATCCAAGCCAATTACAAATCCTCACGTATAGACATAAAATATAAATTTGTGGTGTTATATTAATTAATTAATTATTAATTAAAGTAAAGCTAAAAGCACTATTCATACTTGGTTTGAAATTATAACTAAAATAATAAAAACAAAAGCATACAACCTACCGCTACTTGAAAAATTTGAGGCTTATACACCTTCTGGCCGGATTCACACTAATTGTGAATGGATCCAAATCAAATTCGTTGCATATCGTATTATTGAAATTTCTGCTTGCACGCACAATATAACTATTCTACATATAATTCGAAGATAAATGAACGTGTTTAGACATGAACATTTAACCAATAGTCAAACAGACTGATAGACAGACAAAATTACTTTTGCATTTACAATATTAGTAAAAGTTTCTAATGTTACTTTAATATTAGTGCAGGTGTGTGGATGGGGCAAAGGAGGATTATTTGCACACGTTAAACCTTTAAAAAAAAAAATACGATCTATTTAAGTAAAGCAAAAATTTACTGGGTTCTTTGATTTGAAAATAAATACACAGGAAATACACTTTATCTTAAACACTGTGTTGTGAAAAACAACTCTCTCATCAGCCGCTGCTCGCACAAGCTCAATTCTGCCGCTATGAACCTCTAAAGGTCCTACAAAGTGTTTTTTTACAAATATTTTTATTGACACAGTATATACACTTCTGGACACATCTATTGGCCCCCACCTTAGAGTTTAGGTTTCGATGGCCCCTACCGAAATATGATTGCTAGATTGAACAAAAACTGTTGATGCAGTTTTAAACCTGATACATTTTACCATCTTTTCGATCGTTTTGTTTTAAATTTGAATTCAGAATACCATACGACATGGAGCTTCGCCTAACAAGTCGGATATGCGCCTTGTTAAAGGCAATTGATTTTTGAATAAAAAACATGTTTTATCAAATGAAGGTTTAATTTAATAACGCGTGTTGCCTCCATGGGCATCTACCACAGCTCTCATACGATTAGGCATAGAGTTTATCAACCGCTCTATGAAATTTTGAGGGATCATCTCCCATTCCTCTTCTATGGCAGTTTTCAACTCCTGCATCGTCTGGCCAACTGGCTGACGAGCCCTAACACGTCTTTTTAGCTCGTCCCACATGTGCTCAATGGGGTTCATGTCTGGGCTTCTGGCTGGCCAGTCCATAACTGTGATGTTCACATCCCGAAGATATTCCCTGACGATGCCGGCCGCATGGGCTCTTACATTATCATGCTTAAAAAGGAAATTTGGGCCCACATAGTCCGCGTATGGTATCACGTGAGGTTCTAAGCACTCACGAATGTACCTTTCAGCATTTAATGTTGGCAGCCGTGGTCCTGTAACAACCTCAAGTTGAGTTTTTTTCCCGCTCGCGGATATACCACCCCAGACAGTCCATGAGCCACCTCCATAAGCAACCCTCTCTTCAAAGCATTGTGCGAAACGCTCTCCCTTACGTCGGTCGACCTTCTTCCTTCCATCATTGCCATGTAACACAATTTTAGACTCATCAGAAAAGAGTACACGGCTCCAATCTTGCTGTGTCCAATTTAAATGACTGCGTGCGAAATGAAGGCGCGCTGTTCGGTGGGCTCGCGTTAGTTTGGGCCCATTAGCTGGCTTGTGTGGTACCATATCGCGTTCTTTTAACCTTCTCTGAACAGTTCGAGCGCTCACAGATACTCGGTGGAAGTCGCGAAGTTGGTTTTGTATCTCAATGGAGGTAAGGTGACGATTTCTCAAGCTGGTCGTCACGATGAATCGATCCTGCCTTTCAGTTGTGACCCGAGATCGTGGCCTTCCTTGGCGACGAACAAAGCCGCCAGTCTCTAGGTACCTCCGATAAACATTTCGGACCGCAGATCGACTTAAATTAAATTGAGCACTCACGTTTCTTTGGCTGTGTCCGGCCTGAATAAGTGCCACAGCTTGGGCGGATATTGATAGTATTGATAGAACCTCACCTTAATGTTAAGAATAAGTAATGTTTGTTGCAAAACCAAAGATATCAATCACTTTTTCAAGAATTAAATCCAAGTAAACCAATAAAACCAAGTTTTCTTAGTATTCGATTGTTTGATATCAACAAACAGGCTCCAAATTGTCTTTTGTTTCTTTAAATTCCGTGTTCGAAATTCAAAAAAAGACTATTGAATGAAATTGTGAATGTGCCAGGTTCAAAACTGCATAAAAACTTTTTGCTCGACCTAATATAAAATTTTAGCTAGGACCAAACGAAACTGAAAATACAAGGTGGGCCAATAGATGTGTCCAGAAGTGTAAGTACCAATTGGATTACAGCCAACTCCCTCTCATAGAGAGGAGGCCTGTGTCCTAGTAGTGGGAACGTTATAGGCTGATGATGAGTATACAGTATACACTGTAATAGTACATTGTGTATTAAGGTCGGTAAGTAAGGAATTAGGAGTGAGGCTCTAGTAGAAGCCCGAAGTCGAAGACTGAGGGCTTTCTGAGTCAAGGTTCGTAATTCCCGTACCGCCCGTGAAACATACAATGTTTTTCATCACATTTGCGAGTAAATAATTATGAATTATAGCTTTACTACACACGTCAGCACAAATATTATTACGATTATACAAATGTTTCGTTCAGAAACGTTAAGGGCAAATACTTATTTTTTACACTCCGTCATGGCTGTATACCTAATACAGCCATGACGGAGTGTAAAAAATAAATAAATTAATTTCGACGTTTTGATACAAAAGCTATCAATTAAAACTTTAGTTGAGTATTTAAGTAACATGTAGCGAGATTGCAATGAAATTCCTGTTTAGATAACATTTTAAGACAATTTTTCATTTGCGTGTTAACTCGTTGCTTGAACTTGCATGACCTATGTGCTGTGCTATAAATTTAAAAAAAAACTTACCGCCCTAGGGTTTCATGGTAAAAAGAAAGCCCAAGGGTTTTATATGGGGCATTACGGCCAAGTTAACGTGTATGTTTAGATACTGTTTACGTGCAAGTGTGATGAAAATTATATTTAAAAATGTAAGATCACACCTTAATATGAATCCAATGAGTTATTGTATTTTGTTTAGGTCAAACTGAATCACTATTTACCAAAAATAATCTTCTTGACTAGGTTATGACAATTTGAAAGATAAATAAAAACAAGATTAAAACATATATTTAAAAACCTAGGTTGGTAGATATAATGTGTCAGATCGTTATTTGTTTTGTAATTTAAAGTTGATTAGCAAATACCTAAGTATAATTCTGCACAGTTAATCCCCGTCTTAGTTTTTAAATAAATGCTGTCTGTCGAGAATATTAATGCATGTAGTTTAAATCCAATAAATGTTTTTTTTTTTTCTATTATGGGAAAAAAATCGGGAGTAATAATTGAAAGCTTGCCCAAGCCCATTTTTTGCGCCCCATTGCTAAATTTAGCAGCCCTTGATCAGATTCGATAGCTGGCCTTTCATTTTGAGTGATCAGTACAGCACTTTTGCCAGTGTATGACTTTCCTATATTATTACAAAAATGATCATGTTCATATTTATTAGTTTACAGTTAGTCTTTTTATGCTTATATAATTATGTATTGTGTTCTATGGGCCTAGTTGCCTGAAATAAAGGATTGTATTGTATTGAATTATTATTTTACATGTGGAATTGTAGACCGTATGTTTTTGTTTAATTTCGAACGTAAACCTTCATAAATTGCTAGTATTTGCGTTCTTTTATAAACCTCATAGTAGTACAAACTATTTTCTCATAAGAAATGGCCGCCACTTAGAGTCACTTTCAGTGTCAAATGTCTACAATTTTTACTTAGCTTCTCTCTTATTTTCTTCCTGTGTTACAAAAGAGGCACTCTGAAATGAAGTTGTTTACCCTCTGACTAAAGCCACTAAAGTTCTTATCTGCCACTTCAATGTACTTTCTCGCTACTCGAAAAGTGTTACTTTTAATTAAACTTCAGCGGATGGAAAACAAGACTTTATTTCTCACTGTTACGTAATATTAATTTACTGAGGTATTATTTTTAATTTTCATAAGAGTACTTTCAAAAAATAGTTAGTATGTGTTTCTTTTTTGCTTTGTGCATAACTTCAGGCCTGTAATTAGGTTAGGCAGAGGTGTACCCGCTCTGTATGGTGTTGGACGTAAAGGATAGCACCATCCCACATCTTCCCGTGGGTGTCGTAAGAGGCGACTAAGGGATTAGCCAGAGAATGGGCAGCAGCATTCTTTGTGCTTTTGTAACAACCGTACTGCGATCGCCAACCCGCCTGCCAAGCGTGGCGATTATGGCAAAACCCCCCAAAATGTCAATGTGGCGACACTTGGGGGAGGAGGCCTATGTCCAGCAGTGGACGTCTTTTGGGCTGAAATGATGATGATGACGAGAGGTGTACCCATGGAACTCTCACATTTCACCAGTTCTGTTTAAGTTTCCGTTGTAAGATGAGGTGCCATCGTTTGGCTGCTACTGAGAAATTCCTGATGGAAAAACCTTTTACTTTAAAATTAAAGAGATTTTACTCGAGTTTGTTCAATTTAATATGTTTGTACAAACTGAAATCCTTTTCTTCAGTCGACCATTTCAGTGTCACGAACATTCGTGCGAGGGTCGTCTATACAAAATCGTTTTGCACCCACAATCGATGGCAACGGACCTTATCTTATCCATTTCGGCCCAATCTAAGGGCGCATTGCCAGACGATTTCTTTTCTTAATAATATTATCAGGTCTTTTAGTAAATCGTCTGCAATTTTCTCCGCTGTAAGTTGTTTTTTAAGCCATTGGGTTGAAGACAAGTAAAAAGAAAAAAGTTTGAGATGCTTTACATCCGTTCTTTGTAATGAGAATACTTTGTGAAGATCAGTCCGTTCTGTTCAACTGCTTATGACTCGCGCATGCTCGCTGTGTAGACGATTCAATAATTATAAAATGTTTTTGGTTTTGTGTAATGCCTCACTTGACCTCACCTTGGAAACACTTACTCAAATTTAAAAGAAAAATACTGTTCTTAGCACATAGGAGAAACAATAGTACGTTATGCTTATGTTGGTTTTATCACGTGTTGCTTCAGTCGATGCGATAATCCGTGATTGGATAAGAGCCGATTGTTTCGCTATCCGCCTTTATCCGTAAATGGATACAATACACAAAAGCTTCTTGTAAAGGTACCGTTTTTTTTCAATATTCGATGTTAAGGATTTTGATAGAGTTCGGGTTTCAGGACTTAGCAAGAACGCTTAACGTATGTGAATAAAACGTAAATTTGTTGTTTATCGTGGGGACCCATCACAATAAAAAATAGATGTCGAAACGCTGGGTTGCGACATCTATTAATTAGATTTTTATGTATTATTTAGTTTAATAAATTTCCTTTTTTAAATTTTATTTTATTTACGGTCCTGTGTAAGTCCAATAATTTTTTTTTCTTTATTTCATCAGGGTGGCTTATTTTTTTAAACCATCACAATCAGTAGTATATGTTTCTAAGTTTTATGAATCTATGCATAGATTTATACAACTTAGCTATATGTGAAAAGTGTGCCAATCAACAACAATTTTAAACGAATTTACGAAGTGTACTAACAGTGGGCCAAGCACGAGTTAATACTGCCAACATTATAAGTAATATAGCAATAAATTGATTCGCAGAACATCAGCGAATAACTAAACAGATCGTTATTATGGATTTAGTCACGTTCATTACACTAGATTATGATCGGATGCATGAGTTGTGTGTAAACGACCGCTCTTTGATGTATGTTGGCGAGTCGCCAATATTTGTGGAGGCTATCGCTTGGGACGGTACTACTCTCGATATAAAATGTCCATTAGTTTATCTTGTAGTTGTGTGCATTTACAAGTTGTGAGGTCGTGAGTTCGAACCCAAGCCGTCAGCTTGTGTACTTGTACTTTGTGTTAAATTATCAATACTCTCAAAACGGTAAAGGGAAATCCTCACTAGTAATTTGTAACGCACTCTTTCTCGCAAAGACGAGGTACGTGGCTCAGCAGTGCTATTGTTTTATGGCTGATTATGTGTGCTACTTTTTCTGAGCCACTAGTCTTTGTTTTATTGCTATCATGACAATCTGCGACAGCAGTTCCCACATAATCTGTATAAGCTGGCTTTCTGATTCTATTGAAACTCCTTACTATGCTAGGATACTAAGGAGTTTCAATAGCTAGCTTAAGGTCAAAATGTTAACACAGACGTGCGATCGAATTGACGACCAGTTTGTCTCACATTTTTGCATTCCTGGTTACGTTAAGTCTTTCAACACCAACAAATTTTAAGGCGTGGTAGAGCAAGGCCATAAATACGAAATTCAAATAGATGGGGAGAAAGGCACATTTTCGTTAAAATAGAGTATTATGACTCTATAAACCCATAGTTTTCGGCCATGAATCATATACCAATCAACACTCAACGTGACACTGACCTGATAATTTTAAAAAAATGTAAGAAAATTCAAATTTTCTTGAGTTTTTTTCAATTAGCAGTTCAGTGTTACGCTTCCCCCTTAACATAACTTTGATAACAGTTTGACCAAGGCGTTACGTGTTGCATACTAACTGGGTTGTGTTAGGCACTGTAAAATACTGGTATTCAGCTTTAACCGGATAGACTGGAAGCCGACCCCAATATAATTGGAAAAAGGCTAAGTTTCAGGCACTATGCTCTCATCATCATCATCATCATTTCAGCCGAAAGACGTCTACTGCTGGACATAAGCCTCCTCCAAGTATCGGTCCACCTAGTGGGAGGCCTTGCAACGCATCGTCTACCGGTTCGCGGCCGCCATTCCAGAACTTTTCGGCCCCATCGGCCATTTGTTCTGCGAGCAATGTGCCCTGCCACTTAAGTTTGGCAATTCTTCGGGCTACGTCGGTAACCTTGGTCCTCTTGCAGATGTCCTCATTTCTGATTTGATCACGCAAGAAAACTCCGAGCATAGCCCTCTCCGCTGCCCTTTGGGTGACTTTGAGCCTTCTGATGAGGCCAGACTATACTCTCACCAAAATCAAATTGTCCATCATCATTCTCCTGCCCTTATCCCAATTTATTTGGGGTCGGCGCAGCATGTCTTCTTGTTTCATACTTCTTGCCATATCATCTTTCACACAGTTCCAAAATTTCACTGTAGACAAGAGCCAGCAAGCGTTTATTTAAAGGAAAATTCATTTCGCAGACACATTAAATTATCGAATCTAGCTCAGTTGTGTTTATTTTGGCGTGAAATTAACTTTTATCAGATTTATTACGATAATTCACTTTAGGGAGAAACGATACAATAAATTCTTGAAAGAATTTCTTTAGTGACAGTAGCTTAAGAGTATTTTTTTTATGTTACACGAGGTTGTTCTTTGCAAAGGCATATTAAACTTAATTGCGTAGTCTTTGATTCAGGTTTATGGTAACTTTGTGACCTTTATGTAAGAGAGGGCCGATTGTCACATGCATTTCCCTAATGTTATCTGCTATAGCATCATTCAGTATGTATCAGAAAGGTGCAATCATATTTAAGAGCGTGGTACAAAAATCAAAGTGAAAAATTGTCTCCATGGCACCAACATCTTATGGGACGGTCACACCATGGGACCCAAATATATGGAGACAGCTAATATATTTTTTTTCGATTAAGATTTTGGCAGTCACACAGCCTTCAGTTTGATGGTCTGTATACGACGAATTAATTAATTATATTATATTACCTGTTCTTCTCTATAGAATAAGGAATAGAACGAGTATCACTTATTATAACATTCTTTGGTATTTATTTTGAGAACCTCATATTCTGTCTAAACACGGATTCCAGTTTTGTAAAACCTTTAATTAAAACATACTTATTCTTGGGAGACTCTACGTATATTTGGGTAATAACAATACAGTAATTTTGATAAAGATTTTTGTATAAATAAATACTAATAAAACCTTTTTGTTTCAGCGTTACCAGTGTATGCGATATTGAGTATAATTCTGAGCTCTGTAGTCGTCGTGTTGGCAATTCTCTCCGTGTTCATATACAGGTATTTATCAAAGGCTTTTCCGCTTTATGACGAAAAATTGCCATTCTTAGAATGTGACAATTTTCCCGTTTATTACGCGCGCGGGGGCACAGTGGTTTTTATTACGTCTTCGTAGTACTTGCAATAAACGCCTCAGAAAAAAAGAAGAAAAAGTATTATTTTAATCAATTTAAATTAATTTAGTACCAATTTCAAATTCAACTAAATGCGGATAAAAAGCCACATACAAATAACAATTACTTTTATATATTCATTCAAAAAATGTAACAGTAGAACCTATTTTCATAATTGCAAATCCTATTTTTTATAATTGCTTCACAAGATCGAGACCTCGACGTCAAAGGTACTGCCTTTTCAACTAAAAATAGCAATCCTTACACTCACATCTTTCTTACTCTGGCTTTCATTATAGTGATTCCGCGTTATTTCCTCAGAGCAGCAGTATTATTTCTTATTCTATGATGCTTTATTTATTTTCAATAAGAGATGAACTTGCCGCTAGTTATAATTAAAAAGTAGACAACTACAAAATGGATTCAAGAATAGCAAGAAATTCTGATTCTGATTTCACAGAGTTAGAAATTGAGTTTTCTATTTAATTTGTAACCTCTGACAGTGAGATTCTGGCATACAAAACCACAAACCGAGCAAGCCAAGAATAACGTTATTAGCTGAACCCTCTCATTACTAAAACCAGTGTTTCGGGCTAATCTGTCACAATCCTAAAAAGTTCTTGGCTTCAAACTTCCTGTACCTTCAGGTAGAAGACCGAACGTATATCAGATCAAGAGCAGTATAAGCCTTGCGGCTTAGGGTTGCGTCTCCTCTTGCAGCACGGAATCGCATGTTTCCATGCTCCTATATTTTTCTGTCACTCAGAATTGTCATTTGATAGATCAAGAATAGAGCAGGGAATACTATCAAACGCGGCAGCATCGACGATGCGCTTGGCAGCATCCTCTTTTTCTCGTGCTAGCAAATGACGGTTAGCGATGAGGCGCAACTCCTATTCTACTCAAACTTCGTACAAGGCTAGGCCAGCTCAAGAGCAACATGTCGTATCGCCTACTGTATCTCAACAAAGGACTTCTGAAAAATTCTTATGTCAAATCAAAAGACATGATTTGATTGGCTGTTTTCATTTTGTCAAATCAATATCAACAGCGACAACTGCTGATAATAATTGGTTCAAATCAGCTTTTAATGTTTGTTTCCTTTTCTGTCTTATCATTTTCAAGCATCTGATTCTTTGTAACTTTTTTGCTCTACCAGGCATTACAAGCTGGAAGCAGAAATAGCTATGATGACGTGGCGTGTCAGTTGGAGTGACGTACTGCAGCCGGGCGGACGGTTGCGCGGGAGTTTGCACTCTTTGGCGCGCAGATATAGTACTGGGGTGAGTGTGTATTAAACTGTTCTATTTGTCTAAGTCGTAAAAGTCACAGAAATCACAAATTGGATCCATGACGGCCATTAAAAGGCGTATTTTGGGACATAACAATACAAGCTGTTGTTTTGCATCCTCGTCATATTCAAAGAAGTAACTATGCTACTAATTCTCGAACCGAATCAAAAAATAAAAAAAAACAAAAATTTTTTTTTTCTTCATATTTACTGAAATCGGTGAGTGCGAACAGACAGGCCACGTTTGATGACTGCGCTTTCACACATACAAACAAACTCAAACGTTATTGATAATTTCTAATTCCCTAAACCACGTTAAGGGAGTTATTCTGAAATAAATAAAAACCACAAAAAAGCAGCATTTTTTAATAATTAAGTACGTACCGTCATTTTAATTGATTACTTATGTATTTTGTGACAACCTCCTAAATTTTGACGAGTATTCAAAATAACACCTTGTATAATCTACGGGGCTAAGGGCTGAGGGAAGTGCACCTATAGAAGCTACAAGAATATTATACGAGTTATTTTTAAGTCCTATGATAGAGAGGGCAAGACTATTGCCACCTGTTTGGCGCAAATCCACACTCCGAGCTGCCAATGAAAAGATCCTGAAGAAAATACAAAATAACACTTTACTCACCTGGAAAAAAAAACGGCTTGCACTCCGGAAGTTCCGGCCAAAGTGAAAACTTGAATATTAACGTTGTGCATTTTTGATATTTTGGAATGGTTATGGAATAATTTTGCACGAATTGATTTAATTATCAGTGTAAAAGTATTATCATTTATGTGGTAAAAAACAATATTCATTTATTCCGCTATCGTACACAAACATGACAATTTAAATTACATAAAAAATTTACCACTTCAGAACTATTACAATCCGTCTTACGAATTTTACCTCTTTGGAGGAACCGAAGGTTTTGTTAGTGCATAAGACAATTATCCAGTTTTGGAAACCCAAACTCAATGACAGATGTCATAAAGTTCGAATTCCTTCGTAAACTAATGTCAATGCGTCTTACGAATTTTCCAGTTTTGGAAACCCAAACTCAATGACAGATATCATAAAGTTCAAATACCTTCGTAACCTAATGTCAATCTGTGTTACGAATTTTTGATCAGGACCTGACAGTCACGTGTCCTGATGCGAGTTTAACACTTTTTACCCATCACAAAAGTGCACAATGCCGCTAAAGAAGTTTTCAAAAACAATTCGTCATATCCTCAGCAACGGTACTCGCTAAAACTTCTTCTGGTTTTTTTACCTCATTATGAATTTTCTCGTTATTCAAGACAAACTCAGTTGTAAGTGTTATCAATGTTACATCACGGGTACCGTGTTTTCGTACCGAGTTAATGCATAGATATAAAACCGGTAACAAAACAGACGAAAAATAAAATAATAAAACTGACGCAAATAAAAATCCCAAATCCGCTACGGCAAAATGGCATTCTAAAAAGGGTCTAAATATACAAGGCATTGGAAACAACTTATTTATCTCCTGTCCCCCGAGATCTTAAGGGTTTGAGAATAGATACAGAATTTTTGGGTAATCTTCAAACTACGAGTGACACGTCTTGATACTTTTCGAAAGCTCATGAATTTGTATGCAGTCACTTTTGCTGAAATATTGTGTTTTTGGTATAATCACCGAAATACGCTCTACTATGCCGAACGATAGAACCATTTTCAAGTAAATATATTTTATTGTTGACATCAAAATAAAATAACTAGCAAAGCGGCATACTAATGAATAATTGACCGATTTTCTTTTGTATTGTAAACACGATTTATGCGGTATACACAGAACCCCGACAATTTCGCTTATCTATACCTACCTTTTTCAGTTATAGTAGCCACTATCGGTCTTTGTTTCCAATTCATTTCATCTATTCTTTGGAAACCATAAATTGCTTTTATCATTTCCTGTTCTTTTGCACATGGTATCAAGCCTTTTTTGTTTGATATATTTAATTGATCTTGGTATACTGGCTACAGATTGAAGAGGTCGTGACTAAACAATAACAGCCTCCCGGTCGATCATTAGGTTAAGCCGCGATTGCCTAGGTTGGCCCGTGGATGGGTGACCACCCATTACATACTGAGCTTTCTCTGGGCCTCGCAAAGCACGTTATGCTGTTGTTCCTTGCTGCCATTTGTAGATCTTTGACAGTCGTTACATGTAGTCAGTGGCGCGAAAGTCTGAGAACTAGTCTTACCAAGAGATATCCGAGGTATTGGTAGAGGTAACAAATATTCAGGACTAGCTGGGTTAAGGAGGTCAGATAGGCAGTCGCCCCACATTAAATATTCTGGTATTCAGCTGCATCTGGTTGTAGCCAAACGCAAGCCTATTTAGTATTAAAAAAAAAGCTGTTAGCATATTCAGCTAATTGAGCCTTCATAGCACGCCTTCTATCAGTGAAAGTTATTATGTGCTTACTGTTGGTGGGTGTCACATCCAAAGCTGCGCAGTATTGGATGTGACATCCAGCTATAAAAGTAATAACGGAAAACACTGCTGAAATTGAAAAAGGTTCCAAGCAGAAATCAAACGTTCTGTCGTCTACCAAGAAGAAGAATCGTATAACAAATACAATAAAGACTTGAAAGCAACAGAAATAAAACCCACTCAACTATTGATCTTAGTCTTTTCAAGAGTACCTACAATCAATTGATTTTAAAACTTATTTCACTTCTGAATAAAAGAACAGGAAAGTCTCAAATTGATTCATGATTGACTTTCAGTTTGTGGCGAGCAAAGTTGGCCAAGTTATAAATGTCAAGTATTTACAGATCGGTTCGAACTTCATCCTTGTTCAAGAATGTTAATATTCGATGAACTGAATGAAGGAGTGGGTAGTTTGAGCTGCAACTTTGAGAGGTTTGCCGCTAATCCTAAAATGTTTTGGGCCCGTTGTAAGTTTCTGGCTTTCAATAAGCAGCTTTTGAAATTTCGTTTTGAACTCCCGGCATAATCCTTGTTAATATTAAAACGTTTTTGGATTGACGAACGCGGCATAAATTATGAGTCGACCAGAAGTTTTTTTTTACCATATACTCAAACATTAAAGATAACCTATATTACGTCTACCAGTACTGGACGCGCGTGGTAAACTTAGACCTCCTCCCTCTCACAGAAAGTAGGCTAATGACTTGTAACCTAGTACCGACAATATTTTGGGCCGGTTATGTTGAACCAAAACAAATTGATTCGAGATCAGTATTCACAAGCTTTCTTATTTGCAGACTACATTTTCGGACGAAGCCACATCCTTACCTGGTGACAGACAAGTATACGCACCATGTGGACTCTACAAAGGCTGTCGAGTTGCAATCAAGATAGTGGACAAACAACGCATAGACTTGACCAGACCTCTTCTTCTAGAACTGAAGAAAATGAAAGATCTAGAGCATGATCATCTAGCGAGATTCTATGGAGCCTGTGTAGATCCTCCACATTGCTGTCTCCTGACGGAGTATTGTCCTAAAGGATCCTTGCAGGATATCTTGGAGAACGAGTCTATTAAGCTGGATTGGATGTTCAAAGTCAGTTTGATGCACGATATTGTGAAGGTGAGTGTGTGTGTGCATACTGTACTTCCATTGTTATTTTAGGGCGCGTATACATAGAACGTCCGATTTACAGGTCCGTTTAACCGTATATGTTATTAGCGTATGTATTTGTATGAGTCAGTCCGGATCGAGTAAAAAATCCCACACACAACAGAAATACTGATCCGTTTTATCGGATCGACACCGCGCAAGGCTTGTCAAGGGGGGTGCGGGGTGCGGTGTGCTGCGCACAGCCGCTATTTGCCGGTTTCATTCGTAGAAAGTAGGCGATACACTGAAGAACGAAAGTCCAGTAGCGTTGGATCTGTTAAAATCAGTCCTGTAAATGCTATGTGAATATTACCTCCAGTAGCGACGGATCGGTTAAAATCGGTCCTGTAAATGCTGTGTCAATATTACCTCTAACTTAAATTATTTTTTTAGTTAAATTATGCAGACACAGTGTATGGTCAACGACTTGTGTCGAAAACATACAGATTGATCCAAAGACTTCAAAACGCCTGTGCACGCTTCGGCTTTAAAGTTCCTTTTACGGGACATGTTACACTCTTCTTAAATGAGCATAACATTCTAAAAATGAAAGCTAGACGCAAGATGCACCTGGCGACCATACTCTTTGGAGTTATCAAGTCTCACTCCCCTTCTTACCTATACGATAGGCTGTCATGGACTCGTAACCACGGAATCCGGGAGGACCGAAAATTTTCCCAACAGCTTTCCATTGCCCAGCATAAGTTAGCAGTTTTTAGGGGCAGTTTTCGTTACGCAATTGTTGGAACAATATCCCGCCTCTAACAAAGTTCATTAAAAGTTGCTCGACATTCAAATTAAAATTAAAGTTGTTTTTATTACATCATCAAAATGAATTTCAAGATGTTCGAGCCGATATGTCAGCAATTTGACACACAGCATATTTTTACAACATATTTTTATTATTTGGGTATTTATATCAAGTAGGTATATCATTGTTACAATCATGCATTTTTGAATTTTATACGTTTATACATTTTTAATTATTTTTTTCTTTTGTATGCGTTCTTTAATTTGACCAATGTTAAATAATTTTTAACACCGTTGCTCGTAAAGCTGATGTAATTCCACCGGTTTTAAATATGTAAAGCGGGTCATAAAAAACGCGTGTGTTATCAAAGCAAATAGTTAAGTTATAATCCATACAAATTCCATAACAGTATTATTTGCCATTTCGCGCGCTGTTGCTATTCAAATTTCGAACTAATCACCGCGCGGCGCCAGTCAGTCAGTAGCACGCTGTTAAAATGGCGGGAAAGCAACAGTGTGCATTCACAGATTCAGTTTATTTAAAATAAAAAAAAACAGTTTATTCGGTAATTTAAAAACTTGGCTGCGTGCTCTAACGTCTTTGCCAACATTTTCACGCAGCTACGGCAGAAAATAATCCTCGCGCCATTTTTCTCAAATTTTCTTTTCTTTGTACTTTTACTGTGAAAATTTAAATATGACAACTTTCAATAATGAAGAAGAGCCATATATTACTTCAACTCCACCGGATATACTAACAGAAGCGCGAACCGCATGCGACAGCTTGCTGCCGTCAATATCCAAAGACTTACGTGGTTATGTACATATCTACATAACCACGTATGAAAATTTTTTGAAGTCGAAAAACATGAAAAATGCCAAGTCATTTTCCGAAAATGTAGTTTTGGCGTATTTTAATGAACTAGCTAGTAAATACTTATAAGCCTAGCTCGTTGTGGACAACATATTCGATGCTGAAAAGTACCCTCAAGATGAAAAATGGTGTCGATATTAATTTATATTCAAATCTCATTGCATTTGTAAAGAGACGCTCTGATGGTTTTATAAAGAAAAAATCTAAGGTACCGTCATCAAATGACGTCGAAAAGTTTCTAAGAGATGCTCCAGATAGCCAATACCTGGCAACTAAGGTCAGTTTGCCTCCTTATTTTATGTATTGATCTACCTTCTGTACATACTCAATAATAATATCAATAATCAATAATTAGAAATCAACAAAATATAAAATGTTTTTTTTTCTGTTTCCTCGCAAATGTGTTAAAAAACGTCGTACGATATACGTGCGTATTGGTTATAACGCACTAATATCGTAATGTACTATTAATTTAATCAATTTTATACATTCCATAATTTTTACGTTTAATCAGTGTATGTCATCAATTTTATTTTATTATTGTTATTTATTGTTATTTATTTTATAGTTTTTCGATTTTATCATTTTACTTTTTATTATTATCTTTTTGTTATTTTTAATAATGGGCACAGTATTTTATAAATTTTACACGTTAGTTAATTTTACCAATTTTATCATTTTTACTTTTTATAGTTTCTTTATGTATTGGATTAACAATATAATTTAATTGGAATTTGTGTAGGAAAAAAAAATACTTTAAATATGTATTTGTTTATGTTTTCGAGCGTATGGCACTCGTGGGCTGCAGCTGAAAATCAGCGTCAGGTCCACCTTGTGTTGCCATCTGTCATTATGCTGAGCTGAGGCCCTTTTGGCATTATTAGTCTTGTTTGTTCATTTATTTTGTATAATTTTAAGGTGTTATCACCTTAAAAATTATACAAAATTAATAATAGTGCAAATTAAAAATATTTTTTTTTCTTTCTTTCTCCAGTAGCGACGGATCACTTAAAAAGGATCCTGTAAAATCGGCCGTTCTATGTGTACGCGCCCTTACCTTTGAATTGGGGTACAGCGTTTAGTACCTTTATTCTCGCTGTTATAAGATTTTTGTAACAAGCTAAGTAATTAACTAATTGTACAAGTGCGGTTCATACTTGTTTTACTCGGTACAGTATTTGAATAGACTTAACAGGACTACAGGATCAAGTAAATACATTCTCAATATAAAACCTCTCCTAAAAGCATAAAAAAGGTTTAACGAAGTTTCAATGTCCCGGAAACAGATGGCCCAAACATATCCGTAATAAATTACTGTCGGGTCGATATTTCTTTTCCAATGCTAAGGAACATTGAGAAAAAGGCTAAAAGGTTCAAGTGCTAAAATTGCAAAGGTCCAAAATTTTTGACTGTTCCGATAATCACCCTTTTAGATGTCCTGTGTAATCTGTTCAGTTGTTTATTATAATTGTTCACTACAGAATTTTCCATTCACCAGTGACATCCCCAAGAGCAAGAAGGCACAGTTAGCCCTGTTCGCGGACGACACGGCCATCTATTACACTGGCCGTAGTCACGACGCTATTTACAGCACCCTCCAAACCTCAGCCAACGTCTTAGGCGCTTGGTTCCGGAAATGGAGAATCGAGGTGAACCCCGACAAGAGCCAGGCAGTTCTTTTCTCTAAACCGCGTAAGAATAAGCCACCCGCGCTCAGCCCGATCACTATGTACGGTAAGCCTATCCCTTGGGAGAAGCAAGCCAAGTACTTAGGAGTCTTACTTGACAACCACCTGTCTTTCGCGGCGCACATCAAAGCAGCTCGCGACCGAGCTGCCTTTGCTATGGGTAGGCTTCATTTCATGATCTCGGCAAAAAGCAAATTGTCACTCAAGTGCAAGTTGCGCCTTTATACCGCGGTGATCCGCCCCATTATGACGTACGCTTGCGTCGTGTACGCTCACACCAAGCCTAAATACATCCATAGGATGCAAACCTTGCAGAACCGGTTCTTACGTAGAGTCACGGGAGCCCCTTTTTATGTCCGTAACGACCGTCTACACGTAGACCTTAGAATGCCCACCGTCCTTCAGTTTATGAAACGTCTTTCGAAGCGTTTCTTCGATAACGCCATTAAACACCGTAATCCCCTGATCGCAGCGGCCGCCCGTTACGAACCCTCGCGCATTAGTACAGTACGCCGTCCTCGGCATACCCTCGTCACTCCCGATGATGCTATCACCCTCCTCCAGGAGAGTAGTAAAGAGACTAGCACTCTTAATAAGTACAGACACAAACCGCCGTCTTTCCGACCTCGCCGTCGAGGTCCGTCGCGACGTCCCGGTCCATGCCCTCCCCGACCCTCGCTCGAGCCAGCCCGCGATGCTGTGCCAGTAGTTTTAAATCAGCCCCTAAATAATGATATCATTCAGATCCAGCCTGTCCCCATGCAGTCCTCCCCCAGCGACGCCCTGAGCCGAGGCTCGTACCCCACAGGGGGTGCCCTCAGCGTATAGTCGCTTAGTTTGTAAGTTTTTATGCCCTGGCTGGAGGCCTTACTCTTAAGGCACCCACAGGATAGTCCGGTTAAGCAGACGACAACCTCTTAGGTTGAACTGCGAGATGCCATTCATAAAAAAAAAAAAAAAAAAAAAAAAGAATTTTCCATCGCATTGTTCGAAAAAAATCACTACGTATTCAAATGCTCGTTTTTACCAACAGCAGAAACACGTTAAACACCTAAATGAGAGCCTAATTAAGAGAAAGATTTTTTTAAATCTTTCATAACGGGCGAAACATGAAAAAAACAACATGAAACAACTTGAAATGAGTTTAATGCCCATTCTCCCGCAAAGGATAATCCCGATGGGCCAGATCACCCGAGGTAGAAGCGTTCGGTCGTTCACCCACTTCTTACCCGATAACAGTATTAAATCCCTAGGGAGCGCGTCGCTATTTATCGAACAACACTTTATCGGAAAAGTTGCTCCCGTTCCACGACACATAATTTAAAAGCAATATCTCAAAAGAAGAAAGATCGACATCGTGCATGATACAAATACAAAAAAAAATTAAAAAAATTCATTAATCAATTAGGTTGTTCATTTATCAGAATGTTTGTCATCGATTTTTGTCGATGGTGTGGTGGCTGAATCAATCACTACAGTCCTTTTATTCTGTATCAATGTCAAAATCAAAATGATCTATCATTTCGATATAATGAGGTTGCTATTTGGTTGCTGCTCTGTATGGTGTCGGACGTAAAGAATAGCACAATCCCATATCTTCCCGTGGGTGTCGTAAAAGAGGCGACTAAGGGAATGGCCAGAGAATGGGCAGCAGCGTTCTCTGTGCTTTTGTAACAATCGTACTGCGATTGCCAACCCGCCTGCCAAGGGTGGCGATTATGGCAAAACCCCCCTTATGTCAATGTGGTGTTGGAGGAGGCCTATATCCAGCAGTGGATGTCTTTCGGCTGAAATGATGATGAATGATGATTTAGTTGCTACTTATTATCTATACTCTCTCTCTTTAACTGTGGGTAACTGCTTCAAAATGGCGGACGGTATATGTATGCCAACGAAGTAGGATGTTCTTTCATCCGAATCCATTAATCAATTTTTGCGTGAAATAGTAACAAACATCCGTCCTCACAAAGTCTCCATTTATTATAGCAATAAGATCGACTAGGCGACTGTGCAATAAATCTCGACAATTTTGATATTTTTTTTCGAATTGTGCAAAACGGGCCCAGCAGTGGACTGCTACAGGCTGATTGATCATGATGATTTTTGATTTGAGTTGAAACTTATTTTTTACGTCGGGCCTTACATCAATTTAATCTTGTAAATATAAACATTTAAAATGATTTCTTTAGGGCATGCATTACCTCCACGGCTCAGACATCAGATCTCATGGAGCTTTGAAGTCCAGCAACTGTGTGGTGGACTCTCGATTCGTGCTGAAGATCACGGACTTTGGACTTCACGAGTTGAGAACTTCGGAGAAAGATTCTAGGGCACACAGCTATTGGACTAGTAAGTATTATTTTTATCCATTATTATAGTTATTCATTTATTTTATTATCTAACCAGTGATTTAGGTGTACAGGTAAAGCCAGTATATTAAATAAGAAATAAATTATTAAAATAACACGAAATTCGAATTCGTCAAGCTAGTTACTTGATGCGTTAACGAGAAAATGTTTGTAAGGTTCTGTGGCTTTGCCAGTCCGGCTTAGCCTTATTCGACATCTGAGGTGATACGTGTGATCCTAATGTACTATTTTCAAATCAATTAGTTGCCAGTAAGATTGTTTGACTTAAACATATCAACCGTCTCTCTAAGTAAGCCAACTTGTTAAGTTTTAATTTCGTTTTCACTTTGTAATTGACTTTAGTCTTTACTTTCTCCTTGAAGAGAAAATTAACATTTACACCCACATTGACTCGATATTTAAGCAATACGAACCTTTTTGCTGCTTTTTATTAGTACGTTTAAAATAATTCAAGATCATTTTAATGAGGAAATAAACGGACATTAACTTCTTTTAAAAACTTGATATTTGAAATTATTTAATTTGTTTAATGGCAAAGTCACTTGCAGTACATTTGTTGCTTATTTATTAAAATGAATATATTTATACATTTACCTTAAAAGCGCAATTGCTTTCGGAATTGACAGTTGCTCATTTCTTGCAATACCGTTTTTTGATTGCGCTCATGACAGATAAAAGGCGGAGCGGACCGGCAAAACTATAGGGTGGAGTCTCCTATCAAATGCCAACCATGAAGACTGGCGTCTGCCTAAATACCAGAGAGTATTTTCTAAACGGAAGTGTACAAGATTACTTTCTTACATTTCGAAAACAACAATTTTGAACAGCGTTGAAAAATTTATGCTGCCGATGAAATAAATACTTAATCCCTATGTCATCGGCAGATTGAGATTATACAAACGGCGGCTTTTGTTTGCAAACGCTTAACATTTTAAACATAATTTAATTTTCATGAGGTACTTCGGGAGATTCACCATTACATACCGATTTTCCCCCGTTCCTAGGAAAGCACGTTAAGGCGGTTCCGGCTGTCATTTGTAGATCTTTGACCGTCCTTACAGGTAGTCAGTGACCTGATAGTCTGACAACCAGTGTTACCAAAGGGTGTCGTATAACCCAGTACTAACTGGGTTGTTGGAGGTCAGATAGGCAGGCGCGCTCCATGTAAAATACTGGTATTCAGCTGCAGTTGGGTAAAGGCTAGGCAGATGCTGATGATGACTTCAGGAGACTTAATCTTTAACTCTAATGACAATTTAATGTTTTTTTTTTCTCTCAGGACTTCTTTGGACGGCACCAGAGTTGCTACGCACAGCAGAGCCACCACCAGAAGGGACACAAAAAGGAGATGTCTACTCTTTTGGGATCGTCATGCACGAGATTGTCAATAGACAGGGAGCATTTTGGCTCGGTCCTGGAATTGAAATGGCTCCGAAAGGTGAGTTGAAAAGCTTAATTTTTTTTGAGTAAAACCCATTTGATCGACTAGTGAGCCATCAAAGGTAAAATCTAGATATATTCAGGACCAACTTCTAGCGGGAAATCTAAGTAATAATAATGTAGTTGTTGATGCTGCTTCTATCCTCTTAACTGAAATCTTTTTTTCGAAAAAGGAATAGGATTTCGAATAAAGCTCACTGTTCTAAATACCATGTCTAAAGAAATATTTCGCATATTTTTGGTCCCAAGCATTTCCTTTATTTCCATTTCTGACAGAGCGGACATGTGGAACGTAAATAATTTCCGTGATTTATACCAGGTTAGCTTATATTAAACGTAATGGGATTTTTCGTAAGATGCACAACAAATCAACTCTCCCTATCCCTCTCCTAATCCCTCTCCCTGTTTTATCCATCAAATATTATTAGGGTTTTTGTTTCCTTTATATCACGCTAAAGGGAGAAATGGGTGGGTTTCTTAGTTTAAAGGCTGCCTCCTTTTGAGAAATAGGGGCATTTTTTTGGTCCGACGTGTATGGTCATCAATCGTACCTATCGCCAAACAATGAACTATTTTATTATTATTGCGGTTAAATAATTACAGCCCCATCGGTCTTCAAAGTTTTAAGCAATTCTTGCTGAGGTCGGTTTGTAAATTGGTGACCAACCCTAACATACCGAGAGTCTTCCATGCATGTTACGCTGTTGGTCCCGGCTGTCACCCGTAACGTCTGCCATTCTTTTCAAGAAGAATTGTGCTAACCAGTAACTGGATACCGGGATCTTTGGAAGTTTACCTAAGGAGATACGAAATATGTAACCCCCAACCAATGGGTTGCATATTTCGTATCTCCCAATATTTCCAATGCATATTCATATTAAAATATTGGTAGCAATTTTATCTATTTATGAGTAACCGAAAAACATTTAACATTTTTTAACTATGTTAGACCTTATCAAGTTATGAGATCATAATCAAAAATATTTGAAATGGATGTCTTATTTGAGTTCCTAAATAAAGTAAAAGATTTTTAGATTAAATAACGTATTCAATGTGAAAACAGGTGACGAAAATAGCTTCAAATCCGTTTATTACGTGTAACGAAATTGAATGTACGAGATATTTTCATGAATGAGCTAATGCTGTGAAAAGCTTCCAACATTCATTTATTTTTTAATTATCATACCCCCCCCCTCCACCCTACAGGCATCGTATCTCCTGTGTCGTGACAGATTTGTGTCGTTGAATGCCTGTTGGTGACTGTTTATATCTGTTCTTAGACTACCTGGACTTCACAGTAAAAATATATGATAATTATATTTATATTTTGTCACTTTGCAAAATACCAGTGACTGTTAAATCGTTTCATTGTTTGCAAACAGCTTTATTTAAGAAGATGCATTCTGAATGTTTTATTTTTAGTTAATGCAATTCCAATATTTCATTACAACACAGAGGTCGAGTATTATTAACATTGAAATCTTTTACTCAAAAATGCATGTAATGTGGTCATTATTTTGTCAACCTTGTTTGAGCAAAGTCGACCTTGCCGTTCTGTACCAAGGAGCGGCCGGCAAAGTTTTGCTGGCCGCTCTAACAGGCCGGCAATGTTTTTCCGGCCGCTATTTTGATGTTTCAACGTTTTAAAAAATCAAATCCAGAAAGATTTTACTAAGAACACAGCTGTTTGTATCTATAGAGATAGGTACAAAAAGATTTTATTCCATATTAGGCTGTATAGTACCAACTACCATTCCGACAAAAGCGCGGTTCAGCGAACATTTCAATTAATATATTTTTTATTTAAATTACTTACTGGTTTTATTTAGATTAGATACTTGCATTTTTGAGTAAAGCACTATACAAACCTTGGCCCACAATGACTGCTTCGCTGGTCATTGTAGACCGCGGCAGTAATGTACTACAGGAGCTATTTGCGATATTGCCAGCATTCATAATGCACAGCCTTAAATAGACAAACCGTGATATTTTATACAGAAAAAAACTGGATTTCTACAAATTGAAAACCATGTCTTAGGGTTTTTTTTAACAGTCTAGTAAACGTGAGCTTAAATTATCTTCTTGTTGTTACGGCTTTTATGTTTTCTCTACTAGAAATAATCGAGACGGTGATAGCAAGTGGTCTTCGCCCAAATACTTCTCACCACCGATCGTGTGAGATTGACGAGGCCACCGAACTGATGCGGAGATGCTGGGCCGAAGAACCTCTGGATAGACCTGTCTTTGGCCATTTGAAGGGAGCAATCCGGCGCCTCAACAAGTAATATATTATGTACATATGTCTTCATCTTCTGGTGTAGATTGTACTGTTACTATTTCTTTTGCTTTACTGTTTTTGTAAAGAGTAGTTTTATAATCTGAATATTTCAATTACTGGGTCTGAATGTTTGTGTATGTAAGTTTAAATGTTTGTAAACGCACCCACGATACATGAAAAATTCTTAGTGTGGGGCAACGTTTATTTCATTTTAAACAACAAAAAAAAAAGAAAGAATTCAATGAAGGACGCTTATAGTAAAGTTTTAAAGGCAACAACCGCAGCGGGCGGCAATGGCGTATCAATAATGGGTGCAAAAAGACACTTAAGCCGAAAGGCAATTTTTTTCTCCGTCGTGGCGATGTTTTTTTTTGTTCTGGACCATGGATAAACCTTCTAGTTACGGAAATATTGGAGGCCAAAGTTCCAACTTTTCCACAAGGTTTTTTTTGAAATACTTGTTAGGAATGTTTTTTATTTTAAATACCTGCAGGCCCCTGTACTATTCAACACACCCACCAACACAAAGTTTTGAGTGTGTTACATTGAGTCCCACCGTAAACAGTGATTTTTCACCACAAAAAAGTCCGCCACGTTCCAATCATATTTTTTTTATAAAAAGCAATATATTTTGCGTAGAGTTGCTTAGTTTGATATCCAGAATGCTTGCAAGCAAGCATTAACAGCTTTTAGATGCGTTGTAATAGAGTAACATAGAAACCAATCGCATTGCTGTTGTCTGTCATAACGATTTGTGCATGGCCTTTCCGGCTGACCTTTGTGATTGTGTTCATATCCGAAATATATTTCTCAACACTTGTATTTTCTTGACGCTTCAGCTTGCACACCTTCTGCTTGTTAAACGCAAAATCTTTTTATGAACCGAAGCGATTGTTGTGTTTTTTTTTTTAACATTGTTTTCTTTTTCAACAGAACTCAAGAAAGTAGCAATATATTAGACAATTTGCTTTCCCGTATGGAGCAGTATGCGAATAATTTGGAATCCTTAGTTAGCGAGAGAACTCAAGATTATTTAGAAGAAAAGAAAAAATGTGAGGAGCTACTGTATCAGCTTTTGCCAAAGTAAGTATACTACTCCTGTATGACTTCACTATACTTGTGACAAGGAGGTTTTACTGCGTAGTGTAAATCGTAACTAACATCATACGATCGTCATCATCATTCATCATCATTTCAGCCCAAAAGACGTCCACTGCTGGACATAGGCTGATAGTATGATCCCTAGGGATCATTTTTATTTTATAACATCAACGCGGGCAAAGCCACGTTTATACAGCGCCAGCATGTATTAGGAAAGTGTGATCATAATCAAGAATGTTGTATGGACCATCAAATTGAACAAAGTTCTTCATGGTTATCGCGAAGAAATATTCAGCTGTTTTATACATTTCTGTCGAATCATCATCATTCATCATTTCAGCCCAAAAGACGTCCACTGCTGAACATAAGCCTCCCCCAAGTGTCGCCACATTGACATTTTGGGGGGTTTTGCCATAATCGCCACGCTAGACAGGCGGGTTGGCGATCGCAGTATGGTTGTTACAAAAGCACAGAGAACGCTGCTGCCCATTCTCTGGCAAACCCCTTAGTCGCCTCTTACGACACCCACGGGAAGATATGGGATGGTGCTATTCTTTACGTCCGACGCCATACGATCGTCATACGAACACCAAAAGATCCATAGAGAACTGAAAATATAATTTCATCCCTGTGCTTTATGGATCAATTTTGAACTTTCCATCAGTCTGTGGCTGTTAGCAGGTACATGATAAGACAGTAAAAATTTCATTTACAATAGCCTTAATTTTCTTTTTTATTCACTAATCATTTGTCCTTCTTATTAATTAAGAAGAGCACAAAAGTTATGATTCACTTGAACAACTTTATTCTTTGCTGAAAATTTTCGCAATTAGTTCCAAAAATGTTTTCTTGAAAGACTTGAAAAAAGCTTTGGAGAAAATAAATAGAACTGGTCATATTTAATTCAAAGCATTACTAATCAAGCTTGAAAAAAATGTTTGAAGAAACTCGGAATTTTCAGTAATTTATTCTTTTCATACACTACCTTACTAACTTTACCAAATTTTTTTTTGTCTTCTCAAATATCCAACAATTTGGAGTTTCTTTTTGTTTAATTAGAGCTCAATGGTTTCTTTTGACATATTTTTGTGTTGCGTGCTGTTGGTACAATTTTATCTTGTAATAATGTCCAAGCACATTCTTTTATATTAGATTGGAGCTGATATTATTTTTCCCATTCTGAAACCTGAATTCTGAGAATTTCTGTTTTTTTTTTTCATAATCAGGGTTTTTAAATTAAATTAGAGTATAATACAATGGGTACTTACATATTATTGTATGGACAATCATGGCGTTATTAGACATATCAAACAATACAAACGTGATTGTGTTATAGATTCGCTAAACAGGGTGAATAAATGCCACGGTGAATTAAAAAACAGTCAAATAGTTATTTAAATCGTTGTAAAATATAATCTAGGAATTATTTAATGGTGGAAATGTAGGTGTATCTACTGTAAGGTACGTCTCTGTCTAAACCCTTCGGGAATTACAAGCGTTATGTTATGTTATCGTATCGTGAAATACAGTAATAATATTGCCTCTCCCTACCCTCTACTTGGTGATGGCAGTTGTAAAAATTGAGCGTCAAAGATGTTCGTGGGCTTTATTTTCTCTAAAAATTTCGCAATTTTTCTTAGATCTAATATCCCATAGATGCACTACAGGAATAAACAAGGTCAACTTTATGTCAGTCAATGTCACTTTTCAGTAGATGTGATAAAACAAACTTTCTACTTTTGGGAAATTCAAACCGGATTTTAATTTGCAAGTTTGTATTGATACTACTTTGTTGATACCCAGGTCCGTAGCCTCCCAACTGATCAACGGCCTATCAGTGGTTGCTGAGACCTTCGAACAAGTGACGATCTACTTCTCAGACATCGTTGGCTTTACTGCATTGTCAGCATCCTCCACGCCCATGCAGGTGGTGGACCTACTGAATGACCTGTATACTTGTTTCGATTCTATAGTCGAGAATTATGATGTTTACAAGGTGAGTTATTTTATCAATTTCTATTCTTCCCCTTAGCTTGTCGATGGCAGGCACTATTGCTAGCATTCATCGATTCATGGAGTGTAGGCATGAATGGATGGATGGAATACCATTACTTCTTAAAGCACTATTGATTTAATGTCAGCACTATTGATTTAATGTCATTTAAGTGTGAGAAAGAGACAGAGCTATTCAAGATGTCTAGCGCCATCTCTGTTCCACTCTCATAAGATTAAAATACTGCTTTATGATGTCATGATAGGCCATCAGGCGATAGCAATTGTACCAGTTTTTGTGGTGCCGGTACGATTTTATTACGGTGCATTTTCAAAACTCGTGTTAGAATGTAAAAACTACATGCCTCAAAAAGCACGTCAAGCCATTAGTCCTGGTTTCGTAGACGTTTAGCAGGCGTTAAGGGTACTTAGAATTGTAACGCAATGAGTCAGGTCTATGTGGGCTGTGGCACTTTAACATTACTGGAGAAATGTAGATACACTACGGTGAACCAGTACTCACGGAGCAATCTCAGATTCTCGGATATGGTGATCCCGATGTGATTGGAAATGGCAACCAACGACGAAGTAGCGACCGTCTCCACCAGTCCAGTCACGTATACCAACGTTTTGGCGCGACAAACCACTTCTTTGGTTTACACAATTTGAAACGGTTATCAACTCGCAGAAGCCCGGCGATGAAGTGAAGTTCAGCCTCCGAGTAGCTCACATTGAGAAGACGGACGTCGCACAAATTGGTGACCCTAGGGCAACTGGTGGATTAATTTAAGATCCTAACAAATTAAGCAAGAAAACAACTCGATATGGACAGAGATTTATTTCCAAGAGGATTTAACCCGACAGTTAAACAACTTCACAGGAAGTTGGTGGACATTTCTGAAAATCCCGATACGAAGACCTTGGAGCTATACACACAGCCAGCCCGATCTAAAATTCTTAAGACACTTGAATCCATACGTTATCGTATTGTATGTTTTTTTTTGATGAAATGCCGGATACCTCCACGCTCATGGGGCAATCTCAGATTCCCGGATATGGTGATCAAACCTCACGCCCCCAATCCTACAGGCATTCCAACAGGGCAAACAAGGACCTTCCCACGTCAAGTGGCAAGATGAGGTTGATGAGGAGGACTGAGAAGAGTATGATCCCTCAGATCACAATCCGCAGATCTCCTCATGTACCCCTCTCAACTGTCATCCGATGTGAAACTTTTACAAATTGGCTGAAGACAATGAAATTGGCAAGGAGACATCAGATTCGTCATCTGACGATATCATGTCACTGGTGAGAATAAATAAAGACTTACTATTCTCGCAGTACTAATTATTTGTAAAAGTTGCCCTTTCTGACTGGAATCTCCTGAAGGATACTCTGTTCGAGTCTTGTAGAGCTAACTATCAAGCCATCCGCGTCTGTTTGAAGGGCATGAACCAGGTCCAACTCAGGTAGATACAACACTCTAAAGCGTTCAATAACAACATGGTGACCCCGACGAATCTCGAAAGAAAGTGGGCGTGACCAGATAATTATACAATTAATATTTTTTAACCTTGTTGAACAGGTGGAAACCATAGGCGATGCATACATGGTGGTGTCAGGTCTCCCAGAGCGCAATGGCACACGGCACGCTTGTGAAGTAGCTCGGATGTCACTGGCTCTCAGGGATGCTGTAAGCAGGTTCCGCATCAGGCATCGGCCGCAAGATCAGTTGAAACTAAGGATTGGATTGCATTCTGGTGAGTTTTATTTTATACCCATATCAATTTTATTTAAGTTTTCCTATACTGTCTTTTTTACGCATCTCCTATTTCAAAATCTCATTTTCTACCTCTCATCCAACTCTCCAGTCACAGGTTTGCCGAGAAGAAGAAGTATAAACTTTTGCACTCTTGAAAAATTCTTAACGGACTTTCTCTTACTGTATTTATTAACTTTTTTACATTTTCACGATACGATAAAGAATAATGAATTTTAAAAGTGTATTGTATGTCACAGACAAAACTGTTAATTACTACTTTTGACGGTTAAAACTATTTTAGCAATAATTAACATTTCTTAGTTGAAAACTAATTAGGTTATTTTTTATGAACCTTTGAAAAACATTTATTTATTTGACATTAAAGCATTTGATTTCAAAAATTGTACAAGCTACTTAATTGCGGAGATTAATAGGATATGTTAAAACAAGAAGCTAGCTCTACGCGGGGAACTCACGGGGAGAAGTTAAGTATTTGGTTCTAAAAATAAAATTTTAGTTTTACCAACCGTACAAAACTTCAATAGATGCCACTTTCATCGAAAAACTAGTTAACTTTTCATTCATTCTAAATTTTGTTATAAGTAGGTACAGAAATTTTCAACACACAACAAGTGTTTCGTGGTGGTTTATTTTTCGCCATTCTGAGCATTGGATAGTTTAAAACTATAAGCAAGCCTTAAAAGAAGACAAATATCAACCAAATTGGTATCTCAATATCACAGACAATCTTGAGAACTTCTTCTTTAGGTACTCAAAATAATTTGTCACCAGCCTGAAAGCTGTCAGTAGATATACTTATATAGAATTTAAGTTTCGAAACATTTTCAAAGCTAAGCGTTGTAGATGATCTATGTATTCTATTATGTATTAATATCAAAGATTTTGTTCAAATTTTTTGTTTCTCATTCAAGTAAATAAATTAAAAAAATCAAAAACGTAGTAAATCTTAATTTTTCTCGTTTATGATGTAAAGCAAAATAATTTGGTGTTACATTATAACTATTATATTTTGACTAATTAAGAGTAAAAATACATTGTCTAACAACTAACGTATTTTTGTTTATTATACTGTAACAAAATAAAAACTTAAAAATCAATATAAAGAAGAGAACAAAAAAAAAACGACAAACAAAACCTTGTTTCTGACCTTAAAACAGCTCAACCTATTGCCAAGTCTTCAACCTATTGCCAACTGTAATGTATTCATTATTTAAACTTGAGGCCTGAATAATGAGGTCACTTTCTAAAGCCCAGCCATTTCTCTATTTTCAGTGTATTTTCCAATTAAAAATCATAAGCAAGAGGGTTGAAAGTCATACCAACTAATGAACTTATCATAAACTAGCTGTCCCGCGCAACTTCGTGTGCGTCACATTTTCCCCGTTTTCGAATCATATTTCATTTCTGCTACGCTCCTATTGGTCTTAGCGTGATGATATATGGCCCATAGCCTTTCTCGATAAATAGGCTATCAAACACTCATAAGAATTTTTCAAAACGGACCAGTAGTTTCTGAGATTAGCGCGTTCAAGCAAACAAACAAACAAACTCTTCAGCTTTATAATGTTGGTATAGATGGTATAGATTTAAAACTAGCTTGACTGCCTCATTGGTCTAATGGATGCAAGCGCGACTGCTGAGCAATAGGGCCTGGGATCGATTCTCGGGTATTTCTCAGTAGCATGGATCTGCGCCTGATGGCAATAGGCTCGCCCCCTATTACATGGGACTTGTAAAATAATTGGCGAAATGTGGGTGTACAGGTACACGTCTGTCTAACCTTTCGAGAATTACAAGCGTGATGTTGTGTTATGTAAAACTGGGTTCACCCGCATGGACGTCGGAAATGAAAATTTACAGACCAGACTAAAAAGTATAGTGCCTACTATCTATCTCAAGTCATGGTTTACTTGCGCGTGAAATTATATCGAAATTCGTTCAGCCGTTAAGGCGTAAAAGTTTCACTGACAGAAAGTTTAAAAGGTAGATATTAAAATAGGTTGTAGATGACGCTAACCTAATCTTAATAGTTTCCTATTTTTACGAACAAGATTTTCTTAAAAACAAAAAAAAACAAACTTTGCGTGTTAACAATTTGTCATCTTTTCGGAGTAAATATCATTTGATTTCGTGGTAAAGACGAACTTTGGGTGGGATAAAAAAAAAATCTGGAAAACCATTGTGTTCTTGTTCAAAATATTTTGTATTTTTGATTAGTTATACTCTCAGGATAAAGTAATGTTTATCGTAGGATAGTTAGTTGAATAAAAACATAACTCGCTGAAAAATAAAACCCTTTTCGTCAAAATCATAAACGAGCCAAATAAAAGCGGACACCTTGCCAATTTAATCATTACCAAAATTGTGTGCCCAAAAAATTACCTACCGACCCAAAATCACCCTAACGTGAAAGTCAACAATGTCGAAAATGAAGAGGTTAAAAATATCCGGGCCACGATTCACGGAAAAATTTGAACGAAAACACAGTGCCATGCTCATTCCTTTTCAAAGTAATGAGCTGTGGCGAAACGTACTCCAAATGTATAAAATATGAGCTAGCTCTTTTGTGGGTACGAAAAATGTTGTTTTTTTAGGCAGCCTAATTACTTTTCCATCATGCAAATACGAAAGGAGCTTGTTATTTAGATATTAAAATGAAGGACTTTGTACTTGGCTTATGTTTCTAATTAAACGGTACATCGCTTTTATTTTCTACGTATTTTTTGCGCTAAAACGGCCCACTTGTTCCGAAAACACGCAAACAATAATCGTTTTTACGGTCTAGTTAATTTATTTGGAGTCAGCGTGGCATGTCACCTTCCATACTTCTCTATTTGTGGTCATCTCAGGAGTCACCCCCTTTCCAGCCTTACAATCTTTCACACAATCGATCCTCTGTTTCTTCGTTTGTCACCTTCTCTTATGGTAATTTACATTCATACTCAAAACTTTTCCTTCGACATTTTCGTGAAAATTAATGAAATCTTTCAATCTTAGTTTGTAGTTGCCCATGGCAAATAAAAAAGTTTATGCTGTTGTGTTATAATTAGAGATTGGATATTAGGATGCATATTTACCTAAAGTTTGAGTGTTGACTAGTATGGAGCGCGCGTCAGTATGGGAAAAGGAGTTTATTAAAAAAATAAAAACTAGTCTAGTTACTTTTTCGTTTAGCTCCAAATGAATTATGCCCAGACATATTTACCATTTTGTTTTAGCATTCGACATTCTGGCACAAAAATATGAATTCAAATAATTGTTGTATTTCTTCCTTGTTATATTCAACAAACTTGCCAGGTTTATAAATAAAGAAGTATTCGCTTCCATACTTTTGTATCTTTTGCCAGGAAAGAACTTACTTTAGGTAAATATGCATCCGAATATCCGATCACTAGTTATAATACAAAAAAAATATGTTGTTTTTCGTATTCCATCAGGTCCTTGTGTAGCCGGCGTGGTGGGTCTCAAGATGCCCCGCTACTGCCTCTTCGGCGACACCGTAAACACAGCATCGAGAATGGAGTCTAATGGAGAAGCTCTCAAAATCCACGTGTCTCCTGATACGAAGGCACTGCTGGACCTCTACGGTACCTTTAATTTGCAGTGCAGAGGAGAAGTTGCTATGAAGGTAAAACATACTTATTTATGGTTTTATTAAACTTTAGTTATAAAATACAGTAATAATTTGACAGCAAAAAGAACCCTTTTGCAAAATTGCAGTGGATTTATATCCGTCCTCTTGCAAATGGTAAAGAAAGAAATAACAAGTAAGAATGTACCGTCTTTGCTTAAGCGTAAGCATAGATCGTATACTCTTACTTGCCCTGATCACTGAGGTAGAAAAACTTTTACCTTGATATGTTTTACACTACTATAGGTATTATTCTTGTCTCTAAAGCCCGCGGGTGACATGGGATTTTCGTTCTAAATTAATATAATACACTTTTGATTTTTCTTTCACCATTCTTGCTAATACAATGTCACTGCGTTAAGATTTTTTTTAATGATTTTTGTGACTCCACGCAATCATTTTCAACACACCATTTCAGTGAACAATTTATTGCCTACCCCAGTTCCTCTTTGCCCATTGTGAATTTAATCAAAAAGCTATAGAGATTTTACATTAATATAATAGACAATTTTTAATAACAAAAATGCAATTAAGTTAATCAAAAACCGCTTGAAAGGTTCGATGCAGACTGTCAATAACCTATTAACTTGATGTAGGCCATTCTCTTGTTTCAAATATTCAGCAATAAATAGAGCCTGAGGGAATACCGCGAATTGGTTTTATTTACGAGTCTGTTAATTAGACTTCAGTTAGAATGAATTTTTAGTTTATAATAAAATGATGTGTTATTTTCGAGTATTCGCTGTATAATTAAATTAATTGAATTCTCTGGCAAAAGTAAAAAAAATATTTAATAACAACCTCTTAATTTCTCATGACACTAAAGTGTACTTTTCCAATAAAGAAACTGCATAGTTATGATAAAGCAGAAAAAAGGTTTTGCGAATTTTAATAACATTTCCTCTTGTTACAGGGCAAAGGAACTCTAGTCACATATTGGTTGTTAAGCGAAATAATAGATCCTAACGCACCAAAAGAAAAACCGTTATTAGTCAAAACTCAGACACTGTCGACAGAAAGTGGGTCACTGTCACACTTGACTCCATTCAGACAACGATTAGACCAAAGTTCTCGATCATCAAGCCGGAGAGGGTCAGGAATATTCCAGCAAAAAACAGATGTGAACAAATTAGAGAAAGAAGCTCAACCTTTACTACAAAACCTCAGCATTCAGAGACAACAATCTGATCCTACAGAACAAGTAACAAATGGCATTACTGATAATGGAGAAGATGCAGACAAGCAAAGCGTTTCAAACTCCTTATCGCTGAATGTCAACTCATTGAACCACAACTCAGTACACTGCGGTCAACCGCGAGTCAAGTTGAAAGATAGCCAGACTACGAACGCAATCGCTAACTACAAGACAAACAAAATAGGTAATAACAATTGGATTTCCAAGTTACCCACAGCAAGCTCATTTGATAACGGTACCAAGAAAGGCGCCGAGCGGTTAAAGGATTACAGTAGTGTCCCATTACTGTCAAAAGCTGATACACCAAACGATTCGATTGTGTAGATTTTCTGTGAACTTAGAATGGACGTAAGAAACCTTACATCTGTGTATATCAATGCATAAAGTTGTGCGAAAAATTCTTGCTTCCGTGTTATTTCCGTCATTAAAGTGGATGTTGTATTTTACTCTCACTTAATTTTTCAAGTATTATGTGCATGTTTACATTTAGAACCTTTTGTACGCACGTGTTAATGAATGAGTCCCTAATGGATTGTGTTCCCAATGCCATTTGTCTCAATTCATTAAGACATTTCAAGAGGTGATCGTTTAGTAACTTCACATTTAAACCTTTTTCGCAACAATAATACCACAATTCATAATATGTTGAGCAAGAAACAAAATCTTATTTACAATACCTTCTTTATATTGAATGTACAGATTTATATTGTGTTCAGTTTTCAAATAGTCTTATTTTTATCACCTTCTCTTAGATAATAATTAAGATAAATAATGGATTATACGTACTGTACGAATAATCTGAACAAAAGTGTAGGTGTAGCCAATTGTATCTGTTCGGATAATTATGAACGATTTAAAATAAAATTGAAGCAAGGTTTTTAACTCAAATGTTTAGTTACTTAATTTGTATCATTTACTTGTAAATTTTATTGTTCTTAGAGTTTTATGTATCACAAATACTTTTCAAAAAAAAAACATGGCCAGCATGCGATTTCTTCGTATATCAAACTATATTTAAAAGCAAATGATAAAAATTAAGTAAAGTTATATAATAATTAATAAATGTTTAATTAATGTCAATAATAGGTTACTTGGTGTTTTAATAGTTAAGGCAGCAGTAACCTTCGATTTCGAACACAGTGTGTTACTGATTTCAATGATCAATTGCAAGGTTGAAAATAAAATCAGTCTTGTATAATTTTACTATAAATGTAATTTGGCTTTAAAGCGTTCATACTTTACATACATTCCTGATGAAGAGCTTAAAAGTCTATCCTGTCCCATGCATCATCAATCGAGATTCTTTTGAAAAGAATCTATTTTTTTTTTTAAGTATCCGACTCCGCTATCTTTTTTGAATAATAAATACACGTTGAGCTATTCTGATCACGTTTTTGTCTGTATTCTAAGTTTTGAGTGATGTATTTATTTTTTCTAATCAAAGGTATAAAGTTGTGATATTTTTGGAAACTTTGTTTATTGTTCTTTTATATACCTTCCTACACCTGGCATAAAAATTAATGAAACCGACACCCTTTAGAGCAATAAACAATTAAACTAGATAACATTAATTAAATTAATTGTAATAGCTAATTTCGTTAGAAATCCTATTCTGTAATTAATTTTACATTTACTTATTTCCGCTTTCCGACCGTTTTAACGCGCAGTGTTATATACCATCCATTTCAGTATAACATCATTAAATTTTGAATGTACTGTCGGCGTAAATTAGAATACATAGATAATTAGCTCTTGTGTCTATGTGTATTGAACCAGACACTTGTTCCGGGAAAATTAATCAGTAAGAATATTATAATTCATTTTAATTGGAATTCATCCGCAGGTAAATTGTAAAATTTCAGTATATCTACCGCAAATATTCATCCTTATAGCGAAATTTCACGTTTGTAATTTACATGGATTTAACAACACAGTAACGCATTTATAACCAGAATTATTAAAATATTATTAAAATACCTGCAAGAGTATTGTAACAGCAAATTGCATGGATTCCACGGTGCGATATGCGTGCCGTAAAATTGAAATCACTTAATATGACTTTCTTTAAGGTTTATTTATCGAATAACTTCCAATTATCAAGGTTCCAAATTGTAGCATTTTACGGTAGGTACTGAATTTGCACTTTCTTTCCTGTGTAATATTAATTTGAAAACGCACAGAAAGCGCACGAACCTACGTTGCAACTTTTGTCGCAGACTAATATTTGTTGCATAACATGCTCAATCACTAATACATTTTATTTAACGCTCAATGTGTAGTTCTTTCACAGTAAATTATCAACACTACATAGAACATTTTATTGATGAGACTAGTTTGTAAATATTATGTACTTAATTGTTTATTTATTGTAAATAACGTCTTACTTATAACTATGTTGTGATCTTAGAATATTTATAATTGTAGGCGGTTAAATGAGAACGTAAATGTTTCACGTTATAGCAAATATAATGAGTGAGAATTATTTTTGTTGTTTTATTGAATCTAGTACCTATACACTCCTTAGTTTTTGTTTACATCTGACGGATCACGACACATTCAGAAAAACCTTAAATCCTAGATATTATTTCACAACTCTCGGTGCTGAGCTGAGTGTTGAAAATCCGAAAATTCAGCAGTACTCATTTAGGTGACGCCTAATGTTAGTGAAAGGGAAGTAGAGACCTTTTTACAGTCACCATTGTATGTCACGCCAAATTGGTAAAATAAATATAGAAGAAAACCACATTGGACTTTATTTATTAACTCTACTTTTACATGTAGTTCAAAACATAACAAAACATCAGCACCTGTGGTCTGTAAGGAAGGCAAGGCAGGATTACGCAGAACTAAGTGTAAAGGGCTCTGTATGGTGTCGGACGCAAAGAATAGCACCATCCCATGTTTTCCCGTGGGTGTCGTAAAAGCCGACTGAGGGACTAGCCAGAGTATGGGCGGGCAGCAGCATTCTCTGTGCTTTTGTGACAACCGTACTGCGATCGCCAACCCGCCTGCCAGGCGTGGCGATTATGGCATATGTCCACCAGTGGACGTCTTTCAAAAACGAAAGACAATGATAATGATGATGAAGTGTAAAGGACACCCACATTTTGCCTGCTGGGGATGAGCCATCAACTGGTTGGTGGTTGCGCTACTGAGACATTATTGATGAAAAAATCCAACAAAACAGTTTGCCTTCAAACCAGTGGATTGTACCGTATTGAAAAGTATAATATTTCCACGCCGACATAAACGTTTAATAAGTGAAAAAAAAAACAATCCTTTTTTAATATAATTTAATAGTAATAATTATATATTAATAATTTCGAATCCTGTTAACAAACCTTTTTTTTATTCTCTGGGTATTACTTTGTATCAACCATTGAATTTGCATTCAGTCTTTATTTTATCGGAACTGCCTGCCAGAGGCAATATTTCTCTAAAATTCTAAATACATTTATTTTTTTAAACAACTTTTCTGGCAACCCCGAGTTAATTGAAAAAAAGTACTTTACAATTTTGTTTTTCCAGAACAGACGATAAAACACAAGATGAGTTGGTAAATGTAAAGATTTAAAGAAGAGACGATTTTTCGTGCTTTTACCTTATGAGTTTGGAACAAGCTAGGTTTTAATATCAATAACACTAGTAACGGGATATTTGCGTTCACGTTTACTATTTGTTTTGAGTTTCCGATATTTCAGCGCTGTTGCAAACGCCATGATCACAGATAAACTGAAGTTATTGCGGGTGGGTGTTTATGACGGCACGGTTGGCGCAGTGTTTGAGCAAACGTCTGCTGCGCTGCGTATCGCGGGTTCGATCCCCGCACGGAACAAATATTTGTATGGCCTAAAGATAGTTGTTCCGGGTCTGGCTGTTTGTGTATGTGAGTTTAAATGTTTGTAAACGTACCCACGATACAGGAGAAATTCCTAGTGTAGGGATACGTTTAAAACAAAAAATGAGCAGAGAAATCGGTCTTTCTTGTTTCGTTGTATTATTTTTAACCGCCACGATGTATTCCGCTATTCGAAAAGTTACCGCAAGTTTCGTCTCGACATCTTCGGCAAACGCAACATCTGAGCCACTTTCCTGAAAGGAGTGAAGACAGCCTTTACGGCGTATTGCCGAAGAATGCTGGCCTTATCTGTCACTCCTCTCACGTTATACTAAGCTCAGTGACCAAGCGGGTGATGTTAGAACCATGACCAACCATGTCATGTGCGAGTCGAGATGTTCGCTTCAACTAAGTTATGGAACCCCAACCAAATGGGTAGGTATGGTTAGGTGATCACTTTGACCAAAGAAACCCGAGCCGAGCAAGTGCAGCGAGCGGTGCCCCACGGAAGCGAGCGGCGCGGCACAGCGCGCCAAGCGTTACATCCAAGTTAGATGTGTTTTAAAGTCACCGTGTACACACACAATTTGTAGTCGCTCATGTCTCTGAAGGCCTTTACCCACAGCACCTGATCCGTGTAGAAGATACGACCCTAGAATCTAAACAAAAAAATCTTAGAATTTGGCGTACTTCGGGCTTTTACAGTAACATACATTTCTTTGATATGTATAATTATGAAATATACTTACTAGGAGGTAACTAACCTAACCTCTAAGTAACATTGGCCTCAAACAATTAAGACAAAGACTATGGATACGAGTCTGGATTGAATTGCTATCATTTGTTTTACTAGTTTCTTGCTCCTAAATATGTCAAGACGGTTGGGTATTAAATCATCGACGCTAAGCTCTACTTGTAGCTTTATGTTTGTACAATAAGGTTCAAAGTAGCTTGGAGAGTCAAATCTTGCGCAGTAATTGGCGAATAATATAATAATATCCAATTTCTGTTTAGCCCATAATTATTTGTCTTTCTATTGTGTGTTTTTAGGGTTCCGTAGTCAACAAGGAACCTTTATAGTTTCGCCATGTCCGTCTGTCTGTCTGTCTGTCCGCGGTTTAGCTCAAAAACTATTGGTACTAGAAAGTTGTAATTTGGTATGAGTATACACGTTAATGACGCCGCAAAAGTGGTAAAATAAAATTTAGAAAAAAACAATTCTTTAGGGTACCTCCCCTACATGTAAAGTGGGGATGATTATTTTTTTTTTCGTCCTTAGCATAGTGTGGGATATCGTTATATAGGTCTTTTGAAAATATTAAGGGTTTGGAAAGACCGCTCTTTGATTAAGTAAACCGTTCGTGACTTATCAAGCTTTAAAGTACCAATTTTCGTTAGGGTCAAGTGGGGGAACACTTGACCCTAACGAAAATTGGTACTTTAAATCTTGATAACCCTCTACAGACTAAACGGTTGTAGTTAGAAATACAAATTTCACTGCCTTTGTACCTATTTAAAACGAAGTTTAAAGGAAAACTATCGCACTTAAGTGGGCTTTACAAGTTTACGAGTAATAGTCGACCAATTGTATTTGACTCAAAAATTTCGAACAACTCCATAGAAGTGTCGATAGATGGCGCTAAGCGTCAGTTGTATCGCGCTGTTTCATTCCTTAATTAGTTTTCAAAAAAAAACAATTGTTATTGTTGTTGTTTGTATAGGAAGTCAAATTAGGTAGTTAGTCATGTTTGGCCTTTAAGTAGAGCTTGGTACGAAACTATCAGTCAGCGAATACGACCCGCACTTGGCTGTTATAAAAACTACGGAACCCTTCACTGCGCGTGGCCCGACACGCACTTGACCGGTTTTTTTTTGTTCGTAGAAATTGGACTTTTCTAGTTTTTTTTTTTTATAAAACTTTTCTGCCTTTTTATATTGGGTATTTTTTTTTACAAGCTAGCTTAAGTTTTGTTCTTTTTTTAAGCTATTGCGAATGTTCTATAAATTTTCCATAAGAATTCCAAAACCCGTCATTTTCAACATCACTATACCTAGATAATAATTGTTTTCAGAAAATATCATATTGTTTCTATTGAAATTTCACAGGAAACATAATTGTTTTTCCTGCCACTGACAGCCCGAAAAATTAAAATGACCAAACGAGCGACCTTTCAAACGAGCGACCTTTTGTTTGCAAACAAAATTATAAAATGGTTATGGAATAGCGCATCGAGGTATATAGATAAAGTTTTCTGTAGGTCTCGATGGTAGCTACTGCAGTATTTGTAGTTTGGTTAGGTTCATCCAAGGTCAATAATAAATAATTAATCCTAGGTTTTATCCAACTGCCGTGAAGCCCAAAAGAAGGGAAAACATAAGTGTTTGATCTGTACGTAATTACTATGTCTGTCTCTTTGTTCTGGCGGATTCATCATATTAGCCCAAAAGACGTCCACTGCTGGACATAGGTCTCCCCCAAGTGCCACATTGACATTTTGGGGGGTTTTGCTATTATCGCCACGCTTGGCAGGCGGGTTGGCGATCGCAGTACGGTTGTTACAAAAACACAGAGAACGCTGCTGCCCATTCTCTGGCAAATCCCTTAGTCGCCTCTTACGACACCCACGGGAAGATATGGGATGGTGCTATTCTTTACGTCCGACACCATACAGAAGCGGCGGATTATGGCGGATTATGGGTGCCATATTGTGGAGTTCGTATAATAATAAATTAAATCGTCTGCGAAATCTTTCACATTCTTCTTCTTCTTCCTAGCTGTATCCCACTTTAGGTGGGGTCGGCCACCTAAAGTGGGATTTAATTTATAATTATACAAACTCTACAATATGGCGCCCATAATCCGCCAGAATCGTTTCGTACTTTGTCCAGTCTCATCACGCCTCTAGACCATAAATCGAAAGTGAAGCTCATCATAGCTGGCCTCACCGTCTTTCTCGTGCAAATACCTAAACTAAAAGGTTCTTTTTTCTCTTTATTTGTTTTAAATAGCAGTTAAAAACACTAAAAAAAAACAAAACATAAAGAACATTATCTTTCCATTCCATCATAGTTGTATAGGTATTTATTTTATTGGTATATATAATATTTTGTTTTGTATTTTATACTATAAGTTAGTATATATTTTTTTTATTGTATTTTATATTTTAAATAGTTATTTGCTTTATGTTTTATGTATTCAATTCTCTCTTTATCTTTTACACACTCTGTCTGCATCTCTTTTTTTTAATATCTCCTTTCGCAGGTATGCTGGAAGAGATTTCTTTAGAAATAAGCATTACCTTTGTACCTATTTTCTGTTCCTTTCTTCTTCTCTGTATTAAGTGTGTACATAAATTGTTAAATAAATAAATAAATAAATAAAAAGCCCGACTAAAAAAACTACAAAAAACACAGGCGAGACCTATATTTGCATATGATCATTCAAATAGAGCTCGTTGACGATGTAAAATTCTTGGGTATACATATAGACCGACTGCTAAACTGGAAAATTTGGGTCTCGCTTGTTTCCAACTTTTGTTTAGTTTAAAATGTGTTGTTGTGTGCTTTTCCGTTTTTTCAGTTGTTTTTTTTTATTTTATATTTTACTTTATCCGGTATTTACAACGCCGGTAACTGAAATTTCGTCCCGCGTTTAAATACCTCTAAACGTTTACATAAAAAGTTGACAAACGGAGCCGTTTCATAATGTCTAGGGTTAAATTGAGATCCCAATGTAATTAGTACTACCGTTTAAGGACTTAAGTTAGTTTAACGAAAACTAACACGACGCAAACGAGATGGCGGGCATTGCTAGGCCTTATTAGGGTTCTATTAATATTAATTTTAATCCGTAGTGCTAGGCAATGTATGCCTACATTGCCTATCCCAGTTATAATTGGCTTAGTTCTGTGCTGTCACCTGGTTGATGAAGGGAAAATGCAAAATTTTTACTTCACTGTTATTTTCTGGTTTATTTCACTATGCTAAGTTACTAACAATAGTGTTTAAGTGCAAACTTGTTACTAACAATTTATGGATCTCATAGTTGTCCGAAATAAAATGATTTTAATATTTATTTATTTTATTTCAGAACTAATCATGTTTCATTACTTTGGAACTTTTTTCTTGTTTAATATTTACGTAACGTCACTGTTTTTTTTTTGATGTGTTAAATGTGGAGTTTCAAGAGTAATGTTAGGAGGGGTCAGGAATAACTTGGCAGAGTTTTCTCGTAACAAGAAAGTAGAAGACAATAAGATGTACACCGTGCATCTTATGTTAACATTGTACAGAATTGCTAGTAAAACTAGATGGAACAGCTGCAAAGTTTTGATGTTCATAATTTGGTTGCTGTGGTAGAACTTAAATTTAGGTCTTTACCTATGAAATTGCCGTTTTGTTTGAAAAAAGTTAAAGTATTTTTTTTTCGAACTTATTTTTTTTTTATTCAAAGTAATCACCCCTGCAATCAATGCATCTTTGCCAACGCTGTGGCAGTTTATGGATGCCCTTCTTGAAAAAATCAGCTGGACGGGAGACAACAAACTCTTCAAAGGCGTTTTGTACTGCCTCTCGGGAATTGAATTTTTTTCCCGCTAAAAAGTTCTCCAAATTTTGGAAAAAGTAATAGTCGGAAGGCGCAAGATCTGGTGAGTATGGCGGATGAGGGAGAGCTTCCAAACCCAACTCATGCAGCTTAGAGACGGTCTGTTGTGCAGTATGGGGCCGCGCGTTGTCGTGAAGTAGCAGTGGAGACGACTGATTGACCAAAGCTGGTTGCAGACGTGCGAGTTTCGCCATCATTGTGGTCAGTTCTTCAATGTACACATCTGCAGTAATGCTCTCGCCGTTTTGTAAAAAGCTATGATGAATCACACCAGCACTAGACCACCAAACTGTGACCATCACCTTTCTAGGGGTCATTTTTCGTTTTGCACATTGCTTTGGTACCGAACCAGGATCTAACCAACTTGCTGAGCGCTTTCGATTGTCAAAAAGAATCCATTTTTCGTCGCACGTAACAATTCGGTTCAAAATTCCTTCATTTCTGTGCCTGTTAAGCAGCGCACGGCAAGTCTCGACGCGTACGTTGCGCTGGCGATCGTTAAGTTCGTGGGGCACCCATCTATCAAGCTTTTTTATCTTGCCAATCTGTCGCAAATGGACCAATATTGTTTTAAAGCTAACATCAAAAGCTGCTGCCAGCTCAGCTGTAGATTGAGCTCAATCACCTTTAATTCATCATTGTTGACCAAAGTTTCCGGACGACCACGAGGTTCATTTTTCAAGTCAAAATTCCCAGAACGGAACCGAGCAAACCAATAACGGGTTGTGCGTTCGTTTGTACAGTTCTCTCCGTAAACGTCGTTGATGTTACGGGTCGTTTGTACCGCGTTGGTGCCACGACGGAACTCATATTCCATAATTACACGAAATTTCAAAGTATCCATTATGAGGAAAAATGTTGAAATGTAATGAAAATACAACGCTAATCAATAAACAAATGACTGATTTTGTAAATAGAATGCCATATTTTAAAACAAAATTAATTTGAATTTCGAACTCATAGCCAATCAAAACTTTTTTTTGTTTGAAAAAGTCTGTACTGCAATACGGCAATTTCATAGGTAAAGACCTATTATTTTTCAATACACCTGCTCGGAAAATGAAGATACGATTTCTTAGTTTGTGGCTTACCGAATATACCATTTGTAAGGTTACTTTTTTATTAATATTTTTTCTTACTTTTACAAAACTGACACAACATATATAACTTTTTACCGAATCTGGCTATAACCCAAACAGAGGATATTCAAACAGGTAAAAATACATTAATCACACCTATTTTTAGCCAGTTCCATAAAGCGGAAATTGTGGACAGGTGCCCTTCCAGTGACACCGTTTTATTCAAATTTACTTATTTAGTTTAGTCTTTAATCCTACTAAGGATGGTAAAATATTTCATGCGGATTATGAAAATAAAATTACTGACAAAGAAACACACAAGATAGATATTACTAGGTGCATTGATAGCTATTATTTCGTAAAAAAATGTCTAGTAGTGATGTCAGTATTAGGTTGAATTCAAAAGGTTGAAACAATGTCGTGTGTGGCGATGTTAGGGTAACAGAATAGTGAATATCAAAACATATATTTCATTCGTGGTTGTTGGATATTTTAGCAAAAATTGAAGCTTTTATTTTCCATTTGCGATGTGGATTGTGTGTGGATTGTGTGTGTGACATGAAAGAAAAAGGAGTAAATGGTAGCTTGACGGATTTCAGAGGAGAATTAAAGAAAAAAACGTGTTCCGCCGACTGTATCAAGAGGGCAGGAAAATAAAGAAAGAAAAAGTTGGATAATGATTTTCCATTTGCCTGGCGTAGGTTTATTGGACCCACACTCTATTAACATTTAATATTGACCGCAGCCTTGGGTGGAAAAAAATAACAACCAGTTAAAAAATGAGAGGTTACTCACTAAAATAATAATCACTGTTTCGTCTTACGAGAAATAAATTATTCCAAGAATTGGGGTAATTTCTTGTAGTCATTTATGTTATGTAATATAAGCTGTAATATAAGTTCTGTTTGGATTGGTGTCGGACATAAAGAATAGCACCATCCCATATCTTCCCGTGAGTGTCGTATGAGGCGACTTAGGGATTTTCCAGAGAATGGGCAGCAGCGTTCTCTGTGCTTTTGTAACAACCGTACTGCGATCGCCAACCCGCCTGCCAAGCGTGGCGATTATGGCAAAACCCCCCCAAAACGTCAATGCGGCGACACTTGTGGGAGGCCTATATCCAGCAATGGACGTCTTTTGGGCTGAAATGATGATGATGAATATAAGCTCGTTATCTTGTGATCCACCCCTCCTTTTTCTTTTTTTTTTTTTTTTTTTTTTTTTTCGGATGGGAAATCATCAAATGACTTCTTCCGCTCTGGGCGGAGCGGAAGGGAGTGTCAGACTTGACTGACTAAAACCCATCCATGTTCCTTCTTAGCCCTTTGCGTTCCAGGGGCACGGTATCTCTTTTGAACAACCCGCAGCCCTGGCAGGCATCGGCCCTCTCGGACCCCTTCCGATTTGCTGACATCTCCTTGAGGCGCGCGTGGAACACGAACGCGCCGTCGGCACGGTCTGTCGTCATAAGACGGACGGACGGTGAGCTAGCCCATTACTCACCGTCCACAGGCCCGCGCCTACGGTGGCCGGGGGCCACTGGTTGCCCCCCGACGCCCGGGGCGTCTCCCGCGGCGGCTGGGACGTGAGGTTCTCTCCCTCTCACGTTCCGCCACCTCCTTCGCTAGCATGACTGCTTCGCAGAAGGAGGCGACGGCTTCCCATTCCCTCTCGCTCCGGACCATGGATTGAACCAGGGCCGGACGCGAGAGGTCGCCGCCGCCAATCGCCGCTACGAGGACACGGCGGTGCTCAGCCCAAGCGGGGCATAGCTCCACAGTGTGCTCCACCGTGTCCTCCGGCCGATCCTCGCAGTGGTGACACCCGGGCGTTTCCTCCCGCCCGATTCGGTGCAGGAACCTCCCGAAACAACCGTGCCCGGTGAGGACCTGCGTCAGGCGGAAGGTGAGGGCGCCGTGGCGCCTCTCCAGCCACTCCTCAAAGAGGGGACTTATCGCCACTATTGTGGCGTGCCCTGCACGGGGTTGCGACAGTCGCTCCCTCCATGTCGCCATGAGATCGCGCCGGAGGTCTGTCCGCTGAGCGACAATTTGCCGCGGTAGCGGAGTTTCCCCCCGGCGTAGTGCCTCCGCGCGCCATTCGTGCAGGCACGCGAGGACTATCGCCTCCAGATCCCATGGCGGCAATCCGGCCAAAAGGCTCGCCGCCTCGCCGGAGATCGTGCGGTACCCCCGGATCAGCCTTACGGCTACCACCTTCTGGGGCGCGTTAAGGTAATGGGCGGCTCGCCGCCTCAGAGAACGCGCCCACACCGGGGCCCCGTAAAGGGCCATGGACCGCACGACCCCCGCGTAGAGCCTGCGGCAGGAGGCGTTTGGACCCCCCAGGTTGGGCAAGAGCCGCTTGAACGCAGCCCCTGCCCGTTCCAGTTTGGGGGCCACACGTCGGAAATGCTCCACGAAGTTCCACCGGCTGTCGAGGACAAGCCCTAGGTACTTCAGCGTCGACTCGACGCCGATGGGAACCCCTCCTACCGTCAGTATGGATCCCGACGGTGGTGCATTCCGAGGCCCATGAAAGCACATGGCCTCGGACTTGTGCAATGCCACCTCGAGACCCAGTTGCCGGATTCTCTCCACGACTATCGCAACCCCGCGTGTCATAAGTTCGGCCGCCGCCTCGTGCGACCTCCCTTGTGCCAGCACCAGCGTGTCGTCAGCGTAGCAAACTACACTGACACCGCTAGGGAGGTCGGCGCGCAGCACCCAGTCGTAGCCGATGTTCCACAAGGGCGGCCCCAGAACCGATCCCTGCGGAACACCGCACGACATCTCTCGCCGGTTCCATTCTCCGGTGCGACCGGGGTAGATGACGGCCCTATCCGTCAGGTAGTCCCCGACCACACGACGAAGGTAGGTTGGCACCCGGTGATACCGGAGTGCCTCCCTAATGCAGCTCCAGGGCATGGTGTTGAAGGCGTTGGCGATGTCAAGAGACACCGCCAAGACAACCCCACCCCTGGACACCGCATCCCCCGTCGTGAGAGCCCTCACGCGCATGATGGCGTCCACCGTCGAGCGCCCTCTGCGGAAACCAAACTGGTGTTCCGCCAGATCCGGCCCCATCCCCACAAGGTGCCCGGCGAGGCGGTTAGCAATGACTCTTTCGAAGAGCTTGCCCACCTCGTCGAGCAACACAATGGGCCGGTATGCGGACGGGGAGTCCGCAGGGCGCCCCGGCTTCCGGATGAGGACCAGCTTCCCCGTCTTCCAACGAAGCGGGAACTGGCCTCTCTCCAAGCATGCGCTTAAGAGCCCTTCCAGTCGGGGCCCGAGAGCCTCCGAGGCCAGGACCCAGGCTTTGCCAGGCAAGCCATCGGGTCCCGGGGCGGTATTTTTTGCTTTAAGCCTGCCTACCGCCGCTCTCAGGTCTACCCCGGTCACTTCCGGAATGTCGTCATCGTCCTCGATGTGGTCCGCTTCCGGCACCGCAAGCGGCGGAGCCATAGGCGGGGGAGGATGTTCCCCTCGCAGAGGGAACAGAGCGCTCACCACGTCCTCCACGAGCTGAGGGCGGAGACTCTGCGTCAGCGGGGGGGCCCAGGTGCGGAGTTTGTCCCGCACCATCTTGTAAGGGCGCCCCCACGGATCTCTGTCGAGAGTCTCCAGCATCTCCTCGCGGCCCAGGTCTCTGGCCCGCTGGACAGCCTCCTGGAGGGCAGTCTTCGCTGCTCTGTATCCCTCGTACAGCTCCGCCTCAATGGCTGCCGCATCCGGAGGGCGGATGCGGAGCCTGCGATGCCTGGCGTACGGGTGCCGCGCGGCGACGCACGCCTCGCGCAGAGACGTCAGCTCTCGCGACCACCAGTTGATCCGCCCCTCCTTTGTACTCATCCCTGAAGGGTTAGGCAGAGGTGTACCTAGTAGTACACCCACATTTCACCCGTTATGACTAAGTCCCATGTAATAAGGGGCGACCACATTGCCATCAAGTGGGCTCAAATCCAGACTCTATGAACGCTACTGAGAAAACTTCATGGAAAAGACCAATACCTAACACTTTGCCCAACCCGGGAATCGAACCCAGGACTTCAAATGCTCAGCAGTTGCACTTGTGGCCACTAGACCAACGAGACCTCGATACAAACCTACTATTCCCGAGGAAAATAACGTTCTTATGATAATAGATGGCTCCACGTTCAGTTATTGTCAAATTCTAAATTAACGCGAGCGAAGCCGCGGGCGAAAGCTACATACATAAAATATTTTATAAATATTATGTTACCAGCAATCTGTATAATTCAGGTATTCTATACAATATCGAGGTTATTGTGTAAAATACCTGGGGCGTCTAGGTATTATTACATAATTCTAAAGTCTTTTAAATCTCTTTGTGAATAAAGTATCTGTGAACTGTTGAGCAGTTAGAAGGGTTATTGTTTATTGTGACAATCAAAATTTGAGAAGTTCAAACGCAACGCGACACCCCGTCTCGCGTCTGCCAGGGCTGCGCTCAAATGACGACGTGGTCAGCGCGGCGCTCCAGGCCGCCGCGGCCGCCCTTGCTAGGCTTCCTTTTTTATTTTATGTTAAGCGCTGGCTGTAGCCCTTTTGGCTGCCATGGCAACTGAGTTTCATAACCAGTTGTGAAAAAGGTAAGCGCTGGCTGTAGCCCTTTTGGCTGCCATGGCAACTGAGTTTCATAACCAGTTGTGAAAAAGGAATTTCTATTCTTTCTTGGGAACTAATTGCGATGGCAGTTTTTTTTACATGCAACCAACACAACAAAGAATACTTTGCCGCCATGGCAATTGAATCAAATCAAATCAAATCAAATCTTTATTTGTGAACATAAGTACAAAAAGATGTTATTTATACATTTTAGCTGATCTGTATGTTCGGCCAATAATCGGCATACAAATATAATATTAGTAAGCAGGTTATTTTTACTATCATAATGAGTAAAGTCTAGGATAAAAGAAATGAAGCAATTGAAAAATGTCATGAGCCGCATAAAATAAAGTAATTGAATTATATTATTAATTATTAAGAATGTCAAGAAAATTAAATGTAGTCATAATTTGTCATTTAAATAGTCTTCAATCGAGTAATACGTCTTTTCAACTAAGAACAGGAACAACTTTTTTTTAAAATGGCTGATTTTTCCTCACTTCTGATACATTTTGGCAATTTATTGTATAATTTTGGAGCCATTACGAAAATACTGTTTTTGTATAAAGCAGTTTTAGATCCAACAGTTTGTAGCCGGTCAGCTCGACGCTGACTACCTACTCGGTCAAATTTATACATATTATTTTTGACGAACATAGATGTCTGGTATATGTACAATGAGGGCACTGTTAAAATTTTCATACTTTTAAAATATTGTTTACAGCTGTCAGTGGTTTGCAGGTTACAAATCGCTCTAATACACCTTTTCTGACACTTAAACACCATATCTTTACCCGAGGCGTTTCCCCAAAACATAATGCCATATCTTAATGTTGAGGCTACTAGACCATGATATGCAGTTAGTACGGTGTTTTGATTGGCCGTTTTACTTAGCATACGCAGCGCATGAGAAAATTGGTTTACTTTACTACATACTTTGTCAATCTGGGTATTCCATTTTAATGTGCTTTCAATATTTAATCCCAGAAATTTTGTCACATTCGTCTCATCAATCCTTTTATCATTATATCTTATATCTAAATTTAAATTTTGATTTACTGTTTGTTGAAATTTCATTATTACTGTCTTATCTAAATTTATTACCAAATTATTATTCTCTAGCCAATTTATAACTGATTTTATGTTAGAGTTAATGTCTGATTCTAATGTATCTAATTGGTCACTGTTGAAGAGTAGAGTGCTGTCATCTGCAAACATTGTCATGGGATAGGTTGATGCTTTTGGGAAGTCATTTATATATATAATAAATAGGAGAGGTCCAAGTATGCTACCTTGTGGAACTCCATACATCACTGTTCTCGGGCTAGATTTAAATGTTGTTTCATGTTTTTTACATATTCTATTAATAACTGTTATTTGCTGTCTATCTTGTAGGTATGATTTAATTAAATTTGATATGTTACCTCTAATCCCGTATGCGTCAAGTTTATTAATTAATATTCTATGGTCTACGCGGTCAAAGGCTTTCGACATGTCCATATATAGAGCCAGAGCCGGTTTTCTTTTATCTACTCTGTTGCTAACGAGTTTTAAAAAATCATAGATTGCCATGTCAATGGACTTATTTTTCCGGAAGCCCTTTTGGCTATCGACAAATAATTTATTTTTCTCAAAATATGAATTGATTTGATTGTATATTACTCTTTCAAATATTTTTGACAAAATAGGTATCAGTGCTATAGGTCTATAGGAAGACATGTTGCCTTTATTATCTTTTTTGAAAAGCGGTTTTATGATACTAATTTTTAATTCTTTTGGAAAAACACCATGCAAGATGCACATATTGATCAGGTGACTAAGGACTGGTGCAATTATTATAGATACTGTTTTAATTATTTTTGTGCTAATACCGTCATATCCAGTGCTGGGAGTATTCTTTAAAGACATAATAATTTTATGAATATCTTGTGGTATTGTAGGTTTCATAAACATGGACGAATTTATTGTATTTATTGGTAATTTATTATTTTTATTTGAACTATTAATTGATTTGACTTAATCCGCAAAATAATTGTTAAAAGCCTCTGCTATATCAAGAGGGTTGGTAAGTATTTTATCATTTGCTTTAATTCTCATTGTGGATTGATTTGGTAAATTATGTTTGTTTTTATTTATGACTTTCCATGTTGCCTTACATCGATTCTTAGCCGAGTGAATGTAACGGTTATTGTGGGCTCTCTGCGTGAGATTGACAATTTTTTTAAGCCAGTTAGACAACGCTTTGAAGTTTGTTTTATTATGTTCAGTCGGTGATAACTTGTATTTCCATAACAAATCTCTTTTTTTCTTGCTACATAATCTAATACCGCGACTAATCCAGTTTGGTTTTACTTTCGTCGATATTTTTATTTTAATGTTAGGAAAACATAAGTCATATAGCAATTTAAACCAGTCATAGAACAATTTGAATGCTTTTTCAGGGTCTGTTTCCTCATAAACATCAGAAAATGACAGTTGTTTTAAATAGTTTGCGAATTTTTCTTAATTTTCTTTTGAGTAGTCCCGTTTTGTACAGTGCCAGTAGTCTAAAAGGCACGTTTGTTTAACTGGACATCGTAAAAATTGTGCTGTGTGATCGGATACAGCTAGTTCCAAAACTTCTCCTTTTGCTCCTCGCACATTGTGGATTATATTATCAATGCAGGTCCCACTGCTTAATCTAGTTGGAACGTTTACGGCAAATTTAAGATTATAACCCATTATTAAGTGCTTGAATTGCTGCGAACTTGTGGTATCTTTTAGCAAATCAATATTGTAGTCACCGCACAGAAGCACTTTTTTATTTGAGTGAATGGATAAAGAATTTAAAAGACTGTCTAATTTATTAAAAAATATTTCATGTTTGCTTTTTACTTCGGTACTATGTGGACTCCTATATAAACATATTATAATAATATTGTGGTCGGTGAGTTCCACTGCACAGCATTCAAAAATATTGGATACACCATATTTCGCAACTGACTCCAAAGTTCTATATTTAATACCGTTTCTTATCATTATACATCCTCCATGTCTGGATTCTCTAGTGAAATGTGTGGCTAAAGTAAAATTAGGTATATGTAATAGGTTTACATCCGACAATATCATATTGTGCTCAGAAAAGCATAATACATCCACTATTTTCCCTGAATTATGTAGTTCCTCTAGCAGTACAGTAAATACATTGGATTTATTTAAGAGGCCATTTATATTTTGATGCATAATATTGAGATTTTTATACACGAAAAAAACTATCCTCATCACAGTGCTTAGTGTCATTTATAACAGAAATATCATTTTGTGTTATAATTTTACCCGTGCTAAGATTTTGTATACAATTAATATCTTGGTAGGTAGTATTCAGTGCGTTTAGGTTTAAAATAAAGCTCTCTACGTCCGTTACAATAATATTTAGAGCTTTGTTATTTATACTACCGGACCGTTGGTTATATGAGTCGTATGAATACGGCAGATTGAGGTTTGAGTCTAGAATATACGCATATTTATGCGTCTCGGCGTCCATGTAAATCAAATTATTAAAAATATCTATTCTACTATTAAACATTATATTAGCATTGTTCTCCATATATTTAAATGTTGGAAGACTTATAATAAAATTAGTATGGCTTAATGGGAGTAGTGTTTCCCGGATATATGAAACAAGTTCCATATAGTTATTAGTTTGTCTGAAATCTTCTTCGCCAATAACTATAGTACAGTAGTCAAAGAAAGTGAAATTACGAACTTTTTCATGAATATTACATAAGACATGTTTTAAACCACATCGTGGAGTGCGATAATGACACCTACTATAGTTAGCGAGCTGAGTTCTTTCACTCATTTTATAAATCCTGTCAGATGTTTCACTGCTCACAATGCAAATTTTATGTCTCATAGGAAGTAGTTGGATCTTCGGCTGTTTGATATCTTGAGGAGTGATTTTTGTCTTGTCTTCTTGTGTACATAGTTTAAATGTAGGGTATTCTGTAGTTTGTGTTTGTTTTGTTTTCATGCTGCTGTTAATAGTTTTCTTCAGCGGTGTTTTTACTTTTTTCTTGATTGGGCTACTTGCAATGTTCTTGAATATATCATTTTTCTTCATTAATTCATTGTTAATCTGTTTTAGGTCGCTGTTTTGCAGCGATAGCAACTCAATTTCATTATGTGCACTTTGTAATTGGGATTGAAGTTTTTTGATTTCATCTTTATAGGCGATTAGTTGAATGTCCTCTTCGTCCTCAGATAACTCAGGCATGCTATTTGTTGTACTGTCCAAATTTTTTGATTTGTTTCCATTGTCATCATCTGGTTCCGAGCGTGTACGGGTGCGTCGGAATGTAACATGTTCCAAGAATGAATTCATGGTTTAAATTCGATTGATCAAAAAAGTTATAGCAATCCTTTGTAGCTTCGATTACTTTTTACGCCTGACTATATTTTAATAGCAAGATATATTGAAATATATTGCGACAGATCGCTGATATGCAAACTATGCGTGTAGCGGAGCGCAGTCCCAAAGTGCTGGTGTTTAAACTTCAAAGATTCGATTTCCGAACGACAGATTTTGTGTCATCGATTTCGTGGTGCGCTTGGACTGGTCAGATGTTTATTTTTGTACAATATCGATGAGTCAGCTGTGATCTGTTTACATTCTTGAAAAATCAACCGCTTTTCAATAATATGGTTATTCTTTAACACCTCTATCACTATTATATGAACAAATTTACACTCACATTTGTATTTCCCGAGTGAATTAATCCTTTTCCATGCACAGTTCAGAAGTTTCGCCCTGTGGTGACTGTTGGTGAATTTGGTCTGTAAGACCAAATTCACCAACAGTCACCAACTAGTAATTGTTAAGGCTCGAGCATTAATAAATAATACTGTTTTCTACTATTCCTTTTTTACGAAGTTTGCATGCTTTGGGTATATGTATGAATAATCATGCGAAAACTGAAGTTAAATCGATATTTTTCACTGGATAATTATCGATAATGATTTAAAATAATGATATATTTTTTTCACTTGCCCATCCCTATTAGCAACTTGAAGTGGATTGAGTGTCGCAAACAGTTGCAGAATAGGAAGTTTTATTCATTTGTTGGCAATCTTCGCGGTCAATCCATACCTATTCCTAGAAATACAGGCTAGGGTTATTTTTCCTCCATATTGATATAATGTCAATTAAATAAATATGACGTTGTTATTTAGTTTTCCTGACATGTCAGGAGTAGCAAAGTTTGCCAGTTTTCAAAATTAAAATTGGGAATTTTGGAGCAAAGCAATAAAAGTGTATTTAACTATCTGTATTTTAAGCAACTATCTGTTGGTACGTAATTTGATCATAAAACATTTCATTTTGTAAAGCGATGACTTCAAACATGTATCTAATTTCTACAAGAACAGGAGGTGTATCAATATTGCATTAAGGTCGCCATTATCATCGTAAAAAAGTATTTAATGGAAAACACTAAACACACGAAATGAGATTATAAAAATCACAAAGGAACATGACTGCAATTTTAAAAAATATAAACAATCTGAAGCAGAGGAGCAGTTGTAATTTTATATTAATCCAGAAACAGTATCAAGACGTTGCCAAGGAACTCAAAAACGACGATTATCAATTTATAAATAAAATACCACACTTAATTATATAAAATCGGGATTATGTAATGTGAGAAACAAAGTTTTACGTGTTGCCAAGTCAGATTTTAAAAATTGTCATGAGTTTAACAGCCAGAAAAAATAACCCTTGGTTTCGAAGAAGCAGCAATAAATGCAATTAAAAAAATATTCCCGAAGATCATATTCAAAGGCTGCTATTTCTATTATAATCGTTGCTTGTAGGAAAAAAATCCTTTAAAGTAAAACTAAGAACAGAAAAAAGGCATATTGCACGTTGCGTTGGGCTAGCTCGTCTTCCTGTTCAATGCATAGAAAATGGTTATGAATATGTAACGAGTAAAAAACCTAGGAATCCAACTTAGGGATTGCAAAAATTTAGGAAGTACTTTAATAAATAACGGTTTGAAGCGACCAGCAAAAATAACTTACAACAAAAAGTATCTACTACCACAGCGCCATCTATGACACGACGGAAAAATTAACATCAAATTCCTACTAGTAGCAAACTAAGTTTGCATCGAATTAAAACTATATAAGAAAACCAGACAACAACTGTCGGGCAGTCGTCCACCAGACTTAACATCTATCTGGTCGGAGGATACTCTCTTTTTAATGCGGTATCGAGGAACTTTAGAACCCTATTCCTAATTCACCTAAACTGGTGACACCAAAATGGACGTCAGCGCAGCCTTCGAGCAACGTGACGTCATCGACATTATCACTTCCTATTGTGGAACTTTACACACCCGTTCAATACTCAAAACTTTATTGCATTCCATAATGTGTACTACATGTAACAGTTGGTATGTTAAAACATAGAATCAATGTCAGGGTCCATACATAAGTTAATTTTCTATAGGAGGATCATTTTTTCAAAGGAATATAAATAAAATAAAAATTAAATTAAAATAGTATCATTAAAATAGTTATATTATTTTCTTTTATGGTATTTATATATTTGGTTTAAAGTTGTAGGTATTCCTCCTAAAAATTAAGCGATTATGTCTTGCTCTTGTGTTTATGAAAAAATAAGAACAAATAATAATGTTGAAGGATGGCATGCAATGCAATGCAATGGTATGCATTGTCTGTATGGTGTCGGACGTAAAGAATAGCACCATCCATATCTTCGCGTGGGTGTCGTAAGAGGCGACTAAGGGATTTGCCAGAGAATGGTCAGCAGCGTTCTCTGTGCTTTTGTAACAACCGTACTGCGATTGCCAACCCGCCTGCCAAGCGTGGCGATTATGGCAAAACCCTCCTTATGCTCCTCAATGTGGCGTTGGGGGAGGCCTATGTCCAGCAGTGGATGTCTTTCGGCTGAAATGATGATGATGATGATGGCATGCAAAAATAAAGGATAGTATTTAAACGATCGACCATAAATTCAAATAAAAAGTAAAAACTACTATGTGAGCGAAAGACAGTGCAAACACAAATTTTCAAAACGGCGGCTTAATTATACGAATTTGAGGCACAAGTTATTAAGAACGATCAGAATAATATTTTTTAAGCGAATGAGTTTCTATTTGAGTGACAATTTTGCAGAACACATTATATTCAAAATCTGGCAACTATTTTATCCAAAAAGTGCTGTGCTATAACCTATTCGAGGTGGTATTCAAAGTGTGAGCAATGAACCAAAGACTCACAAAAAAACCGAAAACTAACTTAAAAAATAAGAAAAGTGATTGGTGTATACAGTTGACAGGACATTAAGCTTCACAATACGGTGCGAAATCCGTCGCTGTCACAAACGGGTTGGGGGCGTATTGACTGTTGTCTGTAGATATGTTTTTAATGGGTACAAATAATACAAAAAAATGTATAAAAGAAATCCGAGTTCCAATCAAAATGACTGATACAGCAAAATACTCAGCTCAAAACATAATGAAATAAGCAATAATTTAGGGATACAGGAATAGGATCCCCGCTCCTGTCTGCAGGGTTTAAAGTGACCTAACACGAAGCGGATGGTGGGGTCTTAGTTTGCTCACTTCGCTCGCTCACTAGCCCCCGGCATCCACTTCGAACCTAACCTGTCCGAGTCGGGCTGCTGCTGGTCCCGAGCTTGCTTCGCTCGCTCTTGCCTCCTATGTTCTCCGTATTGAGTCCGCGACCACAAGTTAGGCCGTTTTAGTTCGCTCACTAGCCCCCGCCATTCACTTCGAACCTAACCTGCCCGAGTCGGGGTGCCGCTGTCCGTCTGATCTTCGCTATATAACAACGCCAATAAATGTAAATAGCTGAATTAGGAAAGTATTAATCTTAAAGCAAGCCTATTAATATCCCACACCGACTAGAAATTATGCTTAAAGAAATCGTGATTTTTATTTTATTCTCTTAGAAGAAATTTATAAGAGACAGAAGTCCAGTCTATAAATATCTCTGATGGGAAGTTCTATACATATCTCATCAACATCACTACATAGTATAAAACAAAGTCGCTTTCCGCTGTCTCTCCCTATATATGCTTAGATCTTTAAAAGTACGTGACAGATTTTGATGCGGTTTTTTTTAATAGATATAATGATTCAAGAGGAAGGTTTAAGTGTATAATTATTAAGGTTTGCGGACGAAATCGCGGGCAGGAAGCTAGTTGTGTTATAAATCATTATTTATGGTTGACATCTAACATTGTCATCCTCTCTCTTTTATTTCACTATAATTCTTTAGCTTATTAAAACCAATATTATTATGTGGTTTTTTGTTTACTATACAAACAATCTTCTTTCTCTTTTGGGGTAAAAACACGTTGAAAGCTTTTTTGGTTCGTTGACAATCAGTGGGGATGCCATTACATGAATATAATCCACCCGCCCCCGTCACGCCCACTCTCAACTTGAAGAGACAAAAAACTATTTTCGCAAATATTCTCACTACTTTACCTTGAGATTTTTTTTGCCTTCAGCCTTCAGCTTATAATATGATTCTGAAGAATAACATTTAAAACCGTATTTGCCGAGATATGATTATGATATTTTGGATTATGAATTACTTTTGTACGTAAGTATTCAATTGCTTCCTTTATTTAAACCTTTACATATAATTTAAATTTCTAAATATATATATAAATTAATATGAAACCACTGGTATTGAGAACAGGGTACATGTGCTACTGACGGTCAGGGCTCCAGCAAAAGGATCAATACGAGCCGTGTCCAAGAGTAGTGCTATCTGAATCAAGCCCTTTATCCAGGTGACTAACGAAAGTCTCCACAAGTATTGGTCGAGGCTCTTCGCAATTAAACCATTGGCTGATACGATTATCAGCACAATGATCGCTCAGTCCACATCTCCTATGTCGACAACCTAACGATCCAAGTCAAGATACTTGATTTGCTTATCTTTCTCGGCTTTCACGAGGTTCTCGTCATGCAGAACCGTTATGTAAACAATCATTGCGCGCCGCTCTGATCGAACCACCGTGGTGGTAGATCGATCAGAGCGGCGCGCAATACACATTTAAATTATTATGTTTCTCCACAGTTTGATTTCCCACTTAACATCTTTTTAAAGAGTTAAAGACAACTCCCAATACCTCTCAGCTATTCAAAGACAGTACATTTTCCAGATTTCTATTACGATAACTCCAACCAGGAGTTAGGAGTTATAACCTGTTCACGTGCCAAGTAAAGCCACATTCCATTAGATGTAATCAGTTTCGTTCGGAGATGTATTAGGGCATTATTTGGCAGACTGACAATGGAAGGTTAATAAGATCCTTTGTTGGCTGTGAATTAAAGGTTGATTTGGCTGTTTATTTACACATATACATAAACTCAAGCCTTTATCCCATGGGGGTAGGCAAAAGCTACAGAACGCCACCTGCTACAATCCTTACATACTTCTTACTGCCTTTGCCTCGACAACGTTCTTACGTCTGGTCATAAATGCTCGTGTAGCGACCGATAGAAAGCAAATTACAACAAAAAGTACTAAAGCGCCATCTATGACACGACGGAAGAACTAACAGCAATTTCCTACATCGCGCAAGTAAAGTTTACATCGACTTAGGACTATATAGAGAAACCCGACATAAACTGTCGGGCAGTTGCCCACCAGACACAACAACAAAGGGGTTGTTTTAATAAATAAAGATTTTGTTGTACTTTGAAATATATTAGATTTATTAATAAATATTTCTAAATAGTTGTACTGTAAATGCGTTGCAATGCCCTTCTTACTACCTACCCTATCCTATCTACTTACCGACCTACCTACTTACCGACCTACTTACCTACCTACCTACCCTACCTACTGTAGCGTAAATAAAAATAAAAATCGTCACTATATGATTAATACGTATAATTTATCCGATATAAAAAAAAACCTAATACAAATGTTTTTTTATATAAAATTAAAAAGAATCAAAGGGAAGAAAAGGAATTGGCGATATAAAATGTGAATTTAAGAAAAGTTGCGAAATGGATTGTCTAGAATAGTTTATGATCTGTGATTTTGAAAATTAAAGCCAGAAGGTGAGAAGGGGTTGCAACACCTATTCGTCCCTAGGCGTGATCAAATTGTATCCGTGCTTAAATACGACACCGGAGAAAGTACATTCCGCGACCTTTTGACACGAATAGCTTAAAAATATAAGATGATGGTACAAAAAACTACACTATTGCTATAAATAAATAAAAAGTGGATTAGAACAAAATTTGTTTGGTAACTTGACACCGTGCGATGTCCCCCTGTAGCTCTGGGTCTTCGCTCGTAAGCTAGCTGATGCTCTTTTTTTTTTGTTTTGGCAGGAGTGGGAAATCCCCACGGACACCTCGACTATCTCACATTTTGTGAGACAGTCAGACAGTCGAGGTAGTGCCGGACTTGAACCGGCTAAAACCACACTCCTGCCCCACCAGTGTCCCTCTGACGTGATCAGAGACCTTTTTTACAATTTTATTACCATGTATGGAGATTGATTCGTAGAAGGCCGAAGAGACCAAACTCTATTTTTGTTTTAACATAATTTTACAACTTTTGCATTTACTTATATCATTTTGTCTTTTATATTTACGTTGTTTACTATTTAATTATATAATCCGCTTCATAATTATATTTAATACCATTAAGTTCTATGTTCCTTTTATCTCTCTTTAAAATTTACTATTTGTTTTCAAAATGGTGATGTCTACTATTTTACCCTAATTTTACGATTTAATAACCTGTATATACAAGGTGTTGTTTTGCATCCTAGTCAAAATTCAGGAGGTTGTCACAAAATACCTAAATAATCAATTAAAATTACGGAACCTAGTTAATTATTAATAAACGCTGATTTTTTTGGTTGTTTAAGTTTGTCAGTATTTCAGAATAACCCCTTCACATGGTTTAGGGAATAAGAAATGATCGAATAAACGTTTGAGATTGTTTGTATGTGTGAAAGCGTGGTATAGGGCGAGAATCAGACGGGCTGCGTTTAAAACGAAGGTGGTTCACACTTGCAGATTTCCGTAAATAAGAATAAAAGTAAAAATTACCTACCCATTTTATAATTGTTTCGGGACGACAATCATTAGCATAGTTACCTCCTTGAATTTGACGAGGATGCAAAACAACACCTTGTGTACATATTCATGCCCTTGCGTTTTTCTGCGACTTATGTCCTCATATTTAATTTTGTTTTTTTTTTTTTTTTTTTGAAACTTATTTTCTGATATTTGCATAATATACTTAGTATATAATTTAATATCACAAAATTTGCCTAAATTTATAACTAGATTGCCTAATGTTTTAAGTCTTTTTTTATTTTTATAGATTAGTGCTTCTGATTTAAAGCAGTGGCAGCAGAATTTCGCACCAGGTTCAACACAACTTAACGATTCCATTAGAGTTGACTCATGGTCCTGCCTAAGTTCAGCCACTTTCTCATGAAAGTGACTCCAATTAACGTTCTCCATTGAGCCAACCCCAATGGCTCGCTCAATGCATCTGCGATCTGGTTGTATCGAACTGGTTGTCTCTGGGTATGCGGAAGTGGGCGCACCGACAACTTTAGCAATACGCTATTATTGCTCGCGCGAATGCGTCCCACTTCCTGCGTACTGGGCATTCCGAGCTGAACGCATTGTGCTGTTGCTCCCCCAGCTTGGCTCTGGTGCAGTTTATGCACGCCGCTGCTTCGCCAATCTGTTTAGCCGGGCAGTCCACCCTGAGATGTGTGCCGCCACAGTGGCTGCACAGATCGGCGGGCTCCGTACACAGGCGTTTACCGTGTCCGTATGCCAAACAACGGGTGCACTGCACCAGAGGCGTCTGGTCTTCGACGCGCACTCTTTGCAGGTCAATACGAAGCTTGCCTACAACGAGCGCGCGTCTCCAGATTGCGGGGGAAACACTCAGCACAATGCTGTTTACGAGTGGGTTTCTGGACTTCTTCCGAAACTTGATTGCGATTTTCTTTTCCTCGTCCCCGAGGCCGTGAAAGATCTCCCGGTTCTGGATCCTAAGGGCTCGCAGCACTTCCTCATCGCTGTGTATTAACAGCACGTCCCTAAGAACCAGAAGCGGGTCCCTGTTCTTCACTGCCTCGACGACGAGGTTCTCTCCGGCCGTTTCCAATCGACTTTTTAACATAGCTCTCTCCTCCTTGCTTGCGCACCCCATCACCACCTTTTGGTCTTTGGCCTTTCTTACTCGCTCGACACGCACCCAGCCTTCCTTTGCGTCCACCGCTTTTCTAACTCTTTCGAGTATTTCGTCCCCAGTATCCATCTCGTTTGTTGACGAGACAACCACGGAGTGCAGCGTCGTTCGCTCCAGGGCCTGTGCCCCGGTTTGGCCTTTACTAACGGCCGCTACACTCGCGTATGTTGTCTCCCCAGCATTTTCCCTGCCAGCCAGACTGTCTCGGAGTCTTTCGAGTTTCACGGAGTTATCCTTCAACTCCGAGATATGCTCTTTTATTGTGTGCAGGAGCTCAGTCTGGCTAGCAAGAACCTCGGTGGAGATGGGTTGGGGACAAGAGTCAGCAGTGGGCGCGGGTACCGGTACGGCTACGGGTGCAGGTACGGCGGGGGCCTTGTCACGCTCAGACTCCTTGACCAGCGCATAAAGCCTGTTTATGGCTTCGAGCACCGCAGTCTTGATTTCGGCTTGAGGTTTCGAGAGTTGCCCAAATTAAGCTTAGCTTTATTTAGGCAAGCTCTCGCCTCCGCAATGCGGCTACGGTGCCCGGCTTCAGACTTCATGAGCGATCTTGGAGCGCTCACAGGAGCTCGCCGCATTCCCGGCGAAGCAGGGCCCTTCTGAGTCGCGGAAGGGGTGTCTTCTCCAAAGGAGATTCTCCTCCGCGCGTCAGCAGGCGAGGTCACCGCTTTCTCCGATGATCGCGGCGAGCCCCCGGACCCCATTGTCCTCAGGGTAGCGGATGGGGTGCGAAACATAACAAGCGTCGTGAGACGGATACTATCAAAAAAGCCCCTGTTAAGAGGTCAATTCAACAGTACCCGCTCGGGAGGAGAGAGGTGTGTCAGAGGACACTGGATACTTCTGTGTCCCTGTAAAGGGGGGTACACAGAAAGTATTTATAATAATTATAATCACTAATTAATAAGCTCCGTCAGTGGTACTTCTGTATACCCTTAATGTCGAAGATATCCTAGCTGATGCTCTGGGTCTTCGCTCGTAAGCTAGCTGTAAGCACACGCTTCCTGAACCCAGTCGGAATCGAGTCGTGGCGTTGATGGCACTCGGGACATCAGTCCACAGCTAGATACATAATACTTGAACCGATTCTGAGCGAATCGGTTCTTTGTAAAAAACGCACTTAATGCTACCGACTATTTAGTACGGCGCTTATAATACAAAGTTCAAACCGTCTTCCCAGAGTAATCGGTTTCAATTACAATAATTTTGGTATTTTTCTTAGAAACGGAATATCTTGTCAACTTCCACTGAAAAGATTCGTCGCCAATTCACGAGAAAAAATTTTTTACTTGACATCCAAAGGAATCATCATACTTTTTAAATTTGAACGGAAATAAGTAATTAGAAATGAGGTCGACTTACACGAACGGAATAGTTTTTATTCAGCCGAATCAATAAACAGCGTGATAATGCTGCACTACCTACCAACCTACCTACCTACCTACCCTACCCTACCTACCTACCTACCGTACCCTACCTACCCTACCCTACCTTTCTTACCTTTTAAACCTTCCCGGGTCTACGACAAACATTTCAAAACCAAAATCAGCCAAATCGGCCCAGCTGTTCTCGAGTTTTAGCGAGACCCACGAACCACAACAACTGATTTTATATATATATGTTGGATCCGGTCAATAGTACGGACAGAAAATGAATCGAAAGCGCGCCAAAGGTGGCACCAAGCGACCTACTTACCAGTCTACCCACACCGAAGCGCGCTTACTACAAGGTCCTGATGTTTCGAGCTCGCTGCGAGTACGACGGTCAGTGTCTGATCACGGCGGAGTCAAGACGTCCCGAAACTGTACCCCGATTCATGGTGCCTAGTGTTATTGTGTTGGATTGTAATTTCAAGTTATTTGTTAGTTCGATAAAAGCAGTGTGTGTGTTTTCATTGCACGAAACCCATGTTCTACCCACATGATGACCGAGTCTAACGGGATAAAAATCATCAGACTGCGATATATATTTCTAAATGATGTATCAGAGAATAAAACTTTGATGTTTATAGATAAGTTATTGCACATTCGGATTATGAGTAAATTAAATCTAAAACTAATTAAAACTTACCACCATTAGAATAACGATCCAGTCCGTAGATTAACGGTCAATTTCAGGAATGATAGTCATTTCATCTGCTTACGAGCCATTTTATGTGTATCGACAGATTTATTATAGGTACCAACGTCCATCAATTTTATGGGCAATCGTCATTTTATTGTACGGATCGCTTCAGTGTATGTCTGAAAATCGAAAAGGTTTGGAACAGTTTTAGGATTGTGAAGTTTTAGTTTTCATCAAAATCGAGTACAAGACTCCTTTGAGTATTTTTCGCTATTCCTCGTATTTTCAGATATGGCCCTCCACGCCCACTTTGAAATTCACCCTTGAAATATAACATTCTTTTTAGTCTGTATGTTTGTACCGGCCTGACGGAACTTATACTGGCAGATAGCTGATGTTATAAGGAGTGACTTAAGCTACTTTATTTTAGAAAAAGGAGAAGGGCTACCGTGCATAAAAAAAAATAACGTTGAAATTAATTGTTGATAAAATCTGATTCAAGGAAGTAATATTTTTATAATAATAAAATTTTGCTGTCGACCGCTGCGAAGGTGTTGTGACGATCTAATCATGATCGCGGGGCAAACTTGGCCAGAAATTACACAAAGTAAGGTTTGGAAGGAGAAAGGGGAGGGGGGTCTTTGCCCAGCATCTCATGTCCATACCACGATCGCCGGTTTCCACACAAATTTTCAGATTTCCACTTTTGTACTTATTCCTTATTATTTTTATCCATTCGCAAATTGCATTTCATTCTTACCTTTTCTGGCCCAACATTCTGATCTATACAAGTCAGCAGGTTAGACCTGCTACCTACCTAAACCATGGTTATTATAAATCTTCCCCTTGAGTTTAAGGGGAAAATTTATAATAATGATGCGGGAGTCGAATATTGTCCCAGTGACGTGCCGTCCACTTAATGTTAATAATAATAAAAAAAACTAAAGTTATGAATTCATACAAAAAATCAAAAACTGATGGCTCTCGACCCAAAACGTAAAATCGAATTATTTTAATTCCAACAACACAATAAAGTTTCCGATTTATTAAGAACTACCTAATATTATGAACAAGCATTTTTGTATAAGATTTCATACAAACGAGTTAGATTTTATCAATTGAACCGTCGTGGAACTGACAGTCAATGCAATTAGCTACTATGCAGAGCTCTCAGAAATTGAGCAATTGAATTTGAAACTAAGAGCGAAGACAGAACCAAAGAAGGCGCAGTCGTAACCCGTGATCCCGGGTCTGGGTCGACCCATTACCGGGTCCATGGGTAATTTTAATTACGCGTGGTTCCAAGGCATTAGGGATTGTTTCCTGGACTTCTGAATATATCGATAGAAAATATAAATCCATAATAACAGCATATTAAGTACTTACGTCAAAAGAGATCACATATTTATAAAAGAGTAATCTTTTTCCTATCAGCAAATTTATTTACTAAAACTTCCGCAAAAAAAGAAACAATATTACTGAGTACTTGCTTATAAAGTATTATGTCAAAATGACAAAAGAGAACAAGAAACATGACTAATACAAGTCATGTTTCTTGTTCTCTTTTGTCATTTCACAAGAAACATGACTATGGCCAAATAATTTATAAGCAAGTACGCACTGAAATTGTTTTTTTTTGCGGTAAATAAATTTGCTGATATGGAAAATAAGGAAAAAATAATTAAAAGATAATTTAAATAATAATAACTTAAAGAACTGAGGAAATCTTGTGCCATAGGAGAAGAGTTCGAAATTAAATCATACCTCAAGCTCCTTTTGGATCATCACCTTAAAATACTGGCTTACTACAGACACTTTATACTCACGCTTATCATCCATATTCATACTTTTATTGGTTTTTCATTAGCATTTTATCAATCGTTTCCTTATTATAAATATTTTTCTTGTTGTGACATTTTTTACATCAAACTTGTCAGCTGACTTTTAATTTTAATTGTTACCAGACAAATTCTCTATGAAGGTTTCATTTACATTTTATATTACTAAAATGATTCTCACCAATACGTGAGTTCAAATGTTGTATTTTATAAATAATTACGAATATTTGCTGTGTAAAGATATTCTAAGTTATATTTATAAAAATATTATGAGCAAGGTTTTTGACCTATTGTTACTGGCTGTTTTGAATACTGGCTGGTTGCGTTTGACGAGCGCAACAAATTTGAACCCGTTAAGAAATAATTTCGAAAACACAAGGATCAGGGTATAAAAAGGCATTTCTGACGGATGCCAGATCAGATTCAAGTAGAGAGTTGAAAGAGGAGATTCAAGTATCCATCAGAGTGGAATGGTCAGTCCTTCAGAGTCAAGGAGTCAGTCCTTCAGAGTCAAGGAGTCAGTTCATCAGAGTTGAAGGGTCAGTCCTTCAGAGTCATGAAGACAGACCTTCAGAGTCATGAAGACAGACCTTCAGAGTCATGAAGACAGACCTTCAGAGTCATGGAGACAGTCCTTCAGAATCATGGAGACAGACCTTCAGAGTCAAAGAGTCAGTCCTTCAGAGAGTCGTCAGAGTCACCGAGTCACTCCTTCAAGAGTCGTCAGAGTCACCGAGTCACTCCTTCAAGAGTCGTAAGAGTCACCAAGTCACTCCTTCAAGAGTCGTCAGAGTCACCGAGTCACTCCTTCAAGAGTCGTCGGAGTCACCGAGTCACTCCTTCAAGAGTCGTCAGGGTCACCGAGTTACTCCTTCAAGAGTCGTCAAGGTCACCGAGTTACTCCTTCAAGAGTCGTCAGAGTCACTCTTTCAAAGTGCGACTTCTAGAGACTATAATATAGTGTAAAATAAGCAGTTTTTTGATGATTATTTGTAAATTTCTAATAAATTCATTTTCCTCTTTTTTTTAATAATTAAATGTACAAATTAGCTTATTTCCTCCTCATTCATCAAGAAATAAGCAAGTTTGTTACAACCTCAAAGTGAGTAAGGCAAAATTCCTCAACAATAAGACTGATTTTTCAAATTTGGAGACCAAACAGACACATCAACCTTCAGATCAGCCAGCACTTTCTTCCTCTAGAGCCGTTGATACTCTTCAAGAAGAGATGGAAGATGATGAAGAGGAGGGTCACACTGAGGAGGAGCAAAGACAACCTAGCGGGCCCATCGTCCTTCCTCGGACCATACACCCACAAAAGAAAATAGAGACATCATTCAAAGAGAAATACAGTAACCTTCCTGAGGGAATATGTCCATCAGATCTCTATATCAGTATTTTTAGACCAAAATATCTAAACGCAACGCGCTGTGTATGATGTGGAAAACACAATATACCGAGATAACTAGGAAAATTTGAAGAAGAGGCCAAAGGATGCATGGGACACATTAAATTTTAAGTTCATCAAATATATCAACAAAAAATACCGAAATCTCTTATACCAGAAACTGAGACAGGGATCGACATGCTCTCAGTCTGCAGATTGGAGAGTCGTATAATTAGGGTGATTGAACAGGTATTCGAGGCGAGGGAACTGAGCCTTACAAGCCATAGCCCAGGGGAACATCAAACATCAGTTATCCCGACATGGAATCGCTGGTAGGAAGGCTCTCAGACGTCTCAGACATTCCGGCAATTTGACATTCAATAAGCTGGCAACCCCAAAGTCAAATACGTCTAATCATTTTCTCGCAACAAAATCAAAGAAACAGGTTTTGGCCTCACAAAAGAATAAAATTGATGAACAGTGAACTTGTTGAACACAAAACAATATAAATTGAACATAAATTTGGAAAAATGTGTAAAACTAAAAACAATTACAAAAATTCGTGGGAAAGACAGACAATGTCGTCTGTAACATGATACAACAACAAATAGGACAATGAGAAAATTTTACAAAGTAACATAATCCTAGGATCAGCGGCAGCTAAAGCACGCCTACCGCCTCCGGACTTGTCGCTGCTCCGCCTCGCCGCCGCCAGAACCAAGCCTCACCGTGAGTGCTTTGACACCGGCGTAGCACTTGCGTCGAGCGACAGCGGCGAGTACTTCTCTCCACCCACGACACAACGACCTGCTCGTAGATGGGGAGGACACCGGGCGCCGGATGGTTTCGGACCTCGAGGCCCACCGGTCTCTGGTAGGATTCCATCTCCCGGCGAAAGTGTGCAGCGCATGCGATGGACGCGAACCATCAACGAAAATTGAATGCGCTCATACTATGGGGCTACAGAGGGAGGAAACAACCTGATCGCGTACAGTGTTCTCTCTGTTTCAGGTGCTTGAACCAGCTGTCAACGTGTCGGCGCAACGATTATCGGATCAGGTGCGGGTCATCCAGCGTAATCGTATGTTGGATGACACCGTACTTGATCGCTTGCTGCCAAACTATTTTGATAACTGCGAAGATCTCACTGATGCTCACTCGATCCTGTATTGGGCGGCTGTAGCAGCATGTCGTGTAGCTCATGTCAAATTTCCTGATGACAGAGCTACACGACCTAAACCTGCAGTACCGGCATGGTAGTGCAGGATTGGGCGACGTATTAGAGGGGCCAGAACACTCATCGGCAAACTAATCTGCTTCAGGGAGGGCAATACGCGTCCTAGAGTGATGCGCTTTGTGAGACGGGCGTTCTCGGGGATTGATTTCCCGTATCGAAACTATATTTCCCGTATCGAGACTATATTTCCCGTATCGACATCCTGAAGCAGTAAGTGTATGCATGGGCAAACCGTATTCATAGGTATAAGCGGCGGGTGGAAGGATACACTCTGAATCGCACATTCCAAAGAGATGAAAGGGTTTGTAGGAGTTGTTGGGAGCGACCGGACCAAGGTGTGGATGACACGCGCCTGCCGGATGATGACGCCATGTGTTTGTTCTCGCGCAGCATCTGGTCGGTGCCTGTCAGCCATACTGAGGGTGAATGGACTCGGGGAAGTCGAGCGAGTGTGCGATCCATTACCAGAAATGGAGGCAATCTGTATCAGCCCCAAAGACTTAGCTCGTGCAGACTTAGGACGGGCTGCACAACTTCTGGATTAAATGGTTTGTGAGGTCGCACGCCGCTTGCTTGACGGCCCCATTCCATTCAGCCTTAAAGTCGGTCGCTACCCGAGTTCCTGACTACCCTGACCGCCGGTAGCTTGAAACCTGTTCCCGACACCGGTGGGCTACTATTTTATATTTTAAATGTTTTTTTTTTATATTATTTTATACAGAAATATTTAAAAATGTAAATTATATGTACAGAATTAAATAAATGAGAATAAAAGAAAGAAAGGTAGTTTTTGCTGTTCAAAAATCATCAGTACTACAAGCATACTATTTATAGAAATGAATCATCTCAACGTTTTATTTTATTCGTTAGACATGGTTGTTTTGTTTCGGAGCCATACTACACGCGATCTGGACGTAAGCCAAGGATCCAAGGATTAAAAATTTTTAGAAGGTTCTCAAATACTGCTGGTGCCTACTTTACGCTGATGATCTCAAGTTAATATACGGTGTTGAGGGGATGACCGACACAGTTACTGTGCAGGGCTACATTACCTTAGTGTTTCAATGGAGTACTGAAAACAAGTTCTATTTAACGCAGCTAAAATGCAGTGTCTTTTCTTACAGTCGTGCTCAATACCCTCGACTTATGCAATATTTTTTAGGAGTAGAACCGATTGCCAATGTTAATTCGGTTAAAGATCTTGGTGTTATTTTTGATCCGCGACTAACCTTTCATGAACATATGCGATCCCTCGCGGCTGATTCATACAGAAGACTAGGGTTCGCTGTCCAAAATGTGCGTGAATTTAACAACCCTCTGGCAATAAAATTAGTTGATATGGCTTTAGTCAGAACTAAATTAGAGTCAGTTTCAATTATTTGGAACACCTATGAGAGTACTTACGCCTTGCTTCTGGAGAAGTTCCAAAAAATATTTCTTAGTTTTTATTTAAGAAACTGTTCGGGTGCTGTCTCTCACTAAATCTTTACTTGGACTGTTAAAATTCAACTCTCTCGAAGTCAGGTTTAATTTCTGATTATTGATGTTTGCTTGTTGTGTCCTTCGTGGTGAATCTGATTGCCCGGAACTAGTAGCTCAGCTTGTGAGGCTTTTTGTTCCCTCCGTGCCCAAATACCATGTGAGAACTCTTGGACACAGATTGTTGGACGTTCCATCTGCACGCACAGTTTCACATTCTAACTCTCCCTTGGTTCGCGCCCTGGCAATGCTGAATGCTGTTCTGACATCGACACCGGAGTGTGATTTATTTGCCTCGAGATGGTTAGACGTATGTTGTTTGAGATTCTGTGAGAAGATTAACGAAAGATGAATTTTTCTTGTGCTTGTTCTATGGGAGGATGCATGAAAGATGACTTTTTTGTCATCAACTACTCTATTTAAATTTTTTATCATGCTTTGTAAATATGTTTTTCACTGTACAATTGTTTGGATTTTATCAGTTATATTGTACATGTCTTTCAAATAAATAAAATAAAAAGTTAAATGATGTTGCAAATAATAAAAAATGAGCTTTTTTATATTAATGTCCAGATTTTTTTAAATAACTGGCAATGTTGTTTTTGGCTAAAGAATAATATTGTTTAAACTGTCAATGTCTTCGGAGAAAGGCACCGAACCAATAACGAGTCGGAGTCTGGTCATAGCAAAATTAAATTTAAAAAAATGCACAAACATAATCTCCTGGACGTTTTGGTCAAATTATCTAAACTAATACTTTGATTGTTTGTTTGTTTGTTTGCATTGAATAGGCTCCGAAAGTACTGGTCCGATTTGAAAAATTCTTTCAGTGGTAAATAGCCCATTTATCGAGGAAGGCTATAGGCTATATATCATCACGCTTCGACCAATAGGAGTGGAGCAGCAATGAAAAATGTTGCGAAAAAGGGGAAAATGTGACGCAAACAAAGTTGCGCCGGACAGCTAGTCGAAAAATAAAAAGAATAATTCAGTTAGAACTAGAACAAACCTAGCAATTGAAAATGATGAATTCATAAACGATACACTAATGGAATTAATAACTAGCGAAATATCAGTTGGATACGCATTGGAAGTGTTAAGATAGTTTGTGGGTCATAAGTCATAATTGTATCGGTTATGAATTCATAATTTTCAATATCGTTCTGGTTTGAGTATGTTTTTGTTCCCAAGGATGGAATTATTTTATTGTTCCCATGGATGGAATTATTTTATTTACTTATGAATGAGTAAACTATGTTGTATGTAACTGATGGTTCTATCGAAATAGTCAGAATTCCGGGAACAATCCATAATGCCATGGAACCACGGGTAATTAAAATTACCCATGAATCCGGTAATGGGTCGACCCACCGGGACCATGAGTAACGAGTGAAAGGAGGTAGGGAATATAGAACTTAATAAATACTAAAAAAAAAAAAAATGAGAAAGGAATTGTCGGTTCATCGGTTCAGTGATTTTCTATCCCGATGAGTAATTAGGAGGAAAACTTTTGCTCGTTTTAAACGAAATTGGGATTTTTCAAAGAAATCTGTTGGGAAGTTTTAAAACAAGCTGAAAACCAGCGTCGGGCACTAGCTGCTCAGCAATTTACTGAACTGCTATTTGGCGCAGCCGTGAGACACACAATTATATCTTATTTTTTTTTCCTATTCTGTATATTGTTAAGTTTTTTATTTTGTATTGTGTGTACTTGTGGCGTGTGCCAAATAAACATCTTTTTTTCTTCTTTCTTTCTAATTTAAAAGATTTTAATTTAATAAAAATGTAATTTGAGGGTTTTTAATTTAACTAAGTAGTTTAACTAGAACAGCACTAATTAGGAATAAAAGGTGTGAAAAAACCAGTGGTGTGACAATCGAGAAAAAAATTCTTGTGTGATAAACCTAATATAATATATATGATAATGGTGTGACTACGAGTCAGTAATGGAAAATTATCTGCATAAAAAAACCTATGTTCCATAATCTAGGTCATTAATAATTTTGTTTTCTACAGTGCGAGACAAATAAATTATTTATTTATTGTCCAATTTATTCGTTCAGTCTTTAAAAGGAAACAGGCAAGTTGAGATTCCAGTCGCATTTAAAATATATGAAATCGTAACAATTCTCAATTAAAATTAATAACCCTTAAGCTACCGAATAACAAACGCTTAAGGACGATTCACTTGACCCTAACCCTAGATTTCTTCATGATCGGAAAATTCATGAAATTATTTTGAGCGAAGACTTTTAACATCTTTTGGGGTGCCCAAGAAATATTAAAAAGAAAAAGATGTACCAATACTAAAAATTCCAACTTCTAATTCGAATATTTAACTTGATCATATATCTAAAAATGTCAACTCAAAAAAAAATCTAAGCCTCTTTCCTTTTATTACACTTAGGTACCTCCTGAAAATGACTGTTACGAAGTATTTTAGATTGGTAAAACTGCGTTGATCTGACAGAAGAAAATCTCTAAGAACAAAATGCTATTCAATTCGTTTTACGGTGTGGGTATTTTATCCTAGTTTTCAGTAGATTGGGGGATCTAAATTATAATAAATTATTGTGACTGATACCTAAAGTACGTAATGGTTTCAAACTTCTTCTTCTTGATCCCGTGTCGATATTACATATATATATCTACACATCAAAAAAGTCTAGGGAACACGCCAACAAATAGAAATAAAATACAAATTATTTATGAAAATTCTCGAAGTACTGGCCTCGTAAAATAAATTTCCAATGTGAATTTTGCTTTTCGATGAAGTATGTACGCAAAAAAATATTAATACAACAATGACATGACTTATCTCTAGTAAAAAAATCACAAAATGAAATCACATAACTAAGTATGGTTGTGGAGGTCAGATAGATAGGCAATCGCTCTCTATCTCCATAAAAGACCCCGCGTATTTATTGTAACGTATATTTTGTAAGGGTATTGATGTTTGGAGTAAATTAAAGGAAGTGAAATGAATAGATATGTTTTAATAAATCAGTAGAAGGATCCCAGTTCTTCCCACCCGGTTGGAAACGTGAAGAAAGGTAATCCAAGGTATTCGAGATGCTTTAACAGTGTATCCATTGAGGGGTCTTTCTAACAGGTAATGGGCCTCCCCCTCATACGAGGATATGAAGTAGAACGTAAGAAGCCCAATATAAATGTCTGGAAAAAAGCTTTGAAATTTATTATTTGAAAAAACAAAATTATTTAAAACATGCCGGAAGAAAATACTAATATTCCAAAAAAAAAAAACCAAATGAATATTATTTATGGAGACAAAAAATGATATTACTATTAACAGCTAAAGATTTGGAAACTGTTTTAGAATGTGATGGAGAATCAATGAAAGATTTTAAAAAGAAAGATCCAAAGGCTAATTAATATAATTAATATGCGCTTTAAGCGACAAATACATAGTCCATGCAATAAATTGCGAGAAGAAAAAGGATATAATTTAAAAAAATGACACATTGTTCCTAGGACATAAGGAAACACAAATATCAGATTTTTTTATAAATATAAAATGGAAGGTAAAGACACGTTGAAATGCCCACGCTACTACGAGTATGGTAGCCCAAAACAAAATATAGTCAAACGTCCACGCTACCATGGTAGTTAGTGAATTAGTTCCGAAGAAACACACTTACAAATGTTTCTTCTTTAGCAGTCTCTTTAACTTTTATCTGTATTAAATTCCGCGTGGAATGCAAAAAGAACGAGAATCTCAGCCGTACAAAATTAAATGTCAAAAAAGTTTAAAACGTCAGGTGTCAAATTTCACCGTATTGAGTTGTTGTGATATAAGTTCCCTGGTTTTAAAACGAGAGTATTATTTTATTTATAACCCAATGTATATAGTGTTATATATCAAAATAAACCTCGTTAATCAAGCTTTACGAATATTTAAAAATATCACGTTCGGGCCTCCTAGTCAAACGTCCGGGCGTAATTATAGGCCTCGATCATTATTTTATAAATTATTACAAAAAAAAAATTAAATAGTGCTCGTATTATTTTTTTTTTCCCTTATTAGTAAGAACCAAGTTCTTACTAGTTAATTGCAATCTAGCCTAAGAAGACTAATAAACAATTTAAATCTAACTTATTATGCTACGTTATAAATTATGTTAATGCTAAGAATAGTGTCCATAATTAGGTATGCACTTTTACACACGTTCGTAACACTTCCTTAGTCTGGTAAAATTGATAAAACACTTTGTTCATGTGTTATATAAATAGCACAACATTGTTACTATTATTGATTCACTTACACTACACTAATTCAAATGGTTTAGTTCTCTTTAGTCTACGCACTATGCCTGTGTTGTCTAACAGCTGGATTGCCTCAACATTCACGTGTCGATGGAGTCTGTGTTCGTGGGCTTCAGCAAATTTTTGTGTGATGGTGGTGACGAATTCCATGTCGAGGTCACGGTGGAGGTCATCGTTTCTTATGTACCAGGGTGCATTTACAGCAGCCCTGAGTACTTTATTTTGGAACTGTTGAATTATTTTGACGTTGGTTGGCTTAGTACAGCCCCAAAGTTGGATACCATACGTCCAAATTGGCATCAGAATATGCTTGTATATTATCAGCTTATTATGTATTGATAAACAGGATTTCCTTCCCAGTAACCAATGCAAACGTTTATAACGAATATCGAGTTCCTGTTTTTTCTTTTTGATATGGGCTTTCCAACGCAGCTTGGCGTCGAGAGTTATGCCAAGGTATTTGGCTGTATTAGCATAAGGTATTTGCATACCATTTATGTAGAGTGGGTGGTAGTCACTGTGTTTGTTTGTGAAGTTAATGTGAACTGATTTTGACTCATTCAGATTGATCTTCCACTTTTGTGTCCAGTCGTAAACTTTGTTCACAGCTAGTTGAACTTTCTCTACTGCTTCTCTGTGGCTTGATCCGGTGGCCATAATAGCAGTATCATCTGCAAAGGTCGCTATGGTGCTGCTTTCCAGCTCTGGGATGTCACAAGTGTATAAAAAATTGGGCCAAGCACACTTCCTTGAGGCACCCCAGCTTTTATGGTTTTTAGCTCGGAATATCGGTGCTCGTATTATGAAAATTAGTTCAATTATAGTACATTACTGCCGCGGTCTATAATGACTACTTTGCTGGTCTTGCTGATTATGGCCGACAGCGCAGCGTAGCGCAGCTCCAGGCCGACACAGCGCGGTCAGCGTGCAGCACTTGATGGACGAGCTGAGATAATGGCCGAGACCGTAGGTCGAGGCCTTTACATCGAGGACAGCAAGGGCTGCAATGATGGCCAAGCTGAAAGGCCTAGAGCGTAGCTAGGCTAGCTCGTGGCAATCATAGCGTGACCAGCGAAGCAGTCATTGTGGGCCAAGGTTTGTATAGTGCTTTACTCAAAAATGCAAGTACCTAATCTAAATAAAACCAGCAAGTAATTTAAATAAAAAACGTATTAATTAAAATTTTCGCTGAACCGCGCTTTTGTTACTTCATTGTTTTTTTTTTTCGTGCAATGGTAATTGGAACTATACAGCCTAATATGGAATAAAATCTTTTTGTACCATCTCTATAGATACAAACAGCTATGTTCTAAATAAAATCTTTTTGGATTTAAATCAAATGATTTTTTAAAACGTTGAAACGTCAAAATAGCGGCCGGCAAAACATTGCCGGCCTGTTAGAGCGGCCAGCAAAACTTTGCCGGCCGCTCCTTGAAACAGAACGGCAAGGTCGACTTTGCTCAAACAAGGTTGTCAAAATAATGACCACATTACATGCATTTTTGAGTAAAGTAATTATTAGTGTCTCCGCAATATAAAACAGTAAAATAAAACGAAATCCAAGCGATTTTTTTACAAGAGGTAATCCATAGTGACATTTGTGGTCCAATAATTTGTGGTCAAATGGGACTGCGACAGCGACCACTTCTACATACACCTTATGCAAACACTAAGTATAGGCGTAATGCATACTTTCAGAGAGCCAGCCGCAGTTTCAACGAAATTTCTTGTGAACCTGGCATTGACCTATTCTGCACCAATGCAAGCACAGTAAGGAAATTGTTAGCAAAACCATTTTTTGTTAAAGAGACACCTGCACTTGAACCGTTTATTGTTTCTATTATAGTATCATAAAATAAAACAAAATGAACCAACTTTGGGGAAGTAACGGAAACTAGTATTAATTAGGAAGTATGAATTTTGTATTTATCTGTGGAAGCTTGTAATTAGCAATTTAGTTATATATTTTTGGTATGAAATCTGGAACGCGCTGCGAACACGCTGGTCCCTAAATTTGCTTCGGGGTTTTATTTAATTATTTCACGAGTTTCCCAATAGTTTGAAAAGCATCAGTCATCATTATATTCTGCAAGCGTTCTCCGAATATATAACGTACCTATAGCCTCCTAAAAGTGTTTTACAGAAATACAAAAAAAAAACGGATACTTTGACAGCGCGCGTCAAAACGTAATGTGATAACGGTTTATCAAATTATATAAATTCACCGTGTAATTTGATGCAAAACTTTATGGCTTGGTGCCAACGGTCATGGACAAAATATATTAAGAAAATGTGGTGATCAGTTGGGGGGTTATTGTGCCGCTTCGCAGCGGTTTTTTTTTTTGTGACACTGAACTTTTGAATCACGCAACGCGACGCCCGTCTCACGGCAACAGTGGTCAGGGCTGCGCAAAATGCCAGCGTGGTCGGCGCGGCGCGAGGCGCCCTAGGTCACCAGCGCGACTGCGCATCTTATGACTGTCAAACTAATGTCAATATTTTTTTTGTGAAGTGTTTGTTGAATTTTTTGTAAATTATTATTTAATCGGATAACTTTATACCGCTGTAAGTTTTTTACCTTTTTGTTTTTTCATGCAGAATATTGACGATTGCAGTGACGTCGGAACGACTGCCAGTCAACCTTCCACATCGCTGGATAACCTAGAGGCGCCCACACTGTTCCCAAGCACGCTTTTTTAAGGGAGAAAGAGGTTTGAAGGTACATCTGGGGAAAAAACATAAACCCTACAATGTACCTTCATCCTGCCCTGTTATACCTACTTCTTTTACACCTGATTCGCCCACTCAACCCTTTTGGAAATATCTTTCAAAATTAAAAAATGCAACACCTGTTCTGAAGAGAGTTCCTCGCGGTGCGAGACCTTCAGTGGCTTTAAGTTTAGCGCGTTGTGTCCGTCTCGCCGCCCGAGACAATTTTCAAAGCGCTTGGGAACAATTACTCACCTTCCCCTTTAGAATTCTACATGTACAAAAAAATTTGGCAAATAAAAAAACTTTAACGGCACAAATCAAAGACAATTGTAATATTTCGGCCCAAAGTTTCGACCCTAAATTAACATCGTATCTCCCCCAAAGAGGGTTATTGCATCATGTAGAATCTAAATTAGGCGAGTGTGATATCAGTGGTGCAGCTAGGATCATTTTTAGCAGCGATGTGGTTGCGCCGTACTCTCCAGAGACACTTACAGCTCTGGAAAGCAAACATCCCGCCCCGGCAGATGACCTTTCCTTCCCTGACCCCCCCAATTCGGAAACTCACTCTCTCGAAATAACAGCTCAGCAAGTATGTGCGGCCGTTTGATCCTTTCGAAGTGGATCCGCCGGTGGCCTCGACGGCCTGACTTCGCAACATCTTAAGGACTTAATTTGTTCAGGCGCTGGGGCAGCTGGTGAGTCCCTTTTGAAGGAGCTGACGGCCCTCATCAATCTCATGCTCTGCGGCAATGTGAACGAAGCCATCATTGATATTTTGTACGGGGCCAATCTATGTGCCCTGCGCAAAGGATGGTGGCATTCGTCCCATTGCCATAGGGTCAACCTATCGTCGTATCGCAGCCAAAATTTGCTGCGCCTTCTACAGCGAGACACTGGCCAGCAAATTCCAGCCCCTACAGCTGGGTTTCGGGTCCAAAGGAGGTTGTGAGGCTGCGGTACACGCTTTATCCACCTATCTTAATAGTGATAAAGGTGAGGTCTTCCTTAAGGTTGACATAAAGAATGCTTTTAATTCCGTAAACAGGGACACCCTGTTGACAGAGGTTCAAAAAGAAATCCCCAAAATTTACAGTTTTCTCTACCAATGCTACAGAAACCCCTCAAAATTACTCTTTAAAGACAACCTTTTGGAATCAGCCGTTGGATGTCAACAGGGTGATCCTCTTGGGCCAGTCATTTTTAGTTTAGCAATAAATCCAATTATACGACAATTAAATTCTAAATTCAACGTATGGTATTTGGATGATGGAACCCTTGGAGGTGATGTGGACACAGTTCTAGAAGATTTAACTTTTTTGAAAGAAAAATTTAGTTCCAACTTTTTTGAAAGAAAAATTTAGTTCCATTGGTCTAGAGCTGAACTTGTCAAAATGTGAAATTTATCTTCCCCGGACCACTGACAGACTGACTACCATTTCAAAATTTAATTCTATAGCTCCCAATATCAAAATTACAGAAAAATATTCTCTTCACCTCCTGGGGTCTCCAATCTTTGACGAGTCATTTCCCTCCTTTATTGACGAAAAAATTCAAAAATTCAATGACGTCTCAGAAAGACTTCACGAAATTAATATACACACATCAAAAGTGTCTAGGGATCAACATATATTTTTGCAATAACTTTTCTCCTGATTGATATTAATTAAAATTTTCTTTAAGGATTCATCAAATAAAGTGTTTTCGTTTGTCACAGTAACGATAAACCAAGTCACCTTTGCATTAATAAAGAAATTTGCCATTTTCTAATAAAGGGATTTTTGACATTTGAACCACTAACATTAAAGTTCGAAAAAAAGACTGAAATAACAGTTTTCTTTAAAATTTTATTGGGTAACTTAAACAATTAATAATCCGTGTTTCTACCGCGAACACTAACAACACAAGAACATCGGTTTGGCATACTCAAAATGAGTTCATCCAAATCACGCTGTGGAATGGTCGCCCATGTTCGTTGCAACAACAAAAAAAGGTCTTCTTGCGACTGGATACCCTCCATATTCGGCAGAGCTCTTCTCTGTAGCATATCCCATGCATGCTCAATCGGGTTCAAGTCTGGCGACTGAGCAGGCCAGGGCAGGACATTGATGTTAGCTGCGGCGAGAGTCTGTCTTACAACTCTTGCGGTGTGCGGTCGTGCATTATCATGCATTAACTGAAATAAGGGACCGATTTGCACTTGTAGAGGAACGATGACGTCTGATACAATCGTCTCAGCATAAATTTGAGCGTTGAGGTTGCCTCTGATCCAAATCAACTCAGTATTTCCGCCGATCCAAATACCCGCCCATACCATGATGGTTCCACCACTATAAGGATGGACTTCCTGGCAGGATTTTAATCGCTGTTGGCGTCCAGAGGTTCTCCAGTGTCGTATACGTCTTGTATCCGGTCTCATACCAAAACGAGACTCATCAGAAAAGCACACGAAACGCCATTGTTCTTCTGCCCAATTTCTGTGTTCAAGAGCCCATTGATATCGAATCCTACGATTGTGCATTGCTATAGGTGGTACCCGTAGCGGTCTTCGGGAATGAAGGTTCACTTCATGCAAGCGGTTTCTGACTGTTTGGTCGCTAATTAAGTTCCCTGAAGAGTGATGAAGCCTCACGGCTAACATCATGGCGGTTATTGTTGGAGCTCTTCGAGTTAAGATTTGAATGTATCGGTCTTGTCTCCGTGTGGTGCAGCGATACCGTCCTCCATGGCGCTCAGCCACGGTACCAGTGCTTCGGTAACGTGTCCAAAGTCGACTGATAACACTCTGACTTGTATTCAGAGCTAAAGCCACAGTACGTTGCCGGGAACCAGCTTCTATCATTCCCACGGCTCTGAGCATTTCTTCCCTGCTTAAATGACGTCGCCGCTCCATAATAACGTTGGTTTTAATCAGTAGTAGGGAAACAGTAGCACTAATAATGTCTTCAATGCGTTGTATGTTTTTATAGGGAAAATATTGACAGCTGATTTTCATCTTTTACTCGAATTTGATTCACAGTTCCTGATTCAAATTATGAAATGCACCAAAAAGGATCCATATAAATTTATAAAATCATAAATTTATTACAAAGCCACATCTCAATCTCAAGAAATCCGCATAAAAATGCTTGATCCCTAGACACTTTTGATGTGTGTACATTCAGTTTTCACACTTATTCGTTACTGTTGCTTTGGACCTAAATGTACTTAAAGCCTTCGCTCCTCCCATCTTTGGAAACACCCTCAACTTTTAGAAAAATTGACCAAATTATTAGAAATACACTTTCTTCAATCCTTAATGTGGCCCTGGACGACCAAGCGTGGCAACAAGCCACGCTTCCCATCCGCCTGGGTGGTCTTGGCGTCCGCAAAATTTCAAGTATAAGTTTACCGGCCTTCCTCTCCTCGGTCCACGGTACCGAAAAATTAACCAGGAACATCTTATCTTCCTCACTGGTTCATTTTAAGGTACCGTTTTTGTCCGATGCGTTGAACGCTTGGAAAATGGCTTGTCCCAAAATACGGATTTGCCCGACAACCTGTCCTCCCAGAGACGCTGGGACGAGCCGCTCTGCAGTATTATACGGAATACTCTATTAAATACGTCAATTAATACTGCGGAGCGTGCCCGTCTCCTGGCCGTGGGGGAATGGGAGTCAGGCTTATGGCTTCAGGCACTCCCGTCATCCACCATTGGCACCATGATGGATGACGTGTCATTTCGGCTCGCTACAACCCTTCGCTTAGGCTCCTTGTGTTGCTCCACATCGTTGTCACTGCGGTGAAGTCGTCGACAATCTCGGACACCATGGCCTCTCCTGCTACAGGAGCGCAGGTCGCATAGCACGGCACGCCAGCATCAACGACATTATTCGTCGGGCTCTTGCCACCGCCGGCGTTCCAGCGGTTTTAGAACCTAACGGCTTGGTACGTGACGATGGGAAGAGACCAGACGGCATGACGCTGATGCCTTGGAAGGTGGGTAGGTGTGGGACGCAACTTGCGTCGATACCCTTGCGCCATCTCATATTGCAAGCACGGCGGGCTATGCTGGAGCTGCTGCTAAGGCTGCTGAAAGCCTCAAACGGCGTAAATACTGTAATCTAAATGGCAGTTATAGTTATGAGCCGTTTGGGGTCGAAACACTCGGGTCATGGGGCCCAAGTGCGCATTCGCTTTTTAAGGAAATATCTCGTCGACTTGGTGACACTTCGCGAGACCAGAGGGCTGGCTATTTCTTTGGGCAAAGAATTAGCATTGCCATTCAACGTGGCAATGCTGCCAGTCTTCTGGGCACGTTTCCGGATGACAGCGATGGGGAGGAGTATTTTGACGCCTAAGCCTCCTATTGTTTTTAAGATAGTTAGTTTATGTATATATTTAGTTTTTAAGTTAGTTTATATTTAGTTAGTTAGTTTATGTAAATATTTAGTTTTAAGAACACTGTGACAATTTAGTGTTATAAAATAAAACATATTTTTTTTTGGTATTATAATGTTATTAGTCTGTAAGCTTTCCCAAAATGTAAAAAATAAAATAAAATAATATAAATACAGACAGAAACATGGGATGGTTACAAATATTTTATTACATTTTAATCATTTTGTTAAAGCTTTTTTAAAAATAAGAGCGAGGTTTTTTAAAAAATAATAAATTATATTAATTTGGCAGAAAATCATTTTAACACTAAAGTTAAAACATTTAGATGTGATAATGGCGCTGATTATAATAGTAAACAATTTAAAACATACTGTATTAACAAAGGTATAAATATTGATTTTACAATTCCATATTCTCCACATCTAATTGGTAAAGCTGAAAGATTACATATATCTTTAATGGAAAGAACAAGAGCGTTCCTGTTTTATATGCTTTTACCACTTGAATTATGGGTAGAAGCAGTATTAACATCAGCATATTTATTAAACAGGAGTGCAAATACAACAAATATTAAAACACCAGCAGAAATGTGGTTCAATAGAAAACCGAATTTAAAACATTTAAATATTTATCTACTTCGGTTTCGTTATATTCGAATTACAAAATTGACAGCGGTTTCATTATGATACCCATAACGACACAAGTTGCATTATGCGAATCGTCATAAATTCTAAAACACAAGCATAGACATTCTGAACATACAGCCAGGTACCTATAATATTACTTCGAAATCGAGACAATGTAAATGATGTTTTTAAAAATGGAACAAGTTTAGAACAAAAGTATCGTATACTATTTAACTGTTGCGGCTACAAGATCTTTGCCTTATTCCTAATAAAGACTAAATAGGAAAACAAAAAAAAAAGTGGACGCGGGAATTTCTGAGTGATTTTTTTTTTTAAATTTCTTCAATATCATGTGATATTGAAAATACTCCACCAGATATAACAAATAGAGCAGTTGCGGCTACAAATAATTTACTACCAGAAAAATCAAGACATGTATGTGAGAAATGTTATGAAACCGAAGTAGATAAAAATGCTTATTTGTCTATATCTGTTTTTTTCCTTCCTTCGTAGATAAAATCTTGTATGCCACTATACGTTATTGGTCTTATAATAACTCGTGCCCACCTATTTCGGTACGCGCGACGCTTGTACCGAAAAATGACACTCGTATTAAAAGACCGTCCATAACGTAACAGTTGCATAAATAGCTATTTTGGATCTACAACATATTATAAAAATAATTATCAGTTGAATAAACTTGACTCCAGAAGTAAAGGACTATTAGTAGGATTTACTAGTAATGGTTATAAGATATGGGATCCTTAAAAAGGGTGTTTAATAATAGTAAGAGCGATGTTGCAGATTATTTGAAAATATGTAAGTTTAGAGTGAAAAAAGATGATTTGGAGAGTTTATTTAAGGAGATGGTTACTGATGTATTTCGTGGAGAAAGTAATGATGGTGATGATGTAGTTGATGGTGATGATGTAGTTGATGGTGATGATGTAGTTGATGGTGATGATGTAGTTGTTGGTAATGAAGAGTTTTTAGAAGATGAAGTTATTGATGAAGGAGTTGACGAAATTGAAGTCAGTGATGAAGTTGGAGGAAGAATTGATGAAGATAATGATGTTTTTGAAGACAACGTTGACGATATGGGAGTTGGTGTTGAAGATGATAATACTTTGAGAGGGGAAGTTGAGTTCGAAGATGCAATCGAACCAGTAATCAATGATGGATTGAAAGAGAGACCGAGAAGACAGAGAAAAATGCCATCTTATTTAAAAGATTATGATTTGGATACTTCGTTTTTGACTTATACAGATGTTTTTAATAGTTTTGATAAGGATTTATGAAAAAAAAACAATAAAGGAGAAAAAAGATTCATTAAATAAAAATAAAACTTGGGAAATTGTAAATAAATGGAAGCAAAAAATAGAAAGATTATTTCGAGTAAATAGATTTTTACAATAAAGCCTGATGGAAGATATAAGGCTAGATTAGTAGCAAGAGGTTTTACACAAAAATATAATGTTGATTATAAGGAGACATATAGTCCAGTAAACACACAAGTAGTGCAAGATTGTTGTTGGCAATTGCAGCACAAAAAGGGTTTAAAATAAAACAATTTGATGTAAAAAAAGCATTTTTATATCGAGAATTAGATGAGGAAATTTATATGGAAATACCTTTAGGCTATGAGATAAAAGATAAAGAGAATAAAGTTTGTTGTAAACTAAAAAAGAGTTTATATGGTTTAAAACAAGCACCACTTATGTGGAACAAGAGATTAACGGAGTTTTCAAAGAAATTAGGCTTGTTACAATTAAAATCGGATCCATGTGTGTTCGTTAATAGAGAAAAAGAAATACATTTGGCTATTTATGTAGATGATGGTATTTTAATTGGTGAAAACTAAATTGATTTAAATAAAATTATCAATAAATTAGAAAAAGAATTTGAAATGTGGAAATTTGATAAGACAGAAAAGTTTGTAGGGTTTGATATTAAAGTAGAACAAAATTTTCTAAAGATTTATCAAGAAAGTTATATAAATCAAATTTTGGAAAAGTTTAAATATGAAAACTTAAATGATAGTAGTCAACAAGATATTTTAATAGATACACATCAAGAGGGAAAAGTGGGAGTCGATGATGTGCATACATATATACAACTAATTGGTTCATTGTTGTAGAATAGTAGTAGTGTTGGTGAATAAAACAAGATTGTATTTAGCTTTTCATGTTGGTTATTGTAGTAGGCATCAAGAACATTGTTTCGTTCCCATCAACCTCTTCTCCAAATCCATACGATGTTCAGTTTGTCTCTGGGCTTTACCAGCAGTAACGAGACGCCAACTTTATGGTTGTCATGCATTGTACGTATACGTCAAAGCTCAGAGCAAATGACAGTTCAAAACGGACACCGATCGAAACGCATGCGCAATTTCGCGACCGTCTCAACAGCTTTCAAATCTAACCGACTCCGCGTGTGATCTGCATCGTCTCATCTCATCTGTATTTGTGAACCCTGGCCTTCATCGTCAGCTCATGGACGCACCAAGGTGGAAGTTCAACGAGTGTCAGTTTGCAGTCTGAGGTACGTACTTTGCACATATCTTTACTGTTGGCTGCCTAGATCAAGGTGAACATCGTATTTTTTTGCGTGTAACTCGTCAGACCTCTGATTCAGGTCTTCCCTGTGTAGCAGAAAGCCATCACGGTATTTCGGCGTGGTGCGAATGCTACATCAAATTGGTGCCGAAACCAGGGAACTTCCATTTTGAATCGTAAATCGCCATCTTTACTTTTGGTATTTCTGGTTAAAAGCGTAGCTTAAAATATCTCAATCGATCTATTGTTTTAACTAAAACCTATAGTACACATCGCATTCTAAGCTATTCCACAATTTCCATAGAATTACTTACTATCAAATCTATCAAGTTACATATCGTTCTTGAGCTATCACCATCGAACCAGGATTTTACAAAATCGTAGTGCAAAAGGAGTAAATATCAAGTATCCATTATTCATATCAATATTCATCGTAAATAATTGTGAGATCAAGTTATATTGTGCAATCACATTTTAATCGGTGCACAATTTATTTCGCTCACAGTTAATCATTTCGTAACTCGATATTTCGTCATTTGCACCCATCATACATCGCAATCACAACATAATCTTGGTTTATAAATCGTGTTTTACAATGCGCAAATCGTAAAATATTCCATCGAATCATTTTTTGTCACTATCTGAAATCGTGAGGGTAGGTCGAAATCTCGCTCAACGGTCGCGCGGCGGTGAATATTTCTGTTAGGTGCCTAACAGGTGAATGAACAGTACCGCACGATATCGAGAACATTTTACGTATCATACCAACTTGTTTACTTCATTGAAATATTACTAGTTTACTTCAAGTTGCTCGGTACTTAGTTATATTTGCCAATCGTTACCTATCTTCTATGGTATTCACTTACGGTTACGGTTTCATTTACAATATCGGAGCAAAATATAGTTCACAGTGAATTTAGATTGTGCCGGAACTACACGTAACATATCAATTTGGTGCCTACTTGTTTACGTTGCATAAAATCGTTTTTGTTATTGTTGAGAGCCCGACAGTAGTCATTAATCTGCCAATATTCGGGTACATGAGTAACTAAAATTATTTAGGTACCTACATATTTTGCTATATTTTTACGTATCGACCTACATAGTAAATGCCTACAATGTCACTTCTAATGAACAAAAAAAAAAGGTACCTTGAAGAAGTCTAAGTCAAAATCAATCGACATCCAGTATACTACCGAGGATTTACCATCCTTGCGTAGAAAACGAACCATCGCATATAAGCGTTTGACTAAGGCTTTAGAGGTTGGAATGTTAGCAGCTAGTGAGCATTCTCAGCGAGACTTGTTTTTATCATATCATCAGGAAGTAAAGAATATTGCCGCTAATTTTGAGGATGCGCATTTTACAATTCAGGAGATTCTTGACGATCCTGAAAACGAAGATAACGAAATTCAGGAGCGTTTCGACGAAATGTTTTACAAAGTGTTGTCAATAACTCGCACCTTTTCAAAAGGTGATTCAAATCAATCTCACCGTATTGGCAATGCTCCTTCAAACATTCGGCTACCCAAAATATCACTACCGACTTTTGGCGGTGACGTCAAGAAATGGCCGGAATATTTCGATACTTTCAACGCTTTGATACACAACTCAACTTCTTTGACTGACACGGAGAAGTTTCACTATCTGTTATCGTCTCTTAGCGGCGATGCGTTGCCGGTAATTAAATCGTTCCCGATGACTCACGAACACTATCACGACGCGTACCAAGCACTCACCGCGCGCTTCACTAATAAACGCGACCTAGCCTTTACGTGTTGGCGAGACATCTTAAATGTTGATTTTAAATTCAACGACGCTCACGAGTTCAGAAAATCCCTTGATTCATTTGAAGAGAATTTAAGTATTCTAAAAACAGTTAATCTACCGGTTGGTCAATGGGATTTTGTTCTAGTATATCATATTTTATCAAAACTTGACTCGAAATTAAGACGTGATTTTGAAGAAAATCATTCGGATGTCGAATTGCCAACCTACATACAATTAAAGGTTTTTCTACATTCTAAGTGCGAGGCGTCATTACGCGATACACATTTCGTTAAGACAATCAAGTCAAACGAACTTACGCAGAGAGGTTCGACTTCCTATTCGCAACCAAAACGTTCCACCCCGGCACACACACTGGTAGCTGCTACCGAAAAGCAAACCGAAAGTGCTACGCCTGCCGTTCCGTACACAAGTAAATGTTCTTTCTGTGGTGATTCTCATTCCATTGCGGCATGTTCAGAATTTATCAAAAAATCATACGATGAACGAATGCAGATTGCTACTGAGAAGAACTGGTGCTTCAATTGCTTGAGGTCATCCCATCGGTTGAAGGATTGTAAATCGATATTTTCGTGTCGCACATGCAAACGGAAACATCACACCTTACTCCATCGCGATGATCCTATCGGATCCCGTCCAACTGCATCGTCGTTGGTGTCAAGGTCACCTATGCATACAACTGTTTTGCTGGCGACTGCAATAGTGCAGGTCAAAGATGCTTTCGGTACTATGCAATCGTTCCGTGCCTTATTTGACACCGGAAGTCAAAGTAACTTCATTACTGAATCAGCTATCTCACGTTTAAACTTACATCCGACCCCAATTAACACAACCGTATGTGGTCTCGGCGAGGCACCAGCGTCTATTCTCGGTGAAGTGAGGTGTGCAGTAGGTACTAAAGATACAATATTCTTTGATTTGGATCTGCACGTCATTTCGAGAATATGTGGCGATCAACCTATCGCAAAATTAAACACTTCTGGATGGTCACATATACAATCTTTGCCACTCGCAGACCCCGGATTCGATATTCCGGGATCTATCGATCTATTGCTCGCCGCCGACGTCTTTACCGATTCACTTCTCAACCAACAAATCAAAGGGAATGTTAACCAACCTTCCGCTTTCAACTCCGTCTTTGGGTGGCTCCTGTTAGGCAAAACTCGTTTAGCTTCTAGCACCCTGGTACACACATCATTAAACAGAGATAACGAGTTGAATTCTCTGGTTCAACATTTTTGGGAACTGGATTCCATACCGAAAACGTCACTCTTGACTCCAGATGAAACCCTCTGTGAACAGAAGTTTGTATCCAGTCATTCTCGTGATTCCTCCGGACGATATGTTTTACGTTTGCCCTTCAAAGATGATTCGGAACCCATATTCGCAGGCTCTCGTGAGGTTGCATTGCGACGATTCCACGCTATCGAACGCCGGTTGTCTCGTGACTCCGATTTAAAAGGCCAATACGTGGACTTCATGTCAGACTACATAGAAACCGGACACATGACATTGGTACCAGTAGAGGAAATAAGCATGGGAAAATACTATATACCACATCACTGTGTTCTTCGTCCCGATTCCGCCACTACCCGTCTCCGTGTTGTGTTCGACGCCTCGGCCAAAGACGCTAACTCACGTTCCTTAAACGACTCTCAACTTACCGGTCCTAAGTTACAACCAAACATTATAGACATTCTTTTACGGTTTAGGGAACACAACGTGGTCTTCATGGCTGATGCCCGACAGATGTATCGTCAAATTTTGATCTGGCAGGACCATCGTGATTATCAGCGTATCTTCTGGAGAGCCTCTGCTCACGATAATCTCCAAGAGTACCGTCTGAATACCGTTACGTATGGTGTTTCTTCATCCACTTTCCTTGCATGCCGCACCTTGAAACAGCTTGCTGAAGACGAAGGAGACTCGTATCCCGTTGCAAAGCGGATCATCCTGTCGGACGTTTATATAGATGACGTAGCAACCGGATGTGACTCGCTTGAAACCGCTGAACTAGCAAAAAATCAACTTATTGCGCTATTCAAACTCGGTGGTTTTCATCTTAGAAAATGGGTGAGTAACAAGGCTCAGCTTTTGTTGGATCTTCCCAGCCAGGATTGTCTAGCTGGCTCCGTATCTCTCGATAATTCCGAATCCTCAACGTTAAAGGTTCTAGGTCTACAATGGAATCCGTCACTGGATGCATTCCTTTTCGAAATAAAACCATCCGAGCGTCCATGTACCAAACGTTCCATTCTCAGCGAACTGGCTAGAGTCTTCGACCCATTAGGCTTCTTATCCCCCATCACTATTCAAATCAAGTCATATATTCAAAAGCTTTGGATTCTCGGTATTGGATGGGATCAAACGCCGCCTGATGAGATCATTCATACATGGACTACATACATGGATCAATTACCACAGTTGTCCCAACTTCGAATCCCTCGTAAAATAACATGCTCTGAAGCAAAATCGTGCGAGCTTCACGGCTTTTGTGACAGCTCAGAGACAGCGTATGGTGCTGTTATTTATTTACGCGTCACTGATAAGGACGGTGCCGCCCACGTCTTCTTAGTCTGTTCAAAAACTCGTGTAGCACCGCTGAAACGCATATCGTTGCCTAGATTGGAACTCTGCGCGGCAGTTCTCCTCGCCAATCTATACACACTCGTTCGTGACACTTATCTAGCTCGTATCCAAATCGATGCTGTCTACCTATGGTCAGACTCAACCGTTGTCCTCTCCTGGTTACGCTCACATTCATCTCGTTGGACCACATTCGTTGCCAACCGGGTGAGTCAAATCCAAGACCTCACACCTACTGAATGTTGGCATCACGTCTCTTCGGGTGATAATCCTGCTGATGTCTGTTCACGTGGACAACTTCCTAGTGAACTTCTTCACAATTCGCTATGGTGGGCGGGGCCATGTTGGCTTTCACAAAATCATGAGGCATGGCCTTCAAGTTCAGGCTGCATATTTCACGAAGACGACGTTATTATCAAGGCTGAAGAACGCAAAGTGGTTATCTTAGTGACCGATAAGACCGCGACGAATGACCCTCCAATTATCGAAAACTTACTGAATCGGTTTTCCTCGTTATCGAAACTTATTAATGTTCTCGCTTACATATATCGGTTTATTAACCATTCTCGTATCTCAAATCAATCAAATCGTAAGGAGTTTTTAAACAACGTGGAACGTCATCGCGCTCTCATTCAAATCGTCAAACACGTACAGGGTCGATCTTTCTCGGAGGAAATCTCCAACTTAAAATCTAAAAAGGTGTTACCGAAACATTTTCGAAAACTGAACCCGTTTCTAGACGATCAGGGAGTGCTCAGGGTTGGCGGCAGGATTTCTCGATCCGGATTAGAGTACGAACACAGGCATCCTGCCTTCTTACCATCTGATCATCCTTTAACGCTTTCAATCATCAACTTCACTCATCGTACCCACTTGCATCCAGGCATAAACACTACACATTTCTTGCTGCTTCAACAATTTTGGATCATCGCTGCGAAGCGTACCATTCGCCGTTGCCTCTCCAAATGCGTTCAGTGTTTCCGAACAAACCCACAGCCGCTTCAACCCTTCATGAGCGATCTTCCATCCTATCGAGTCAATCAAGTTAAACCGTTCTCGGTAGTAGGTGTTGATCTAGGTGGACCATTTCGCATCAAACTTGGTTCCCATCGTGGCGCTAAGATGGACAAGGCATATCTATGCTTGTTTATCTGTCTCGCAACCAAAGCAGTCCACTTGGAGGTTGTGTCGACACTTTCAACCGATGGGTTTATAGCTGCGCTACGGCGCTTCGTTGGTCGTCGCGGCCGCTGTAACACTATTCATGCGGACTGTGGCACCAACTTTGTAGGCGCTAAAAACCAACTTTCCTCTCTAATGCAACAGGCTTCTAACGAGCAAAAAATCGAATTTAAATTTAACCCACCCGGGGCTCCACATTTCGGTGGGGTCTGGGAAATACAAATCAAAGCAGCGAAATCACATCTATATCGAGTTGTGGGTGACCAAGTCCTAACGTTCGAGGAGTTGACGACTCTGTTCGTTCAAATTGAATCAATTCTAAACTCAAGACCCCTTTACCCGATCAGCTCTGACCCCAACGACCTATCATGTTTGACACCTGGTCATTTTCTAACCTTGGAGCCTTTGACAGCTGTCCCTGATGAGGATCTATCGCATCTTAACCCAAATCGGCTTTATCGGTGGCAGATGATACAGGCGTTCCAACAGAACTTTTGGTCTCGGTGGAAAGCTGAATACTTAAACTCGCTAACTCAACGCGCCAAATGGACAAAACATTCAAAACCGTTGTCGATAGGTTCGATGGTGTTAGTGAAGGACGACAATCGTAGCCCATTGCATTGGAATCTCGCGAGAGTCACAGAGCTCCAGGTTGGGGTTGATGGAGTAGCTCGGAGTGCATTAGTAAAAAATGCAAACAATCAAATCATTAAACGACCACTAGTGAAACTATGTCCTCTGCCAACAGAAGACTAGTTTCAATCGCATCAAATTATAGTCTATTAAATCTTAATTAAGCAAATCGTAGTATAAAATAATCTTAATCTAATCGTTGTTTCTAACTATCTAAACCGTATCCTCAATATCATTACAGTCTCTGACTGGATCTCCTATGTTTTAACCAGAAAATGCCATAGGTATTTTGGTGGGCGGGATGTTTCGTTCCCATCAACCTCTTCTCCAAATCCATACGATGTTCAGTTTGTCCCTGGGCTTTACCAGCAGTAACGAGACGCCAACTTTATGGTTGTCATGCATTGTACGTATACGTCAAAGCTCAGAGCAAATGACAGTTCAAAACGGACACCGATCGAAACGCATGCGCAATTTCGCGACCGGCTCAACAGCTTTCAAATCTAACCGACTCCGCGTGTGATCTGCATCGTCTCATCTCATCTGTATTTGTGAACCCTGGCCTTCATCGTCAGCTCATGGACGCACCAAGGTGGAAGTTCAACGAGTGTCAGTTTGCAGTCTGAGGTACGTACTTTGCACATATCTTTACTGTTGGCTGCCTAGATCAAGGTGAACATCGTATTTTTTTGCGTGTAACTCGTCAGACCTCTGATTCAGGTCTTCCCTGTGTAGCAGAAAGCCATCACGGTATTTCGGCGTGGTGCGAATGCTACAAACATCCTGGCTTGAATGATTTTAGGAATGTCAGGAATCTTTTTTAATATATGAAAATTACTTGACTTTAAAAGCATATTGTGATGTAGACTTTGCAGGTGATCCTGACACAAGGGAAAGTACGACTGGCTTTGTGATATTTTATGGTGGTGGTGGTCCAATTCATTGGTGCTCGCGTAAACACTCAGTCACTGCTCTTTCAAGTACTGAGGCTGAATATATTTCTGCAGCATAAAAGATCTACTATAAATTCAGAGTCTGATTTTTGGGTTGAAGGATATACTACCTAAAACAGAATTGTTTGTTGATGATCAATCTGCTATAGTTTTGATTAAAAATGGAATTTTAAATAGAAGAAGCAAACATATTGATGTTAAAAATAATTTATTAAGGAGAAAATAGATAAAACAATATTGTCCAACGAAGAATAATTTGGCAGATATATGTATTAACTAAACCACTGGACAGAACAAAGTTTTTGAGATTGAGACAGTGTATAGTGAGTGATACTTAAAAAACATTGTGTAATGTGATGAGTTAAGTAAGTTTATTATAATATAAGGTTGTTTGAGAATTAATTTGAAATTGTAAAGTTTAAGATAGTTACCTAAGTAAGGTGTTTAGATTAATTAATTAAAAAGTTAGTTTGTTTGTTTGTTTGAGTATGAATGTGGATGGGTATAAGGGTAGAGGAAGACCAAAGAAACGATGGATGGACTGTGTGAAAAATGATATGGCAAGAAAGGAGGTATCTCATGAGATGACAAGTAATAGAGAGGTATGGAAGAAGAAGACGTACTGCGCCGACCCCAAATGAATTGGGATAAGGGCAAGAGAATGATGATGTAGTAGTTAGTTAAGTTGGGTGGATTAATTAAATTGGGTTATAAATGAGTTAATGAAGGCTTTGTAGAAGATGTTGTTCAAACTGTAATAGACATAAAATTCAGAGGGGATGTTATGGATTTGGTTTTGTAGAATTTGATGTCACAGGTTGAGTTAATGAAGGCTTTGTAGAAGATGTTGTTCAAACTGTAATAGACATAAAATTCAGAGGAGATGTTATGGATTTGGTTTTGTAGAATTTGATGTCACAGGTATACTGGCTAGTTTTTGTTGTTTATGGATTTAGAAGATAATTTTCAAATTGAGAACTGGTTGTATTTTGATTGGTTTAAAATGTTTGGGGTGTCATGTCAGTCTCTAACTTGTTGGTTTACTGAGAGGTATTTATAGTAATGTATATTTTGTAAGGGTTTTGATGTTGGGAGTAAATTAAAGGAAGTGAAATGAATAGCTGAGTTTTAATAAATCAGTAGAAGGATCCCAGTCCTTCCCACCCGGTTGAAAACGTGAAGAAAGGTAATCCAAGGTATTCGAGATGCTTTAACAGTGTATCCATTGAGAGGTCTTTTTAACAGCCCCAAGAGTTTTTTTCGTTGTTAATATAATTATACTCGGCTTAGATAGTTATTTTCTTAGTCATTTATTTCGGTGTCGTTGATTGGCTGGTCAAATAGGCATTAGTAATAAAAGGCTAAGCATTGACTTTGCTTCATCAAGAGCGAAATCTGAAAACTATAATAAATTTAACATTAAAGTACAACAAATCAGTACCTTATAGAAGTAAATGATGAAAAACATAACAGCGACACATGACACTAAAAAAATACAAACATTCAAAACCACAAACAACCAAGTGTATTGAAGAGTGTATTTTCCTAAATTTAATGAATGTCCTCTCTGCGGTCAAGAGAGAGGACATTCATTAAATTTAGGAAAATACACTCTTCATATTGTCAGAGTCTAACTTTTATGCTAAGGTTAAGTTTGGAACCCAAATCGTGATTTTGTGAAGACTTCGTAACGTTTTTTTTCTGGAATGGAACCATTCGAGTAGGTTTCGTGTTTTGTAAATTGGGTTGGAAAACTATGTTTTGCTAAGAATTTTTGAGTAATATTACAGTAGTGTGAACTTGGAGCCGAAGTTAAAAAAACAGGTCTTATTATTTCTAGAAATATCAGTGAAAATTGATAGTACACACTAATGTTTTTTTATAATAAAGCAGGTTAATCCCAAAACAGCAACATGTTCCCGAATACATTTTTGTCGATGAATTAATTCACCTCCAACCGATGTTTTACTTACCAACAGAGGGTGACGAAGTGATAAAGAAGTAGAACGATGGCCGACTTTGTTCATGCATCTGAATGAACGAGGCAGATCAGTCTTTGGCCTTACGACTTTATTTAACCATCTGAGAATCTGTAGTTCAGTTCGCACCCGGTTCCATATAAACCTTTAGGAATTTCGCGAATTTAGATCTTCAGTGAAACAAAAAGAATATAAATCAAAGCAGATTTTAAATCTCGTCTCTTAAACTTCCATAAGGAAAAACAGGTCACCCGAAAGTGTTGTGTTGAAAGTCAGGAGTATCCTTGAAAGTGATACCAAGGATACTACTGAATGTGTCGATACTATTGCGTTATTCGTTCTGCCTATCTTAACGTGATGTGCTGGCGCTCCGACTGTGAAGAACCGGCGCAAATATAGACTTGACATTTTCGAGCCATTTGGGGTTGAAACCGGGACGTTGGACTTGAGTGGTAGCGATACGGCTTGTTGACATTGTAGCCACAGGCTGGCATTGCCATGGTATATGGCACAATGCCATCAGTCTTTTGGGTACATAATCTTGTTATCAGAGATCTTGAGGAATTTTTCGATGACTTTTTTATTTTGTTGTGCGGATCGTTATTTAGTATTTTATTGAGATGCACTCTCAAAAATGGGTATTTTCCGAAAGTTATAAAATCGAAGAGCCAGCCGTTTTCCTAAAAAAAATTGACAAAATTTCTCTACCCAAACAAATTTAAGCAACCTTTTCTTATACCAATGCAATATTTAGAATGATTTTAGTACGCACTTTTTCATTTGGTCAAATTTTTATTTGACAGAATATTACCAAAGATAATGTCATTATGGCATTTAGTCTTTAATCAAATGATTTATTACAGTAAACAATCTTTAGACAATAAATGTTAGGTCAAATGATTTGCTATGACAAAAACATAAAGGCAAAAATAAGAATTTTTGGGAATTATATAATTAAAAATTGCAATTTTATTTTTATATAATCATATATATAATACAAAAGATTTGTAACATTTGTGAAAAAAAATATGGAAAAAAGAGATTATTTTTAGCAGGCTATCGATAACCGAACTAGTTAGACGGGGTTAATCATTAAAAGAAAAATTGATAGGTTAGGTTAGGTTAGAACTCACGAGCCGAGCGAGTGATGCGAGCGGTGTCGCGGTAGCGGCCGGCGAGTGCCAGAAACGACTAGATTATATAGTTATATAGAAAGAAATGGATATGATATGATAGTGTTTTGTATGACAAACCCACATTGAGCGACATTTATAATTTACCATCTAGCCACTTAACAGTTCACATTGTAATTTAATTTGTATATTCTGTGCAACTGACATATTCACACACACACACACACATTCTGCACCTTTTTTGTCATTAACTAAGCAATTGATTGAATAGAAATGGTAAATTGAAAACTGACGATACTAAATATTTGCCTTATTTAATTTTGCCTAAATGCGTTATTCCAACTGAACTATTTGACTACATAAAAATTGGTAAAAGTGCTAGTTGGTAAACAAGTTATTGTTTAGACGTTCACTTGCCAAAAATTAGGTTTGTGTTACAATTTTTGTGAAAAGATTTTTTGCTAAGTAATAATTTGGCAAATGAAATGATGCGGAAAATTGTTTGGGAGGTGATAATTTGTCAATACCTTTTCGATGAAACGTAGGTAACCCATAAAATCTACCACATTGGATTAGTAGATTTTAAATATTATAGTTAGTTTATGTTTTAGCATTGTAGGTACATTTCCAGCTCTTAAATGTACTGAGGAAACCTCTATGGTTGTTTAACAATTGTGCCTGAAGACCTGACAGCGCACTTCAAGTAAAAAACTTCTCTCTAGGAATAATTACATCAATTTATTTTCATCCCACCATCTCGGAAAGACTATTTTTAATCTTCAATATCTGAGTGAAAAGCCGTTTTTATTCTCTAGAGGATAAAGTAAATTGAATTTAGAACATCGTGTGCACTAAGTTTGTGAATTTATAAAAAACATTAAACCTATTTACTGCTACCTCTATGGTGCCGAATATATCATACAACTTTTTTTTAATTTGTTAAAAACTCAGACGCGGAACCTTCTTGGTGTTCTTTTTTCAATTTGCTTTGTACGCGGTTCTTTACGCGGCATGTTTTCACGTCATTGTTAATTATACCGTAATATTATTTTGTTATAATTTAAAGATTATTCTGTAATACTTACCTGTCATAATGTAGTAATTAATACCTAAACTGAAATAAAAGTGTACCTATCTTGTGATTGTAAACGTTTTTTTTTTTGCATTTAGTCATTTCCTCGCTGAGGTGGAATGAAAAGTTACGTGTTGCACTCGAGTGCAAAGATTTTTCACCTCGTGCTCTTTTGATTCCCTCGCTAACGCTCAGGATTCTAATTTTGAATCACTCGCTGCGCTCGTGATTCAATTTTAGAATCCTTCGCTTGCTCGGTCATCAAAATTGAACACGCGGTTAAAAAGCAACTTTGCACTCTTGTAAAACAAATAACTATTATTAAATAAAAAAAAAGCTAATCGCCTTTTATTTGCTGCGCCTCTTATAGTACGTAGCAGTTTCAACCCTTTTTCTTTTACTGTCGGTTCAATAATGGAAACATGAATACAAAGTCGCCATGCAATAGGTTTTTTTACGTTCCGTGAGCGAGCTGTCACGAAGCGAAATAGGGATTATGAATAAAATATAAATAAAAATGGCACTGACTCGTACGTTTGATGTTACACGGGAACGGAGTATTTATTACTTTTCGTATGCCGCGTTATATAGCTTACGAGTATAGAAACAGCGTGTATTTCACATAGGTTCCTATTTCTGAAATACCTCCAACCTCTATCCGTATCATGACTGTGTTGTCAAACACGACCAGTGACGACTCATCCTGAGATCTAATTTAGCAACCAAGGCCTCTCGAACTTGACGCACTTTTTGAGTAGCAACTCAAATTGTTTCCTTGTAAATTTGTTCAAAAATGCATTTTTTTTTCGTTTGCACCCTTTCTAGGGACAACCTTTCAAGGGATACCCTGTGTAGAGTGCAAAAACGTAGCCTCTTCAGGCATGACAAAGGACGAAAGTTACGATACTTTTATTATTCGTGATTGCTAAGATTTTAAAGGTTTAGTTCTCGAGAAAATACGTAAGAGGTACCAAAGTGGCAAACAACATAACCCAGATTATAATTACCGGTTTCGGTCCCACTCGGCCCATGGTCCAGACTATACTCGCGGAAACCATGGTTCTGAATGATGTACCGAGTATGTGGTAATTGTGTTCGCGTCGGTGTCCCTTATACAGATAAGAAAGAAGACATATACATAGACATATTTTACATATTAGATCAAGTTTCCGTAAACGGTACTTTCTTTAGACTAGAAATACAATAGCAAGCCCAAGGATACTCACAATTTGATAACGGGCATCAAATCAAAATGTTGGTACACCTAAGTCCATACACAGTTTGTATTTTGGACTAAACTATTTTGACATCTTACATTAAATACTGAGAAAGGGCCCGGATGGTCATTAGTCGAAGTTTCCTCTGAACTGTCAAAGTACATTAGTTTGGTTCCTAGTTCCAAAATGAAGGTTCAAATAATGATAATAAACCATCACCACCAATAATTTCCGCTGGTAATTGACACCAAAGAGAGAGGCAGACACATCTAAGACAGGGAAAATAATTAGGATTATGTTTTATTGTTGATAGTAAACATAAACATAAGAACAGGTTTAGAAAACTATCAAGGTACAGATGTCATATTATCTTAAGACTTTAATAATCACAGATGAACTGCGATGATTTTTAAAATGATGTTAACAAGAGCAGCTTGGGCCCCAAGCTCTTCGGGGGCTTCTAGGGGCCAACCAGCGGGTTCCCGCTGCCGGTGGTTGTATACCGCACATGAAATGGACGCAGTCAATAAACCAGAATGTCGCGCACGCATATTACAGGTCAACAGAGGGGGGCAACTGACCTTACTGCGTACTGTGTTAGGATTCTATCTCTGTTCCAGGAACTTGAACCAACCGTCAACGTCTCGGCCCAACGACTTTCGGATCAGGTGCGGGTCATCCAGTGCAATCACATATTGGACGACGCCGCACTTGATAGGCTCAGAGGTCCTAACACTATATCTAATCTTGATAACGACGTAAGTGATAATGACTTGGTTACTAATGTAAGTACCCAGTGCAGTGAGGAAATGAGGAGTGCTTTGGAGTGAGCAATTCGAACTTAGACTCTACCTCGTTTACCCAAGCATTACATATATAGAGCGCTGGTGGCTGTTCTGGATTTGCAGTTGACTATTTTGATAACTGTGAAACCTCACTGATGCTCATTCAGTCCTGTATTGTGCGGCTATAGCGGCATGTCGTGTAGTTCATGTCAAATTTCCAAATGACAGAGGTACACTACCGAAACCAGCCATACCATTGGCAGTACAGGATTGAGCGATTTATTCGACAACGGAATCCTAAAATATAAACTTTGGCTTCGACCTGTTTCGCAATTCTGGATTGACCTAGTGTTTGACTACTGCAATTTAAAACACGGAACGCTAACTTGCAGTTTGTTTAACAGTAATTGCTTTGTGTCGATTGGCTCATACGATCCGCGAGCCTAATTTGAAGCCACAGTTTGAATGGACACACGAATTGGTAGAAAGTTTAAAAATCTACAATGTTTACCTATTTTTATTTGTGCGTTTGCCAATATAATGAGTAAAAAAGAATGGATGATGTTCAATCGATTAAATTAAGATTGGGCCAATCTGTTACGGTCAGATTGCAAACACCGGACTCTTGACTGAGCCGAGTGTCCGATATTTAGTCATCTGTCGGTGTATGGGTCGAAAAGATTAAGAAAAGTGGAGCGTTGGAACGTTTCAATAATAAATGTAGTTTTTACCGGAAACATATTATGAAGGACGGGACGGTGGACGTGTGTCGGGCATGCCACCGTCCGGGTGAGTCCATCAGACATATTATTTCTGGTTGTTCTCGTCTGGCTAACGGAGAGTACTTGCATAGACACAACCTTGTTGCCAGGATTATCCACCAGCAACTTGCTTTGAAATACAACCTTGTGGAATCAGAAGTGCCATACTATAAGTATGCGCCCGACCCAGTTCTCGATAATGGTTTTATCACGTTGTATTGGGATCGACCTATCATCACTGACAGGACTATTGTTGCCAATAAGCCTGACATTGTGTTGATAGATCGATTGGAGCGTCGCGCAATGATTGTTGATATAACGGTCCCGCATGACGAGAACCTCGTGAAAGCAGAGAAAGATAAGCAATTCAAGTATCTAGATCTGGCTCGCGAGGTTGTCGACATGTGGGACGTGACAACAGCAGTCATTGTGCCGATAGTCGTGTCGGCCAATGGCTTGATAGCCAAAAGCTTCGACCAACATCTGCGGAGTCTTTCGCTTGACAGCTGGATCAAGGGCTTGATTCAGAAAGCAGTACTTCTGGACACGGCACGTATTGTCAGGAGGTTCCTCTCTCAAGAGCCCTGACCACCGGTAGCCCGGACCCTGTTCCGGATGCTGGTGGGCTACTATTTTTTATATCTTTAAATGTTTTTTTTTTAAATAATATTGTAAAAATATTTAAAAATATTATAACTATGTAATGAAAATGAATAAAGGAAAATAATAATGTAGTTTTGTCTGACATAAACCTGTTTCTTCGCTTCAATTTAGTAACACGGTACTTAAAATCAGAACAAATAAGAATTACAGAAAACACCTACGAGTTTTGATTTCAAACTAGTAGCCCTGTCCAAAATTGGATTAAACAGAATGGTTTCAAAATTCACGCGTGAACCACCAAAAGCTTAATCCAAGTAACGTGTTCATTCTCCGGCACGTACGTTCGCGGTCTAAATACTGTCGAAAACCGAATAAATTCTTTTGCTCCCAACGGCTGGTTTGAGTTTGTTTGTGCACGAGCATGATTTTGATTATTTCGTGTTAAATTTAGAAATGCAGCAAGTATTAAAGAATGCAATATTTGTAGCAGTAGTTGCTCGCTCATTCATAGATGGACCGGAGATCCAGAGCAGATTGGAGAAATGGCAACAGGAGCTGGAGAATGTTGGTGAGAAAATCAGCAAAATTAAAACCGAAAACATGTTCTGCGATTTCGGCGGTCTCTCCAGTCCTGTAGACATAGCGCTAGATGGAGCGTTTCTTCCTGTCTGCTCCGACTTTCGGTATCACAGTTCACTCGTGCAAAGCGATGGCGAAATAGAACGTAGTGTTAAGCACAGAATAAACATTGGATGGATGAAATGGCGGCAGGTCACGGGAACTATCTGCGACTCCCGCGTTCCCCTTAAATCTAAGGGGAAGATTTATAAAACAATGGTTAGACCTGCTGTCTTGTATGGATCAGAATGTTGGGCCACAAAAGGGATGAATGAAAGGCATTTGCATGTGGCTGAGATGAGAATGCTAAGTGGCAAGTGTGGTGTTACGCGAATAGATAGAATAAGAATGGATAGATAAGAGGAAGTTTGAAAGTGGCGCTGATGACTAAAAAAAAAAGAGGTGTGGAAATCGGTTGTTGTGGTAAGAGCATGTGATGCGGAGGAATAAGGAAAATGTCGTAAGGAAAGATTTGAGAATAAAAGTGGATGGGTATAAGAGTAGGGGAAGACCAAATAAACGATGAGGTAACTGTGAGATGACAAGTAATAGAAAAGTTTGTAATAGAGAAATATGGAAGAAAAAGACTTGTTGCGCCGACCCCAAATAAATTGGGATAAGAGCAAGCGAATGATGATGATATTAGACCCGGACTTGATAAAATCAAGTTATCGCTATGCATTTATCTGTGATATCACTAGACAGACTCAAACCAGCTTACATTTACAACAAACCGAGAGAAGAAGTTGATCAACATAACGCAGCTACAGCTGCCATCCCTACCTAACAAGATCTGGAAGAACCGTTAATCCGTATGTACGCTCCGCTTAAGTGTGAGTATAGCAGTAGCTGACTGCTAATTCATAGAGCATAAAAATAAACTTTTGATTTTTTAGAGAACCTGTCAGATTGCTTTCTGAAATTGTTTAAAATGTGAATATATAAAAACGCCTTTTTAATTTTAAATATGTGACGGCGCTTTAATATTTAAATTAGTGTTAGTTAGATTTCATAGATGTCGCTGTTAGGTTAAGAGTGTCGTGAACATGAATTATCTGTGTCTACCACGTCACATCCGATATCACGACACTCTGACACAACACCGAGCGCTAGCGCGCAGTGGGGCGACGATTTACAGGCAGTATGATTTGAGACTCGGTCGGGATCGCACAGGCGTGCTACGCGTTCGGTGGAGTGTCTTACTTATGTTACCTATTTTGTTATTTCAATTTATTTGTAATATCGTGGTGAATATTTAAATGGAAAATTAGTTCGGAGTAAAAGTGATTGTATTATAACTAGTGCCTCTATTTTCTTCGCCCGATAATCCACGCCTACCTACAAAGTACTTAGCAATTTAGATCATGGATCCGATTAATATCGCTGATCAGGACCAAGTTCCATCATCAGAAGTGGGATTCGAAGGGCAAAGACCTGAAGAAAATAACGGAGACAGTGTAGTGGCCCCGCCAACTTCTAAGCTATTGCATAATATGGAGATTTTGGTAGCACGACTGCTGGAAACCGCTCAACCGCAATCGTCAAATTTCAACGCAACTGTGCGACTGATACGGTTTGATCCTGATGATGCTGATGCTGACATAGAAGGTTGGTGCAAAATCACGGAAATAGTAGTTCATAGCCGAAAGCTAGATGGTGCCGAATTACTGTTAGCTCTTACCCATGCGTTAAAAGGCCGGGCTGCAACCTGCTTAACGAAATTGCAGTTGTCTCAGCTATCATGGCCTCAAGTAAAGGAATTATTACTAGCTAAGTTTGCAAAGCCTATGCTAGGGCAAGACTATTTTGACGAAATATTACGTTTCCAAATAACCGCAAAAGAAACTGCTAGCGAGGCCGCTATGCGCCTGTGGAGTCTCATAGAACGCATACCACGTACAGAAATGGCCGAAGACATATTGACGGGATTTGTTGCGTCAGTCTTATGCCAGAAAGATAACACAATTCGAAGAGAATTGCACTCACATAACGTGATAACAAGAGCCCAACTGCTTCTAATAAACGAAGACATGAAAGCAGCGAAGGATATGATGGTGACACCAAAAAAACTCTCTACACGGAGAATCGCTTTAATGGCACATGCCATCGTTGTGGCAAACCAGGCCACAAATCAATGGATTGCCGCAAGCGGCAGGACGAGCCTTCATCTCAAGTGAAGGCTTTGAATCGAATCCCAACACCAAAGAGTTTCGATAAGAACCGTATCACCTGCTACGTGTGTGGACAAACAGGACACGTTGCATCTTCGTGCCCAGACCGGAAAGGAGGCAGTGGGGTAGCGGCGGCTGCCATCAAGGAGGTCAACGTCTGCGAGCTCAAATCGACGAGGAGTAACCTGACCACACCATCCGGTGAGCTCGTTTCTTTTCTCTTTGATAGTGGATCTGCTTGTTCACTTGTAACTTTAAGCTTTGCTAAAAAGTTCCCGGGTACTATGCGCTTTGATTTAGTTTATCTTACAGGCATAGGCAAAGAAAAAACGTACGTACGTTATTATAAAACGTAAGTAAAGTGTGTTTGTGTTTATGTATGTACTATTTTGTTGTTTTATCCACCATTATAATAATTACCTATTATTTAATAATTGAATAATGCTGTATTTTGTATTGTTCTAATTTTTGAAAATCTAAGTATAAAGTTTAATTAGTTTAAGTTCTGAACTGTCGCATTAGGGTAAACCCTGTAAGGATAGTTTAAGGTGTTACAAATAAATAAATAAAATAAAATAAAATGTAAAATGTGAATCGCAAATGCTGAGCAGTGTTAAAATTCAAAACATCACAGTGTCCCTTTTGTTACATGTTGTGCCTGATAACTCAATTACAGAACCGGTGATTATAGGTAGGGACCTACTAGATTGCGGTATCCATGTACGTATGGATAGTGACAAAATTATATTCTCTTTGCGCAAAGAAGTTAACATTACTGAAAAGCCTCATTGTTTCGATTTTAATAGTATCGACACAGACCTAAAGGGTGAAGATAAACTTGCATTAGTTCAGATATTGCAAAAGTATAGAATTACATCTTATTGCTACCGGTTCGAGCAGGGCAAATGGTCGAGTAGAGAGAGTTATGCGGACATTAAAATGCTTACTTACTATAATAGAAAATGACCCAAACAAAACCTGGCGTGACGAACTTCTCGAAGTACAACTAGCGTTGAATAGTACACGGTCTAGGGTTACTGGCTACACACCCACAGAATCAATGTTTGGCATTCGGGCGCGGTCTTTAGGTCTAGCACGCATAGTTTCAAATTCCGAGCCTGAGTCTCGGTTAGATTTAAATGAAATTCGTGAGATAGCATCCGAGAATACTAAGAAAACTGCTGCGTCAGAGGTAGCACGTTTCAATCGCGGTAGAGCAACGGTGAGACCATTTTCCAAGGGCGATTTTGTCTTCATTAAATGCAGCGAAAGGAGTCAGACTAAACTTCATAGGAAATTCAGAGGTCCCTTTGTTATAACTGACGTGTTAAATAACGACAGATATGAATTAAAAAAACTTAGATGGGTCCAATAGAACATACAAATATAGTCATGAGAATTTGCGTGCAGTACCCGTGGGCTATGAAGGCTTGGTAGATATAGCTACTACCTTAACTAATAACTTGGAGGAGGCCGAGACGGCGGTCCACGATCGGGGAACGGAGTGGTTATCATCTGGTGATGACAGTGATACCTTATAGATTTGTAGTTCGCGTACATTGACCGCTAGCTCTGGAACCCTCTCGGCTTCCGAGAGTGAAGAAACGTAATTAAAGGTAACTTTGCTACTAATCTGTGAGATTAACTTAGCTGGGTGAGGCTAATGCAAGGGACTGGCTCATGTGGGTCGACGTCCTATGGTGTGTGTAGTTGTGTGAGGTAAGGAACTGGCTTAAGCAGGCCGATGTTCCGGATCATAGCCTATGGTGTGTGTAGTTGTGAGCTAAGGAACTGGCTTAAACAGGCCGATGTTCTGGGTCATATACTATGGTGTGTAGTTGTGTGATCTAAGGAACTGGCTTAGACAGGCCGATGTTCCGGATCATATTGCACTGGTCGTCTAGTCTGAGAGGCTATGAGATCAATTGAGATGTGTGACACTAATGAGTGATCGGTGGAACGCCTATTTCAGTTGTCCGGGTCAGCTTAACATCTAGATGTTTTGTGGGCTATAAAATGTTGTAATGTATGTCAGTGATGGACGAGCGTACGAAGTAACGTTTCTATCAGTTTTATTCTCTTTACAGAATAATGGGCAAGCGGCAACATAAGAGCATGGAGACGCACGAGGACGTGCGAATGTCAGTCTGGCCGTGACGGCGCTTTAATATTTAAATTAGTGTTAGTTAGATTTCATAGATGTCGCTGTTAGGTTAAGAGTGTCGTGAACATGAATTATCTGTGTCTACCACGTCACATCCGATATCACGACACTCTGACACAATACCGAGCGCTAGCGCGCAGTGGGGCGACGATTTACAGGCAGTATGATTTGAGACTCTGTCGGGATCGCACAGGCGTGCTACGCGTTCGGTGGAGTGTCTTACTTATGTTACCTATTTTGTTATTTCAATTTATTTGTAATATCGTGGTGAATATTTAAATGGAAAATTAGTTCGGAGTAAAAGTGATTGTATTATAACTAGTGCCTCTATTTTCTTCGCCCGATAATCCACGCCTACCTACAAAGTACTTAGCAATTTAGATCATGGATCCGATTAATATCGCTGATCAGGACCAAGTTCCTTCATATGTATTTGTCTAATTGGGGATAACACGAAATCGTACTCCTTCATAACTCCTACTTTAAGGAACACCCAACAACGCCCCTCTCCACCGAAGAACAATAAGTTCATGACATTACAAGATCAACGCTTCATCTAATTACTGGAAAATTCAATCCAATTCCAGGTCGATTCGGCAACAAAGAATAAAATGCAAAAGTAAATGTTATCAAAATATTTCAGATATTTTTGACATTTGCCGTAAACATGCCTTGCTATGATCATGGTACTAAGTTACAAATCTGACAAATAAAGCTTGTCAAGTGAATAAACAATGTAACGATGCCTTAAGGGTAGTTTGTAAAGGCTACTACACACTTCTATCGTTTGGTACGCCTTGGTTACACATTTTTGTTCATCAACAAAACCGACTTGAAGTAATTATTACAGATATTCGTCTTGCATTTGACTTGTGCCGGATCAGCCAACACTGTACGGTTTCTACTCTTGCTGAATTTAGGTCGGGTGAGCTCGTCTCAGTTACAAAAAATCATGCTGACCCGGAAGCACGCCAGCACGCCTAACAAATGAAATGAACTGGTTGCCTTAAATACGAATTTTGTATTTAAAAAAAAAAAAACAAGTTTCGAGTCATTTAATTATCTCCACTGCATCTACACCTATAAAACTGTGGAAGAGGTATGTTGATGACGTCTTTGGTATCATTGAAGGAGATGAACAGGAGGTCGAAGTATGCTTTGCACACCTGAACAGCATACATGGTAAAATAAAATTCACGTACAAGATGGAAAATGAGCAAACAATTCCATTCTTAGATGTGAAAATAGAGGTTCGTCCTGACGGTACTCTCGGTCACTCAGTCTACCGGAAATTGACTCACACGGATCGCTATCTACACGCTGATTCTCACCACCATCCCAGACAGCTGAACTCTGTAGTGACTTCACTCACCAACCGTGCATATGATTTATGCGACGAGGAACATTTACGTGCTGAACTGACACATGTACAGGAGGTCCTACAGAGAAACGGATATACTGGGAAGACCACACAACTCCAACGAAAAACTATGCGTAAGCACCGGAAGTGCGAGGTTGAGAGGCAGCCAGCATTTTTGCCTTACGTGAGGGGAGTGACAGATAAGGTTGCCAACATTCTTCGGAAATACGCCATAAAGACTGTCTTCACTCCTTTCAAGAAAGTGTCTCAGATGCTGCGTTCGCCGAAGGACAACTTTCCGTTAGAAAAGCCCGGTTTTTATAAAGTAGATTGCAGTTGCGGCAAGTCGTATATCGGTCAGACGAAACGTACGGTAGCTTGTCGACTAGCGGAACACATCAAGGCGGTGAAAAATAACGACACCCAACAATCGGCCATAGCTCAACATCCGCTCGAATCAGGATCGAACCACTGGATTGAGTTACATAACCCTCAGGTCATCTCGACAGAACGCCACTATAATACCCAGACTGGTTAGAAAAGCTATTGAAATTACTAAATATAGGAACTTCAATCGGGAGGATGGGTTTCAACTGTCAAGAGCCTGGAATCCAGTGGTTAAACTGTGTAAAAACCGAAACAGTGTCGTAAAAAGTTCGCGAGTGGACACAGTGAGTTTCGTGTGTCGGGAACAGAATCGAGTTGTGAGTGACAGTGGTAGTGGTACGGCGCGCAAAAACCGAACACTTCAATCGGGAGGATGGGTTTCAACTGTCAAGAGCCTGGAATCCAGTGGTTAAACTGTGTAAAAACCGAAACAGTGTCGTAAAAAGTTCGCGAGTGGACACAGTGAGTTTCGTGTGTCGGGAACAGAATCGAGTTGTGAGTGACAGTGGTAGTGGTACGGCGCGCAAAAACCAAACAAGAAAGAGGGTAGACCGTTTTGTCTGCTCATAAACATCCACCCGCAATAACTTCAGTTTATCCGTGATCATGGCGTTTGCAACAGCGCCGAAATATCGGGAACTCATAACAAATAATAAACATGGTAAATATCCCATTACAAGTGTTATTGATAGTTTTTTTCTGTTATGTTCATGTTGTATTAAAAATTTATTGATAGGTTCTCACTTTCACTATTTTATGAGTCTCATCTACCAATTATCACGAAAAAACTGACTCCTTTATGATTCTTAAGAATCAGTAAATTCATGTATTATTTAATTAACGCTTCGTTTATTTTAAAACTTGTTTACAACAAGTTGCAAAGCTTCAAAATAATATAAATGCTGTAACGTCTAAAATCCCTTCTAAATCGGATTTGGGTAAATCGTTCATAATCCGCTTAATGTTTTAATTCCAGAATTTGTAAATTTTGAATCTTTAATATATATAAGGAAAATGGAAAACAGAGATCGATACAGAGTGGGTTTTTTAAGTGGGACAATATGAGAAAAACTGCATCCGTAAAAGATACCGGGAAACTTTAAACTTAACTTTAAATAAATTTTCGCATTGATTTTTTTTTGTGACATGTGAGTTATGCAGCTAAAACGTGTCTATCAAACCAATGTTAATCATCGTCTGCTTAGCTGAATTTATTGGGGTCGACTTTTAGTCAGAAGGCCTAGCCATATCACAAACGATTCGTATCTATTCTCTTTCTATAATTATTGACGCCCCGGCGTAAGCGATTGTAGAAAGCGCTATGTTGGTAGCCAAGTTGACATCACTGAGTCGATCGCTCGTTCTACAATAACCTTAGAAAGAACCTATACTTTAGTCTATGGTGAGCGTTCCTAAAAACGTCAAACTAACGTCAAACTCGCAGTTGTGATGTCCGCGGGCTGAACTTTTGTTTTGTGTTGTTAGGAAGGTATTAATTATTGATATAGGTGATTTATAACTATGCGAAATAATAATATCACAGTGCGGAATGTAAGTTTAAACATTACTGTGACTCGAAATGTTATGATCCTGCATTTGAATGAAAGATCGAAGTGCTAACATTTATAGGATGAAATCTAGATCTTGAGCAAGACTGTAACAGATTGCAGCTCTCATGGAATTCATGGCAAGGTACGTAAACTATTCGTTATTTCGTAAATATCTTCCTTTGTTATTTAAAATCTTTGCTAATCTTGCCCTTGAGCATTTGAAACATAAGCAATGACGTGATACGAGACAAGAGGTAATACTTACGAAACAAAGAAAACAATTGTGTTTGATCCTTAACTTTACCAAATTACCAATAGACCCTTTGTTTCTCTGACATAGTTTTAACTTATGTTCTAGCCATGGGGATATAACAAATTAACGAGGCCCCAGAAAGGGCCACAAGGCCAAATAAAAGCTGACCGACTAGCAGGAACTGGGAGACTGGCTAGACTCCAATCATGGAGGAGTAATAAAGCTAATGGACAGATGGAAAAAAGTAAGATTTCACCTGTATAGAACACATATAACACTGGAAAAAATATATTTTATGGTTTTGGAGTTATTGTTCTACAAGATGTAGTACATGACTAAAACAAAGAAAAAAGCCATGGCAATACATGTTGTGGCTTCTGGTACTGGTGGTGGTCTAAGCAACAGACTAACTGGCACTAATTGAGAAGAGAGAGAGTCTTTGATGTGGTTTGTTTTTTTTATGCTTATACAAGTGTATTTTTTCTAATTTATATTCTTTTAAATTTTTCAGGACCACCACCACTGAGCAGAAATTCTGCACATACTGTCTGTCCGTCCCAACTGCTGCAGATGATAATGTTGCATTTTATTCTTTCTTATTCTATACAAGGTACCTATAATTTATTTTTAAAGATGCAATGTTTTGGCTAAATAATTCATTTGAACTTAATTTAATATAACTATAATTATTTATTTTCAGAAACTGCAACCATCTACTAGCCCTCCTTCGCTGCCGCCACCGCCTGGCACGGCTTCTTCGAGCGCGTTCACGCTGGATACAAACACCCTTTGAACGAGCCACATGCAGAAATTTAAATGATACAATATAGAAAATTCACCACAGTTTAAACTATAATATGTAGTGGTAGTGGTCTCGGCCGTGAGCTAAGTACATTTCAAATTGCCTAGAATATCAGAGTAACACTTAATTTTTATTTTCTATTTTTGTTATCCAGTTTACTTTTCACTTCTCTAAATGAATATACAAATTGTATGTTTGTTTTCTTTTAATTATTATAATTGATCTTTTATAGTATTAAATAAAACCTATTTTAATTTAAACATTAATTGTAAGAACTGAGACTAATATTTATTTACAGTAACCGCAGGTTGATTTTCATGTTAAGTATTTTCTAACAATAATACTTAAAATGTATAGAGTGAATTGTAAATACCAAGTATTAGGTAACTGTAAATTTCTTCCTCCTTAACTACCGTGCACACCGCCACCAAATTATTATGAATGTCAGTGTATACAATAATAGTAAATTTGTTTGTAATAATAAAGCTGTTTTATTAATAATTTAATATCTAAGAACATAACAATCAAAATAAAATAAACTGGACATTTTGAAAATACTATCAATAATTTTTAAATAAAATAAATTAGGAAATGTCAATGAATTCTTATTAAAGCTTAAAATAATCTTACTATAACCCATTCAATAAACAACTCATCATGCCTCTTCCTTGGATTACTTCACTCTGGCTACCCAGTTGCAGTGGGTGTGGGATCTTGCATGATTATTATCAACTCTGTTGTCACATGCACCAGGAAGTGGTTGTGATGATGGTAAGCCAGCTTTCAAAGTTGTGTTGTGTTACAAACAACATGCCATTGTAATATTGCTAGCTACATGAAGATGAAGGTGAAGAACCCTGTCTCTAAGCAAACATCTCCACCGTGCTTCAAGTAATATTAAACTCAATCCAGTTACAGGCTTGCACAAGCTTTTGAGTGTATTGTTCTTCCCTAGAACCTTGAAGTACTTGGAGGATATGTGTTATTAGGGAGTTGTGGTTATCTAGGCACCTGTAAAAATTAGTTTAGACAAAACACCTGAAATCTCCTTTGGCATGATTTGTTCTTTTTACTTTGTATTATAAATACATACATAATAGCCATACTTGTTCATTATTTTGATGAAGTTCACGCTTTACCTACTTAGATGATTCAACTTTACTAGAAGACCATATACCCTAAATAAGTGAATCATGTGTAGCTCCCTGCTCCACCAAACTTTACATTCACATTTCAAGGAAGTTTTGTGCGGGGTATTCTTGACAAAGGTCTTGAAAAGTCGATTTGTCAAGCCGAAATTGCTGCCCCAATACAGTTTCTGGCATTTCGCGTATTATCTCCATGCACTGACGATTTATGTGCCTTAGCCACACTTCTTCATTATGAGCGCACCACAACATATTTAAAGTATGCATTATAAATACTAAATGCTAAATATAGTCCAAAAATTAAGGTAAACAAACAAAACACTTCACGTTCTCAACACAGCTGTATCATATAGACGCCATTTTTTTAGCGTTTTCTATTGGGTCTGGGCGATCGCTAGTTGAGCGTACAAAAACTTCGATATCGTTTCGTTAGCGCTTGTCAAAACTGTGACATGGCTAGCATTTACACGGGATGTAGCAATCAACATTGTAGAAAGGATCACATTTCATTCTATCATTCTGAACGCTTGAATAAATTGTAAAGTTGGCTACGAATTTTCTATTCGTTTGTTCTGACCACGTGATTTAGCGTTGAGATGACGTCATTCCCATACATTTGACTAGGTTTCTATTAGCGTTAACGATTGTAGATTGTCAACATGGCTAAGCCTACAGACCAGACAACCAATGTGAACAAATCTACCATAATGTTTTCACAAAATAATCCTACATTTTTCATGATCCACGGACTTGGTCTGCCGGTTTGATTAATAATCCTGGGCCCGTCAGGGGACTGAATTATTTTGTTTTTTAATTTTTCATGTGGATTTAGCAAGATTTTGACGCGAACGCGAGTGCCAAAGAGCGAAACCAAATTCCGAGGCATCGGATTAACAGCTTAGCAAAATTGAGTTCACCTGCAAAATTAAAATTATTTTTTATTTTATAATGAATTTGCTACATATGAGAAATACTTCTCTCTGTATATCATGATCTGCCTCGCCTTTTCCCAAACTATCTTGGGGTTGGCTTCCAGTCTAACCGCATGTAGCTGAGTACCAGTATTTTACATGAAGCGACTGCCTATCTGACCTCAACAACCCAGTAACTGGGTAGTACGAAATCCTTTGGTAAGACTGGATGTCAGACTTTTGACTTCTGACTACTCGTAACGACTGCCAAAGATCTACAAATGACAGCCGGGACCAACGGCCTATCGTGCTTTCCACGCAAGGAGGAAACTCGGTATTAAATTCTGGTCTTCTTCATCATCTTCTTCATCATAGGGTTTTGGTTTCCGCACTTAGTCCCTTAAGTGGACCATTGTGCGTGAGCCATAGTGGCCGTTACTCCAACCAGCCCACCTCCCTCCAGAAGCAGATCACACTTCCCGGTCTACTCAGGGCATCCGCAAGGGAACCTGGTGTTCCCAGGGTCGCCTCGCGAATCTTGGTGACACCGGTGCACTCAAGCAGCACATGCGCCACCGTTTCCTCCGCATCCATGCATGCTCTGCACAGGGGACTGTCAGTGATTCCTAGAGTATGAAAGTGTTTATTCAGTGAACAGTGTCCAGTGATGGTCCCCGCCACCAGACGCAGGCCATCCCTGTCCAGACGCAGAAGGCGCTTGGTCAGCTTTGCGTCAAGAGACGGCATAGCCTCCTTGGACTGCCTACACCCTGGTGTCGAGGTCCACCACTTTTCCGCCTGTGTTCGAGTGTGATCCTTTAACCAGTTATGTAGCTGCTTGAAAGGAATGGGCACAATGGGTTCGGGTCCGTAAGGTTTTGTGCTGGATCCTCTTCTGGCAAGTTCATCCGCCGCATCGTTCCCCAGGGATCCACTGTGTCCTTTGATCCATTGTAGTGTTACCGTGTTGTGGTTTAGTACCGTGATTCTTTCTAGGGCATTATGGCATTCTAGTATTAGTCTCGACGTGATCTGATTACTGTTTAGGGATTGGAGAACTGAGGCACTGTCGGAAAGTATTCGAATATTGGTATTCGTAACCTCTCTGGCCTCTATAGCGTGTGCCGCTTGGATTATACCTACACACTCAGCTTGGTAAACAGAGTTGAGCATTCCAAGGGGTTTGGATATTTTTATGTTTAGGTCATCGGAGAACACCCCGAAACCTGTCCCGTCATCGGTTTTTGATCCATCAGTGTAGATTCTTAGTTCCTTTGTGACCTGAGTAGTCACACAACTCCGCTGTCAGTACGATGTTGTAGTGTTTTTGGAAACAGTGGGACTTCAGGGTTCTGTCGATGGGAGATGCCATCATAGGTTGTTCTTTGATTGCATCTAATCTGATGCGTGTGTGTTTGATTCTGGAATCATTACTTAAGGTGCCGGATGCTTCGAGTCTGAAAGTCGCTTTTGCCGCCTCTTCTCTTACGACGAGGTGTAGAGGTGGGAGCCCCAGCATCACCTGTAAGGCGGCAGTGGGAGAAGTTCTCATGCTACCGGTGATTGCTACGCAGGCAAATCTTTGTAGTTTCTCGAGATCCTTTTGTGTCGTACTTAGATTGGTCCTGGGCCACCAAACTAAGGAGCCGTATGTGATGATTGGTCGGATAACTGTGGTGTATAGCCAGTGGGTGATTTTGGGGCTTATGCCCCAATTTCTTCCTAGTAGTCTTTTACATTGCCATAGGGCTATACTGGCTTTTGTGGTGATGTAATCAGTGTGTTTCGCCCAGTTTAGTTGTTTATCCAAGAAGATACCCAGGTATTTGGTTTCACTCGATAGGTTTAGTGTGGTTCCAAAGAAGCTTGGTAGCTGTAATGTTGCCAGCTTCCTTTTCTTTGTGAAGAGGACGAGTTCGGTTTTGGTAGGGTTCACTGTTAGTTTGTATTCTTTGCACCAGTCTTCTACTATCCTCAAGGCTTGGCGCATTAGATTGCATAGTGTGTTTTCGTGTGTTCCATTTATTATTATGGTCAGGTCATCAGCGTAGCCCACCGTGTAGTAGCCTCTGCTATTGAGACGTTTGATGAGGCTGTCCACTACAAGGTTTCATAGTAGCGGTGAGAGGACACCGCCTTGGGGGCAGCCCTTCGCTACCACGGCTCTAGTGGTGTCGTTTACCGTAACTTGTACGGCCCTCAGTCGGAGCATGTTTGTGATCCATCCACGCAGGGTCGGGTCCACACCGTGTTCCTCGAGGGCTGCGTTGATACTATGGAAGACAGTTTTGTCAAAAGCGCCTTCTATATCAATGAAGACAGCTAGTGAGGAACATTTGTGATCCACTGCACATTCGATCTTGGAGATTACACTGTGCAGTGCAGATTCTGTTGATTTTCCTGTGGAATACGCGTGTTGTTGTTTATGAAGTGGCCGCTCCCGAAGAGGTCCGTCCCGGATATGTCGATCACAGAGTCTCTCGAGAGTTTTCAGTAGGAAGGATGTCAGGCTTATTGGTCTGTACGCCTTGGGTTGTGTGTAATCGGGTTTGCCTGGTTTGGGGATGAAAATGACTTTCACCTCCCGCCATGCAAGTGGTATGTAATTCTGTGCTATGCAGGCTTGGAAGATGACGGTCAGCCACGGCGTTAGGACGTCTACTCCCCATTGTAGCAGGGCTGGGAAGATTTCATCTAAGCCTGCGGATTTATATGGTTTGAAAGTCTTTATTGCCCATTTTATTCTCTCTGCAGTCACTATGGTGTGGGCTCTGGCCCAGTCTTGGTTATTTGGTGTGTGCCTTGGCTCGCTTGCCCAGGTTCTGTCCTCAGAGAGATTACAGTCTGGAAAGTGGGTTTCCAAAAGGACTTTACTTGTTTCGTGGTCCGACTTGGTATAGGTGTTGTCTGAGGTTTTCAGTGAGCCGAGGGTGCGATCCTGATCAGTAGATAGGATCTTCCTTACACGCGCGGCTTCACTGTTTGATTCAATTTCTTCGCAGAACTTCCGCCAGGCTGCCCTACTGGCATTCCTGACTTGTTTCTTGAAGGTGTATTGTGTTTTCTTGTATGAGTCCCAGTCTTCTGGTAGTCTGGTGTTTTTAGCTCTGTTGAATTGTTTGCGCATGGTTTGCCTGAGCTTACTAAGTTCCGCATTCCACCAGGGGCTACCCTTGCTCTTGGTGTTTGGTTCTCTTAGCTTGCAGCAGGCGTGGTAGGCTTCGATAATAAGTTCAGAAAGTTTCGTTACAGTGTCTTCTAGTTGTTTGGGGTCCGTTAGTGTTTGTGGCGTTTGGTGCTGTACTAGTAGGGAGGCCAGCAGCCGTTTGTAGCCGGGTACATTGGTACGGCGTGGGTTACGCCTGGGTCCGGGTTTATCTATGTTAGCTACTAGTGAAAAGCGGATCCTTCTATGATCAGAGCAGGAAGGCTCATTTGATACGTGCCAGTTAGTGATAAGTTTTATCGCGCTATCCGACGCCAGCGTTAGGTCAATTTTAAATTCTGGTCACCCACGGACCAACCTCGTCAAGCGCGGCTTAACCTTAAAGATCCGCGCGGCTGTTATTATTAACTTACGTTAATAATAACAGCCGCGAGTTTGAGTTCCTGAAAAAAAAAAAAAAATTCAATTAAATAATTTCAATTTTTGAGCCGATTACAACGGTTACCCATACATAAGAAAAATAGACCGCTGGTTTGTGTTGGACTTACAACTCAATAATCTATTCGAAAGTAACGAGGATCTCGTTGATACACACTCCATCTAGTATTGTGAGGCTATCGCGGCATGTCGTTTAGCAAACGTCAAATTCAGACATAGCTACTCGACAAAATCCAGCCGTACCATGGGACCAGGGTACTCATCGGCTAACTACTACTATACTGCTTAAGGTAGGGCAATTTACGACCACGGGGGCTTTGTGAGCCGGGCGTTCTCGGAATCTGGAATCAGTCCTCAAGGATACATGTCCCGTGTATGTCAGACGTGTGCCGCCCAGATGATGCCACCATGAGTTCATTCTGGCCCAGCAACTGATCGGTGCCCGCCTGTCATAATACTCAGGGATACTGAGGGTGACTCGATGCAAGATGTCGAGCGAGACTGTGAATATATCCCAAAAATGGAAGCAATTTCAATTACACCATTAGATATTGTGCTGCTGAACAAAGAAACAACTAAATAAACGCAGTTGTATTTATTAATAAAAATAATAGGGTCTGGCAAACCCTCTTGGTCACAGGTTTTAAGTCATCCTGATTTTTATTTCATAATAAATATTAAGTTTTGTATCATAGTTATTTAAAAATTTAAAGTGACCTTTTATACTTCCTAAATACGTGGGACACTCAGAAAGTTTTGCGAAACTAAAAAAAATTGTTCTATACGTACATATATTTTTATTAAATCTTTTCAAAGTACTTTCCACCAGCCTCTATACAAAGATTCATGCGCCTAAACCAGTTTTCAAAACACTTTTTCCAGTCCGCCGCAGACACCTCGTTTACAGCCTGCTCGAACCCAGCCAGCGCATCTTCCGGCGACGAAAATTGTATCCCTTTGAGCTGATTTTTTATTTTTGGGAATAAAAAGAAGTCACACGGTGCTAGATCAGGGCTGTAAGGAGGGTGACCCAGGAGTTTGACTGGCGTGCTGTCCAGGAAGTCCCTCGTTTTGAGTGCGGTGTGCGCAGGTGCATTGTCGTGGTGGAGCAGTAGCCCGCGGAGCCCTGTGTTTGGTCGCTTGTTGCTTATAACAGAGAAAACTTCTGGCAAACATTTGGAAGTATACCATTCGGCATTAATGCTTCTTTGATCCCGTAAGGGAATTGATACCAAGTGGCCAGTCAAATTAAAAAAGCTAGCGATCAAAATCTTACCCCCGCTTCTAGATCGCTTCACTTTGGTAGGCGTTGGCTCATTTTGAAACACCCAAACAGTCGACTGGCGCTTGGTTTCTGGGTCGTATTGATAAATCCAGGACTCATCACCTGTAACGATGTCGTAAACACGCCGAGACGAGCCTGCTTCAAATTTGTTAAGCATATCACGGCACCATTCCACCCGGGCCTGCTTCTGAGCATCGGTGAGGTTGTGCGGCACCCAGCGTGATACTATCCTCCTCACGCGAAGATGGCTGTGTAGAATCTCGTGAACGCTTCCCGATCCAATCTTCAATATGTGTTGAATCTCCTGATATGTAATTCGCCTATTGTCTTGGATTAAATTTTTCACTGCTAGCACGTTTTCTTCGGTAACAGCCGTCAAAGGGCGACCGCTTCTTTCGTCATCCCCCAAAGTTGGTCGACCGCGCTTGAATTCGTTATACCAACGATACACGGTTGCCTTGGAAGGGCCTTCATCCATGAATGCCATTTGAAGTCTATCGTACGATTCATCCGGTTTCAGGCGACACTTGAAATCGTATAAAATCATAGCTCTAAAATGTTCCCGGCGCAGATCCATATTTCAGTGAGACACAATACTTTGAATTAACTCGCAAAAAATGTGGAGGGAAATTTTGAAATTGGAACTTACTTATTTTTACTTATAAATAATCATATTTTCGAAAAACATAATAACTGGCCAGTCTCCCATATATAAAAACTTTTTTTCGCAATACTTTCTGAGGGGCCTGGTATTGGAGAAACCAAAGAAAATAAACTAGGTAACTGAAAAAGCGATTCCTAGCAATGACGCCAGTCAATGTCGTGAAAACTTAAACGAAGAACAACAAGAAAAAAATAGTATGAAATATGTGCAACGGAAATCATAACCAGAGCTTCTGCACGACGTACACGCCTACCATCACCGGACTCGTCGCACAGTGCCGCCTCACCGCCGTCAAACCCCGGATCACCAGTGTCACCGGCAGCGGCAGTTGCATCAAGCTCTAGCGACGATTATTACAAATGTTGTTATTAATTATTGATAGTTAATAATAGTTGCCGATAGTTCCGTAAATAATTTTGTAAAAACTTATCTAGAGATCAGAGATCTAGAATCTAGAGATCACAGTCCTAGAATACGATCGTATTCGACACGCTATCTCGCGAAGTCTAGAACCATCTGATTTTAGAATCATCTGATTCTAGAGATGAAAATTAGAGAATGATCTTCGTCATCACAAAAATCTACGTGAATTGGAAAGTCGGGAACATCATGACATCTGCGTTACAGAATGCGGTCGATATCATGAGTCACAAGAACAAAGAGTCGAGCGCTTGTCTCAGCTCCGTGAAAATGTGAGTAGCATTCGTCAGTTACAAACAAATTTTGATCGAGAAAGGCGTCTGGATACTGCCATGAGATAGTATTTATACCACGGATTCCTATAATACCGTCACATTTTCCATTTGAATTCAAAAGATTGCAAAGGTTGCTTTACCCATGGGCGCAACTATACGTGACAAGTTCACGTGCGAGGAACGCCAGTAGTGTTGTTGTTTTAGCCCAATAAAATCGTACACCAAATATTGTATATAAAGAAATTTTTCAATAAAGCTAACACGAAAAACTGAAAATAAAAAATAATAAAAATAAAAATGCGAAAACGAAAAAAAAACAAATAACTTTAAATTCCACGCGGACGAAGTCGCGGGCACAGCTATTTGAAAATGCAATCCAATCCAATGCCTGAAATTGTCATGTCAATACGGTTTCATCCACAAACTATTTATTACTAGAAAAACAATTCCCGGTTAGTTCTGGCCACGACACATCACGTGCACACGCACACGTGTGTAACTGTCCTTAGGTACGAAACTAGATGGTGGGTATTAGTGGCACGTGTTTAAATATAAATGAGCGACTGTTCTGCATGGCAGGAGTTTGTATTTTCGACTAGCTGTGTCTCGCGGTTTCACCCGGTGTTTCTACTTTTGCTCTTAAGGGTCGTAGCGTAATGTTAAATACCCAATAACTTTTCTCATGAGTTGTGGTAAAAAGATTTTTTCAAGTCCGGCTTCCAAAGAGTTCCGGGTAACGGGGTCATACCACCACCACAGAAAAGTTAATTTAAGAAGTTTTTTTACATCCATCATTTCAAGCGCCTATCCAATATCATATCATTATATATACAGGGTGTTTGGTGCATCGTGTGCCAAATTGAAATGAAATGTGGCACATCACTAGCAAGAAGATAGGCTAGAGAATTTTTGAGGGAGTTGGAAGATCCCGGTAGCTTTTGTTTTTTTTTTTTATAGCCTTGTAAATAGCTGTAACATGGACAGCTTAAATTGAAGTTCGAAACTTTGCGAGTAAATTAAAAAAAAACTAGATGGCTCATGTCACTAATTTTGAATTTAAAAGAACTTGAATAAAATACACATCCAAATAAAATTAAAATTCAGAGTCTACGACTTACACTTTTTTTTAAATTTGTATTTAAATGTAAAATTTGGGTATTTTTTTAATAAAACAATAAAAAGTCGATGAAAAAAAATCTACAGGGCATGGGAAGTGTTTATGGGTCTGAAAGCATAGCAGATGACCCCCCCAGTCGACCATTTCAATTTGGCACACGATGCACCAAACACCCTGCATATAAGCTCGTGGCTATTTAGTAACAGCCGCTCGGGTCGATCTTAAGCCGTGCTTGCCGAGGTTGGTCCGTGGATGGGTGACCATAATTACACATCGAGTTTCCTCCGTGCCTCGGAAAGCACGTTAAGCCGTTGGTCCCGGCTGTTCATTTGTAGATTTTGACAGTCGTTACGATTAGTCAGAAACCAATAGTCTGAAATCCACTCTTACCAAGGAGTATCGTATTACCACCACAACTCCACAACCAGTTACTGGGTTGTGGAGGTCAGATAGCCAGTCGCTTAATGTAAAATACTGGTACTCAGCTGCATCCGGTTAGACTGGAAGCCGACCCCAAGATAGTTCGGGAAAAAGGTAAGGCAGATGATGATACATAATATGTCCTCACAAATTTTAAGAACAAAATGTTAAGAATCATCTGTACCGTTTCGTCACAGCATCAGCATCGTTGAGAGTTAGATTTTAATAAAAATATATTTTTCCCTTCATTATAATGTGCCTTGTTTTATTTACGATGACACAACTTAACACAAAAATAGTGATAGCTAACATACAAAACAGTAAGTTCCTTTTTGCTATCAAAATGAATTACACTCTAACAAAAGGTTTTTTTAGAATTCAAGAAATTAATTTTAACCCTAGAAACCCAATCTACGTCATTTTGACGTATACCCCGGCGAAAATACGCTATCTCTTTCACACGCACGACTGGATTGGTGCGACCGTTGGAACCAACTCAGTAGCTGTCAAGATCTATCAGGACGGCTGCGTCGCTTCGGTAAGTGCCGCCATTTTGTCGTATTATTGTTATTGTACGTACATTTGACGTATGTTTGGGCTTAACGTAACTTTTACAAATGTTCAACGTCTAGTATTTCTTTTTTTTTTGTATTATTTTTTATTTTCTTACATTTCTCAAATGATACGCTTTTTTAGTGACTACGATACACAATGGCGTCTCGTCAACTGTTAAATGAAGATGAAAAAGCAGCTTTATTGGACAATAAAGACGAAATTTCTTATGTTTGCAATGTTATTATTGTAAAAGTCTACATAAAAAGCAAACTTTCTTTAATTGATATCGTTTTATTTTATTAGACTATATATTAAATAAATAATACAAAACCAAATATACAACGTGTTGTTTTGCAACCTCGTCAAATTTAAGGAGGTAACTATGCTAATGATTCTCGTCCCGAATCAATAATAAAATTGGTAGGAAATTTTTGTTTTTAATCTCATTTACGGAAATCGGTAAGTGTGAAAAACCCGTGTTTTAAACTAGGGCCGTCTGATTCTCGCCTTATAACCGCGCCTCCACAAATACAAACAATCTCAAACGTTTATTCGATCATTTCTTATTCCCTAAACCACGTTAAGGGGGTTATTCTGAAATACTGACAAACATAAACAACCAAAAAAATCTGCGTTTATTAGTAATTAACTAGGTACCGTAATTTTAATTGATTATTTATATCTTGTGTGACAACCTCCTGAATTTTGACGAGGATGCAAAACAACACCTTGTATATGCAATATAAAATTATTAAAAAAAAAAAAAAAATTATATTAATCGATTACATTATTACACGTCATTTTTACGTATAATTATAGCCATAAAAATATGATTGGGCTTCTAGGGTTAAACTCTTGAATCATTGGAAAACACAGGCAACAAAATGAAACAGGAAAAGAAGGCAAAAAAACTTGCAAGTTTTAATAAAGTGATATTCAGATAAACCAACAACATAATTAAAAATTGCAGTGCTCTCAATACATATGAGAAAGCAAGATTGAAGACATTTATATTAATTATTCTTTTTGTGTCTGAGTTTAAAATGCTTGAACTAAAGATCAATTTGAGTGCACAACATTCTTCATTTTTAATTTTCATCTTCTTTTGAGGCCAAAAGTGTGTAATAACTGTAGGATCCTTTCAATATCTGGAAATAGAAAATGTGGTTTTATATTTTTTTAAATAATATTATCGCGTTGCAATGTGCAACGTGATCTTGAAAATTTAAACAATCATAAACGCCGTACGGCAATACAAATTTGTTTCGGTTATGACGGCACGGTTGGCGCAGTGTTTGAGCAAACGTCTGCTTCCCTGCGTATCTCGGGTTCGATCGCCGCACGGAACAAATATTTGTATGGCCTACAGATAGTTGTTCCGGGTCTGGCTGTTTGTGTATGTGAGTTTAAATGTTTGTAAATGCACCCACGATGCAAGAGAAATTCCTAGAGAGGGGCAATGCTTAAAAAAAAGTTTACTACGATATTTACATAGTATTGTCTCGCTCACTCATACTGTAAAACATAATATGTTTCTTTCCATCTATTGGGGAGGACGCGTGTAAGGTCACTTTTCTCAGTGTGAACACTTTTACTTATAACTACATAAATTTCATCACCCCTGTAATCCCCGAAGTGATGTAGTACGCACGATGACCAATCACGCTACACAAAACCAGTTTATGCGGATCTCTCACTGTACAAGAAATCTATACAAAGCGAGGCCATATTTTACTGGAATTATATAGCTCGATGAGTCGCCTTGTGTAACTCTCATGTAATAAGGGGCGAGCCTATTGCCATCAACCAGGCATAAATCCAGACTCCATGGCTGCTACTGAGAAATTAACTTGAAACTAACAATTTAAACTTATTGTTAGATATACGATAGACGAAATATTCAGTAAACTTTGTGTAGTTCTAAAAAGGCGTTTGAACTTTACACCGCCGTGAAAATCTAAATACTAGTGATCCTTTCAGTATATTTTCACGATTGAGCTTTCAATCGTGAAATTATTAATTAATGATTGAAAAAGCAGTTTAAAGCTTTTAAACTGCTTTTTCAATTCAGATCTGTGAATACAGGTGTTCATTCCACTCGCAAAGAATGAAAGTACCTCTCAAGAATCTTTTGTACTTTATAATACTACTTTATCTTTTTATAGTATCAAAAGGATTTTTACAAAAGAACTGCGCTTTAAGTTTCTTTTGAAAAATAGCGATGCAATTTAATTTTTTCTTGCGATCTTTATCAGAATGCTTGTTAGAAGTTATAACACTCTTTTTTTGGGCAGTCGTGTAAAAAAACACTGATTGTTACATTTCAAGAAGAAGACATGCTGCGCCAACCCCAAATAAATTGGGATAAGGGCGAGATTTTGAGACTAATAAATACATGTAGTTTTTTTGCGTTTTTTTTTTTTTTGGGAATGGCATCTCGCAGTTCAACCTAGGAGGTTGTCGTCTGCTTAACCGGACTATCCTGTGGGTGCCTTAAGAGTAAGGCCTCCAGCCAGGGCATAAAACTTACAAACTAAGCGACTACACGCTAAGGGCACCCCCTGTGGGGTACGAGCCTCGGCTTAGTGCGTCGCTGGGGGAGGACTGCATGGGGACAGGCTGGATCTGAATGATATCATTATTTAGGGGCTGATTTAAAACTACTGGCACAGCATCGCGGGCTGGCTCGAGCGAGGGTCGGGGAGGGCATGGACCGGGACGTCGCGACGGACCTCGACGGCGAGGTCGGAAAGACGGCGGTTTGTGTCTAAACTTTTTAAGAGTGCTAGTCTCTTTGCTACTCTCCTGGAGGAGGGTGATAGCATCATCGGGAGTGACGACGGTATGCCGAGGACGGCGTATACTGTACTAATGCGCGAGGGTTCGTAACGGGCGGCCGCTGCGATCAGGGGATTACGGTGTTTAATGGCGTTATCGAAGAAACGCTTCGAAAGACGTTTCATAAACTGAAGGACGGTGGGCATTCTAAGGTCTACGTGTAGACGGTCATTACGGACATAAAAAGGGGCTCCCGTGACTCTACGTAAGAACCGGTTCTGCAAGGTTTGCATCCTATGGATGTACTTAGGCTTGGTGTGAGCGTACACGACGCAAGCGTACGTCATAATGGGGCGGATCACCGCAGTGTAAAGGCGCAACTTGCACTTGAGTGACAACTTGCTTTTTGTCGAAATCATGAAATGAAGCCTACCCATAGCAAAGGCAGCTCGGTCGCGAGCTGCTTTGATGTGCGCCGCGAAAGACAGGTGGTTGTCAAGTAAGACTCCTAAGTACTTGGCTTGCTTCTCCCAAGGGATAGGCTTACCGTACATAGTGATCGGGCTGAGTTTTTTTGCGTCAATTTAAACCTTATATTATACAAAATGTATAAACTTGTCGAAAAAACCGGCCAGTGCGATTTAGGCATTTGGCTACGGAACCCACAATTGATATATCTTCTGTTTGTAAAGAATTACTTCCTGCCTAGTAGCCGGTAGGTATTTATTTTTGTGTTCAGTTTGATGGTATATACCACATTCTTAAATATGACCACACTTTTTTTCTTTTTACAATATGCTGTTTAAAACTTACAGCAACAAATGTAGCCATACGCAGGTCAGTGAACGGCCCGGCAGTGAACATAATCGAGTGGCGTAGTTGGCCCCCCAGTAGAAGCAGGATCTTGCGTATACGCACGTTCTGAGACCACCACGCGCTTCCATACACTCCATCGTCGACTTGATTGCTCTGTAAAAAGTAATTTCATATTCGAATTATTGATAAAGAACACCGCACGATATCTTTTTATTTAGTGCTAATGCCTGTCAACTTTAATCGCCATCTGCCTAGCCTTTTCCCATATTTATTGGGGATCGGCTTCGAGTCTTACCGAATGCAGCTGAATACAAGTAATTTACATGGAGCGACTACTTATTTGACCCAATTAGTGCTGGATAATACGGTACCCTTTGGTAAGGCTGGTTGTCATGACTTTCTAATTTATAATAACAACGAATACATTATCCTTGCAAAATCCTGAGTCCTGGTCAGGTCTGGTGTACATCTATTATTCAGCCAGACCTGACTAGGACCTGTCAACTTTAACCAATAAGTTGTTTGTAGTATAAGAACCAACGAAATGATAAAACTTTTTTCATTATTTTATTAGTAAACTAACTGCTGCCAATTAGTCCACTATTAATCGCAGCATTGACGTATTGATTAGAATGTGTTCCGCAATGTGTGTGCCGCGGCACACTGGTATACCGTGGTCATTAGATGATGTGCCTCGGAAAAAAAAACGGTTATCGCTTTAAGTTAAATACATAGACCGAGGGAAATAACAACTAACAGCCGCAAAACACGCAATAGATTTTGCATTTATGGTGTACCTCCAAAGCGAATTTGTTGTGTACAATTTTTTTTAATATTTGACTTTTGTTTTGACAATATCTGGAGTTTCTTTGTAAAAAGTAGAGTAATGACTTTTATTTGTTTAGCAGTTAATGTATTTAGTTTCTTAATATCAAACGGACAAACCTAACTGCCTGAAAGCAAAATTATCAACAATTTACTTTCTATTCATCAATCTATTTTCTTACTTATTTGGATATTTGTGATCAAAGCCATTCTTTGAGTGACATGAAAATTTCTGACTCTAGGACAAATCTTTTCAACTCCAGAAAAGCATACAGGCAAAGTTAAAAGATTGTGCTAGTGCATTAAGATGATTGCTCGTACGTTGTCTTCATGATATTTTCCTGTGCTTATTGTTTACAAACTGACATAAGAACAATAGAAAAAAGACCGCTCAGTTTTGGGCCCATCGAGTAAAATAAAAAAGTGGAAAATATCATTACTTTACGACAAACCAAAATCACGATAAAGAAACAAAATAATCCACACACGCTATTAGATAAAGAAAATTCTTTTTAATTTTTTTATGAATTCGAAATTTTGCTTTGAATATTAAAAAACAGCAGTTTCGTTCAAAAGTGCAATACCTACACGGTAAAAATGTATGAAACAGATGATTTTCTGGAAACGATTTCGTGTCGGTGTCCCTTCCACCCTGTTAAAACGTATCTAATGAGTGGTACGTTTTCCGCAGTATATCATGCATTGCTCTTAAATTGGTTTATTTTATAATATAAAGAAAACATATACAAGGTGGTAGCGACAATAGAATATAAATGAAAACACTGGGAACGTCATGATGCATAATTGCACACGCAGTTTAATTTTTAGTCTATTATCGTCGCCACTCTGTATTTCCATCTTGCTGTTGGTCTACGAACACTTCATCTACCCTCTCTCGGTAAACATATTTACAAACAACGTGATTAACTGAAAACTGGGCTCATGAGTGTTATCCCGATTTTCAATTTTAATACCTTTGTTACAGCATGATATGGTTTGAATTGTTTAAACTGAAAGGAACACTCTGAACGGATTATAACGAGCTTCACATTCCAAAAGCTCTTTTTAGGGAGATGCTTTGTTTGTAATATATTAGCCAACCTTTTCATGGTCGTACATAAGTTGCCGCACTGCACTCTAGGCGTCGCGTCGGTACAAACACAATCAAAGTGGCACAATAAGTGTTCCTTAATTAAACTTGGTAAGCAAATACAGTCAACATGCATTCAAATTGGCTGCCAACATTTAACAACTTCTTTTATGAATTTAGATGTCACATTTGTAACTCTGAACATTTTAACGATTCAATTCATTTGCTTTTTCAGCATCAGTGTGAACATTTCGTAAAGCCGTTAGCTTTTACCACGCTTGAACTTAAAACGAAAAACATTTATATTTGCTGTCTAATATTCTTATATTTTTTTATACGTATAGTCGACCCTGTAATTGATTTCACACTTTTCACAATAATTGCTGTTGCACGAAGTCAAACACAATATACTACTAATCTTATGGTGGTAACTAAATTACTGAGGTCGTTTACACGTTTAAAATAAGTGGGAAAACATACGATTAAATTATTAATTTAACAAACCATATACAATACGTCGTTGCTATGCCAGCAATATAAAAATAGTTGCGCTATGAGAGCCATTATATATTCAGCGATCCAAATTTTCTGCATATTGGTCGTGTCTTCCTGAAAATTTTAAGACCAATTTGAAGAGAAGTTGCGTGTAACTTTATATACAAGTACGAATCACTGAGATAAGAGTCATGTCTCTTATACAACATGTAACATAATTAACGCACATCCTAAAAGTTGTTTGTTCAGAATCGTTTACTGAATCGATTTCTATCATTTTTAATATAGGTTATTATTTATCCCAAAAATAATTAAAACTACGTAAATTACTGACACAGTACCCCTGTACAGTCAAACCAACTAAAATGGACCGTAACTCAAGGCAATAAGACTTTAAAAGTTCAGTTTCATTTGTATTAATACAAATTCCGTCTTTTAATATAAAATAAAGAAAAATCAACCTTATTTTAATGAAGTTAAATTCTATACTAATCAATGTCTATACATGTTTAACTAAAATTTCAGAGTATGTATTATGATTATAATATAATACATAATTGGGGTGTTTGAGGGTGTGCGTTTATTACGTTACATGTTGTATAAGATATCTGCGCGGCTACGATTGGCTTAATGTATTTTTTTTTGTTCTGAATGATTTTAGTAAAAACGTATAAATAACTTTACCAAAAAAAAGGCTTTCATTTAGGGTCATCAAACAAATTAATGGTTTTATCTCGGGTTGTGAAATTGCCTAGTTTCCAGTTCAACGAAACAATTCAAAAAAAGGTATGAATTCAAGCCAGAACTTTCCCGTAAACATGAACGACTCAACAAAACACAGATCGATTATAAAATTTTAAAAACGTCAGCATCGTGACTACCGCCGTACCTTTTCCAATTTGAAACATTTGAACACTTTTTTTTGTACTGTACGGTAGTTTTTTTTTTTTATTAATATACAGTCGTTGTTAATAAAAGTTTTCCTTTTGTTGTCTGTTGCCCAAAATATGAAGTCAGGTGGAAAAATTGTTACACTGACAATCGTGTGTGAGTGCACAGTTGTTTGATGAATTGAAACGAGTAAAACCGAACAGAAAACAAATACGTAGGATTTACTTTACCTACTCAACCAATTATTTCAAAGGCACGTAAATACTCTTAGAACATTCAAAAGGACTTACCATAGTTAACTGTACAGCACTAGCACAAATCATAAGAGAACAGATGATGACATACAAAAACATGACGGGAGAGAGCAAATCATTCAATTGTGCTGAATATCTGCAAAAAGATTTTTAATACGTGAGTATAAGTATAAGTGATAATATAAATTATCACTTTAATATTTCACTCTTAAAAAAAAAACAAACAACGTACCATTGAAAAAGAAAGTAAACGAAAGACAAAACATACTTCACCAAGTAAAAGTGATGCAAGTGACACTCCTTAATCCTCTTCACAGCTTCATCATAATTAACTAGCTCATTACCATCGCCAAACATATTTTCACAATTTGCAGATAGTACTTTCAGTTGTCCAGCGAAAAACGTCATTAAAACTACAGCAGTAGTGTCAAAGTACGCGACGACTATGCCTCCGTAGATACAAATAGACATCTGGTAAAAAGTAGCAACTCCGAAACCGGGGCCTCTAGTTCTGTCAAGAGGAATCCAAGAGCTCATCATCTCGGGGTATGCTTCAGTTCCATTCCTAACATTCTCTCGAAAAGTCGGAGAGGACCAATAAATGAAAACAGGGGCCAGTATAACTGCGAAAACTGTGGCCGCCACTAAACACCAGTAGAAGTATGTGACTCTTCTAGCATATTTTACATATTCGAATATAATGGTTATGACCGTCTCGTCGTTTTTTAACATTTGTAACTTTTCTGTTTCCGACGCATATTCAATGATTTCTTTCAAAGAGTTTTGCCAAAATACTAAGTAGCAAGCTTTGAAAATGCAAACGGTGCTCAACATTGTATAGGACAAGTTTCTCATTGCCATTTCTAGGTTGTTCTTAATAATCCAAAGTTCTATGTATTGGGATAACACGAAAACACATGACACAAAATTGACCATATTATAGAAAAAGCTTTTCAGGCGGTTTTTTTGCCATAAACCGCCGTATCGAAGGACCGTGACAGTTGGCCCTAATAATGGATAATTTGGGTCTTCCAAACGATTTAAGAATCGTAAGACCATTTCGATCTCCCGTACTTACAAACAATGGTTTACGAAGAGTGGCACAAGAGTGGTGTTTTTCCGTGATATTAGTCCCTTTGTAGGTAGTGCGGATCTCATTCTTTATTTGTGTTAGCATAACATTAAGTTAATCCTCCGGCGCGACTTGTGTTTAATACATTTTATACAAAATACCTGTGTTATTTAATAGCGGTTGATGAACTGACGTTTAGATTGAGTTACGAAGAATGTATGGATAGTTTTTGTTAAACAATTTTAGTTGTAAGCTCGAATAAGCTAGAATTTTAACACACAACATTATTACAACTCTACATAAATAGCGTGTTTCAATTTGTTTTTGTGATGGTGTTTTTAGGGTTCCGTAGTCAACAAGGAACCCTTATAGTTTCGCCATGTCCGTCTGTCTGTCTGTCTGTCCGCGGTTTAGCTCAAAAACTATTGGTACTTGAAAGTTGTAATTTGGCATGAGTATACACGTTAATGACGCCAAAAAAGTGGTAAAATAAAATTTTTAAAAGAACAATTATTTAGTGTACCTCCCCTACATGTAAAGTGGGGATGATAATTTTTTTGTTCGTCCTTCCCATAGAGTGGCATATTGTTGGATAGGTCTTTCAAAATTATTAGGGATTTGGCACGACCGTTTTTTGATTTAGTAAACCGTTCGTGACTTATCAAGCTTTAAAGTACCAATTTTCGTTAGGGTCAAGTGTCCCCCCCCTCTACAGACTAAACGGTTGTAGTTAGAAACACAAATGTCACGGCAGTAGTACCTATATATAACGAAGTTTAAAGGAAAACTATCACACTTAAGTGGGCTTTACAAGTTTACGAGTAATAGTCGACCAATTTTATTTGACTCGAAAATTTCGAACAACTCCATATGTTTCTGTAATGTTAAATGTTTCTGTAAAACTGTTTGTAGTATGTAAAGCTGCCTGATCGTTAATACATTTGCTTCGTTATAGAGGGTTTTTGTAGCATATAAACGTGGTTTGAAGAGAGCAACTTTTAGGAGAAGTCGTTGAGCTCTTTCAACGTTTAGGATATTCGTTTTATACGAACCGCCCCAGGTGGTAATACCATACGATAGGATTGATGGGCAGAGGGATTCGTAAACATTTTTGACCAGTTTCCAACTTGCAACATGCCGCAGATTTTTAAATAAATAAACGAGTTTTCTTGTTTTCTTGACCTTACTCGTAGGTAGTCATGTTTGCTTTTAATTAGAGCATGGTACGAAACTATCAGTCAGCGAATACGACCCGCACTTGGCTATTATAAAAACTACGGAACCCTACACTGCGCATGGCCCGACACGCACTTGACCGGTTTTTTATGTCGTATTTTTATTTACACATTTTGAATGAACCCCAATTTCTTAACAAAAGACTAAAAACGTATAAAATATGAAGTAGGTTAGTTACGTTTTCCTCTTTACTTTTATATAGGTTCCAAACTGACCTCCATATTTTCCGAGTTGATAGAGTACCGAGATACAGGGACCGACCTGCGTAATTTGCAGCAGTTTTTATCTTGAAAACTACAGAATGAATGAACCCACTACTATGAATGCAGATTGTAGACGAGTTTTAATCAAGTCTTTTGTGTGAAATCCACGCTGTTCGTATGTCATTAAGAGCTACAATGCCGCTTCCATTCGGTAATTGAGTTTTAGCCAAATAAATTACTCTTTTTTCGTTTGCGCTTCCTAGACTAATCAATCTTGACAAAGATTTTTAGTTTTATTGTATCCAAAAACAAAACAAATATTTTGAAATTATTTCATTCTATAGATAAAGAACTAAACAAAAAAATTGGTTATCTTTAAAGTCGGTTTACGGACGATAGTTTAACGTGACAACGTCATAACAAAACATTTTGATGAAATGATCGCATACTTTTATAAATAGCAAGCCGAACGCTCAAGCCGATCGTGCCGATCGTGCCTTTCGCTCGCTCGTGCAGCGCTCTCGCTCCGATCGTAACGTTACAATGAGTGTAACCTTACACTGAGTCATACTTTTTCGTGCGCGCAGCCGGCGTATATCGATTTATTAGACGTTGTCACATCAAAACATTCCACAAAACATAATTTTTAGAACGATTTGAAAGATAAATATTAACTAGGGAAAGTACTATAAAATATGTCATATACTTATAAGTAGCAATAACAAATTCTATAATCATGTTGATCTTTTACTACTTTTATTATAGAAAACAAACACTTTTAATTACGAACAAACAGCCACACACATGGGTCTATAACTTACCGCCATGGGCGGACAGATGTCAAACCAATTGGTGGTGTTTGCATACAAAACAAAGCAGACTGTTTATTATGGCCAATTTTTTACACAGTGACAACCGACTATTTCTCTTTCTAAACATCTACTGTTTTTGCGAATATGGCAGGGTAATTGTGGGCTTGAAATGTTAAGTTTGACGGAATAACTGTCATATTTTTTAACCGATTTCCAAAAGGAGGAGGTTCTATATTCGACTGTATGTATTTTATATGTTCACCAATTTCTCCGCCAATTGTGGACCGATTTTCAATATTCTTTTTTTTTTGTTTGAATGCCTGTACTCCTGAGGTAGTCCCTTCGTTATCAAGTCAAAAATCTGATGATGGGATCCCAGGAAAATCGAGGGAAATCTTCAAATTTTACAGCCACATACAACGTCTTTCATATCCTTTCTAACACAATTCATATATGGGCCTGGTAATCATCGTCTCATGTTGCTGAGCTGATAATGAAAGGTATAAGTCGGGATTTCATGATGGGATCCCAGGAAAATCAAGACCAACCCTTATTTTTATGGGCTCTTAAACGTTTTTTTTTTTTTTTTTTGAAAGGTTTGTGTCTTTGTTCATCGATATCTTTGCCAATTGGGAACCAATTCGATGGTTTTTCTTTTTTGTTTGAAAGAATATCATTCCATGGTGAACCCGTGTAAATTTGGTGAAGATCTGATGCTGATCTTCGCAGGTATATGGAAGGTATTAGTGTTAAATATGATTAAGAATATAGTTGATAAGTAGAAGGTAGTTACACTGTAGTCTACACTGTCCTGTCTTGGCACTTCGCTAATAAACGTCTTTTGGGTTAGCTGTTGTTTCCTTGCAGTATTAAGTAATCAGCTGAATATCTCACAGTATACAATGGAACTCTTTAATATTAGACGGCAAATCTGTCGTTATTGCTGCAATCGCTTGGATGTTTATTGTTAACCAACACAATATCATAAACATCACGCCTGTATGCTCTGTGGACTACGCAGAGTCGAAGGTAGGTACGTTTAGTTGAATCTTATTGGGGATAAGCCATAACCATGACATGTATTATTAACAATGTAAAATAGATACGTAGAAAATTTTTGCATACGATATTACAACTAAAAGTAGAAAAATATAAAACTTGGTTGCAAAAAAATAAAAGCGACAGCAAAAACACAAAAAGTGAAAAATAACTTTTCATTACTCAAACTCTGAAAGTAGGTCCGAAGTTGCCTGAGGAGCGGGATGAAAGTAATACTTTTCATCCCTAGGGAGAATCGCTTTCAACTGACAGATGTCAAATTATTTAAAAAAAACTAGTTCTATTTTAACATTTTTATTGAACCATGTTCCAACTTTCTATGCAGCCACGATGTAAAATTGAAATAAGTTAAAGTTAATTATTGATTAAGGAATATATATTTTTTAAATAACTTTATTATAACTTAGTTTCAACAATTTCTTTAAAATAACATAGAGTTGGGCAAAATATTTGCCATTTTTTCATTAACTAAAATGAAAAATAATGGCTGAATAGCTGGCTGGCCACAGTGGGAAAGCGGCAATCCGAAATAAAATGTACAAATTTTTTCTTTAGCGAATTCATGTTTTTATTTTTACTTTTCTTGTATTCGTAATGAAAAGCACAGTGTTTACCTCGGGTTAAAGACTTATTTAGTCCCTCGAACTATTGGCGCCCTCACTTCATTCGGGCGCCAAACCCCGTCTCGGGACTAAAAAAGTTACTTTCACCCCTGGGGTAACAATGCACTATTAGCTTCAGAAGTCGGTAGCAAAAAAAAACTTGAGTCAATGAAAGAAGTTTTTAATTATTATACTGTTGTTTGGAAGCTCTGCCATAATGACCCATCCCATTATCTCTTATTAATGCAGTTAAATACGTCTAATCCAGCATTCTCAATGTGGTTTATTATACTATTTCAGTCCAATCATACACATCCAAAATTAATGCTTCGGACATAATATTTTAAATTAGTCAGCGTTAACTACCCAAAATCATTACTATTACTTCGAGAAATGGGAGAAAATTCTATGTGGGTTGGCGTTGGCACATTGCAAATTTACGCTTGTCTTCCTTCTTCGTTTCTACATATTCCAGAATTGTTAATTTCATAAACGACGGTGTTTTAAAAACTTAACTTTTTAAGTCGTAAGTATTCGGTAACGAACGTGTCGTTGTATAATCCTTTGTCACATTGGGATCATAATTCTGAGCTTATAAGGGTTTGCATTAGTCTTATTCTTTGATATTAAATCCCACAGAACCCGAAATAAACAGAAAAATCTGTGTAATAATTTAATTATAACTACAAAGCTTTCCAAAAATGTGGTAATACTTACATAAAAAGGTACACGAGTTTCTTTACTTTGATCTAACAGACTACGTAAGTATTTCGCTATCTCTGAAATACAATTTGTGCCTATTATAATTCTGCCTCCCAACTTGATGTTAAACTAAATTTTCCGAATATCAAATTAGAATATAACAAACACAAATTATTTATTTAATTAAACCGAAAGCAGCGCGGTTCACCGTACTCGTTAAGAAGCAAAATGTATTCATTAATCAGTATTTGTGAATATTAACCGAACTGAGTTAAGATAACAATATGAAATGTTGCGTTCCTTGGTGTAATATTATAAATTAATTCTCTTGCATCTGTGAGAAAAGCGTGAAGAAACTGTAAGAACCTTTTATGATCTGAAACGAATAGAATTAGTGATTTATCAATACAATAAATTATTAAAAGAAATGTTAAGATTTACAAAAGGAGCATTTCACTTGACCTTAAGAGACTTAGCCTAAATAGCGTCGGGTTCTGAAAAAAATTTTGTTGAAAAGAGATCAAGCATCCTTGCCATCTCCGCTGAGATTGGCACTGCCCTGGCCAAAATTCATCAAATAGGACTATTACGGTTAAAATGGACGTTGCTTGTCAACTTTGCAAATGATAAAATAAATCAGGTACGTACTTCAATGAAGGTAGGAACCGACAACGTGGTGTAAAGACCAGCATCCAAAATCAATGGGTGGTTTAATTTCCCAGCTAACAGGTGAAGTTGTTTGCGCACACGCACATCACACTGCCACCAGTCACTGTTGTAGATTCCTCTGTCTACTTCCTTACTCTGTAAATTAGACAAGACAATGAGAGTAAAGAGAGCATGACAATATCTATTCTGACGTTGAATTCTAAATAGTAAGTTTCGGAATTTCAATTCGGTACATGTGGTTATGTACCAACTAGAATTAATACCTTCAGACGACAGACTTCAATTTGTTGAAAAAAAATGTAAATTTTCTTTGTTTTATGCAATTATATACTACCTGAAGAGTTACTTCGTTACTATGCCAGCAGTACAAGAAGAGTTGCGAAACTAAGCCAGACGTGTACTGAAAGACCCAGAGCTTTTGTGAGGCGGTGGCTTCTTTCTGTAAAAGAGCATATTTTTCAGATATGTTTCCGTTGGCGTTCCAGCTGTCTTAGAGCCCAATTGCTTGGCATACGACGATGGCAAAAGACCGGTTGGTTTCCAAGGAAACAAAGACATTAACAATGAGAACCTCATGCGCCGTCAATATAGTAAGCATTGTGGATATATATATATATTCAAGCCGGTTGGGATTAAAACTCTGGGGCCGTGGAGTCCGAGTACCTTTTTAAAGCAATTTCTAAACGCCTGATTAACGCATCCCGTGACCCAACCTGGCTTATACCTTGCCCAGAGGCTAAGTATTGCTATACAACGTGGCAACGCCGCCCGTCTCTTGGGCACGTTATCGACTGACAGCGTTGAGGACCTTTCTGATGCTCTTTTTTGTTTCCTCTTAGTTTAATTAACATTTATTCTTTAATTAACGTTTATTCATGTTGTTGTTGTTTTTTATTGTTATAATGTTAACTATTCTTATATAAATATATAAGTTGTAACATACCGAAGTAAATTGAACTACGCTGCCACAAATTGTCATGGAGCACAAGAGCACATAAAGAAACATGGTAGGCGACAGCAGCGAGTTGAAGATTGAGCAATGCCTGTAAATACAATTGGATTAGTGACTATGTAGCGTAGAATATTTCTTTTATAAACGTAAAAATGTGATGTGTTTAGGTTATTATTAATTTGTAAATATTTAATAATATTTCATTACTTACTTTTTATGTTCTTCTAGGTTTTAATATTGATTCTTTTGTATATATTTTTGCAAGCGGGCGGACACAATAACCGCATAAAATATAGTGACTTGTTGAACACATCAAACCACAGAGCCACTATTCGTGTAAAAGCGACTTTTAAAAAAACCTTCTGTCATACGACATTTAGGTTGGCTACGCATCACGATGGATTTTTGAATTGTTCTTAGGAGATTTTTAACCTTATGATTCATATTAGATTTCTAAAAGCTTTTTCCCTGTCACCTGTGTACTTGTAGGCCTTTTAACTATATCAGCGAGCGGTGTTTGGGTAACTGAATTTTGGAGGTAACTGAATTTTGGACAAAACTTTTTTGAATGATTGCCATCAATTCGCCAAGAATAGAGACTTTTGATAGAAGTATTTGCTTGACAGATTGAGGTGAAAATAATGTGTGAGTAATTTTGGTAAGCAATCCCAACATTTATGCATTTAAGTGACTCTGATCTCGTTTGAGATTATTTAGATAAAGATTGCATTACAATTTGCGAAACTTAAGTCACAAACTAGCTTTAACGATATCTAATCAACGCCAAATGTACTAAACTGTAATCGTAAAAAGTTATGAAATACTTACTTAACTAAGGCGTTATGATGTCTATGACATTCCTTGATCCTATCTAAAACGTCTTCAGGTGAAGTTGCTTCATCAAATAGGCTGTTACATTTATCTTTAAGAATCATCATCTGGCCTTTAAGATAAGACATGATAGCAACAGCGTTCATGTCGTAAACGGCTAATACTCCAGAGCCTTGGCTGCCCATAATGATATGAACGAAAATACTTCCCAAATATCCAGGCATTTTTTTGTTATCAAAAGGAAACCAAGAACAGAGAATTTGGGGTAATGGTTCAATACCCAATCTTATCTCCTCCCGGTATGAAGCCGATGATATGTATTTCAAGAAGGGCGTTAGTATTAAAAGGAAGTTAGTAATGAACACCATCACCCAAAACATGTATGTGATTATCCTTGTATATGTGGTATAGTCATCCATGTGTTTCTTTACTACGGGGTCTTTTCTTCTAATGTGTCTTAATTCTTCCTCAGAAATATATTGAATGAGCTTCCTCCATTCGCCTTGCCACATAACGTAAGAATAACATTTTGCGACGCAAATAACGCTTAGAACAGCCAGTGACACGTTGTTTAGAACTTTGTTAATATCATGTCTAACAAAGTAAAGGTCAACAAATTGGCTTATAACAAAAAGTAATGTAGAGAAATGTATCAAATTGTAAGCAATGGTCCTAAATTTGCTCCCAGTTTGCCAGAGGCCAAATAAATACAATCCCTTCAATGTTGGTCCCAACAAAGGATTTTTTGGGTCCTCTAACTGTTTGGTATACGTGATTACTTTTTGTAAAACCATTATTACTTTTACTGTGTGAACTTCCCAAAGGTTAAAGCAATACTATTCTTTGATTTTACTATGGGTTGATTTCTCCGATAAAATTGGTCAATTATTGAATCGGTTATTGTGTGCAATTTCATTTTTATTTTCCTCGTATTTAACTCTGCGTAAATTGTTCACAAATGAGCCCTTTTTGTGGGTTCCGTCGTAAAAATGCAAACAAGGTTTATTTTAATGTGCTAATTTTCAACGCCAGCGCCGAGCTCATTACAGAAATTATTATTAATTATCTTGTTAATTTGTTTAAAAGCTTTGATATATTACACACTTAGATTTTTTGTTGCTTTTGTCATAATGCGTCACAACCCCAAAAGGTTTTGTAGAGAAGATTGTGGTAAATATAAATAATGGTTTTGGTAATGGATTTAAAGGCTCTTACCCGGCCCATCGGAATCACATGTGATATGTGGCACCAGATTTAATTAGATTTAGCAAACAGACGTCGGCCAGCCGTCAACGTCTTGTTACCGGCACCTTACTTGACAATCACACAAGTCAATATGGCTGCCCGCAACGACTTGACGTTCCGCCAGAGAGAATTGTAGACCGCTCCTCTCTCGTCTGTGGTCACAGTTTAGTTTGCAACGTGAATCATTACTTTTTAGTAATGAAAACCAACTTTTAGTAGAAAGGAACGCAGTACTAAAAAGTACATGATTTTTATTAATTATTAACGAGCACAGTAATGGTAAGTCCATTAACATCTAGACACTGTATGCTTTTACCACTACTTAGTTGTTTTAACACACTGTCGACAAAGAATTTTAGCTTAAAATGTTTTAAAACCCGAACGTTAATTCATTGCGAAAAACTAGCGGTTCATCATTCATTTCAGCCGAAAGACGTCCACTGCTGGACATAGGCCTCCCCCAAGTTTCGCCACATTGACATTTATAAAACATGGGGGGTTTTGCCATAATCGCCACGCTTGGCAGGCGGGTTGGCGATCGCAGCACGGTTGTCACAAAAGCACAGAGAACGCTGCTACCCATTCTCTGGCAAGTCCCTTAGTCGCCTCTTACGGCACCCACGGGAAGATATGGGATGGTGCTATTACGAGTATTTACGTCCTACACCATACAGATCATAAACACAAAAACTAGCGGTTAAATGCAAAGAATTTATATGAGGATTCCATAAGAGCGTTTATACGGCATTTCATACAAACTTTCAAGTCCTTATTTTCCGAAATGACAGAACAGATTTTAATGAAACTTCCTACGCATAAGCAGTATACATAGGTCTAAAAAGTTACTAAAAACCATTTTCGAAATGTCTTTTAAAATGAAGATAATTATAAATTTCTGTTTCTATAGATAATTAAAAATCGGTCTAATTTAGCTGTTACATTATTTTTCGAAAATGTTTTTAGTACCTTTTTAGACCTATGTATACTGCTTATGCGTAGGAAGTTTCATTAACATCTGTTCAGTCATTTCGGAAAATAACGACTTGAAAGTTTGTATGAAATGCCTTAGGTTATAAACGCTCTTAATAGTTTGACATTAAAAGACATTAACCTGAAATCCATTAGAAGAACAAGTCTCTTTTATTTAAATTGTTGTGGATAATCCTACAGTTAACGAAGTAGGTTGTACTTCATTCAGTTTTCTTTTTTGCTTCGCTTAACTTTTGGCGTATGACACAATGAACCGACTCTGACTCCGTGGTATGAAATGAATCGGATACGAAAACAAAAGTAAAATAAAGCTTATAAAGTAATATATAAGAAGTAACAGGATTTATGAAATCTTTTTAGGTACGTTTTTTTTGTTATAAGGTTTTTAAATACTGTAAAAAGTTCTTCATATTTTGTGATTAATAAAAGCCATTCTCTTTACAGAGCAATTTAATTCAATCACTTCCGTCAAGCAAAACGTATAACAGTGCAAGATACAGCAACAAACAAGCAGAACAGGAAATCTTGGTATGGGCCCGACGGATTAGTATAAAAACTACTGCTAAGTCGAATGAAAATAACTTAAGAGGATTAAATAAAACCGCGTTGCACCGACCCCAAGTAAAATTGCGCTTGATAGCTACCTTGTCTTTACTTGAGATTTTAAAACCAACTTTATAGCCCCACGTAACGCTATAAAATGGTGCCTGCGTCTGTTAATGGCTAAAAAGATCATTCCCAAACGAAAACTGGGAATTACACCTACGGAACCATATCACACTTTGATTGATTTCAAACCAGTTTAGTCGATCAACCCTGAATTCCGCAGTAGAACCATTTAACAAGCTTATTTTTACTTAAAGAGTTGATTAAATATTTATGAAACATGGTTTTCCAGTTTATAGGTAAAGGTAGGCAATTTATCAAAAAGACTTTTCCTGCTATGCTGAAAAAATACATATAGTGGCTGGCGTAATAGTATATTTCATTACGAGTTCGGAAAGCCTGTCATTGCAAAGAGTTCCGACAAATGTCTACCCGAGCCGAGGCGCAGCCGAGGCGCAGCCGAGGCGCAGCCGAAGGTGAGGGTTGACAGTCGGAACAAGTTGCAATGACGGTTCCGCACGTGTACTGAACAACTATTTTTAATACAGTTGCGAAAAAATAAAGCAATTTAATAAAGAACATTTTTGGAAAATGGCGCCAGCCGTAAAAGAATATAAGCAGAGTTTTTTTTTTGTTTTCTTTACCCATTCTGGGTAGGCAAAGGGAACTATGCCCATACAGCCAAGTCTTCAGTAGAATTTTTTTCATTGATATGAAATGAAAATGAAATGAAACCTAACCTAACTCATTGAATCAAGCCATTAAATCTAATATTGAAACAAATTAGTAGCTTCTTTTTAGAAATATTTGCGTGAATCATAAAATCTTCTATGATTTTTTTTTAGTAAAAACTCCGTGGTTGGTTTTTTTTCTTTTTAATAGACTTTATTTTGACAGTTGGGAAAGAGAACGCACGAGTTCGGACAAGGTAAAGAAAAAGCTCGAGTGTGTAATAGCTCACATCCCGAACGCTATACGTCCCTGCAATACGCCACTTTTTGAGCAACTGTATTAAAAAAGCTTTTTTGGGTGCGTTGGCCCAGCTAGTCCAGCTAATAGCAACGTCTCTACAGCGAGATGTGATCTTTGAATTGCTTAAGCCCCCCGATGACTTCATCGAGCCTTCCGAAACGCTTCCACCCGGGCATGCTTTGCCGTGGCCGACTTGGAAATCTCTGAATGGCATAAGATCCCGGTATACAACGACCTTCACCGAGCTGGTTAATGGATGAAACTTATTTTATATTAATTTATTAATTTTAATAGGTTGTCTAAAAAAATTCAGTCCAGGATATGATCAAAAAATATTTAAAAAAAACTAAGACGTTTCACCGGTATGGTTAATAAACAAATTCGATACCAATCGAAAGTGTAAAGCCCATAAAATATGCAAACGTTAGGTTGCCTTTTTAGGGTTCCGTAGCCGAATCGCAAAAAACGGAACCCTTATAGATTCGTCATGTCTGTCTGTCTGTCTGTCTGTCTGTCTGTCTGTCCGTCCGTCCGTATGTCACAGCCACTTTTTTCCGAAACTATAAGAGCTATACTTTTGAAACTTGGTAATTAGATGTATTCTGTGAACCGCATTAAGATTTTCACACAAAAATAGAAAAAAAAAACTCCATACATAGAACTGCAAACCAAAATTTTTTTTTCATCTAACCCATTCGTGTGGGGTATCTATATGGATAGGTCTTCAAAAATGATATTAAGGTTTCTAATATCATTTTTTTCTAAACTGAATAGTTTGCACTAGAGCCACTTCCAAAGTGGTAAAATGTGTCCCCTCCCCCTCTAATTTCTAAAGTAAGAGGAGGAAAATTCTGAAAATATTTAAGTTTGTAGAACGTAAAAAAAACTATCAACGAAAATTGGTTTCAATAAGATATGATGTTTAGTTTTTGAGACTTTTTCATCAAACTGCAGCAGTAACTTTGTTTTTCATTAACATACTAGGAAAAACCAATTTAGTTTTGCGGTTGAGTGGAAGTTTACAACTAATACTACTAACTAATGAATGACAGTTCAAAATATTGTTTGGGGCTATGGAACCCTATGTGCAAGTAAGACTTGCACTTGGCCGGTTTTTTAATTCATTAACCAGACCGGTGCAAGTTACTAGTATCGATTTACCTGTTTATAACCTACCCGAGAGTTGTGACGGGAAAAGAAAAGGCAACCAAACGTTTTCATATTTTTTGGGCTTTATACTTTCGATTGGTATGGAATTTGTCTAAAAGTTAAAAAAAAAAAATGTCCTGACTGAATTTTTTTAGGCAACCCGCAATATATTTATTGACATATTAAATTTCATATAAAATAAGTTTCATCCATTAACCAGCTCGGTGAAGGTCGTTGTATAGCGGGATCCTATACTAAAATAGACTCCGAATCCATGTCAGCCGTAGCAAAGACAATCTCTATAGATGAGGGTTCATGGACGGCTCAGATCTCAACTCAACTCAAGTGTGTATGCGGCGTGTCTCCACAGACAATGGCCATTCCATCTTGCGCTGCATGCCGTGTCACCTGCGCTCTTACGGATCTTATGACTGCATCAGCGAGCGAAATTCGCTTGGCTGAGTTTTGGGCTAATTATATTTAGCGATTTGCCAGATTTATGCCAGGTCGAGGAACAATGGACGCCACTTTTGCACTCCGCCAATTAGGTGAGAAGTACAGACGTGCGCACAAGAACTTGCACATGGTGTTCATTGATCTAGAGAAAGCGTATGATAGGGTACCTCGGGAAGTGTTGTGGTGGGCCTTGAAAGAGAAAGGTATGCCTGGGAAGTATGTAGAGTTAATTCGTGCTATGTACAGGCAATCTTGTACCTACGTCCGGTCAGCTGCTGGCAACACCGACGAGTTCAGTGTGGCTGTAGGCTTGCATCAAGGGTCGGCTTTAAGCCCTTACCTCTTCCTGTTGATTATGGACGCTCTGACGTCGGACATACAGGAAGAGGCACCCTGGTGCATGCTGTTCGCCGACGACATTGTTCTTGTTAGTGAAGATGGACCAGAGCTCCAGAGCAGATTGGAGAAATGGCAACAGAAGCTGGAGAATGTTGGCCTGAAAATCAGCAGAACTAAAACCGAATACATGTTCTGCGATTTCGGCGGTCTCTCCAGTCCTGGAGTCATAGCGCTAGATGGCGCGTTTCTTCCTGTCTGCTCCGACTTTCGGTATCTCGGTTCACTCGTGCAAAGCGATGGCGAAATAGATCGTAGTGTTAAGCACAGAATAAACATTGGATGGATGAAATGGCGGCAGGTCACGGGAACTATCTGCGACTCCCGCATTCCCCTTAAACTTAAGGGGAAGATTTATAAAACAATGGTTAGACCTGCTGTCTTGTATGGGTCAGAATGTTGGGCCACAAAAGGGATGAATGAAAGGCACTTGCATGTGGCTGAGATGAGAATGCTAAGGGGGATGTGTGGTGTTACGCGAATGGATAGAATAAGGAATGAGTACATTAGAGGAAGTCTGAAAGTGGCGCCGGTGACTGAAAAAATGCGTGGAAATAGGTTGTCGTGGTATGGGCATGTGATGCGGAGGAATGAGGAAAATGTCGTGAGGAAAGTTTTGAGTATGAATGTGGATGGGTATAAGGGTAGAGGAAGACCAAAGAAACGATGGATGGACTGTGTGAAAAATGATATGGCAAGAAAGGAGGTATCTCATGAGATGACAAGTAATAGAGAGGTATGGAAGAAGAAGACTTACTGCGCCGACCCCAAATGAATTGGGATAAGGGCAAGAGAATGATGATGATATTTAGCGATTTGCCGTCGACACGCTAAGAAGAAGAAGATGACAAGCTATGCCAACAGGGGCGATCGTGGAGCCATAGAAGTGGTTTGTGTTCACTGCCATGCGTGTAAATGGAAAGGGGAGCCTAAAGTACTGTTTTGTGCACTCAGTCTAGACTTCTATTAACGGTTTAATGGTGAGCATCCCAACCATAAGTAAAAACAGAATCAAAAGTAGATATACCGTCAGATCGGCTCCCTCTATTACCCGACTTTCCAAAAATGAATACAAATTGATTTTTTGCAGATTGACGAACGGGCAAAATTCCGAATGCCACTCATTTCAAACTTGGACTCTGTCCTTATAATGGAGTTGCAGAGCATCTTGCATAATGAGAATCCGCACACTAACAACTTCAAAGCTGCTGAAATGGCTGACTACGAGCGCAATAGTTACAAGCGTGGAAAAAAGACCGTCCGCAGCCCATCCAGGGCAGAACAACGCACCAGCCACGAACGAGATAGGCGTCCTTATTAGTCAATCAGGAATGCTACAAAAGGAACATCATCGTACAGCGCACGCGTGATGACCGCTTACAGAGAAAAAAGGGAGACGCAACGCGCTTAAGATTCCTTTCAGTATCCTCTGATGTTTTGCCGATGAGAGAATGGCTACCACTTCGACATAATGTCCATTCACTGAAAAGTTCCATAAATTATAACAAAAACTCGTCTGCCGTATAGTTTTATAATTTATATTGTGTGACACATAGTCAATTTGTGATGACAAAAATTGCATTGTGAGATTATTTTTGACAATAGGTTTATGAACATACTTAGCATAAGATTGATTTGTGACTGCACATGTGCTGAAACATTTACCACGAAATTATAAGATAAATATGTAATTTTGTTTTGGAACCCGCTGGGAACAGTTTTGTTTTTTTTTTTTAATTAACTAAGAAAATTATGGTTAGTTTTGGAGCGCATGGGAATAAGCCCGGAACGTACTCTTACAGTTACAATATTTTCTAAATTTTTTAAGTAATATAATCTATCACCACAATGACAAAATACGTCCGAAAAAAGAAAAAACCGAAAAAAGAAAAAACCACAACCATACCCCAAACGATTGAGCTGAGATACAGTGTCAGATCACGTCAAAAGCAAAATGTTCACAATAAAATAAAGAACGACGAATAATGTTGACTAGATCAGCTGCTGCTCTTCGTGCACGCCTACCGCATCCGGACTCCTCGCCCCGCTCTTCCTCGCCCCGCTCTGCCTCGCCGCCGCCGTGGTTTGACGCCGGCTGTGGCAGTTGCGTCAAGCGACAGTGACGAGGGTTTCTCTCCGCTCACGAAGCCACCACATGCTCGTCAACGGGGAGGACGCGCCCGCCCGACGACTTAAGTCCTCGAGGTCCACCGGCTTCTGAAAGGGTCCCAGCTCCAGGCGGAAGTGTACAGCGCATTCGATGGACGCCTACCATCAATGAGAACATAATGCGCTCATACTATACTGGGGCTACAGAGAGGGGGAAACAACCTGACCGCGTAGCGCGTTCATATGCCCTCTCTATTTCAGGTGCTTGAGCCAGCTGTCGAAGTATCGGCGCAGCGACTGTCGGATCAGGTGCGAGTCATCCAGCGTAATCGTATTTTGGATACTATATCGCCTGCGAACTGAAATGCAGAGTAGCTATGTCAGTGTTCCGTCAACACAGGCTGTGGTACACCACAGCCTGTGTCCAGAGGAGTCAATGAAAGATTTTAAAAAGAAGGATGCAAAAGCAAAATTATGGATAATATGCGCTATAAGCGAAAAATATATGGTATATGCTATAAACTGTAAGAAAACAAAGGACATATAGGATAAAATTGACACATATTTCTTGGTCATAGATAAACTCAAATTACTTTACAATTAGAAGAATTTTATAAATACAAAGTGGTAAATAAAGATCTGATGACTGAAATCGCAGAAATTGAAAATAAAGCGACAAGAATAAGATAATTAGGCCATATTCTCCACAACTAAATGGTAAAACTGAAAGATTAAACAGATCATTGATGGAAAGAACAAGAGCGTTGCTTTTTGATATGCAGCTACCACATGAATTATGGGGTGAAGCCGTGTTAATATCTACATATTTATTGAACAGGAGTGCAAATACAATAAATGTTAAAACACCAGCAGAAATGTGGTTCAATAGAATACCGAATTTAAAACATTAGAATATTTTTGGATCATTTACATTTTACAAAAAATACTATCAGTTAAATAAACTAGATTAGTGGCAAGAGGATTTCTACAAAAATATAATATTGATTATAAGGAGACATATAGTCCAGTAGTAAACGCAAGTAGTGTAAGATTGTTGTTGGCTATTGCAGCACAAAAAGGGTTTAAAATTAAACAATTTGATGTAAAAACGGCATTTTTATGACAACCTTTAGGATATGATATAAAAGATAAAGAGAATAAAGTTTGTAAATTAAAGAAGAGTTTATATGGATTAAAACAAGCACCACTTATGTGGAACAAGTGATTAGCGGAGTTTTTGAAGAAGTTAGGCTTGTTACAATTAAAATCGGATCCATGTGTGTTCGTTAATAGAGAAAAAGAAATATATTTAGCTATTTTTTTAGATGATGGTATTTTAATTGGTGAAAACGAAACTGATTTAAATAAAATTATTAATAAATTAGAAACAGAATTTGAAATGCGGAAATTTGATAAGACAGAAAGTTTATAGGGTTTGATGTTAAAGTAGAACAAACTTTATTAAGATTTATTAAGAAAGTTATATAAATCAAATTTTGCAAAAGTTTAATTATGAAAACTTAAAATATCCAGATCATCCAGATATTATAGTAGATACACATCAAGAGGGGAAGTGGTAGTTAATGATTTGCATCAATATAGACAATTGATTGGTTCATTGTTGTATTTGGTGAATAAAACAAGATTGGATTTCGTTTTTGTATGTTGGTTTTTGTAGTAGGCATCAAGAACATCCTGGCTTGGATGATTTTGGGAATATTAAGAATTCAGATACATTTAAAATACAGTTAGCAGTGGGATACAGTCGTTACCGACTCGTAGTCACACCAGATTGTAACACCAGTGTGACAAACAGGATTTTTTTTCTCGTGTGTCACACCACAGATTTTTTCACATCATGTATACTATAATTGATAGTGCAGTACCTTTATATTCTAATAAAGTCGATGTGCTGATCGGCGTTAGCCGACTTTCGTTCTTTGCTGACTGGTTACGTTTTCTACTTTTAGTAATATGTATGTAAAAAAACAAAAATGTTACTATCATTATGTCAGAGCAAGGCGACATGCGAAATCAATTGGTTTGAAAAGTAAACTACATAAAAGAATTGTGGGACTATTTACGGCATTGCCGCTTACTCCATTAGAACTAACGGACGGGACGGATGGGAGTAGGTACATAAAAACTGAATCTAATGAATTTAGCGGAGCAAAAATGAAACAGTTCATAGCATGCATGTCCCGACAATGGCTAAATGATGAACAATATATCGCCGACTGGAATATAGTTGGTCAGAGGCACAGAACCAACAACGTTTCTGAAAGTTGGCACTCCTCATTAAATAAAAATATTAATAAAAACTACGTGACTATTCTAAAATTATTAACAGTATTATTCAGTGAAAAAGAAATTAAAATCGAAAAAAAAGAGGGCCAACCAAACTGATAAAGATAATTTTATAATTTTGTGCCAATCAATACTTTTAAATGGTGAAATATCGTTGGGAAATTTCCTTGAAACAATGCGTTAAAAAAGTAATTTAAAAAAAGCTGAAAACCAGCGTTGGGCACTAGCTTTTCTTTCTTCTTTCTTTCTATTTTAAAAGTTTTTAATTTACCAAAAATGCAATTTGAGGGTTATTAATTTAATAAAAAAGTAATTTGGAGGTTTTTAATTGAACGAAGTAGTATAACTAGAACAGCACTAGTTAGGAATAAATGGTGTGGTGTGACAAACGAGAAAAAAAAAACCTGTTTGTCATACTGGTGTGATAACCTGGTGTGACTACGAGTCGGTAATCGATACAGTGTGTTCGTGGTAATGACTTGACTCTAAAAGCATATTGTGAGGGCCAACCAAACTGATAAAGATAATTTTATAATTTTGTGCCAATCAATACTTTTAAATGGTGAAATATCGTTGGGAAATTTCCTTGAAACAATGCGTTAAAAAAGTAATTTAAAAAAAGCTGAAAACCAGCGTCGGGCACTAGCTTTTCTTTCTTCTTTCTTTCTATTTTAAAAGTTTTTAATTTACCAAAAATGCAATTTGAGGGTTATTAATTTAATAAAAAAGTAATTTGGAGGTTTTTAATTGAACGAAGTAGTATAACTAGAACAGCACTAGTTAGGAATAAATGGTGTGGTGTGACAAACGAGAAAAAAAAACCTGTTTGTCATACTGGTGTGATAACCTGGTGTGACTACGAGTCGGTAATCGATACAGTGTGTTCGTGGTAATGACTTGACTCTAAAAGCATATTGTGATGCAGAGTTTGCAGGTGATCCTGATATTAAGAAAAGTACGACTGGGTTTGTAATATTTTATGGTGGTGGTCCAATTCATTGGTGCTCACGTAAACAGTCAGTCACTGCTCTTTCCAGTTACTGAGGCTGAATATATTTCTGCAGCCGAATGTATAAAAGATCTATTATACATTCAGAGTCGGATTTTTGAGTTGACGGATAAACTACCTAAAACAGAATTGTTTGTTGATAATCAATCTGCTATAGTTTTGATTAAAAATGGAATTTTAAATAGAAGGAGCAAAACATATTGATGTTAAATATCATTTAATTAAGGAGAAAATAAAGTAAATATATTAGAAATTCACTATTGTCCAACTAAGAATAATTTGGCAGATATACTAACTAAACCACTGGACAGAACAAAGTTTTTGTGAGATTGTGTGGTGAGATTGAGACAATGTACAGTGAGTGATACGTAAAGGACATTCTGTAATGTGATGAGTTATGTAGGCTTATTAGAATATAATTGTTTGAGAATTAATTTGAAATTGTAATGTTTAAGTTAGTTATGTAAAGTGATTAGATTAATTAATTCAAAAATTTGTTTGTAACAATTAGTTAAGTTGGGTGGGTTAATTAAGCTGGGTTATAAATGAGTTAATTGAAGTTTTTTAAGAGCTGTTATTCAAACTGTAATAAACATAAAATTCAAAGTATAATATAAGATTAGCTTTGTAGAATTTTAATGTGTAAGAATGACTGGCAGGTATTGTGGTCTATGGGTATTATGAAGATATATTTAAAAAACGAATTGTTTGTATTTCAAGGAAAGGAAGTCTAGAAGAAAGTAAAAAGCAAGTGTCATGTTCAGTTTTAAAAGAGTAGATACATATAAGCGGCGGGTAGAACGATACACTGAGAATCGCACATTCCAAAGCGATGAAAGGTGGGTTTATAGAGCATGTGTCAAGCTGTGTGAGCAAGGTGTCTGCCACGCGTCTGCCGGATTATGACACCATGTCTTCGTTCTGGCGCAGCATCTTGTCGGTGCCTGTCAGTCATACCGAGGGTGAATGGACTCGGGAGGTCGAGCGAACGTGCCATCCAATTCCAGAAATGGGGGTAATTACAATCAGCCCCCAAGATGTAGCTCGTGCAGTCCGTCCGATGCCTACTTGGAAATCTCCAGGGCCAGACGGGCTGCAGAACTTCCGAACTATTAACACTCATGCCCACGTTAACGAAGTTCCGTTAGTCACTCCATTACAGAGCATTTTGCGTGACACTTTGATGCTTTTGAAGAAAGGCTCTACTTGCTTGACTACCAAGGACGAATATTTAGTAAGGATAATAAGGTTTGGTCAGGTTCGGCCGAGTCCTTGTGAAGTATCGGCATTGACCTCCTGTATTACAAATAAATGACCGTTGGTGAGGTAGCACGTCTTCTTTGTTTTATACCCAAGGGCCATCGGCTTAGTGCTTTATACCCAAGGGTCATCGGCTTAGTCTATTACGAATATTTCATGTTGAGAATGAGCATATTCTGTATTTCTAAAAAGCGAGTGCCCCGAGCCCTGCTACAGGATATTTCATCTTGGCCAAAACCTAACACGCTTTTTGATACTGTTCAGTTTTCACGTTGATGCTCTGGGACCATTACCATTGAGCCAAAGGGTCACAAATTTGTTCTAGTACTGGTTGGCGCTTTTGCAAAATGTTGTCTTCTGTACTCTATCTACCGTCAGGAAACTAGTGAGTTAAAACGAGTAATGTCTCAGGCCGTTTCTCTTTTTGCTTCGCCAAATTACTAGTTATTGACAGTGGCCGAATGTTTGAGTCGACGGATTTTGTTCAGTGGATACCTGAACTTGGCTCCGACCTGCACTGCATCACCCCTGAAATGCACAGCTGGAATGGTCAAGTGTTATTGTATCGTTTGAGGTTTGTACAATGTCTTCTAACAAAACCTCATGAAACTAGATAGCGACTTTATTGCTGTAACAGAATAAGTTCTGTTCTTAAATCGGAAGTCACAGATGGAGTGTGCTACGTTAAGATCGCAGCTGCTGTGTAGGCGTCGGTATCACGATGAATAGAATAGAATAGAATAGAATAGAATAGAATAGAATAGAATAGAATAGAATAGAATAGAATAGAATAGAATAGAATAGAATAGAATAGAATAGAATAGAATAGAATAGAATAGAATAGAATAGAATAGAATAGAATAGAATAGAATAGAATAGAATAGAATAGAATAGAATAGAATAGAATAGAATAGAATAGAATAGAATAGAATAGAATAGAATAGAATAGAATAGAATAGAATAGAATAGAATAGAATAGAATAGAATAGAATAGAATAGAATAGAATAGAATAGAATAGAATAGAATAGAATAGAATAGAATAGAATAGAATAGAATAGAATAGAATAGAATAGAATAGAATAGAATAGAATAGAATAGAATAGAATAGATCATCATTTCAGCCCGAAAGACGTCCACTGCTGGACATAGGCCTCCCCCAAGAAGGGGGGGTTTTGCCATAATTGCCACGCTTGGCAGGCGGGTTGGCGATCGCAGTACAGTTGTTACAAAAGCACAGAGAACGCTGCTGCCCATTCTCTGGTAACACGGTACGACACCCACGGGAAGAGATGGGATGGTGCTATTTTTTACGTTTCCGGTAAAAAAGTAAAATGGCAAGCTAAAATTCGAGCTCCCAGAAAAATACAAATTCACTTATAAATCCTCGCGCAGGCACCAGATACAAATATATTGAAAATAAGTAATGCAGGATCTTGTACGGATGTGAAGATAATAACAACAATGAATAAAAATGCACAGTGTACGAGTATGTGTGTATGTAAAGTAAGATTTTTGGACTTTTCAAAGAACTTCTAACATAGCTTTGACAGGATATTTTCCTACAACTTTGCCTATTAAAATTCTCGTTACGATAAACAGTTTAATTGGTAATTTCGCGAACTTGACATGGGTTTAGCAAATTGGTTGTTAAAACTTCGCTAAGAGCCGCAATGGATATTGGGCCTCCGTCATTCCCTTGGCTTGGTTAATGTGATTAACATAACGTTGTTTTGAAATTCGTTTAGTTGTACTTTACTGTACTGAAGAGAAATATAGGTAAGGTAGTTTCTGTTGTCTTGGTTGTTCTTTTGGTGAAGGGAACATTATGCAACTTTTTCCCACGGGTTCGCCCATATTCGTTTCTTATGCTTTGTACCTATGTTTACTGTTTTCATTTTGTATGCACGTCATGTCCCTGCGACAAATAAATATTTTTTCTTTCTTTCTTTCTTTCTTTCATATGAGGTCGGAAATTATCCCATGCAATGATCCGCACTTCATCATCATAGGCTAGCATTTTCAGAACTATGTTGTTTTTCCCAGTCGTTGATCAGTTTCCCATTGATTTTTATCTCAGAAATCGTCTTAGAAATCGAATATCAGAAACTGTCTTTGTTTTATGAAAAGGTAATAATTTGTTAAGAATATCTATTTGAACTTTAGGAAGCTTTTGTTGAGGATCTTAATATACAATGTCAGAGAGAAATTACTTAAGTAGGTACTTGTTAATTTAATTTCTTACAATATTCGTTTACACGTGGATTGGATATCATAGGGAGTTTTATGGATATCAAAGGGAGTTTTAAAGGTGAATGAACATCAAGTAATTTGAAACTTTTCTTTGACTTAATTTATTATGGCCCCATTCTACGGAAAACGATAGCATAATATAAATATACAAACATTGCTGAAATAGAACTGTTGTGAACTTCTTCCAGGTTCGTGTTTAGGGATCCATTGACCAATTGCAACAACGAAACCCTTTCATTCGTCCTAAAGGCTTCCTGTCTGTCAGCACACATAAAACTGTTTTGTTTTAATGCTTTTTTTAAAAATGCATTCCAGTCTTATTTTATTTGTTTTCAAACACATAGCATCGATTTGAAGACCTTTTTGATATGTGCTGGTGAAAGAATATTAGAAGGATTTAGATGCTATATGAACGATAAACGATGCCTATTCGTTAAATGTTGATATCCTAGAAAATGCTAAAAGGAAGACATGTCTTCCATACAAAGTTATCTAAACTAATATTATAAAGTGGAAAAATGTAATTGTTTGTATGTTACGATTTAACTCAAACACTACTCGATCGATTTTTTTAATTCTTTCACCATTAGAAAGCTACACCTTTACCGAGTAACATAGGCTATATTATACAATGATATATAAACTATAGATACGTTGCCCGCGCTCTGTAGTGGCAAGATGAACTTATGGTACTTTTGCCGGAAAGTCATTTAGTCACGTACGAACCAGTGCCGCGGCTGTACGTGATATTAAAATAACTTACTTGAAAAAGTTCCTATAATAACAAAAAATAATGTCGTTCTGTATTTTATGAAAATGTCGTAATTATACTGCAACAAAAACATTTTAAAAAAAAGATCATTTCATACGTAACTATAATTTAAAAAATATATTTTATTTTTTTCGATGCCTATGGCGGCTGACGGCTGAGGTAAGTCACGTGCCGAGCATGGAGCACAGAATGACAACGCAATTAAAGAAATATATTTATATCTCTTTAACAACAGCAAAAAGGAAAATTAAATGTCATCCACGGATGACATTTAATTTTCCTTCCCTCTCTTCGTGCGTCTATGTAGCTGTCTAGCTACCGACAGATATTTACGCTGTTTTCAAGTGCCGTGATGTTCATGCATGACGCGTCTATTAATAATACGTCATTGATATTATATCACAATTTTCGCGGACGAAGTCGCGGACGAAGTCGCGGACGAAGTGCTAGTAAATTATGTAATGGAAAATGCATAAGCTTTATTAATAGAATAATAAGGTGCTCATGAAATATAAACACTATTACCACTGATAATTAGAATTCAGTGTGACAAAAGCTGAAATAAAATATGAAACCCATTATTAATTTAAGGAATCATTAGATCACTCATTACCTTTGTAATAACTGACTACCAGTTAATTACATGAATGGTTAAATACTTTGAATCTCTTACATAAATATCAACATATGGGAATCATCAATCAATCAATCAATCATCATCAGCCTATAATGTTCCCACTGCTGGGACACAGGCCTCTTCTCTATAAGAAGGAGCGGGCTGTAATCCACCACGCGGGCCCAGTGCGGGTTGGTAGATGTCACATGTCTTAAAATAATTTTTAGTTCTAGGACATGCCGGTTTCCTCACGATGTTTTTCTTCACCGCTTTTGAGGGCAGAGGTGATGAAATAAATTACACAAAATACTGCGCCTGCCTGAGTTCACCACGGCTTACTGGTCGTAAGTCGGGGCTACCACCAATAGGCCACTCGCTGCTCTCATATGGGAAAACAAAAACTTTTTGCAAAAGAAAGAAACCGTCTTCGGAAGTCGGTGACTTTGTTTGTTTCATTGACTGTAATGCTTTTTTTTACCGGAAAGCACGAGCCCGCAATTCATTATTACAGACTTTGAATGAGCAACAATACAAGCTTCTGCAAGTGTGCTTGTATGTACAAGCTTGCAATTGGGGACGTGGTCTTTCCAGATGCACAACACAAATATTGCGTTTTCCATTTGTCACAGAACATTTTCAAGCGCATTCAAAACAAAGGATTAGCAAAATAATATAGTAGCGACAGTGAATATGCGCAAAAAATGCGACACATAGCAATGATCCGCGTGAAATTCCCGAAGCTTTTGAAATGATTCGCGATAAAATGATTCCCTATAATGCCAGGAAAGTGATAGGTACACCCTAGCGTGTATATCCTCTACTACGTAGCTCGGGTTTAGCTGACAGGTATACCTGCGCAGGTAAACCCTAGCGTGTATGGCTCGCTTTAAGGACGAGCCATAAATGTAAAGAATATTTGGTTATGGTAAATCTCTGCCAATCAAGAGGTAATTTCGTATACAGGTGGTTTTCCAGTACAATAATCTGAAAGCAGGAAGCCTATCTATCACTGATTTGACGCTACCAACTACAGCTGTCCTTTAAAAACTTTAGAGTTATTGTTTACATCTGCTTCAAAGTATCAAGAATTGGAAATTTTCATTGGTTGGTTGGGACAGTATCTTCGTGTCACAAGCTTATAAAAAACTACCAAATTGTCTTGAACCCATCCAAATATGGAGGACTATAGAATAACTTCAATCCAATAATTTCACAGTAACTGCCTTGAGTCTACATGTGTGCCCGGTTGATGGCAATAGGCTCGTACTTTGGTACACGGGACTAAAACCTAATTGGTGTTCAACTCAACATTTCGACCCCAATCTATCGGGGATTACATTCACGTGATGTTTTGTGATGTTAGGTTTTAATAGGGGTTATAGTATGAAACTGCCGTTATTGTATTAGGTACTTCGAATTGACATAGAACCTTCATGGTTTGAGATTTTTGAGTGAAACTTTTTCCCATGGTACCTATGAAGTTCTTCTTTTAAAAATGTGCATTTGATTATCGACTTTCAATTTTTTTTTTTATTCAGCTTAGACAAGAAAGATGGATACTTCGAAAATTCGATTGATTTTTGAATAAGATTTCCGACGCGGAACTAACGCGGCAAAAGTAGCTCGCAATATCAATGTTGCGTTTGGAGAGGGGACTGCTAATGAACGCACCGTGCAATTTTGGTTTTAAACGCTTTCGTGATGGAAACTTTGATTTGAAGAACGAACCACGTGGAAGACTGCCCACACAGGTGAATAACAATGAATTGGAAGTGATGGTGGAAGCCGATCCGAGCCAAACTACCCAGGAATTAGCGGCATGGTTTAACGTTACCTTACCAACAATCTTGACTCATTTGCGTCAAATCAATAAAATAAAAAAATATGAAAAATGGATGCCTCATGATTTGACCGATTTACAGAAAGAAACGCGTATAGAAACTTGTCTTGCCTTGTGGAATCGATACAGAAATGAAGGAATATTGGATCGAATTGTGACTTGTGATGAAAAGTGGATTCTTTACGATAACCGTAAGCAACGCAAGAAAAATGCAATGGCTGACCCCAGGTCAAATGCGCCAACAGTGTCCTAAAGCAAAGCTTACCAATAAAAAGGTAATGGTAACTGTTTGGTTTTCCCATATCTTCCCGTGGGTGTCGTAAGAGGCGACTAAGGGACTTGCCAGATAATGGGCAGCAGCTTTCTCTGTGCTTTTGTAACGACCGTACTGCGATCGCCAACCCGCCTGCCAAGCGTGGCGATTATGGCAAAACCCCCCAAAATGTCAATGTGACACTTGGGGGAGGCCTATGTCCAGCAGTGGACGTCTTTTGGGCTGAAATTATGAACTGTTTGGTGGTTTCAGCATGGTGTTATTCACTTTAGTTTTCTCCGATCTGGCCAAGCTATAATGGCAGATGTCTACTGTGTCGAACTCCGAACAATGATAGCAAAACTAGCAGTGAAACAGCCCCGACTTATGAATCGATCTTTACCATTATTGCTCCATGATAACAAAAAACCTCATACAGCACGAGAAACCGTTTTAACTCTACAGGAACTGCAATTAGAAACCATTCGTCACCCTCCGTATTCGCCAGACCTTCTTGCTCCAACGGACTACCATTTTTTTCCTGATTTGGACAATTTTCTACGTGATAATAAGTTTTCTTCTCAGGAGGCAGTACAAAATGCTTTCACACAGTTTGCGATAGTTCTATCGCAAAGGCATAAATGACCTTCCTTTTAGACAATGTATAGATAATATAATGGATTTTTTTTGAAAATTAAATAAATTAAATACGTTAAATTAAAAAAAAAGTAATTTCATTTTTTCAGCACAAATCGGAAATTTCATACTTTAATCCCTAATAATTATATTACTTATGCCGGGGACTCTACGCGGGGTGGTGCAGTCTATAGCCCTTCACGGGGCCCAGATGTGGGCGCGGATCCGCCCACTACCTAAACACGCCCTAAAAGGTGGTAGCCGTAAGACTAGTCCGGGGGTACCGTACCGCACGATCAACGATCTCACCTCCCGTAGGTACTCACCGGACACGGTTGTTTCGGACGCTCGCCTCAAGGAGATGTCAGTAAATCGGAAGGGGTCCGAGAGGGCCGATGCCTGCCAGGGCTGCGGGACTGTTCGAAAGAGATACCGTGGCCCTGGAACACAAAGGACTAAGAAGGAACATGGATGGGTTTTAGTCAGTACAAGTAAGACACTCTCTTCCGCTCCGCCAAGAGCGTCATGATTATCCATCCGTCAAAAAAAAAAAGGTTTTATATTACCATACTATTTTATTTAAACAGACGCATTGCATTATTTTCCGATAAATTGTGAAAGCGAAGCTCATGTTTCGGGAAAATACTTTTCCAATAACACTAACCTAACGTAAAGTTGAATTTTATTCGAGTTTGATCTGACAAAGAATTTAATCTGATAGATTCCAACTCTTATTGTATGCCTAAAAGAATATTCGTTTGTGTACTACCTACTCATATTTCTAAATTTTTAGTTGATATAAGGCTATTCGTACAGACAAGGTTTAGTATTAACTACTTTTTTAACACAGCTAAATACCTACAATTAGAATTAATGTCGAATGTCTTAACATAATAGGCTCCCAGACATTTTAACACATGATCAAACGAAACGAAAATACCACCAAAATTGATATGACCCCATTACGATGGCTATAATTCCATATTACAAGTTTTATTGGACGCGTTCAACCGATTACCAGCTGCGCTAAGGTAAATGAAAAAGTTTCATGAGGTAAGAACCTTTCGTAAGGCCGCTTGTACACACACGCTTTTTTCAGGTGGATTCCCAGTGCGTAAAAGCACGATCATCAGTGCAGCAACCTCCAACCACTTTATTTACGGTAAAACATTAGATTTGCCAAGGTTACAGCAATAATGCTGGCCTGTATTCATAAAGCAGAGCGGCGCAGAGGCGATTTCAGTAGACATCTAGCTCCTAATCGAATATGATATAATAGAAGATTCGAATTTCCTTTACCCCTCCTCTACCGGTCCAGCTCCGGGACCTAAACATCTGTCAAAGAATGCTTTGCCAATAACGATTGATTCTCTCTATTTAAGAGTTTCTTGGAGTCACCGGAGATGATGAGACAGCAACCCGAGCCTAACGAACGTACCTATCACCCCTCAACAGCAACGAGATTCGCATTAGGCGTCGTAATCATTTAATTTAGATTAGAGCACACACGCAAAACTATTACGCCTAATAACAAGACAGCAGGTTAACCACATTAAAATGCGGACCATCCACTATTAAATTCATTTAGTTTTTCTACATTAGGTAGAACCGATGCGTGACATGGTTCTTTTTTTGTTAAAGATGAATTTTAAGGGTTAGTGACGGCTATGTATGAGTATTGACGAGTATGGAAAGACCTTCATTTTGTTGTTTATCAACCCTGTCTCGTAATTATGGTTATAAACATTTTTTAAGATATTTTTAATCATTATTAAACACAAATAAATGTATGAGTACCTAAAAACTTATGCTAAATGAGAAGGAGAAACTAAGCCTAAGTATTATCACCATAACCGCATATTTTCAGAGCAGCTTTAGAATGAAATCGAGTTATTCTGAATTATGTCATTTCCATTGTAAAAAATTAAGCCACTACGCCCATCTAATAAGAGAAGATTGCGATTCGTTGAGACTAGTCGTAAGAGCATATCCGTGTTGCTCTCAGCTCGTAATATACGATAGGCTCAGAAAATCAATAACAAGATGGCTGCGATACGATGAAAAGTATACATATAAAAGTCTTCGTTGTTTGTGTGCTTTTCACAGTAGTACAAGAACAAAAATAGACTCTGTCCCAAACTTAAAAGTTTGGGACAGAGTCTATTCGCTTCGGTTTTTGTTTAAGTTTTTTGTGAAAAAATTACCTGACATAAATTTATTTATTTATTTAATATTTGTCCGTTAAGTAACGATTCAAATAACAAAATGATAATAAAAATAGTGCAGAAATGAATCCGTACAGAATACTCATTTAGAACACAAACATCAAATAAACTTATACGTGTATTATATGCCAATCTTTTTTTTATTTCTACCTGCCACGCAATAGTAACGAATTTATAGCTATTATGAATTTTTGGTCACTTTTGAAGAATGTGCCAAGAAATGAATTCACACGTTTCATTGGGACAGTTCATAATGTCTTCATCTTTGTATTTTTCCTTTTAGTAAAGCCGTAATGCCTGTTTTCATCAACCTTCAAACCAAGGGGCTACAGTTCATAATGTCTTATCTTTGTATTTTTCTTGTAAGTAAAGCTGTAATGCCTGTTTTCACCAACCTCCAAACCAAGGGGACACCTCAATAAATATTTGTATACCTAAACGGATTCATTTAACAATGTGATAACTGCTTCATTGTTTTCCAAACCAAAAATAATCAAACGACAGAGCGAAAAAGTGTAACGAGAAAATAAAGCAGGAAACAAAGATTTGAGAGGACGGAGGCATCGACAGTGGAGGTACTCTATGCAGTGTACCCTTTACTATTTGATTTACATGGGTGCGTACCTTTTGATATAATAACAAAAGCTCTAATGATCATTTGACCTATTTTCATTTGATATAATTTTTGATTAGTATAACGATGAAATGATATAATGAATTACTGATATAATTTCAGTTTACCTAATTTTATATGGTCTAATAAACAATTTCCATAATGCACTTTTGAACTAATATTCAGTTAGTATAGTATCTAGTTCGTATATTATTCCGCATACATTCCTGAACCATCTGGGTTAGGTTAGGTTAGAACCATGACCATTAGCACGCCAGATGGTTCACCCACAATAGGGTGGCCTATTGTGGGTGAACCATCTGGGTTAGGTTAGGTTAGAACCATGACAAATAGCGCGCGAAGGCGAGCGAGCAAAGCGAGCGTGCCGCGGCAGCGGCTGCCGAGTACCAGATCCCCCCTATTGTGGGTGAACCATCTAGGTTAGGTTAGAACCATGACTATTAGCACGCCAGATCCCCCCTATTGTGAGTGAATCATTTGGGTTAGATGAGGTTATAACAGTATGATGTTTTCTGATATTTACTTATTCACTACAGAATTTGGGCAGAAAATGAGTAAATATGAAAATTTGGTCAAATGAAAATTAGATCAAATGAAAATTAGATCAAATGAAAATGATGTCAACTGAACGTTATACTAAATGTTATTAGACCAAAGAAGTTAATATGAAATGTAATATTAGATCACATGAAATTTGGTTATTTGTTTTATAGCATATGAAAATTATATCATGTGAACGTTATTTCAAGTGATAATATATTATCTGTTATTATGGCATATATTAAACACCCGATTTACATATACCTAGTAGATTGCTTCCTGCACCGTCAAAATGTAATATAAAACACAGGCCTATGCCATGTAAGTGGGACAAATCGCATTAAAAAAAATACATATTCACTAGATGAGTATTTATCCAATGAACTTGCTTGAGATAAAGTGTGTGAATGAAATGCCTCTTTGGAATAGTTGTTGCAACCGTGGCTGTTGAACATTAGGGCCTGGGTTTGATACCCAGGTCGGTCAGAGTGTTATTGTGGTTTTCCATCAGGAATGTCTCAGTAGCAGCCACGGGGTTTGGATTTGTGTCGGGTTGGTGGCAATAGGCTCGTCCCTATTACATGGGATTTAAACATAATTGGCGAATATGGGTGTACTTTTAGGTACACCTCTCCCATATCCTTCGGGAATTACAGATATGATCTTTTTTATTAGCCCGTATTGTCCCACACGCAAAGGCGATGTTACTTAATTTAAAAACGCTGAAGAGTTTAACATTTGTTAAAACGCACTCATTTCTGGAACTACCAGTCAAATTTGAAAAATTGTATCTCACTAAGATCCTTAGGAGCCGATCAAAAAGAGAAACGGCGGGAGAAACCGCGGGGCTCAGTAGATTAGAAGTTGATGTCAGCAGTTACCAACGAGCATAATTATATTATTTATGAACCTAGTCATTTTTCAAATGCGCATCGCCCGTTCACCACCCGCCGCACAATAGATCACCCGTGAAAACAGCGATTTTTATACGAATACATAATATCTATACCTCAAAAACAGTAAAAAGTCTAGGCAGATGATGATGATGACCTTAAAACAGTGCAAACGTGAAGTTAGAAAGCAAGTCGGCCCAGTTAATTTCAGTCATTAGCATTATGAAGGGGAACACAGCTCCAGATTTGCTAGCCTTGTTTCCAGCGCAATTTCTTGACTAGGCTTTGTGACTGAAATACGTAGTAAGGTTATTTACAGAGAGTCAATTTGGTGTTACTCTGTAGTCTTTTTGACGCTTACATCAACAAATATAGTCAGTATATACCTGGTTACTTGGCTAAATCGACCTATTTCTTAAAAGGGAATCATTAAGGAAATACTAGAGATCATTAGTAACAAATTCTAGTTAACTAGGAGTCAAAAGTGGATGGTTACCTAGCTGTGTCAGAGTTCTGACACAGCTAGGTAACCATCCAGACTGAGTGAAATTTTCTGACTTGTTACCAAAACCAGTTAATTATGAAAAATCTACTCCACTATAATCATTGAATTAATACTATTCTTATAGCTCGTCAACGAACGAATCGTTCGAAAACCATTTTATCAAACAAGTAAGCCTTGGGAAATTAGGCGCCGTAAAGGTGATATCTAAACTAATATAATAAAGAGGAATGATTTGATTGTTTGTTTGTTTGTTTGCATTGAATAGGCTCCGAAACTACTGGTCTGATTTGAAAAAATATTTCAGTGGTAATAGCCCATTTATCGAGAAAGGCTAAAGGCTATAGGTATATTTCATCACGCTACGACCAATAGGAGTGGAGCAGCAATGAAAAATATTGCGAAACCGGGGAAAATGTGACGCAAACGAAGTTGCGACGGACAGCTAGTTCTGAATATACTTCCCATGTCTTTCGAGATAGTACCTTCAAATAAAATGTATGACACTTCTTGTCTTGAAGATTACATTAAACGACTTCCTTGTCTCATTAGCTTTCTAAAATTGTGCTATAATTCTTTTAGTAAGTAAATGACCACAAAATTGCTGTTGTTCCTGACAAGGTAGTTTTTTAATGAAACGGGGTAGTACAGTTTTTTCGACGCACGTCTTCCTTGTTGGAAATGTTCTTTTTACCACTATGTGATGTTAGCTGTTTGACTTAATACGATGAATTCTGGTCGATCAGATCAGGTTATATCTGCCTCTATTTGGCGTTTTTTAACCTAGCCTATCAGACAGACAAAACATCAATTTTCTTCTGTTTGAATCAGAATGTTGTGTTGTTTGTTTGTGTTTGTGTTCAGTTGAAGCAGAATTAGGACCTGTAGGTTGACCAAGAAGTTTTGAGCTATGGTTGCAACCGGAATTTATAAAATTAAATTAAAAATTTAAAAAACCCCCGACACAAAAAACCTCTAAAAAGCCAAAAATAAATTAATCCAAGCGTCGTAGCGTCGGGGGTCCGCTTTGTTCTGTGCTCGTACTAAGCGGTCTTCTTAGCGGTCCTCCGACGCTACGACGCTTGGATTAATTTATTTTTGGCTTTTTAGAGGTGTTTTGTGTCGGGGGTTTTTTTGAATTTTTAATTTAATTTTTTTTCATTCTTTTTAAACTTATTTTATTTTTTCTTAACCTTGACTGTCCTACTTCTGGTTAACGAAACCAAGGAAAGATACAAAATAATAAAAAAAAATGAAAATTTGGGGGGTTGCAACCCCCCCCCCCCCCCCTCAGCAATGCCCACCCATGGTGACAAGCGACAACATTTCAGATTTCAAATAGACTACCTGTGAAAGTTGTTTACATCAACTAGATCTTCAAACGGCTGAGCAGATTTTCTCGAAACATAGCTAAGAACACTCTCGATTAAAATACCTTTCAAACGACACCACTTTTATCAAAATCAGTTGATCCGTTTAGGAGCTAGGATGCCACAGACAGACACACAGATACACAAATACACAGATACACAGATACATAGATACACAGATACACAGATACACAGATACACATATACAGGGGGGGTATAACCCCCCTCCCCCCAATTTTTTTTTTATTTTTTTAACTTATATCTTTCCTTGGTTACGTTAATTAGCGAGTAAAGACGCAACACCGAGAAAATTGGAAGGAAAGGGGGAAGCCTATACCCAGGAGTAGGACATTAAAGGCTAAGAAAAAATAATATAAGTTTAAAAAGTACGAAAAAACATTAAATTAAAAATTTAAAAACCCCCGACACAAAAAACCTCTAAAAAGCCAAAAATAAATTAATCCAAGCGTCGTAGCGTCGGGGGACCGCTAAGAAGACCGCTTAGTACAAGCACAGAATAAAGCGGTCCCCCGACGCTACGACGCTTGGATTAATTTATTTTTGGCTTTTTAGAGGTTTTTTGGGTCGGGGGTTTTTTAAATTTTTAATTTAATTTTTTAATTTATGAAAACGAATATTTATGTAGGTTGGATTTTACCTTAAAAGATGACTTGAAAGTGGCCAACCAACACAAGAAACAATTCACATCGGTTCAAGCAAGTTTCTTATTTCAGGACCATCACAAACACACATTTATGAAGAATGTAGTTAATATACCAGGCCCCTCAGAAAGTATTGCGAAAAAAAGTTTTTATATATGGGAGACTGGCCAGTTATTATGTTTTTCGAAAATATGATTATTTATAAGTAAAAATAAGTAAGTTCCAATTTAAAAATTTCCCTCCACATTTTTTGCGAGTTAATTCAAAGTATTGTGTCTCACTGAAATATGGATCTGCGCCGGGAACATTTTAGAGCTATGATTTTATACGATTTCAAGTGTCGCCTGAAACCGGATGAATCGTACGATAGACTTCAAATGGCATTCATGGATGAAGGCCCTTCCAAGGCAACCGTGTATCGTTGGTATAACGAATTCAAGCGCGGTCGACCAACTTTGGGGGATGACGAAAGAAGCGGTCGCCCTTTGACGGCTGTTACCGAAGAAAACGTGCTAGCAGTGAAAAATTTAATCCAAGACAATAGGCGAATTACATATCAGGAGATTCAACACATATTGAAGATTGGATCGGGAAGCGTTCACGAGATTCTACACAGCCATCTTCGCGTGAGGAGGATAGTATCACGCTGGGTGCCGCACAACCTCACCGATGCTCAGAAGCAGGCCCGGGTGGAATGGTGCCGTGATATGCTTAACAAATTTGAAGCAGGCTCGTCTCGGCGTGTTTACGACATCGTTACAGGTGATGAGTCCTGGATTTATCAATACGACCCAGAAACCAAGCGCCAGTCGACTGTTTGGGTGTTTCAAAATGAGCCAACGCCTACCAAAGTGAAGCGATCTAGAAGCGGGGGTAAGATTTTGATCGCTAGCTTTTTTAATTTGACTGGCCACTTGGTATCAATTCCCTTACGGGATCAAAGAAGCATTAATGCCGAATGGTATACTTCCAAATGTTTGCCAGAAGTTTTCTCTGTTATAAGCAACAAGCGACCAAACACAGGGCTCCGCGGGCTACTGCTCCACCACGACAATGCACCTGCGCACACCGCACTCAAAACGAGGGACTTCCTGGACAGCACGCCAGTCAAACTCCTGGGTCACCCTCCTTACAGCCCTGATCTAGCACCGTGTGACTTCTTTTTATTCCCAAAAATAAAAAATCAGCTCAAAGGGATACAATTTTCGTCGCCGGAAGATGCGCTGGCTGGGTTCGAGCAGGCTGTAAACGAGGTGTCTGCGGCGGACTGGAAAAAGTGTTTTGAAAACTGGTTTAGGCGCATGAATCTTTGTATAGAGGCTGGTGGAAAGTACTTTGAAAAGATTTAATAAAAATATATGTACGTATAGAACAATTTTTTTTAGTTTCGCAAAACTTTCTGAGTGTCCCACGTACTGACAACATGATTCTCAGTGGCGCTGACTTCGCACTCAAAAGCACCCCTCGTTCGAAGGCCGCGCTTCTAACAGTCGCGTTAAACCCTTGTGCTTTAACCCGAAGAATTTCATACCTTATTTCACAAACTTAGGGTTCAAGTTGCTAAGAGAATTAGTCAAATCAGAAGAATATTAAGACTCATAGGATAGAAGTGGCGTTTTCGAATGACACTTTACTTACGTTTAAGTTTTCTTTCCTAAATCCTATTTCTTACATTTTTCATTATTCCCTGCATTAAATAAGTGCATGTCGCTGAGACATACGTAAGGTTATTTACTTTAGGTTATAGACTTAGTTTTAAAACATCTTTACTAATATTATAAAGCTGAAGAGTTCGTTTGTTTGTTTGTTTGCTTGAACGCGCTAATCTCAGGAACTACTGAACCGATTTGAAAAATTCTTTCAGTGTTAAATAATCCATTTATCGAGGAAGGCTATAGGCTACATATCATTACGCTACAACAAATAGGAGCGGAGCAGCAATGAAAACGGGGATAATGTGACGCGGACGAAGTTGCGCGGGACAGCTAGTATCTAGATAAAATTAAAATACCACATATACGACTTGTAAAAATGATAGTCAGCAAAAAAACTAAACAAACCTTGAACAAGATGTTATTTAAATCGTGAAATATATTACCAGTTAACATGAAAGTAAAAATGACAAAGATTATTGAAAAGAAAAATATAATATTACGAGTAACAAACACAAAAAAATAAAAAGTACATAACTATCCAACCCGACTTGCAAATAAAAAGTAACTATACGTGTGCCAAATGTAAATAACTATTATGGTAAGCGTACGTACGATGGATTACACCTACATTAATTAATGAATTACCCAAAGGAATAATCGATCGTGTCAAAAGTAAAAATCACCTGAAAAGTGTCTTATAGTAGCATTACTTGTCGATTTGTGCCTAGTTACTGTGTTCGATCGGCAGCCGAGGTAGACTAATGTTGTGTGTCCTATGTCTGCTTACCCTATACCGATAGGTACGATGGGATGGTCTCATGACATTTAGGCTGATGCCACTGAGTATATTAGCTAAGGTTGTGGAATCTGTGGATGTGTGGGTAACTACTTCGTATTCACATACGGAGTCTTCGCCCGTAGAACCAAGATCTTAGTCCTAACTGAGAGTTAATTTTAATGTTTATTTTTAGCAAAGATCGTGTAAAATCCAAGAGAATCCAACAAATTGCTTTGCAGTTTGGCAGGTGCTATGTAAGAATAAAACTCTGTATCATTATCGATTCAATAAATAAAATAAGTAATTTTTACCTTACTACGGCTTGAAATCAAAATAATGGGTTATGATTTTAGCAGTCTATTCCACCATAGCACCTTTACTGCAGAGCCGATTTTGATGAATGAGCTATCAATCGATTCTTTATGTCTGGTGACACTTATGCAACCAAAATCAATGTGACCGTTGTTCAGCCAAAAAAAGGGGGATTCTGATACTTTTCGGTCCTATCGAGTGGGATACCAAATGAAAGAAGTGTGAACATTCTGAGCTTAGAAATGTAATTGAAAGTATGAAAAGTACATAATTCGAATATTATGTTAGTGACAAGTTCTGCATGTGACAAAACTGTAGGGACAACGTTTTACAATTTACCCCTTACATGCCCTTAACAGTGGATTCATCTATTTTACTGATCTCGTTTCTCACACACGAAAAAGCCAATAAACCCAAGTGTGTGCTACTTACTGATATAGTCTGCCATTTTCTTTCACACTATAAGCCAGCCTTGATGCTTGCCTTTCCAAAAAATTGAGAATATGTTTAAACATAAAACAGTTGTTCTTTTTACTTTTTTTAGGATGGTATTTAAAAGTACTTCAATTTATTCCCATTTTATTAACCTAATTTTGCCTGTGTTCCACCAAATATACTGAATGTGCACCAAAATATGTTCATTAAAATATGTCATAACGAGCATCTATTTAACAACTGTTGCAAATTTGTAAAAATAGTAATAATACACCTAATTTTAAAAACAAGCATTTATTTTTTTAGTTTTACTTCAGATAATGCACTGCAAAATGTATTTGAATCAAACACCAATTAATGTCCAATGTAGCTTTATTAATAAAAAAACCTAACCTAACCTAACCTTTTTTTTTTTTGTGGGGTGGAAAATCCGCTCGGATGTCCTCCGCCTGGGGAGGGCGGAGGGGTCTGTCAGACTCCAACTGACTAAAAACCACTCCGGTGTTCCATCTCTCACCTACACCAAGGGTCGCAGGAACGTACGACTCTTCCGCAACCCCCGGCTGGTGCCGGCCCGCTATGGCGGGCCTCATCTCGGGTTGAGGGGGGAGTGAGGTGTTTAACTCCCCCCGCGACGTCTCAGAGGGGCGCGCGTGGAACACTACGCGCCGCCACCTCGGGTCCGATGTATAGGGGGCGACGGACGTCCCCACGTCCGTTGCCCCTGGACCCATTTAGGGGGGCTGGAAGAGGGCGTTGTTCGCCCTCCGCCGACGCCCGGTGCGCCTGCTGCGGACTGGATGAGAGGTCGTGATCTCCCTCTCTTTCCGCAGCCTCCTTCTGCGAGATGACTGTTTCGCAGAAGGAAACCACTGCGTCCCAGGACTCCCCGCTACCGACCATAACCTAACCTAACCTAACCTAGCCTAATATTTTGTGTAACATTCAGGAATATTTGGTGCACGATCAGCATTTTTCGGGGAAGAATAAAATAGTTATTGTTACAATAGAATATTTGCAGCGCACTACAATAAAAAAGTGTTATTTCTTGGTGTTAATTTGGAATTTGTTTGATGTAACATATTTTGTTGGCCGAGTAGTTTAATTATAGTAAAACAATTAAACGGGTTTAAAATCAATATTTTAGAAATGCATAAATGGATGTACCTTTAGATTTTTGGTGAACACAAAAATATTATCCCATTTTTTACAAATCATGTTTGTTGTATTACGTTCAAGTTTAATTATAGTAAAACAATTAAACGGGTTTAAAATCAATATTTTAGAAATGCATAAATGGATGTACCTTTAGATTTTTGGTGAACACAAAAATATTATCCCATTTTTTACAAATCATGTTTGTTGTATTACGTTCAAGTATCATTCCTACCATATAACCGTACAGACACCGAAAGATGTTTCGTTATATTATATTATATTTTAATGGTGTGTCTGACAAATTGCATTTCTGTAATATTATGCGCTTTGTAGTGTATGTAGATATCATTATATCGCACTACAAACCGATTACAGTACTGTGACGTTGCCTCGGGCGCGCACGTCGCACGTTTATTAATACCGGTCCGAGTAGTGGGGCGGGGAGTCGTTGTCGAACTGTCGGCCTGTGCGGTGGCGTGTCGGCGAGTCAACTATTAGTGTAGATAATTGTGCATATTTTACATTGGCGACGAGGAGAAAACCGTAAGTTTTATATTTTTATAAAAAAAAAAAAAAGAAAAAGTAGTCTCCTACAGTTAGATAATTAATTGTATTTCGGAAAGAAATATTCAAAATATTAATACATTAGAATCTTTCATTGGATTTATTAACTGTAAATAAATAATTTTGTGAAGGCTGAAACAAAAAGTTGTTCGTTAATGTATTGTTTTGCAACATAACATCACGCTTGTGTTCCCCAAGGGGGTATTCAGAGATGTGTGATGCAATCACGTTTCACCAATTACGTTGAGCATGCCTGTTATCATTAACCGGACGCCAGGGAGGTTCCTTATGGAGAAACTCCGTGACACTGCCTGACCTGGGAGTCGAAACTGGGACCTCATGTTTAGTTATTTGATTTGTGCTACATGATTAGTAAATCAAATAGCAGTAGAATATACCTACTGGTCATTAAATTGACAAGTCATCAGAGAATGACTAACAGCAGGAGAATATACCTACTGGTCATTAAATTGACAAGTCATCAGAGAATGACTAACAGCTGGAGAATATACCTACTGGTCATTAAATTGACAAGTCATCAGAGAATGACTAACAGCAGGAGAATATACCTACTGGTCATTAAATTGACAAACCATCGAAGAAAATGTGGTCAACAGTAGTGGTACTTTGGATGTACATACTGGTCATTAAATTGCCAAATATTTTAACTGGGCAGATTAGTGCAAACCCTTTATATAATGGTTCCAGGTAATTTATTAATAACATGAGTTCTCAACTCACGTTAGAGAAATTTGATTGTGAGGGTGAACCTTCAACAGTAGGAACGAGACGGGAACGCTGGAAGCGGGCACTATTGATCTACCTGGAAGCTGCTGGAATTGAGAGTAGTGCGAAGAAACGTGCTTCGCTGCTACATTTTGGTGAACTAGAATTGCAGGAAATATTCTATAATATACCAGATGCAAATGTATCACCAGCAGATGAAGTGGATGTCTTCGGAGTGGCTATAACCAAACTCGACGCATGCTTTCTACCTAAACAAAGAAAGATTTATGAACGCCACCTTTTTAGATTGATAAAACAAGAGGCAAATGAAAATTTTGAAAAATTCCTAGTACGGCTTTGGCAATAAGCTGACAAATGTCAGTTTAAGGACAAAGACGATCATATAATCGATCAAATTACAGAAAAGTGTTCCTCTAAAGAGCTTAGAAAGAGAATTATACAAACAGGAGACGCAATAACACTAACAAATACAATTGTCGAAGCAAATACTCTTGAAGCTGTAAGTCGACAAATAGAAGAATTCGGAGAAAGCAGCACATCAACTGAAAACATAAACAGAGTGAATAACAGGAAAACAAGATAAGAAGTGGAAAAGAAACACAGGATGTGGAAGATGTGGGAGCTCAGGATACGCGTCTCAAAACAGCAAATGCCCAGCAAAAGAAAAAGATTGCCACAAATGTGGGCCTAAGGGACATTTTGGACAATTCTGCAGGACAATGACACGAGACAGAACGAATAAAAGGAAATATGAGGGAAACAGCAACAAATAAAATGAAAAAAAAAAGAATGAAAAGAGATAACAAAAGAAACGACACAAACCAGATAGATCAAACAGAGCCCGAAGACATACAATATGTGTTCAAAATCGATGATGACAGTGTATTAGATTGCCATATTGACGGAATGAAGGTTAAAATGTTAGTAGACTCTGGGTGTAAATGCAACTTGATCACAAACAAAACCTGGGACAATATGAAACAAAATAAGGTAACGTAACCAAAGAGTTGCAATAAGACTTTTTATGGTTATGGAAGTAAGAAGCCCTTGACCTAAAAGAATCATTTGACGCAAATATAAAAATCGCTGGTAGATCAGAAAATGCAACTTTTTACGTCATCGCTGATGGAACCAGAGATCTGCTTGGGAAAGAAACTGCCATGGCTATGGTTTTCTTAAAATTGGATTAGAAATCGACCAAATGGAAACTAAGACAGAGTTTCCCAAATTCAAGGATGTTTTAGTGGAGGTACCAATCTATGAGTAAGTACAACCAGTTTCTCAACCATTAAGAAGGATCCCCATACCACTGGAAGAAAAAGTTGAAATAAAATAAAAGAACTGTTGGAGAAAGACATTATTGAGGAAGTTCAAGGATCCTCAAGATGGGTATCACCAATAGTGCCGGTTTTGAAAAATACTGGAGATGTTCGCATTTGCGTAGATATGAGGCGGGCCAATAAAGCAATTCTACCTGAAAATCACCCATTGCCCAATATGGACAAGCTTCTAAAAATTTAAAGTGCGAAGTACTTTTCAAAACTGGGCATAAAAGATGCGTTTCACCAGATTGAATTACATCCCGACTCTCGACACATTACAACCTTTATTACAAGTAAAGGCCTGTTCAGATACAAAAGGCTAATGTTTGGAATATCCTGTGCCCCGGAAATTTTTCAAAAAACCCTAGAACGAATGTTATTGGGAGGGATGTAATGGCACTATTAATTTAAGATTACATTTTGGTATATGGAAAAGATTTGAAGAACATGATCGAAGATAAGAATCAGTAATTAAAACTCTAGAAGAAAATAATGTGGTACTGAGAAAGGACAAGTGCATTTTCATGGAAGAAAAGGTTCAATTTTTAGGACACGAATTATCAGAGGTGTAAAACCATTAGATAAGTACGTGACAACTAGTCAAGAATTTCGTCCACCTATGAATATAGGTGAGCTTCAGAGCTTCTTAATCAACTATGTTGGAAAATGGATCCCTAATTTGGCCACAACTACAAAACCATTAAAAGAACTGCATAAGAAGAAACAGACCAAAACCACAGAACTAAAAAGTCTTTGGGGCAGTAAACAGGAATTTGCATTTAACGAATTAAAATTGGCCTTGTCTAATATTCCTACTCTAGGATGCTATGACGTCTGAATAGCAGATGCTAGTCCGTTAGGACTAGGAGCAGTATTAGTTCAAATTAATGATCATGAACCTCGCATTATTGCGTATGGTCACCGGACACAAACAGACTGAAAGGCGATATTGCCAGACAGAAAAAGATGCCTTAGCTCTGGTCTGGGCTGTGGAACATTTTTATGTTTTTCTGTTTGGAAAAGAGTTTGAATAGGTGACCGACCATAAACCACTAGAGGTTATATTCGGTCCTAAATCAAAACCATGTGCAAGGATAGAAAGGTGGATACTACGCCTTCAAGCATATGCATTTAAAGTAATATACAAGCCTGGCAAAGAAAATATAGCAGATAGTTTATCAAGATTGTGTAAATTAAGTAAAACGTCACAGGACAAGTCTAAAAACTATATACACCAAGTTGTTGAAGGAAGCAGGCCAATAGCAGTTTCACTAGAAGAAATTATGGAGGCATCAAAGCAAGACAAGGAAATATTAAAAGTAAGTGAAGGCCTTTATAACAACAAATGGGATGAAGAGGTAAAAAATTACAAAATCTTCCAAAACGAATTATGCTTTTACGACGGAGTTTTATTGAGAGGCACTAGAATTGTTATTCCAAAAACATTGCGCAGTCAGGTTCTGACAGCTGCTCACGAAGAACACCCAGGAATAGTCCTAATGAAGGCGAGACTAAGAACCACAGTATGGTGGCCTAGACATGACAAGGAAACTGAGAATTTGGTCAAATGCTGCAAAGGCTGTACATTAGTATCAGCTCCAAAACCTCCAAACCCATTGAAACGACGGGCATTACCATGTGAACCTTGGGTAGATACTTGTATTGATTTGTTGGGCCCTTTACCACGCAGCGATTACATATTAGTAATCGTTGATTATTTCAGTCGATACAAGGAGGTAAAGATTTGTCGTAATATTACCAGTGGCGACATAATAAAATCTCTAAAAGAGATTTTTGCAGACTTGGTAACCCGATGACGATAACAGCTGATAATGGCACAGTTCTGCAGCGAGGACTTCAAAAAAATTCTGTACTGAAAGGAATATAGTTTTGCATAATACGATACCATAGTGGCCTCAACAGAACGGAGAAGTGGAACGTCAGAACCGAGACATTCTAAGGCGAAATAAATTTGCCAAGTTGAGCGAAAAAACTGGCAAGTAGCTTTGTTACAGTATTTGGCTATGTATAACAGTACCCCGCATAGTGTTACAGGTAAAACTCCTACAGAATTATTTTTCAAACTGCAATACCGTGACAATATACCTATGGCAGGAGACATGACACATACACATAAACCAGAAGATTCAGATGTCAGAGACAGAGACCAAGAAAAGAAAGAAACTGGGAAAGAATATACAGATAAGAAAAGAAGAGCTCGTGAATGTCAACTAGTGCCTGGGGTTAAAGTTTACGTTAAGAATATGGTCAAAGATAAACTTAGCCTAAATTATGACCCAACTTCCCATACTGTAGGAAAGATTAAAGGTGGAGATATAAGTGTTCGAAACGATATAACTGGGAAGATATCACGAAGAAATGTAGTTCATTTGAAGAAAGTTGAAGGCCAATGGGAAGTTATAAGTGACCAAAATAAATAAATTAACATAGGAGAAGATATAAATGAATCAGAAAATGAAATAGAAGAAGAGGAAGGGTAAAAGGAAACTTTAAACTAAATCATAGTATAATGATTTACTAAATATTATTGTGCTGTGATTTTGTTATGCCAGAGATGCTCAATGTCTTATGGTTTGGGTTACATAAAACTTGTTAAAACAAGGAAGGGATGTAGTGTATGTAGATATCATTATATCGCACTACAAACCGATTACAGTACTGTGACGTTGCCTCGGGCGCGCACGTCGCACGTTTATTAATACCGGTCCGAGTAGTGGGGCGGGGAGTCGTTGTCGAACTGTCGGCCTGTGCGGTGGCGTGTCGGCGAGTCAACTATTAGTGTAGATAATTGTGCATATTTTACACGCTTAAAGGCGCCGATCGGAATCACATATGATATGTGGCACCAGATTTAATTAGATTAAGCAAACAGACGTCGGTGACACCTTCCTTGACAACCACACAAGTCAACATGGCTGCCCGCAACGATTTGACGTTCCGCCATCGCCAGAGAGAATTGTAGACCGCTTCTCTCTCGTCTGTGGTCACAGTTTAGTTTGCGACGTGAAAAATATGAAGCCTCCTTGCAGAGGCGCCGTCATGCTAATTTATATATCAAGGCGGGGCTTTGACTCAAACTCCTTAAGTTTATTTCTAATAAACCAGTTACAGGCACTTTCACACTTATAAACTTTCCATAGGTTGAGCCGCCCATTCACAAACATGGTTGATGTAATGTGTGTCTTTTTGATTTGTCTTTTAATTATTACAGTTCTTATTAACATAACTTATTATTCATCATCATCATTTCAGCCGAAAAACGTCCACTGCATAATCGCCACGCTTGGCAGGCGGATTGGCGATCGCAGTACGGTTGTTACAAAAGCACAGAGAACGCTGCTGCCCATTCTCTGGAAAGTCCCTAAGTCGCCTCTTACGACACCCACGGGAAGATATGGGATGGTGCTATTCTTTACGCCCGACACCATACAGAATAACTTATTATTGCTCACTTCAAAAACTACTTTCAATTCATTAATATTTCAATTCTCTAATCGCGAGCTAGCTCGAACGACATCTCGTCTCGCTGGGCCTATGGTTCTGAGTGGGCGGAAGTACGCACACACACTCAATAGTTCTGTACAGTAATTTATTACATAGTAAGTTCATTAAAACTTCAGTTAAACAATAATTATTTTAGTAATTAAACAATACCAATATCGACATAAGTAAAAGCCTAATTACTTTTTACAACGATTGCTTGCTTTAATTAAATATTGCCATTGTTAAAATCTAAATTGCCATTGCTAAAATCCCAGTTATCATAAAATGCTAATCTTAATTTTAACTAGTTCTAGCTGAAGGCTTTTGTTTAATAAATTACTCAATGAGTTTTCAGAAAGATCAAGCCCCATCTAAGCAGTAGTTAACACACAACCCAATAGATGGCGCTCAGTCTCTTGATAATCGATACGGACATTTCTAGATTCTTTGTAATAATTGCACTGCCACTACACAGATGGCATGGCAAGTTCATCAATATTATCACAAATGAGAATTATGAGTTTGTTCTTAATTAGATTAATGAATAGTCTTAGCTGGTAAACGCTCTTGCGGCGACATATATAATATTTTTATTTAAATAATCAAATAAATTCTTTTAGCCTGCAACAAAACCGACACTGCCTGTTACATCAATAAAAAAACAAAAACCACTTTAACCTAATGAAGTAAGTTAAAATAAAACAATAGCATTCCAATATCCTTGGTTCACTAGTAGAGAACGCTTAAGGCATTAAATTGCCTTTTATAGCTTCTTTATGCGGAAAGTTAGCGAAAAAAACAGTTAAGAATAAGAATAGAACGCAATCATATAGTATTTACAAATAAAAAGTCATCAGACACCTGTCTTTGTAAATTTGTGAGAGTGTCACTGTCTGGGTACTCGTATGTTGTTTATAACGTCCTTTACATCAGCAGTGTAATATCTTATTCCAGTCCCAAGTGTCCGTTATTCACTTTTACACAATAATATAAAAAAACACGAAAATACGCCAACGTGTAAAATCATGAAAAAAAACTGAAATCGTTACCAATATCAATATCAAAAATACTATAAAATATTTTTGTTTTGACGGATTGCCGACGAAACGCCCTGCAACTAAGACAACGATCGTGAAGGCTGCACCTGAATGAGGCTGCACCTGGATGAGGCTGCACCTGGATGAGGCTGCACCTGGATGTGTCTGCACCCTGTATGCGCGGCGCCCTAGGCCTACCAACATAACCTAACCAACTTTTTTTTAAATGTTTTTGTGTGATTGTTTAGGTTTCATTACAACCATCTTAACTAATACTCCATGATCAAATTCAATGTAGTCGGCATGATGCGGTCGCAGTAAAAATCCATGGAACATTCAAAGTTTGCGTATGTTTAGTTGTGTACATTGTGTTTATCAAGTTATATTAAATTGTTAATTGTGTTTATCAAGTTATGTTAAGTTGTTAAGTCCATTCTCGCCAATTGACCTGCTGAAAGTAGAACACCCAAAAGTGCTGGACCGTTCAGTCGAGGCTGTCGACGCTGAGCATGCGACGTGTGGTTCCTGCAGCTGTTGCCGAGGCTGCGCTGCGCAATGTGTTCATTGGCGGCGCAGCGCCCTGGGCCCAACGCAACTACGCCGCTGCCACCCTGTGTTTTGTGTCCAAATCGTGATTGTTTGTGCAATTAATTAATACCTTCCCCTATCAAATTCTCACGTGCAAAAGAATTGGGCAAACAAAAAATTTTTAACATCACAAATGAAAGAAAATTGTAATATTTCGGCTCAAGATTTAGAAACAAAATTACCGACACAGAGGGAGGAGAGGATGGGATGTATCTCTTGAAGAGATACATCTTGGTGGAAAAATAAATTAGGGGAAGCTGACAGCTGGCTTTTCAGTAGCGAGGTAGTGGCACCATGCTCTACAGAAACACTCGCAGCCCTGGAGACCAAACACCCTGCCCCAGCGAATGGCCTTTACCGACCCTCCTGATTCTGACAGACACTCTCTCACTATTACAGGTCGAGAGGTGGTCACAGCTGTTTGCTCCTTCCGGAGCGGCTCCGCCGGTGGCTTCGACGGCTTAAGTCCCCAGTACCTAAAGGACCTTATCTGTTCAGGCGCCGGGGAAGCTGCTGAGCTACTTTTGAAGGAGCTCACAGCTCTGATTAACCTCATGCTCTCCGGCAAGGTAAACGAGGCCGTCATCGACGTCCTATACGGAGCAAATTTATGTGCCCTGCGCAAGAGGGATGCCGGTTTTCGTCCCATTGCCGTGGGAACTGTCTACCGTCGTACGGAAGCCAAGATTTGCTGTAAATTTTATGGTGAGGCTGTTTCAGCTAGGTTACGGCTCTAAAGGCGGCTGTGAGGCTACCGTACATGCTTTGCTGGACTACCTAAATTCTGGCAAAGATCCTAAAGGTTGACATAATTTATGCCTTCAACTCAGTGAATAGGGACACCTTGTTAATAGAAACTAAAAAAGAACTAGCCTAAATTTATAGTTTTCTTTGGCAATGGTACAGACACTCATCAAAATTACTATCCCGTGACAACCTTTTAGAACTGACTGCTGTTGGCAGTCAACAAGGTGCCCTCGGGCCAGTGATTTTCCGCTTAGCTATTTACCCAATTGTTCAACAGCTAGATTCTAAATTTAACGTTTGGTATCTTGATGATGGAACCTTGGGAGGCGATGAACCGTTTTAAAGGATCTAAATTCTTCAAAAAATTAACTTTATTCCATTGGCCTTGAAATCCTAAATCTTTCCAAATGCGAATTATATGTAGAGGAAAGTACCGACAGACAACTGTCTATTTCCAAATTTATCGCAAAAACCCCTGACATCAAAATTATTGAGAAAAGCTCTCTTAGTCTCCTTGGGTCTCCAATCCATGAAGATTCTTTTCCCGATTTTATCGAGGAAAAGATTCTTTTTTTTATTAATGTTTCAGAAAGTTTGCTTCAAATTAACATGCATTCGGTCAACACCATAATTGGTAACTGCTGTTTCGGTCCTAAATTAACATTTCTTCGTGCTTCCCCTTTATGGAAGCACACACATCTCTTAGACAAAATGGATCAAAATATCAGACATATTTTGTCATCCATTCTACATGTGGCTTTGGACGACCGAGCTTGCACACAAGAAAGTCTTCCCATTCGCATGGGAGGACTCGGCGTCCGCAAAATTTCTAGTATTAGTTTACCGGCTTTCATATCCTCGGTCCACGACACTGATTGATTCTGATGTGCTGTGCCTCTCCGAGGCCATCGATGCTTGGAAACTCACTTGCCCGAATACTGAAGAACCCGTCAATCCATTTTCCCAGAGACGGTGGGACGAGTCACTTTGCAGAGTAGTTCAGGACAATTTACAACACAGTTTTTTAACACAGCTGCTACCACTGCTGAGCGTGCGCGGCTGCTGGCTGTGGGTTAGTGGGAGTCGGGTCTTTGGCTCCACGCATTGCCGTCGTCGTCGAGTATAGGCACTTTGTTCGACGATACGACCTTCCGCCTCACTGCTTACTTACGTCTTAGTGCCGCCTGCTGCACTCCTCATCGATTTCACTGTGGTTAAGCTGTCAACAGCCTCGGACACCACGGCCTCTCATGCAGCCGAAGTGCGGGCCGTTTTGCGCGGCACGGGAACATAAAAGACATCATTCGACGAAATCTTGTTACAGTCGGGGTTCCAGCTGTCTTAGACCATTGGGCTCTACGATGCTTGCACGCGACACTGGCTAAAGACCGGACATGATGTCTTTTTAGGGTTCCGTACCCAAAGGGTCAAACGGGACCCTATTATTGAGACTTCGCTGTCCGTCTGTCAACAGGCTGTATCTCATGAACTGTGATAGTTAGCCAGTTGAAATTTCTTTGGCCAGAGGCTAAGTATTGCCATACAACGTGGCAATGCTGCCAGTCTCTTGGGCACATTACGAGCTGACAGCGCTGAGGAGGAGTTTTTTCACGCCCTTTTATAGTTTTTTGTTATTTTAGTTATTTAATTGATTAGTTTGTTAATCGTTGTTATATAATAGTTAGGTTCCTTTTATGAAATATATCGAAGAATAGTTGTTTTTTTTTTTAAGTGTATTTTATACTTTGTGTTAGTATTCATAAATACGTTTGTGATAGTTGGTAAGTTTAATTCCTTTTTTATTTATGAACAGCGCCTGTTGCAGCGACGCTGGAATAATTAGTGCCAGTCAACCTGGCACATCACTGGCTGTGCAACTGTTAAGATGTCCCTCATCGCTTCCAGGTTAGTTCTTTTAAAGGCGAATGGGGAATTAAGATACACTACGTTTCGCGACTCAGGAAAACTGACAACGTGCCTGAAAGCAGTAACTCACCTTCCCTTACAGGTTTCTGCATGTCAAAAAAAATTTGCAAATCAAAAATCCCTAACAAAGCTTAAATAAAATTGTAAAATTAAATGGTTAATAATAAACCCAATGGTTGACTGGTAGAGAATGCCTTGCCATTAAGTCCGCCTATGTACCACTATTGTACATGAAGTTTAAATAAATAAATAAATAAATAAAAATTCTGTCCGTAATTTAAATTCCAAATTACCTTTTTTAATAATTTTTCACAAAATGGCTCTTGCGCTCATGTAGAATCAAACTTAGGTGAGGATGACATTAGGGGGGTGGCCAGAATACAGTTCAGCAGTAATGTGCCTTACTCTCAAGAGACTCTTTCAGCTCTGGAAAGTAAACATCCAGCGCCTGCAGTGGTCTCACCTTCCTCAAACCCCCTCGTTCGGGATTCACTTTTTTTCCAAATTACAAGCCCGCAGTTGATCGCAGCCCTAAGCCCATTCCGGAGTGGTTCTTCCGGCGCTGATGGCCTGAATCCGCAGCATTTGAAAGATTTGTTGAGTTCACTTTTTGACAGATACTAGAGGATGACACGGACGATGTCCGTACTAGAAGTCATCGACAGCAAGACAGGTACCAAAGGATGTTTGTAGATTCTCCGACAGACACCGGATGACGTAGGTTGGAGACCCCAACCTACGTCAAAGCTGCTAGTCGCTAGTCCATCCAGAGTTTCTCCTGCATTCGCTGCGCCAGATTTGTCTATTTTAATGGCGCTGCTGCAGGAACAGGCTCGCCAGTTACAAGACCAGTTTCTAAGAAAAATGGGTAGGTGGTAACTATCAAATGACGACACACTAGTACGTGAATACAGCTACGCCGGGATGTTTAATTCCTGACTCAGGCAAGGTTAAACTTGGTCTTTAAATCCAAAAGCACAACGGAGGTGAAGGTCAAATCTGTGTCAATTGGTGACAAAGGTGCCAAGTTGATACAATTGATGAATAAAACCTTGACAATTTGAACACCATAATCAACAAAAAATATATAAATTGAGTAACACAAACTGCGCAGTATTCAATAACCCAGGTCAAGTGTCTTCATTAAATTGAAGGCAATAAACGCTATAATTAAATTTTAATTGCAGAACACGAACAGGCTACACGAGCTACCACAATTGATGTAGTCGACACGAGTACTGCTTGTGGCAAGACTGCTTGAATTAATTTTAATTATTGTTATCAAGCTACTTGTAAGTGGGGCTGGACTATTTGTTCAAACATCTTTAACTTTAATTATAATAAAATTTTAACGTTTTGATTTTTAACGTATTTATGTTTGTTTATGTAGTAATTTAAGTCACTTATGTTAAAAAGAGGAATGAATAATTGAGTTGTCTTGTCAATGACTGACGTAACAAAATTCACGCAATACGTAACCATCTTTAGCATAATCACCTACCATTGGTGACCTCGACGTGATCTGAACACGCAATTTTCAAAGGATTAATAAGGTACATACATTCGAGCAATCAAACAACGAAATAATTGTTAGGGGTATGATGGAACAGGGTGTAAAATTTCTCCAAACTCCATAGAAAAGGGACGATCCTCCGACCAGACGAGTGTTATGTCTGGTTGGCATCTGGCCGACAGTTGTTGTCGTATTAAACTATTGCTTGGGCTTGGGACCTAGGGGCCAAACGGCCCCGAGCCGGGTCCTCGCTGCCGGTGGTTGTGTGCAGCATATGAGATGGACTCAGTCAATAAACAAGAACGTCAGCGCGCCTTTTGGGCGCATTTTGAAATCCAAATTTGTATTTTTTTTTATAAACTCCGAAAAGAAGCCCAATATTGTAATAAACTCTTTCAGGATTCTATTCTCAAAACGGTGGGAAATAAAAGAACATTATGAGACATCACATTTGATAAGATGTACAAAAAATAATTGATCGAACTGCAAAGAGTTTACTTAACTTCGTCTTACATTTTTTAACCGTTGTCATTAATCTTTGGGATATTTTTTTTCTATTAAAAGAATTGATCATAAATTATAATCATTTTTACTTCACCCAATTTCACGTGTGGGTCGTGTCCAAAAACACATGTCGTAATCAAGGATGCCCCCTAATTTGCGAACCTGTCCAATTGCGAATTGAAATAATTGCGAACTGGACCGATTGCGAATTGGACTAATTGCGAACTGGACTAATTGCGAACTGGACTAATTGCGAACTGGACTAATTGCGAACTGGACTAATTGCGAACTGGACCAATTGTGAACTGGGCCAATAGAGAATTGGATAGTTGGACATTTTGCAAATTGGCATTATGCGCCCAAAGGATGCGCGCATATTACGGGTCTACAGAGGGGGGAACTAACCTCACTGCGTACCGTGTTAGAATGCTGTCTCTGTTTTAGGTACCAGCCAAACATGCAGATCTACCTGTTTATTTTAAGACCTTGCACATATTATTTGATGTATACTCATGTTTTACAATAAAAATACAATACAATACAATACAGCCGTCCGTCCGTCCGTGTTGATCCAACCGTTAATGTCTCGGCCCAAGGACTGTCGGATCAAGTGCGCGGCATCCAGCTCAATGATATGTTGGACGACGCCGCGCTTAATGTATAATCGTTTTTTACTTATATTGTATTTTTCTTATTCTCCATGTCACTGCCACGACAAAATTTATTTTATTGCTGGCCTAAAGCTTCGTCTCTTCTACGGCGTCGTCGGTGACAGCGCAGAGATCAGTTTGATTGCATGTTTGTACAGTTGTTCCCTATTACGGCAACGGGAACTACGGTTAGTTTTTTTTTTGGAAAATTTAAATAGAACATACAGTATCAGAAAAAAATTAATATTGGATATACAATCTATAATAAACTGAATTTATTATTACAATACATAAAAGTTTATAAGTTATTACACTAACCTTCTATGGATGTAAGTCCATTCTATGAACCAAAACAAATATAATGCGATATAATGAAAAAAATACATGTAACTGAGATATAAAAACAAATATTCATGTATATAATTGTGTGCAGTGTCGACCGATAGCTCTTAAAAAATTATATCGAAGTTCCTTAAATACTCAAAAGATTTATACAGGGTGTAACGGAAAGGGTATATACATACTTAACGAGTTCTACAGACCATCAAACTAAACATATGTATCAGGCCCGAAGGCACCTAATAAGCCGATTCCTACCGGCTTACCTTTGGGAACAAGGCAATGTACGTAGTGTCTAGTGTCTACTGTAGTCAATTATGTACACATCTGTGGTTATCACATAACAGTAAAGGCATTAAGCACACCGAATTGAAAAAAAAATACCAACATTTTTCATGTCAACAACGAAAGCAACATGTGGCGCCAAAAGTAAGCCGGAGCTCGGGTGTCAGAATTCAGAACTAAATTCGTATGGACGCGGACACGTGACTTCGCGGCTATCAGCAGCGTTTTGTAGGGACTAGGTAAGCCGAACTTTATCGAGTTACGACAAATGTTTGTATGTATAGAAAGTTAAATTAGAACCACTTCCCGATGTCCGATTGAGCTGAAATTTTCCACACACCTTTGTTTCTAAGAACAATACATTCTTATGACAAACATAACTTAATCTTGAAGTCAGGATCGTCTCCTCACAAGAGAACTCCTCAACGTTTAATAGCACAGACATGAAACTTTGCATACAAGTTCATATTTGGTGGATAATCACAATTTGTACCATGAACTCATCCTAGCGCCAGGATCGTCTCCTCACGAGGGAACTCCTCAACGTTTAATTGCACAGACATGAAACTTTGCATACGAGTTCATATTTGATGGACAATCACGATTTGTATCATGAACTCATCCTGCAGCCAGGCTTGTCTTCTCACGATGGAACTCCTCAACGGTTAATAGCACAGACAAGAAAATATGTATGCACGTTCATATTTGATGGATAAACATGAATTCTATTATGATCTCATCCTGCAGCCAGGATCGTCTGCTCACGAGGGAACTCCTCAACATTTAATAGCACAGACACGTAACGTTGCATACTAGTTCATATTTGATGGATAATCACGATTTGTATCATGAACTCATCCTGCAGCCAGGCTTGTCTTCTCACGATGGAACTCCTCAACGGTTAATAGCACAGACAAGAAAATTTGTATGCACGTTCATATTTGATGGATAAACATGAATTCTATCATGATCTCATCCTGCAGCCAGGATCGTCTGCTCACGAGGGAACTTCTCAACATTTAATAGCACAGACACGTAACGTTGCATACTAGTTCATATTTGATGGATAATCACGATTTGTATCATGAACTCATCCTACCGCCAGAATCATCTCCTCACGAGGGAACTCCTCAGCGGTTAATAGCACGGATATGAAACTTTGTAAATTTACGCGTTCACTTTTTATGAATAAACATAATACCTGAAGCTTGTCGCATTAATAGTAAATGCTATAAAAACTAAACGCGACAAGCTTTTGTGAAAATTATCTTACATCGTTTTAATTTTTTCAAATATTTATTTTCTTCTTTTCAGTTCATATTCATAAAAGCTTGTTTCAAAAAGTTTTTTTATATTATTTTTTTATACAGTGTTTTATGTAGTTCTTGTGCATCTAATCGTTCCATTACATAAGTTATGAAAAAAAGATCAAGTTGGATCCTTCGAAAATTTTTGGTACTTTTAGCATGGGTGACATTTTCGTGGTTTCGAGATCGCTGATACAGACACCAAAATTAAAAATAGCGCCGAAGCGCGACGTAAATTTCTGTTTTTTTCGTCATGTGTGTCATTTTCGGGGTTTTCGGGTTGGCTGATAATCAAAACGAATATTGAAAAAGGCGATGAAGAAAATCAAAATTAAAATTTACATTTTTTTCTTCGGCTTCCCCTTTCAATATTTTCACCCTTCGCCACTGATATGTATATACCCTTTCCGTTACACCCTGTATAATAATAAGAAGACTCTTAAGTCAATGGTTGATGAGATATATCTCATAAAAAGGAGATATTATGAAGTGCGTTAGTGCGGAGTGGCCAGTATGAACAACAACAAGTCTGGTTCAGTAATAGTGAAAGCTGCGTAGTCCTAGATGTCGCGACGAATTTTATTCTGCACTTCCGATACACAAGGCTGTATTTTAGACCAAGTTGCTGAGGGGTAATCCTGGCTACAAGTGTCTATGCAAATACTCTCTGTTGGCCAGACGAGGACATCCGATGATGATTGATTATGATTGACATGATTTTCCTAGACAATGACATTGTCCGAAATCTGTCTGTCTGTGTCATCAAAACTTCATTCATAATTGCACAGACAAAACTGGTTCCTTCGAAGAGGTCCCAGGAATGTGGCCAAGCTACGAATACTGATAGGTCGACATTTGGGCCCATGCAGGGCCAGAAAAAGCGTCCGTTAAGCTCCTTACTCTGCCAAACCTCCCTGCGGTCGTTAATGTCAAGCACTACAGGTTTGCGGCCAGTTCTTTTTAGCCAAAGAGAGCGGGGTGAGGCCCTTTACATATATCGCGATTGTGTTACATATATCGCGTTTGTGTTACATATATCGCGATTGTGAAGAGTCTGCACTTAGAAAACCTCAACCTCCACACCTTCCGCAGGATGTACGGTATAATAGTTAGTTTAGTTCCCTTCAATATAGTTGAGTTGAATGATGGCTGATACATGCGTCACGTTCGTGAACGGGCGCTGTCAGGTGTGACTGGTCATCTCTTGGCTGCCACGGTTTATTTTAATTATTTTATTTTATAACTTTATTTTCGAATTATTGATTTCGTCTTTTACTCTGGACGCTCTTAACTTGCCCGGATTTCTACATCGTTCTCACATACTAGTAATTCTCAACACGAATGATGTAACCAAGATTTTGTAACATATTTTGATTTAAAAGAGGGTCCATGGAGTTTCTTGCCCCTTTTCTTCATTGAGATCTACGCTTTGGAATGGGCAACTGCAGTACTTTCACAAGTTATTTCTTGTGACTGGGGCTGTAGCTTCGCGTTTTTTTTTTGTTTTTTGACTTTCAAAAGTGTCTGTAATGGACTAATTGAAATAAATGCTTTGAGTTTGAGTTTTAGTTTGAATAACCAAAGAACCTGCTGGGTGATGCATGCTACTCTCCAAATTTCCACTATTTGGTGCCAACCGTCTCGGAATTAAAGTCTGTGTCATAACGGACTGAAAGACAGACTGACAGACCGACTCCATAAGGATTTAATTTTACCTAAAAATTAGTAGTACCAGATGTTCTAACAACCAAAGCAAAAATGTAGTCATAGCAAAAATGCAGTCAAAGCAAAAATGCAGTCAAAGCAAAAGTTCTGTCAAAGCAAAAATACACCCCGATCTGTTCTCTTTTATATAAAGATTTGTACGTTTTTTGGTTGCAAAAAGAAGCAATTAGCGTTTTATTTTTCATTGCGTAGTGGTAGGTAATGAATATTGAAACAAAACTATTAACTAGTCAAGAGTATAAAATACAATTTGACAGATCCAAAGTTTTCTACCGTGAAAGAAACACTCCTCAGGTGGAAATTACTTATTGTGTGATTTATTGTCAGCTGGCTCCAGATGTGGAAAATGAGGTTGCCGAATTGCGTTGAACAAACTTTCTTCTTTGAAGAGTAACCATTATTGATTGTCATACTAGATTTTACATTTTCTTACCTTATCAATAACAAACATATGTTTTCTTAACTTTGAATGGGGTTCCATTTATTTAAAAAAAAAACACAAACGCTCTTAAATTTTTCGTATTTTTAAGAAAATAGGTATGAAACAAGAGAGCAAAGGATTGAAGGTATTTGGAGATATTTAATGTATATGACACATGACATCATAAAATTGATTTTACAGTACCTTCCGGCACAGTTAAATACGAAAGTAACTCGACTCGGTCGTCTGTCAGTCTGTCTGCCCGTAACCTTTTCATGTTTTAACGGCTGAACGGTTTTAAATGATACTTCCTATGCCGCGCATACGGATTACGTTTCCATACGATAACTATAGCTATCGACCACCTGAATGTGATCGAAGCCGTGATCAAAAGCTAGTCATTTAATAAATCCGCCGTACATTAACGGACTCATACCTAGTTGAATCGTTCGTCCGTCCGTCTTAATATGACGACAGGCCGCGCCGACGGCGCGTTCAATTCCACGCGCGCTCAAGGAGATGTCAGCAAATCGGAAGGGGTCCGAGAGGGCCGATGCCTGCCAGGGCTGCGGGACTGTTCGAAAGAGATACCGTGGCCCTGTAACACAAAGGGCTAAGAAGGAGCATAGATGGGTTTTAGTCAGTACAAGTCTGACACTCCCATCCTTATTTGATGATTTCACATCCGATAAAAAAATTAAAAATACCTAATATCCGAAAAAAAATTTAAAAATACCTAATATCCGAAAAAAAAAATAAAAATACCTAATTGAACACATAAACAATCCAATTTTACCATTGGATATTTGTCGAATATAAATAACAATGTAATCAAATTCAATATGAAATAATTAAACTGGGCTTATGATATTGACACTTTGCGCAGTGTAAATACGAAAAGTAAATTGAATTTGTGTATTAAAAACACTGTAGTGTAATGTCAACATTGGTACTCCCAGACACGACTTGTTATGTGAGGAACTTTTTCAAACCCGGCTCAACATTGTCGGACCACAAAATTTTTCTACTACAAAAGTAAAAGAAACAAAGTGGATGAATCTGCACCTTGAAATTTTTCAAACGTAATACATAAAACAACTTTGTATTTATATTATGCTTCCCATAATTTAAACTTGTCTTAAGTTCTAATTTAACTTTTGCTTGGGCGATGCCTAGCTAAGAGCTTCTTGGAAACTTCTTTAGTATTGCAGATAGCGCCTATTTCATCGATGCTAACCCGACGCCGAGCCAGAACTGAACAAGAGGCACACCCTCACACCACATCAAATCACATCTCCGGGCTCGTCGCTTAGCTCTGCTTCGCATCCGCCGGGACGTGCCACATCCGTGGACGCTACGTCGCCGGTCGCTGTTTTTCTCCTCGATATCATCATCACCACCATCTTCACCACCACGATGCTTAAGTTTTAAAATTCGTACGCTTCTAATATTTTCTACATTTCTATTTATTTACACTTATCTAATGTTATTCTCGGTTACTCTCTGGTCTTCTTATTCTTTTTATTACGGGAGGGTGAGACAGCGCGCAATTTTTGCGAGTAATTTGAAACCGCATGAAATGTATTTCTAGTAGTTGTTTAATATGCACTGAACATCCTTAAGAAAGTTAGCTGCCGCACCCATCGTGGGGAATTCAAAGTTGTAAAACAAACGATAAAAAATCAATTTTATACCGCGGCATGACCCTAAAGGATATATGGATCACCTTAGACTCAAAAAAATAAAGTCAGCTGCATGGATGTGAAGGGGATTTTGCTTAATAATTCTAGCTATCGATGGTTTTTGAGGCTAACAATAAAAAAATAAAAAATCGAAATATATATAGATTTTATATATATATATATATATTTAATCAACAAGTAACAGGGCTCAAATTAAGTTAGTAACAATATTTCTTAACAACTATGTTAGTAAACTTAACTACACACTTAACCATCGATGTTTTTGAGGCTAGCAATATAAAAATAAAAAATCGATATATATATATATATATATATATATTTTATATATCAGCAACGAAATATAGGAGCAGAGCAGTAATGAAAAATGTTGCGAAAACGGGGAAAATGTGACGCAGACGAAGTTGCGCCGGACAACTAGGTGTCATAAAAAGTCATGTATATATTTTATATATATATTTATCTAATCAACAAGTAACAGGACTCAAATTAAGGTAGTAATTATTTTTCTTAACAACTATGTTAGTAAACTTAACTACACACTTAACCTACACAAAGAGATGCGAATCCCTGCTACAAGCTCAACAACGATGTAGAAAGCTTGCAGCAACGAAAATGCCTGACCGACTGTTTTTTTTTTTTTTTTTGGGAATGGCATCTCGCAGTTCAACCTAGGAGGTTGTCGTCTGCTTAACCGGACTATCCTGTGGGTGCCTTAAGAGTAAGGCCTCCAGCCAGGGCATAAAACTTACAAACTAAGCGACTACACGCTAAGGGTACCCCCTGTGGGGTACGAGCCTCGGCTTAGGGCGTCGCTGGGGGAGGACTGCATGGGGACAGGCTGGATCTGAATGATATCATTATTAAGGGGCTGATTTAAAACTACTGGCACAGCATCGCGGGCTGGCTCGAGCGAGGGTCGGGGAGGGCATGGACCGGGACGTCGCGACGGACCTCGACGGCGAGGTCGGAAAGACGGCGGTTTGTGTCTGAACTCTTTAAGAGTGCTTGTCTCTTTGCTACTCTCCTGGAGGAGGGTGATAGCATCATCGAAGATAGGATGTACTTAGGCTTGGTGTGAGCGTACACGACGCAAGCGTACGTCATAATGGGGCGGATCACCGCGGTGTAAAGGCGCAACTTGCACTTGAGTGACAACTTGCTTTTTGTCGAAATCATGAAATGAAGCCTACCCATAGCAAAGGCAGCTCGGTCGCGAGCTGCTTTGATGTGCGCCGCGAAAGACAGGTGGTTGTCAAGTAAGACTCCTAAGTACTTGGCTTGCTTTTCCCAAGGGATAGGCTTACCGTACATAGTGATCGGGCTGAGCGCGGGTGGCTTATTTTTACGCGGTTTAGAGAAAAGAACTGCCTGGCTCTTGTCGGGGTTCACCTCGATTCTCCATTTCCGGAACCAAGCGCCTAAGACGTTGGCTGAGGTTTGGAGGGTGCTGTAAATAGCGTCGTGACTACGGCCAGTGTAATAGATGGCCGTGTCGTCCGCGAACAGGGCTAACTGTGCCTTCTTGCTCTTGGGGATGTCACTGGTGAACAGAGTAAAGATAAGGGGAGAGAGCGGGGAGCCCTGAGGGACTCCGGCTCTAATGGGGTGAGGGGAAGACAGTGCCTTCCCGATGCGATAGCGGAAGGTGCGATCCGACAAAAAGTCTCGTAAGTTGAGCACGAGACGGTCGGGCACTCCCAGTTTGTACAGCTTATATAATAAGCCGTTGTGCCAGACTTTGTCGAATGACTTTGCTATGTCGAAAAACAACACACCCGTCATCGCTCCACGTTGGAAGCCAGCGCTCAAGTGTTCTACGATGCGGTGGGCCTGTTGAATGCATGAGTGTCCGGTCCTGAAGCCAAACTGTTCGTTGGGGATGAGACTCTTAGCCTCGGCGAAGTCTTTGAGTCGCTTATACATAAGTCTCTCGTAGATTTTTCCGAGTGCATTCAGGAGACTGACAGGTCTGTAGCTCGAAGGATCAGACTTGGGTTTGCCTGGCTTTGCGAAACCGATGACCGTGGCCTCTTTCCATATTTGGGGAAACGCGTTGTTGCTCAAGGCGCCATTGAAGATGGCCGCCATTAACACGACGAGCTGAGCGGGGAGGAGTTTGAACACCCTATTGGTGATTCCGTCGGAGCCGGGTGCTTTCCGCGGTTGAAGTTTGTTAATGATGTCTTGCACTTCGTCAGCTGTGACCGGAGGCAGAGGATCATCAGGGTCTTCTTCGGGGGGCAGGGCGGTTCTACGTTCGACGAATGCGTTTACCTCATCGAGATGTCGCTTGTCTACTGGTTGAGAGCTGGGGGAGCATTGGGACTCCAGGCTGTCGGCTAGGCATTCGGCTTTCTCAGAGTCGTCGAATGCGACGCTCTTATCGGGTCGGGTGAGGGGAGGCATCGAAGCCTCTTCGGTGGAGCGCAACTTGCGTTGTAGCTGCCAGAAGGCTAGGTGGGTAGGCTCGAGTTCGCTTAGCGTTTTGTCCCATTGATTATTACGAAGCTCACTGGTGCGATCCTTTACAGCACGCTGTAAATTACGCATGTGGGCTTTGTTTGCCTCGCAGGGAAAGCTGCTGTAGGCACGGATGGCCGCGTTCTTTTCGGTTATCAGTTCACGTACGTCAGCGGGTAGTATCCAGTGTTGATCGCTCATTGCTGGGACTTCCCGTGAGCAGTCCTTCAGTACGGATTGCACGTGTTCTGTAAACGAGTTGATGGCGGCCGTCGTGTCAGCGACTGAGACTATGTGGTCGGGGATGGCCTCCAGGTGAGGCGACGTGGTGGATTTCAGCTTTTCGCTGACTTTCCTCCAGTCGGTTATCACTTGGGTCGGCGGGGGCTGGCTGGGGTCAGAAGGACCCGAGCGGGGAACTAAGTGCATGAGCACTGGTCGATGGTCTGACTTAAGCTCATGTAAAGTCTCGATGGAATGCAACTTAAGGTTGACATTCTTGAGTAGCGCTATGTCGAGAACGTCCTGACCGACTGTTCACGTCGAGCTGACTAGTATTTTCAACGCCAACATAACCCGCAGGTACGTCGGCATGTAAAGCGATACCAAATTAAGAACTGAAAGCACTCTGTCGCGGAGTGGAAAAGTTCAAGAGTGTTTCTAAGAAATAATCTTGTTCAACTAAATTTCTGGTGCCTAATATATAAAATCTCCCACAGTGAATGAGATCGTCATACAAGCTAATTTTGTACGTAGAAATCGAATCAGACTGTGTGCCTAAAGCTGCTGAAAACACTCGTGTGTCACTCGATTTTTTTATAATGGATAACACAAAGACCCTCAACGAAGCCTAATGGCACTTTTTGATTGCTTTTTTTTTCACAAATATACCCCATACCCGAGGGAACCTTGTTTACGGAGTTATAGGAGGTCAACATTTTATAGTGTTTTTTTTTATAAATATAATGTTATAAGTACCTTTACTTTAAATAGTACCTCGATCCTCCTACCGTAAACTTTGATTAAAAAAAAAACGATTTACAACCTTGATCCATTGTCACTCCCAAAAAATGTCGTTTACCAGCAATATTTTTTACGTAGAGTTACTTAGTTAAATGGACAGAATGATTTTGCCGTTATAGCAATGTCTTCCCATGGCAAGATGTATCATCGGAATATTCTACTTGATCAGTTTCCTTCGAGATACGTATACGTCAATCAATTTCTTATTATCGTCACCACATACTCCAGGTACAGTTTCTAGCACTACGCCATCATAATGCAATTTCGATGGAACTTTTAACGAGCAATTTCCTAGTCGTTTTCTGCTTGTCGGATTAATTAAATTTCCCTCTACACTCTACGCCCTATTATTATATAATTTTTTGGTGTGGTCTTAGTGAAAGCGAGGTTCATTTTAATTAGGCAAAAAAACCTCAAAAGCTTGATATTAGTGGGTGAATGGGACAAACTTCAGCTGTAGTAAATTAAATTTAAAAATTCACTTACTTGCTTACTTGTCTTCAATTCAAAATGGAATGTTTTGTAAAAAAGTTTACCGATTTAAAAATTGTGACCCTGATAAAAAAAAATTGCATTAATTCCAATATAGTATACTCAAAATTAGTATATATTTTCAGATAGTAATCAGGAAAATAAAGGAAATGAAAGAAAATACTTATAACATAATATAATAATTTTATTTTAATTTTTGCCTTTCTGTGTCTGTGTGTTATCTCCGAAAAGGCTCGGCAGATTTTGTCAGGACTTCTACTGGCAGATAGCTGAGGAGGAACTAGGACTACTTTTTTATTTTATAAAAAGAATTAGGGTTGCGTGCAAAAATAAAGCTGAAGAGTTTTTTAGTTTGTTTGTTTGTTTGTTTGTTTGCTTGCTTGAACGCGCTAATCTCAGGAACTACTAGTCCGATTTGAAAAATTATTTTAGTGTTAGATAGCCCATTTATCGAGGAAGGCTATAGGCTATGACCAATGGGAGCGGAGCAGCAATGAAAAATGTTGAAAAATGTGACGCAGAAAAAGTTGCGTGGGTCAACTAGTTATTAATAAAATAAAATAAAAAGATCTATGCTTGAAAATTTCGAAAGACAGTGTCACATTTTTATTTACAACTAGTGACAATCAACTCTATCCTATCGTCCTTACTTATATATCTTCCAACCCAAAAGAGATAAGTTTTCGCGCAGTGAATAACAATTTAAGTGTATCACAGTAGGCCAGATTTTATCGATTCACTGGACATACTATACTTAGTTCAGAATGTTGTTTGCGCTACCGGTTCTGAATTCCAGATCGAGCCAATATGACACGTGACTGAACCATTGTGATATACTCGTATTGCCGTAGATGGTCTCAAGCTATCAATGTAATGGTGCCAGTATTCTCTCTTGTTGAGACACTCCGGCAGTACGAGCGAGCATAAAATGTGCTCGTCTAGGCTCGGTATTTCTCACTTGTTTCCGAACTAAACTTGTATGCAAAACTTTAGCTCAATCGGAAACCGGAAAGTAGGTCAAATTTAATTTCTATTTATTTTTACATAGTTACAAGAGAGGCTAATAAAAGCTTGTTACACAAAATACGTCTTCCTTTAGGGAGAAAAGTAGATAATGGTAATATCACGTTGCATTGGGATCGACGTATCATCACTGACAGGACTATTGTTGCTAATAACCCTGACATTGTGTTGATAGATCGATTGGAGCGTCGCGAAATGATTGTTGATATAACGGTCAGTCGGTGAGTACAGCAGTCATTGTGCCAATAGTCGTGTCAGCCAAAGGCTTAATAGCCAATAGCTTTTTAATCTTTCGCTTGGCAGCTGGATCAAGTGCTTGATTCAGAAAGCAGTACTTCTGGACACGACACGTGTTGTTAGGAGGTTCCTCTCTCAAGAGCCCTGACCACGTTCCGGATGCCGGTGGGCTACTATTTTTTATATTTTTAATGTTTTTTATATGATTTTGTAAAATATTTTAGAATGTAATTTAAATGTAAGAAAATGAATAAAGGGAATTATACTGATAATTTATTTCAGAACATAATTCCATATAAAATTATCAATACGGTTTAAAAAGTATGTCAATACCTTAAAACTACTTACCACTAACACTACCTTAAAACTACTACTACGAGGAGCTGTTAAATAAGCTTGAGCGCTTGCATAATCTCTGTATTCGTTTTGTGTTTGGTCAGAAATATGACCATGTTTCTCACTTACGCGAGGAACTCAAGTGGCTCCCTATCCGTCTTCGCAGGTACACTCGGATATTATGTCTCCTATACAACATCCTTTTTAATCCTGCGTATCCCAGCTACCTACGCGACCGTTTTTCTTTTACCCGTCCTCCTGATGCGCTGTGTAGATCCCACCTTAGGCATCATCTCAATTTCCCATCTCATAAAACTGAATTCTATACCTACTCCTTTTCCGTTCATGCAGTACGACTATGGAACTAACTTCCGCCCAACATTCGAGAATCTAAAACTTTATTTCTCTTCAAAAAGCAAGTCAAAGAACATTACCTTTCCTCTATACTGTAATATTCTGATACATATTAAACGTATATATTTACTTTAATTTTAATTTTTATATGTGTATTTATTTGTATGTATGTTATTTTATATAGCTTTAATGTTTGTTTTAAGCTGTAATTTAGTTTTTTCCTGTTTTATCTTTTCTACACACTGTGTCTACATTTCTAATCCAACTTTCCATTCGCAGATCTGCTGGAAGAAATTTCTTTTGAAATAAGCAGTAACTTTGTGCTCTTGTATCTTAATGTATTCTCCTTTTAAGTGTTTTGTGTTAAATAAATAAATAAAAAAAAAACAAATAAATAAACACTGTTTAATTATTAACGTACATTAAACAGAACAACACCACAACTATGCACTTTATTAAACACATCTGGGACCGATATCTCACCAGTGGGACCACACCCAACTCAATGAATTCCGCACAAATTAACAACGTCTCACAAAATTAATTATTTCAAGAGAACAAAATGACGTATAATGTGTCACTCGGAATTTTACAAGTACCTTTTTACTTTTGATAAAGGTCAAAAACTTCGTAATTTTGTACCTACCCCTTTCTTTCCAGTAAGATACAAACATTTGAATTTTTATTTTTACATCGAGCCTTCTTCACGAGCAGAAGATTAAATGATGCGTTGACCACAAATAAATTGGGATAGGGCAAGAGAATGATGTTGACACATTTACAGTCTGTAAATGGTCCTTTGAATTTCATTGTGCGAACCGCCAGTCAGTGGAATTCACTGCATGGCGGCTGGCTTGTCTGTTCCATTATCATTAAATCTGAATCTCGTCAAAGTCTAAGTGAATCGTTTTCTTCTATGCAAGTGTGCTCCACCCTAAGCTTCATCATCGCTTCCCATTAGGACAGTTGCAGCTAAACGCAAGACAATAATTGTAAAAAAAAAAAACCTAATATTTATCCGACCATCATTTTCGAAATGGCAGAACAAATGCTGGGGAGCGAGCTCTTTTATAACAATCGATGTGTTTGCGCATCAGAACAAATTTAGAAAAAACCGGCCAAGTGCGAGTCTTACTCGCACACAGGGTTCCATAGCTCCAAACAATATAATAACAATATTTTGAACTGTCATTCAAATATCTATTTTCAATTCAGTTAGTAGTATTAGTTAGTAAACTTCCACACAACCGCAAAACTAAATTTGTTTTTCATAGTATGTTTATGAAAAACAAAGTAACTGCTGCAGTTTGATGAAAAAGTCCCATATCTCAAAAACTAAACATCATATCTTATTGAAACCAATTTTCGTTGATAGTTTTTTTTACGTTCTACAATCCTAAATATTTTCAGAATTTTCCTCCTCTTACTTTAGAAATTAGAGGGGGGGGGGCACACATTTTACCACTTTGGAAGTGGCTCTAGCGCAAACTATTCAGTTTAGAAAAAAATGATATTAGAAACATCAATATCATTTTTGAAGACCTATCCATAGATACCCCACACGTATGGGTTTGATGAAAAAAAAATTTTTGGTTTTCAGTTCTGATTATGGGGACCCCCTTAATTTTTTTTTTTTTTTTCTATTTTTGTGTGAAAATCCTAATGCGGTTTACAGAATACATCTACTTACCAAGTTTCAACAGTATAGTTCTTATAGTTTCGGAAATAAGTGGCTGTGACATACAGACGGACGGACGGACGGACGGACGGACAGACAGACAGACAGACAGACAGACAGACAGACAGACATGACGAATCTATAAGGGTTCCGTTTTTTGCCATTCGGCTACGGAACCCTAAAAACCGGCCAAGTGCGAGTTCGACTTGCGCACGAAGGTTTGAGCAAAAAACTCACCTTTTTTGTGTGGGAGCCCCCCTTAAATATTTATTTTATTCTATTTTTAGTATTTGTGGTTATAGCATCAACAGAAATACATAATCTGTGAAAATTTCAACTGGCTAACTATCACGGTTCTTGAGATACAGCCTGGCGACAGACAGCGAAGTCTCAGTAATAGGGTCCCGTTTGACCCTTTGGGTACGGAACCCTAAAAATGGCAATTGAATTGCTTGCTGGTCATCCATAACGATGACAGCTCCTTACTGATATTGGTGTTATATTGTGGTTCGTTCGATTGTGTGACTGCAAACTAAGTTTGGACGGGGAACGCTGTCCAGGGTTGGTTGGTTTGTGTGATGTTTCACGTTTATTTTTATTTTCTTTCTCGCCCTTTCTGTATACTTTCGTTTCCTTATTTCTTATAAATTTCGTGTTATTCCGTGGACAATTGTAACGTATAACTGTTTTTTGTCCCAAATAAAAAAAATATAAAAAAAATGGCTTCAATCAGCACAGTGGAAGTAGATCGAGGAAAGAAAAGGGGTGATGAAATAAACAAACTTACAGCTATTTATTTATCTTTAAATATTTTTTTTCAAGAAGCAGGGACACTTGCTGCTACTATCAGAAGTTAACTTGATAAAGGGAATATAGATGAAGATATTTCAGATGAACTATCATGGATATTAATGACAGTTTTCACTTATTTGAGAAAGTGGGAAAATCATCCCGCAGGATATAAAAAATATTTAACATACATTGCCACATTCAGACCATAGTCGAGCGAATCAAAGCTAACGGGACGCAGATAAATTTCATAGTAGCAACACCTATTGTAGAACTGATGAGTCTTTTCAAATTGATTTTTGATAAGGTAAGTAAGAGCTCACCAGCTCTTACTCCAAGAGTCTTCACAAGATTTAAAGTAAGGAGATTTGTGCTAATAAGCCACTGAAAAGAAATTCCAGTGGCAGGATAATGAAATTAACCCAACATATTTCACAGTACGGCATTGTAAATCACCATATTCCTTTACTCCAAGGGATAACTCTGGAACCAGCAAGGCGTACAGGTGTCTTAAAAATTTTTGTGGAATGGAGGATAAATACTATACAAAGTTGACTAGTGCATTGAATAAAGTTTGTACTTAAAAGACACTGAAAGAAATTCCAGTGGCACGGTAATTTCTAGAAAACCTACTGAAATTGAACTAACCCAAAACATTTCTCATTACGGCCTTGTAAACCTACCATATTCCTCTACGTCAAGGTATAACTCTGGCACTAGAAAGGCGTACAGGTGTTCTAAGAAGTTTGGGTCCTTTGGCTCAAGCCATTTTCATAACCATGGAGGATAAATATTATACAAAGTTAACTAGTGCATTGAAAAACGTTTGTGCTAAAAAAGACACTTTTAAGAGATTCCAGTAGCAGGGTAATTTCTAGAGAACCTACTGAAAAAGAACTAACCTAAAAACATTTCACAGTACGGCCTTGTAAATCACCACATTCCTTTACTCCAAGGGATAACTCTGGCACCAGCAAGGCGTACAGGTGTCTTAAAAATTTGTGTCCTGTGGCTCAAGCCATTCTCATGGTTCCGAGTTGTTTCAACGCCGTGACTCAATTCCGACTGAGTTTGGGACGCGTGTGCTTGCGGGTGACTCCGTAGTTTACGACTGAAGAACCTGAGGAACAGCGGGACATCGCTCCGTGTCAAGTTATCCAAAATTTTGTTCTAATGCACTTTTTATAATTTGTAGCAATAGTGAAATACTTATGGAATAGTTTTTTTAATACTATCATCTTATATTCTCAGCTATTCGTGTCAAAAGGTCGCGGAATGAACTTTTTCCGATATCATATTTAAGCACGGATATAATTTAATCGCGCCTAGGGCCGGATAGCGGTTGCAACCCCTTCTCACCTTCAGGCATTATTTTTCAAAATCACAAATCTTATTCTTTTCTAGACAATCCATTTCGCAACTTTTCTAAAAGTCACATTTTTTATATCGCCAATTCTTTCTTTCTTTGGATATTTTTTTATTTATAAAAATGTTTATATTAGGTATTTTTTTTTATCGAAAAATTATACGTATGAACATGTAGTGACAACTATTATTTTTTATTTACGCTACACGACCCAGTAACTGGATCACTCACTCTGCAATTCTAAATAAAATAGCATCATGGCTTAAGCAATGGAGGATCAAAGCAAACGAAACCAAATCTGCTCATGTAACCTTTACTCCTAGAAGAGACACTTGCCCTCCGGTTAAGCTAAACAACAAAGAAATACTTCAAAGCGACAATGGAAAGTACCTGGGAATGCATCTGGAGTTTTGGCTCACATGGCAGAAGCACATCTGGGCTAAAATAAAACAATGAGATGGAAAACTTCGTGGTCATCACTGGTTAATCGGACGAAGCTCGAAACTAAATACGAGTAACACCAGCAAAATCTTGGAGTATAAAGCAACTATAGGTTTCAACCTATCTGGACTTATGGGATACAATTATGGGGAACAGCTAGCAATAGTAATATCGACATACTGGAAAGATTCCAAAGTGAAGCACTAATAACCATGTTCAGTATACCCCAATGCATTAGCAACAAATAATAGGTCTTTACCTATGAAATTGCCGTATTGCAGTACAGACTTTTTCAAACAAAAAAAGTTTTGATTGGCTATGAGTTCTAAATTCAAATTAATTTTGTTTTAAAAATATGACATTCTATTTACAAAATCAGTCTTTTGTTTATTGATTAGCGTTGTATTTTCATTACATTTCAACATTTTTCCTCATAATGGATACTTTGAAATTTCGTGTAATTATGGAATATGAGTTCCGTCGTGGCACCAACGCGGCACAAACGACCCGTAACATCAACGACGTTTACGGAGAGAACTGTACAAACGACCCGTAACATCAACGACGTTTACGGAGAGAACTGTACAAACGAACGCACAACCCGTTATTGGTTTGCTCGGTTCCGTTCTGGGAATTTTGACTTGAAAAATGAACCTCGTGGTCGTCCGGAAACTTTGGTCAACAATGATGAATTAAAGATGATTTTTGAAGCTGATGAAACTCAATCTACAGCTGAGCTGGCAGCAGCTTTTGATGTTAGCATTAAAACAATATTGGTCCATTTGCGACAGATTGGCAAGATAAAAAAGCTTGATAGATGGGTGCCCCACGAACTTAACGATCGCCAGCGCAACGTACGCGTCGAGACTTGCCTTGCGCTGCTTAACAGGCACAGAAATGAAGGAATTTTGAACCGAATTGTTACGTGCGACGAAAAATGGATTCTTTTTGACAATCGAAAGCGCTCAGCAAGTTGGTTAGATCCTGGTTCGGTACCAAAGCAATGTGCAAAACGAAAAATGACCCCTAGAAAGGTGATGGTCACAGTTGGGTGGTCTAGTGCTGATGTGATTCATCATAGCTTTTTACAAAACGGCGAGAGCATTACTGCAGATGTGTACATTGAAGAACTGACCACAATGATGGCGAAACTCGCACGTCTGCAACCAGCTTTGGTCAATCGGTCGTCTCCACTGCTACTTCACGACAACGCGCGGCCCCATACTGCACAACAGACCGTCTCTAAGCTGCATGAGTTGGGTTTGGAAGCTCTCCCTCATCCGCCATACTCACCAGATCTTTCGCCTTCCGACTATTACTTTTTCCAAAATTTGGACAACTTTTTAGCGGGAAAAAAATTCAATTCCCGAGAGGCAGTACAAAACGCTTTTGAAGAGTTTGTTGTCTCCCGTCCAGCTGATTTTTTCAAGAAGGGCTTCCATAAACTGCCACAGCGTTGGCAAAGATGCATTGATTGCAGGGGTGATTACTTTGAATAAAAGAAATAAATAAATTCGAAAAAAAAAATACTTTAACTTTTTTCAAACAAAACGGCAATTTCATAGGTTTACTAATATATGTACCTAGGCATAAACACTGTTCGTGAGGAAATAGTCCAGGCAAGCCTGAAATACCAGGAGAAACTAGCAACTCATGTAAACCAACTCATGTAAACGAACTCGCACAAGCCTTAAGTGGAGAGGGTGGACTACAGTACAGTCAACTGAAGAGACGAGGCATTTTCAGTTTCGCCCAAGGATTTGAGAACTGAGTAAAGAAAAGGGTTTGCTGGAAAGTTCAGCAATTGATTAGCTCTCGATGATAACAATAAAAGTATAATCAGGACATGTAGTTCCAGCCAAACAAGTGGCTTATGGTATTCGAACAGATTGCCATAGTGCAGAAAATACTAAAAAAAAACTAGTGTATTGAATTACATTTGTGCTAAAAAAGACACTGAAAAGATATTCCAGTAGCAGGGTAATTTTTAGAGAACCTACTGAAAAAGAACTAACCCAAAATAGCAGGATAAAGTAATTAACCCAAAAAATTTCACAATACGGCCTTGTAAATCATCACATTCCTTTACTTCAAGGGATAACTCTGGCACCAGCAAGCCGTACAGGTGTCTTAGAATTTTATGTCCTTTGGATCAAGCCATTCTCATGGTAATGGAGGATAAATACTATACAAAGTTGACTAGTGCATTGAAAAGTTTGTACTAAAAAGACACTGAAAAGAAATTCCAGTGGCAGGGTAATTTCTAGAAAACCTACTGAAATTGAACTAACCCAAAACATTTCTCATTACGGCCTTGTAAACCTACCATATTCCTCTACGTCAAGGCATAACTCTGGCACTAGAAAGGCGTACAGGTGTTCTAAGAAGTTTGAGTCCTTTGGCACAAGCCATTCTCATGGTCATGGAGGATAAATATTATAAAATAACACTGAAAAGAAATTCCAGGGGCAGAGTAATTTCTAGAGAGCCTACTGAGTAAGAACTTATACAAAACATTTCTCAGTACGGCCTTGTAAACCACCACATTCTTCTACTTCAAGGGATAACTCTGGCACCAAAAGGCGTAACAGGTGTTCTAAGAAATTTGGGTCCTTTGGCTCAAGCCATTTCCATAACCATGAAGGATAAATACTATACAAAGTTGACTAGTGCATTCAAAAACGTTTGTGCTAAAAAAGACACTGAAAAGAGATTCCTGTAGCAGGGTAATTTCTAGAGAACCTACTGAAAAAAAACTAACCTAAAAACATTTCTCAGTACGGCCTTGTAAATCACCACATTCCTTTACTGCAAGGAATAACTCTGGCACCAGCAAGGCGTACAGGTGTCTTAAAAATTTGTGTCCTGTGGCTCAAGCCATTCTCATGGTAATGGAGGATAAATGTTATATATACAAAGTTTACTAGTGCATTGAGGCAGGGTAATTTCTTGAGAGCCGACTGAAAAAGAACTAACCCAAAACATTTCACAGTGCGGCCTTGTAAACCACCACATTCTTCTACTTCAAGGGATAACTCTTGCACCACAAAGAGAAGAAGTTTGGATCCTTTGGCTCAAGCCATTCTCATGGTAATGGAGGATTAATATTATATAAAGTTTACTAGTGCATTGCTGTCCTCTCATAGCGACCCTGTAACTGCATCACACACTCTGCGCAAAGTCATCATTATAAAATAGAATCATGGCTTAAGCAATGGAGGATCAAAGCAAACGAAAACAAATCTGCTCATGTAACCTTTACTCTTAGGAGATACACTCGCCCTCCGGTTAAGCTAAACAACAATGAAATACCTCAAACCGATAATGCAAAGTACCTGGGAATGCACCTGGATAGAAGACTCACATGGCAGACGCACGATAGAAGGCTCACATGGCAGACGCACATCTGGGCTAAAAGAAAACAAATGGATGAAAAACTTCGTCGTCTTCACTGGTTAATCGGACGAAGCTCGCAACTACACACATCAAAAGTGTCTAGGGATCAAGCATTTTTATGCGGATTTCTTGAGATTGAGATGTGGCTTTGTAATAAATTTATGATTTTATAAATTTATATGGATCCTTTTTGGTGCATTTCATAATTTGAATCAGGAACTGTGAATCAAATTCGAGTAAAAGATGAAAATCAGCTGTCAATATTTTCCCTATAAAAACATACAACGCATTGAAGACATTATTAGTGCTACTGTTTCCCTACTACTGATTAAAACCAACGTTATTATGGAGCGGCGACGTCATTTAAGCAGGGAAGAAATGCTCAGAGCCGTGGGAATGATAGAAGCTGGTTCCCGGCAACGTACTGTGGCTTTAGCTCTGAATACAAGTCAGAGTGTTATCAGTCGACTTTGAACACGTTACCGAAGCACTGGTACCGTGGCTGAGCGCCATGGAGGACGGTATCGCTGCACCACACGGAGACAAGACCGATACATTCAAATCTTAACTCGAAGAGCTCCAACAATAACCGCCATGATGTTAGCCGTGAGGCTTCATCACTCTTCAGGGAACTTAATTAGCGACCAAACAGTCAGAAACCGCTTGCATGAAGTGAACCTTCATTCCCGAAGACCGCTACGGGTACCACCTATAGCAATGCACAATCGTAGGATTCGATATCAATGGGCTCTTGAACACAGAAATTGGGCAGAAGAACAATGGCGTTTCGTGTGCTTTTCTGATGAGTCTCGTTTTGGTATGAGACCGGATACAAGACGTATACGACACTGGAGAACCCCTGGACGCCAACAGCGATTAAAATCCTGCCAGGAAGTCCATCCTTATAGTAGTGGAACCATCATGGTATGGGCGGGTATTTGGATCGGCGGAAGAACTGAGTTGATTTGGATCAGAGGCAACCTCAACGCTCAAATTTATGCTGAGACGATTGTATCAGACGTCATCGTTCCTCTACAAGTGCAAATCGGTCCCTTATTTCAGTTAATGCATGATAATGCACGACCGCACACCGCAAGAGTTGTAAGACAGACTCTCGCCGCAGCTAACATCAATGTCCTGCCCTGGCCTGCTCAGTCGCCAGACTTGAACCCGATTGAGCATGCATGGGATATGCTACAGAGAAGAGCTCTGCCGAATATGGAGGGTATCCAGTCGCAAGAAGACCTTTTTTTGTTGTTGCAACGAACATGGGCGGCCATTCCACAGCGTGATTTGGATGAACTCATTTTGAGTATGCCAAACCGATGTTCTTGTGTTGTTAGTGTTCGCGGTAGAAACACGGATTATTAATTGTTTAAGTTACCCAATAAAATTTTAAAGAAAACTGTTATTTCAGTCTTTTTTTCGAACTTTAATGTTAGTGGTTCAAATGTCAAAAATCCCTTTATTAGAAAATGGCAAATTTCTTTATTAATGCAAAGGTGACTTGGTTTATCGTTACTGTGACAAACGAAAACACTTTATTTGATGAATCCTTAAAGAAAATTTTAATTAATATCAATCAGGAGAAAAGTTATTGCAAAAATATACACACATCAAAAGTGTCTAGGGATCAAGCATTTTTATGCGGATTTCTTGAGATTGAGATGTGGCTTTGTAATAAATTTATGATTTTATAAATTTATATGGATCCTTTTTGGTGCATTTCATAATTTGAATCAGGAACTGTGAATCAAATTCGAGTAAAAGATGAAAATCAGCTGTCAATATTTTCCCTATAAAAACATACAACGCATTGAAGACATTATTAGTGCTACTGTTTCCCTACTACTGATTAAAACCAACGTTATTATGGAGCGGCGACGTCATTTAAGCAGGGAAGAAATGCTCAGAGCCGTGGGAATGATAGAAGCTGGTTCCCGGCAACGTACTGTGGCTTTAGCTCTGAATACAAGTCAGAGTGTTATCAGTCGACTTTGGACACGTTACCGAAGCACTGGTACCGTGGCTGAGCGCCATGGAGGACGGTATCGCTGCACCACACGGAGACAAGACCGATACATTCAAATCTTAACTCGAAGAGCTCCAACAATAACCGCCATGATGTTAGCCGTGAGGCTTCATCACTCTTCAGGGAACTTAATTAGCGACCAAACAGTCAGAAACCGCTTGCATGAAGTGAACCTTCATTCCCGAAGACCGCTACGGGTACCACCTATAGCAATGCACAATCGTAGGATTCGATATCAATGGGCTCTTGAACACAGAAATTGGGCAGAAGAACAATGGCGTTTCGTGTGCTTTTCTGATGAGTCTCGTTTTGGTATGAGACCGGATACAAGACGTATACGACACTGGAGAACCCCTGGACGCCAACAGCGATTAAAATCCTGCCAGGAAGTCCATCCTTATAGTGGTGGAACCATCATGGTATGGGCGGGTATTTGGATCGGCGGAAGAACTGAGTTGATTTGGATCAGAGGCAACCTCAACGCTCAAATTTATGCTGAGACGATTGTATCAGACGTCATCGTTCCTCTACAAGTGCAAATCGGTCCCTTATTTCAGTTAATGCATGATAATGCACGACCGCACACCGCAAGAGTTGTAAGACAGACTCTCGCCGCAGCTAACATCAATGTCCTGCCCTGGCCTGCTCAGTCGCCAGACTTGAACCCGATTGAGCATGCATGGGATATGCTACAGAGAAGAGCTCTGCCGAATATGGAGGGTATCCAGTCGCAAGAAGACCTTTTTTTGTTGTTGCAACGAACATGGGCGGCCATTCCACAGCGTGATTTGGATGAACTCATTTTGAGTATGCCAAACCGATGTTCTTGTGTTGTTAGTGTTCGCGGTAGAAACACGGATTATTAATTGTTTAAGTTACCCAATAAATTTTAAAGAAAACTGTTATTTCAGTCTTTTTTTCGAACTTTAATGTTAGTGGTTCAAATGTCAAAAATCCCTTTATTAGAAAATGGCAAATTTCTTTATTAATGCAAAGGTGACTTGGTTTATCGTTACTGTGACAAACGAAAACACTTTATTTGATGAATCCTTAAAGAAAATTTTAATTAATATCAATCAGGAGAAAAGTTATTGCAAAAATATATGTTGATCCCTAGACACTTTTGATGTGTGTATGTTGATCCCTAGACACTTTTGATGTGTGTAATTTAGATTTGTTTAAATAGTTGCCCATGGCTACAGAAATAATAAGCTATTTGAAGGAAGCAAATAGTCTAGGCAATGCTTCAGGAGTACTAAAAGAGTTAGGAGACATACTACTCTTGACTACTGCTAGACCAACACAGAAGATATTCTTTTCACTATTGCTATCATTATATCTGAGGGAAAAGAAAGGGAATTTCACTCAATGGAGAGTATTTGAGGGGGCCACTTTGATCTAATTTTATTGTGGAAAAGCAACTTCAGGTGCCTCAATTTTATTGACTTCAGAAGCAATGTTCCATGCAATGTTTGGCACATATTTAGAAGATCTGCATATCCTTAAATTACAAATCATGGGAAATGGCATCAAAGGAAGGACATGAATTCAATCTTCCTGAAAAACCACAATTGTAAGCCTATATCTTTAGATGTTTCCTTTGAAAAAATTCAGTCGAAGCTACCAATGAATTTTCTATTGAGAGAGCTCTATGAATCTATATAACGAAGACCAAGTTGCTAAACACAACGAAAAGATTCTCGTTCTCAACATACAAAACAGTTACAATTGAGATCAAGCAGTAAGAAGGCGTGGGGTTTCTTACGATTCACTGAACTGTAACATGGCATTGTACAACTATCAAACCTGTAATTTGATATTACTACAAATATTCCCAAATGGAAAATTTTATCCATCCTATTAAATCAGACTATTGTGAATAATTTAAATAAAATACTTAAGAAACTCTGCTCTGTATGGTGTCGGACGTAAAGAATAGCACCATCCCATATCTTCCCGTGGGTGTCGTAAGAGGCGACTAAGGGACTTGCCAGAGAATGGGCAGCAGCGTTCTCTGTGCTTTTGTAACAACCTTACTGCGATCGCCAACCCGCCTGCCAAGCGTGGCGATTATGGTAAAACCCCCCATGTTATGTCAATGTGGCGAAACTTGGGGGAGGCCTATATCCAGCAGTGGACGTCTTCCGGCTGAAATGATGATGATGATGACTTAAGAAACTGATAACAGAGGTTTCTATGAAGTGTGTTTTATTTGACTATATTCGTATTATAAACATTGAGAATAATTAGTTTTTAAACTGACATGGTCACTAACACTATCAATAACACTTGTAACGGGATATTTACCATGTTTATTATTTGTTATGAGTTCCCGATATTTCGGCGCTGTTGCAAACGCCATGATCACAAACAAACAACAAATAATGATGATAATAAACATGGTAAATATCCCGTTACAAGTGTTATTGATATTGAAAATGATTATCTACTTTTTAGTTCGGTAATCTACAAAAGCGTGTGTTTCTTTTTTTGATTTTTTTATTTATTTCCAATAGATTCTTTGGGCGGTTAACATTGAAACAAATGGAAAATTGGCTTGAATATAAAATAAATTACTCTGAGCCGTTTTATTGGCGGACTTTTGATATAGGATGACAGGGCACATATGTGATGAATTTTTCAGAAAGGTTATCCTATTTCGAAGACTTCAAAGATATGTATACCGACAAGTATTAGTAGTGGTACAGTAAAGGTCAAATATGTTAGTATGAAAAAAATGCGTATGAACAACTTGCAAAGTGTTAGCAACGTTTGGCAGTCGACATTTTGACACACCTATTTTGGCTCAAACTGTTCACTTCTATGTTTGACTGGAGGAAATGTGGTTTCCAATAACTACTCCGTAAATAATAACAAAACATCACGCCTGCAATCCACGAAAAGTTAGGCAGAGGTGTACCTAATAGTCCACCCACATTTCACCCCATGAAATAAGCGAATCTATGGCCATCAACCGGGCACAAATACAGTCCGTGGCTGAGAAATTCCGGATGGAAAAACAAGTATCTGGGTATGTCGGAAGCGATAGGCATTAACGTAGCTGGACATGGAGCAATCTTTATGTGAGAGCTTATTTGGTCACCTGAAAAAGGTAACTGAAACTTGTTTTATTTAAGAGTAAGTTTTGCTTCGCAAAGGATTCAGCTAGGTTTATTTTAAGTCCGGCTCTGTACATTGTGTGTGCTTAAAGTATTAAATAAATACAATTTAAAATAAAGTCAAAATCACAGTGTAACATCAAACGGCGAGAGTTAAATAAATGGTTTCCAAGGCGTAAAAAATGTGATACCATGTCTCAGTGACAGCTCAGAGCAAAATGACTTAAGCTAAAATAATAACATGCAAATTTAAAAACGAAAGTTTTTACATGAGGTACATTCAAATTAATTTAGCTCGTTACACTTGTATCGATTGCGTCTACAGTAGAGTTTTGCAAGTAGACTTCAATGTTGTTCGAGTTGTCCCGTTCATCGTTTATTTTTTAGTTGTTGTTAATATCCCATTGCTTTGGCAAAGGCCACCACCATATCTTTCCTGGAACTCTTGTTATAGAATAGAATAGAATCATTTATTTCAATCACAAAGGATCATAAAATTGAACATACAGCAACACGTCTTAGACTACAAACACACGGATATATAATACACTATTTATCATTATTATAAAATATTTCATAATTTAATCTAACAAAATCATTAAAATTTCCTAACTAAAATAATTAATTGATCTCTAAATAAATGTCATAGATGGTTAGTTAATAAATTAAAAATATTATATTAGTAGTAATAATAAAGATAGGTACGATTTTTATTACAAGTACCTCACTAAATATTTCGATTTCTCATCAAATAAACCATACAGCAATGGTTAAGGTACTGGCAATCAAACCTCTGCGCGAATACCCTCAGGATGCCGCTGGAGCTTGCCTGAACCCTGCGGACCAGGGATGTGCACCGTTTTCGCATAGTCGTGTAGTGCGACCCGGCGAACATCCCTGATGCGCTACAAAATCGGGGCAGCCTCATCAGCACCCTAAACGCATTATTATATTGCACAGGCAGGGCATTGTACTGTGCGCGCATGTATGACAGCCACAGACTGCTCGTGCAATAAGCTCTGAACAAAGTCGTCTTCACTTCAGTGGTACAACGAGCAAACCTGCGGGCCAACATATTCGCCCTCACAGACAACGCCCTGCGCTCCCTCTCAATATCTACATCGTCTTACAGATCAGAGGATAAGATATGACCAAGATATTTAAAATGTTCCACTCTTTTAAGTGGTGTACCACATAACTTTATGGCAGGTATCGTTGCCTGGACCTTTCCTCTGGCCCGAAAGACCATGCATTCACTCTTTTTGACGTTATAACTCAAGCCATGGCTTTGAGCGTACTTTTCACAAATGCCCAACAGCCTAGAGAGACCACAAACAGAAGCACTCAGCAGCACCATGTCGTCCGCGTAACTGATAATAGGTCTTTACCTATGAAATTGCCGTATTGCAGTACAGACTTTTTCAAACAAAAAAAAAGTTTTTTGAGAGTTCTAAATTCAAATTAATTTTGTTTTAAAAATATGACATTCTATTTACAAAATCAGTCTTTTGTTTATTGATTAGTGTTTGTATTTTCATTACATTTCAACATTTTTCCTCATAATGGATACTTTGAAATTTCGTGTAATTATGGAATATGAGTTCCGTCGTGGCACCAACGCGGCACAAACGACCCGTAACATCAACGACGTTTACGGAGAGAACTGTACAAACGAACGCACAACCCGTTATTGGTTTGCTCGGTTCCGTTCTGGGAATTTTGACTTGAAAAATGAACCTCGTGGTCGTCCGGAAACTTTGGTCAACAATGATGAATTAAAGGTGATTGTTGAAGCTGATGAAACTCAATCTACAGCTGAGCTGGCAGCAGCTTTTGATGTTAGCATTAAAACAATATTGGTCCATTTGCGACAGATTGGCAAGATAAAAAAGCTTGATAGATGGGTGCCCCACGAACTTAACGATAGCCAGCGCAACGTACGCGTCGAGACTTGCCTTGCGCTGCTTAACAGGCACAGAAATGAAGGAATTTTGAACTGAATTGTTACGTGCGACAAAAAATGGATTATTTTTGACAATCGAAAGCGCTCAGCAAGTTGGTTAGATCCTGGTTCGGTACCAAAGCAATGTGCAAAACGAAAAATGACCCCTAGAAAGGTGATGGTCACAGTTTGGTGGTCTAGTGCTGGTGTGATTCATCATAGCTTTTTACAAAACGGCTAGATCATTACTGCAGATGTGTACATTGAAGAACTGACCACAATGATAGCGAAACTCGCACGTCTGCAACCAGCTTTGGTCAATCGGTCGTCTCCACTGCTACTTCACGACAACGCGCGGCCCCATACTGCAAAACAGACCGTCTCTAAGCTGCATGAGTTGGGTTTGGAAGCTCTCCCTCATCCGCCATACTCACCAGATCTTGCGCCTTCCGACTATTACTTTTTCCAAAATTTGGACAACTTTTTAGCGGGAAAAAAATTCAATTCCCGAGAGGCAGTACAAAACGCCTTTGAAGAGTTTGTTGTCTCCCGTCCAGCTGCTTTTTTCAAGAAGGGCATCCATAAACTGCCACAGCGTTGGCAAAGATGCATTGATTGCAGGGGTGATTACTTTGAATAAAAGAAATAAATAAGTTCGAAAAAAAAAATACTTTAACTTTTTTCAAACAAAACGGCAATTTCATAGGTAAAGACCTAATATTATTGAGAGACACATCGTCAATGTGGCAACCGACACAGGTGCTGCTAAGCTCCTCTATGAGTGCGTGGACGTACAGGTTGAAGAGCTTGGGCGAGGTTAGTCCCCCTTGCCTCACCCCGCACTGCAACCTAAACGGCTCGGAATATGCATTCGACCATCGAACGACATTGACCTGATTATGGTACCAAAATTTAAAGATCCTGCAGAGTTCAGTTGGCAGGGATATTTCCTTCAATTTCCGCCACAAGATATCATAATTAACCAGATCAAACGCCCTCGATAGATCGAGAAAACAAGCATAAATTGATGGTTCCCGGTGTTGGTTATGCGCCACCTCCAAACTAATCATCAATAGCCCTAAGGTGAGATGGTACCAGTATTTTTCAGATAGAACCTGAGAAAAAAAAATCTAAAGCAATCTTTTTCGAATTAGATTTGACGCTTTATTCTCTTGAGGCATTAGGGAAATTTTTCAGGCTAAAAAATTAAAAGGCCATGGTGCCAGCATTTTACAGATAGAACCAGAGAAAGAAAAATTCTAAAGCAATCTTTTCGAATTAGATTTGACGCTTTATTCTCTTGAGGCATTAGGGAAATTTTTCAGTTTCTTAAAGGCCAATGGCTTAAGATTTTACGCAACAGGTATCCTCGAAGCTGCTGTGCGTGACAGCGGTAATGTAAGTAAGGGAGTAAGGCCTTAGTGCCCCGTCCATTAGTCGGCAGAGAACATCAGTGAGTGGCTTACTTACTACTTTATTATCAAAGTAGAAGTAAAAGTTTAGTTCTTAACTAAAACTTCATAATTATATTCCACCATCGATATTCACATTGTAAAAAGTGAAACAGTAACAAATATACATACAAGTTATACTACTTCAAAAAAGTATTACACTAAAACCCATATCTGTACCTCAAAAATGGTTATCTCTTCTTTATCCTAAAAAGATTGAAGTTTCCATCTTTCGGGGAATAACACAACTATGCGCCCACTTTATTTAACTGCCACCTATCCTTAAGTTAAAAACTTCGTTTAGTCGGCGTGAATTGTTGAAAAGTACGGCTATTCCCCGCTAGATGTCAACATCAGTAGGTTCTGGATGATAGCAGACCAATGATGACGTTTTGTCTCGAATCACTCTGTAGTTCAGATTGAATGTAATAGATGTCATGAAAACATAATAGGAAAACTTTTTTTTGTGAGGGTTTTCTTCCGGCTTACCTAGTAGAAATATTCCATTTTTCTTTTCGTATATGACATACGTTCTAAAAGCCGGTCAAATGAAAAGAAATGAATAATTTGAAAAATGTGGGTAATTATAATTATCAACTTGTATCTGAATTAACTTTAAACTTAGATATTAAAAAAAACGCTAAAGAAAACTGCTTTCAACATTGCTCTGCCTGAAATTAAAAAAATAATTATAATATTTAGGCATGATTAAAATAAATTAATGAAAATACGATGAACCAATTGACACGAATAAAATAAAAATGTTAACTAGATTAATTAGGCTAGCATAATGAAAAAAATTAAAGTTATATATCCGTTGTGCTCCGTCCATCTTGGATGTGACGATGGGAAGAGACCAGATGTTATGACCATAATGGCTTGAAAGTCTTTGGTGTCGGATGCAGCATGTGTCGACACCCGTGCGCTATCCCATCTTTCTAGCTCAGCGAACTGTGCTGGGGCGGTTGCTGCAGCTGAAAATAACTCAAGAAGCCCAAATATAACAACCTAATTGAGAGTCAAATTTTCGAACTATTCAGGGTTGAAACGCTATTATGGGCCATTGGCTCCGAGTTTCTAATTGTTTTTTGAGATAAGTCGCCGCATAACCAAGCGGTTAGTCGACTTTTCACTTAACCAGAGGGCTGGCCTATTTTTTACGATAGAATTGGCTCATAGCTATTCAACGTGGCAATGCTTCCAGACTTCTGGGCACTTTTTCCGACGACCGTGATGCGGCATCAAATATGTATTCGAAAATGTTATTCCTATTTGTGGTGTTGTTTCTCTAGCTGACATCATCACTAAAATGCGTTCCGCGAAAAGTTTATTTTGTAGAATTTTTGGGGTTTTTACTAGCATTAAATGATTCATAAATAGGTGAAATTGGTAAAAGTGTACTTAATTATTCTAAAATATTCCGCATTACCTATTTATTGTTCACTTTGCCTGCTGATATCAGACAAGAAGATTATAAATTAAAATTCGCACGGAAACTTATAAAATATTTATTAGATTCTATGTAGTAGATTTAGGTTATGTAGTTAAGTATACATTAGGTTATAGATGTAGTAGATAATAAGAGAGACTCAATGATGTCACAGTTAAACTGCGTAAGCAGTTTTGTGGGGCAATGAACTAGCATTTAGGAATTTTTAATCTAAATAAATCATTCAATCAATCAATAAATTTATATGTTAAGGTAATAAGCAGTAGGTAACAGACTCTATGAAAAAATCATTCTGTTTTATGAACTATTACGAAATAAATGTTGTTTTCGTTCCTGCTTACTATGCACTAAGCTCTTGCCAAAATGATAGCAAAAGCAGCATGTTGAAGAAGAGGCTATCAGAAAGAATATTAAACTAAAACCATAAATAAAAACATAATTCCGGAACGAAAAAGTCGTATCGTCTAAAACTATAATGCACTGCTCTAGTTTTCTTGTTGAATATACAAACTTAATTGTGTTTTGTATATGTAAATTTTGTTTGGAATACGTTTTTATTTTTGACTTCTCTGCACTGTGACACTTGTGGTCGGCATCAAACCGTGAAATAGCGACAATATACTGTGTATTTTCTCCAACTTAAATCTGGTTGATCTTCTCCTTCCATAACTCTCCAACATTTCTAAGTGGCAAGAAATAGACGCTAGAAAAAGCTTTGGTAGCAGGTGGTGCGTAGACGAGCGTAGCTAGGGACTGGACGAAATGCAACATGGGCGGCTGTTGTGCCATTTAGCTAAATAGTGTAAGTACTTAGTTTTATTTATCATTGTCATGTCAAATAGTTGCAAACTAAGTATTAATAGTGCTTCTTAATAAAACGGTGTGTTTTTTTCTTTTTGTGCTCACACTATAAATTACTATTATAAGTCTATACGTGAGGGTTTGTAATTAACTTTCTGGTAATAATGGTTTCCTTTTTAGTTTGTTTTTATTAGCTGTAAGTCTCTATGTACAAAAAAAATAATAAGTGGTGAAAATAAAGTGGTATCACATCAGTCTGAATTTTTGTTTGTATTTTAGAATATCGTCGGAGCAAACCGGTTCTCCAAAAATCCCGAACAACATACGATAATCTCGAACTGTCGATATAATCTTCATTAAATAAAGTACATCACGCACAGTGCTGTAAATTATTTACAACAATAAATATTTTTATTGCTGTAAATAATTTGCAGCACTGTGCGTACCCGCGAGACCCTCAGTAATATTTTTTTTCGGAACTTTTTTTTTTTTCTCTTATAAATACAAGTATTCTACTAAAAAAAAACACACTTTTTTATTTGCATGCTATTTCCTGAGCTTTTCAATTGATTAAGTTCAATGATTTAAAAAAATATTTTTCTTTTTGTCAGATTAGTCGAATCCCTCTATATAATCATCAGATTATGAGACAGCACATCTAGGACATAAAGATGAACCATATATATTGAGACCAACCATATATCTGACGCGCTTGAGTATTTCAAAATGCGCGATTTTTTTTTGCACATATTCATAATGGCCGCGAGTTTGCGTCACACCTAAATCGTCAGATTATTGAATGAGAGCTTTTTTTTTGGTTCACCTAACACTCCTTTAGAAAATCTGACGTGCCCGATTATTTTTTTATTTTCTTTCCTTACAATCACCCGCATCATGCAAACGATCAGATTAATATACGTACATTATCAAAAATACGTAGGACATTGGTGCTATCAATATCTGACGCGCTCGAGTATGTCCATGCAACAGATTTTTTTTACATATTTAAAAGTCTATAGCTGCTTCCCCCACCGATGAAAAGGTAATACGTAGGACATTGGTGCTATCAATATCTGACGCGCTCGAGTATGTCCATGCAACAGATTTTTTTTACATATTTAAAAATCTATAGCTGCTTCCCCCACCAATGAAAAGGTATAATTATGTAACATTTTTTTCTTCTTATCATCTAAGCTTTTGCAACCCAAGTCTCTATGACGCTCGAGTAAATCCCCATTTAGCATCATGGGCTCCCCTACTATTCTATAATTTCTTGCTACAATACACAGGTGTCAGGTAGTACTAAACGTTAATAGGCTCTCCATTCATTGCATAATTGACTTGGATATCTTAGCATTAAGTCAATTAAATTACGTAAGCTATGTTCATCATGCAACAAACCACTTTTTATACAACTGCTGCAGCCAGCTTGAGTGTAGTCAGATACCTTGAAATTATAAGTATCGTCAAGTACATAGTTTCCACTTAGAATACGACCAGAATGATGAAAAAATTACTTGGAGAAGGTAATTTCATGCATTTTTCAATCCTGTTTTATATTGGTATTACAGTCACAATTTGTCCTGAAATCGTTAATTTATTACTTTTGGGCGAAACCCCGATTAATCGACCACTCAGAATTTAAACGAGCGCCAATATTCATTGTCAATTTATTTGCATTCTGTAGTGTTTATAAGGTGTTACAAAAATGCTTATAGTGTTGCGTTGTGAGGTTCTCAACTGAAATTAGTCGAGTGATTCTAAAATGTCACTATTAGGGACTAACTAGGGACCTCACTAAAAACGCGGTACAACTCTAGTTTTTGACAGGACGCCATGGCTCATTCATTTCGTTTCCGCTGGCTTAGCTGAAGGAAGCTATTCTCCGACCTCAAGATTCTTTGTGCCCCGGTTTAGGGTGAGTTCCACATTAGTTAAGTAATTATGCCTGATTCCCAGCGCTGGATAACCTATATTGATTTCATCACCTATGTATCTGGTTTCGCGTGTGTCTATGCCACGTGTGGCTATTGTCCAGCGCACAGTAAATTGTAATCGTATGTGTATTACTACTGCATTGTGTGGTGTAGTGGTCTTTACTGTGTTATTTGTATCATTTATACTACTTTACTACGATATTCATACTTAACCAAACTTTTCATCTGTCAATGTGCTCGCTATGTTTGCCCACTTTTACCTGTAAACCGCTGCGATGTACTGAGCCTTCACCTACAATGCTTTCCACACCGTTCCTTGGCTTAAAAAGTGGAGAAGCTGATACATCGCATGCGGCTTGCTGCTAACCGCATCGCAACGCATCTAACATAAGCACCCTATGGTGCTTCCAGGGCTCTTTGCTCAGGCTGAGGGCTGCACCCTTGCCTACGCCACACGCGCTACCTAAGCGCGCTACCAAGCGCGCTACCAAGCGCGCTACCAAGCGCGCTACCAAGCGCGCTACCAAGCGCACAACCAAGCACGCTACCTACTGCTGTACCCTTGCCTGCTTCCTGCACGCTACCTACTGCTGTACCCTTGCCTGCTTCCTGCACGCTACCTACTGCTGTACCCTTGCCTGCTTCCTGCACGCTGCCTACGCTCGCTACTTAAGCAAGCTACCCACTCACTGCTGTGCCAGTGCGCTGCCCAGGTCTTGTACTGCCTACCTGCGGCCTACCGCCACGCGAGCCGGTGCCTGCGCAGTCTACCCTGCGCAACCCTGACCGCTACAGTTCCGGAGGTCTACTGCTGAGCCTGTACTGACAGGCCCCACGGTCCCTTGGCCCACGTCTGCACGTGCTGCCAAGGGACGGTACCCATAGTGTTAGTGAACGGAACAGAACTCGGTGACAATCGTACCCGTGACCTAGCTTAGTGATTGTAAATATATGTATTATTAACTAATCCATCTGTTTCACTATCTATTACCTACTTGTTAGCGGCCTGCGCAGTCTACCCTGAGCAGTCCTAACCGTTACAATAGCTAAATACAATGTTATAGACCCTGGTAAGGCACAGCAATATACATATTAAAATAAAATGATAACATTAATGATCTTAAGCCAACCCTTACATAGGAAAATACTAGGCAGATAAATAGGCATTCCGAAAGTTGGCAACGTTGCAAGGGACTGTAAAATATTTCACTTAATTGATAACTGTAAAGTATTTCTCTTTATTATGAATAAGTCTAAAATCTCGAAAATAGTTATGAAATCTTACTGTGACGGTACTAAAATATGGATTATTATTAATTGCAAAGTCATACCATACTATACCATAGGTTATCAAGACTTTTTTAAGAGCTTATCGTACATTTAATGTGCAGGATTTTAAGAGCTTGTCGTACATTTAATGTAAAGGATTTTTGGACGATCCGTATAAAATTTAGGATTTCCACACGGTGCTAAATTTGGCTTACACGGTACCCTGTGATTATTTTTTATAAGGTTATCTTAAATCCTTGGTGTACCCCGACCGTGCCTCTTTCTGTGTGTCTGTGTGCATCTTTTTATCCATCTGTAGGTTTTCTTAAAATAAAATGAATAAACAACAACTAAAAATCAATAACTAAAGATTCCGCTTCCATAGTTGCAATAAACACAAGAGAGGAATATAATAATTCCATGATTACAAGAGATAAATTTATTTATCTCTCATTGTAACTAGCGCTTACGACGAGGGTTATCGTCCGTTGATACATATAATATACGTCGTAATAGGTACAATTTTTATAATGCTTCCCAAACGTGGTGGCCAGAAGTATGTAGTGAAGTGCACACCGCAGCAGTGAGCTGTACCTTAAGTGGAAATTCAGCTAACTACCGTCTGAACAAGAGGAGAAAGATTGCATCTTTTTGACACGCGACGCCAAGCCCACTAGCAGCTGTTGCCCAGACTGCGCCGCAATGTGTGCATTGGCGCGCAGCGCCCTGGGCCAACTTCACAACGTCACTTCAGTTTTATTTTTGTTTTTGACAGTCTTTTTATATTAATTTATGTGCATTTTTTATGTGCATTTTTAAGTGATGCATTGACCTTTGATGCGTAGTAGCAGCAGCGATGTGGTTGGTGGAGATAGTTCAACATCGCTGACCACCCTGGAGAGATGCCCGCTTTGTACCCAAGCTCGGTTTTTTAAAGGTAAGCGGAGTCTGAATGTGCATATTGGGAAAGTGCATAAACAAAAATATGCACCCACTTCAGACCCTGTTTTAACACTTTCGCCTACAACACAGGCAATATCTTCTTTTGACCAACTTTGGAAAACTATATAAAAATTCAAAAACTCCGTTCCTATACTAGAGCGAGTTCCCCGAGGCACTAGACCACTTTAAACTACTACTACTAAACACTTCACGTACAAAAGAATTTGGATACCAAAAAAAAATTAAAGAAAATTGCAATATTTCGGACCAAGATTTAGACACAAAATTATCGACTCAGACATATAACTCTTCAAGAGGTACATCCCATTTGGTAGAAACTAAATTAGGGGATGGTGACATTAGTGGAGCAGCCAGGATTCTTTTCAGTAGCGATGTGGTGGCACCGTGCTCTCCAGAAACACTCGCAGCTCTGGAGACCGAACACCCTGCACCAGCGGATGGCCTTTCTTTTCCCGACCCCCTTGATCCAGATATACACTCCCTCACCATTTCAGGGCGCAGCTGTGACCACCTCTCGACCTGAAATGGTGAAAGCTCTTTCCAGAACGGCTCCGCCGGTGGCCTCGACGGCCTAAGTCCTCAGCACCTAAAGGACCTTATCTGATTAGACGCCGGGGAAGCTGGTTAGCTACTCTTGAAGAAGCTCAGAACTCTGATTAACCTCATGCTCTCCAGCAAGGTGAACGAGGCCGTCATCTTAGACGTGGCAAATTTATGTGCCCTGCACAAGAGGGATAGGGGCATTCGTCACATTGCCGTGGGAACTGTCTACCGTCGTATGTCAGCCAAGATTTGCTGTAAATTTTAAGTTGAGACTGTTTCGAAAAAATTTCAGCCCCTGCAGCTAGGTTAGGGCTCTAAAGGAGGCTGTGAGGCTGCCGTCCAAGCTTTTTCGACCTACCTAAATTCTGGCCAAGGTGAGGTCATCTTGAAGGTTGACATTAAGAATGCCTTCAACTCAGTGAATAGGGACACCTTGTTAATTGAAATTAAAAAAGAAACTACCCCAAATTTATAGTTTTCTTTGGCAATGTTATTCGTGACCACCTTTTAGAATCTGCTGTTGGCTGTCAATAAGGTGACCCCCCCGGGCCAGTGATTTTCAGCGTAGCTATTCACTCAATTGTTCGACAGGCAGCCATATTGTCACTTCAGAATTTTATCTTCAAGATAAAAAGAGAATAGATCATAAAATAATGACAGCTGATGGTAATATACATCATGTTGGCATAATTGGAAATATTTATTCAAAAACCATTATTCTTAAAAAAAAAATATGTGTTCCCTAACTGAAAAAGAATATAATTTCTGTATCTAGTCTAACAGATGCTAATTATTCATTAAAAATTTTCAGAACAAGCTGTCAACTTGAATGTGAATACTCTAGATGTATAGAGACATATCAACACAGGAAAGATGGTTAATATTATGTAAATTTATATGACAAAGCCAGTCATACACTCGAGGTCAGTCAATATTTTTCATTTAAGCACAAAGTTTTGGCATCGTTCTTTGGGACATGTACTTATCAAAAGGACAAAATATATAGTTCGTGGCATTGATGGAAAACTGGTAAAAGAGGTTGACATCTGTGAAATCTGTACACAGTCAAAATTATGCAGAAAACCATTTTAAATAAACAATTACACAAACAGCAAGTCAACCGCTAGAGGTAATCCATAGTGACATTTGTGGTCCAATACAAACAGAAACATGGGATGGTTCTAGATATTTTATTACATTTTTGGACGATTATACTCATTTTGTTAAAAAAAAAATAAGAGCGAGGCTTTTTCAAAAATACTAAATTATATTATTTTGGCAGAAAATCATTTTAGCACTAAAATTAAAACATTTAGATGTGATAATGGCGGTGAATATAATAGTAAACAATGTAAAACATACTGTATTAACAAAGGTATAAATATTGATTATACAATTCCGTTTCCTCCACAACTAATTGGTAAAGCTGAAATATTAAATAGATCTTTAACGGAAAGAACAAGAGCGTTCCTTTTTGATATGCACTTGAATTATGGGGTGAAGCAGTATTAACATCAGCATATTTATAAAAAACAGGAGTTCATATACAATAAATATTAAAACACCAGGAGAAATGTGGTTCAATAGAATACCGAAGTTAAAACATTTAAATATTTTTGGATCTTTAGCATATTATAAAAAATAATTATCAGTTGAATAAACTTGACTCTAGAAGCAGTAAAGGGCTATTAATAGGGTTTACTTATAATGGTTATAAGATATGGGATCCTTCAAAGGAGATTGTTCTATACCGCCCTATAACCAACAAACATATTTGACGTGTACGTTAATTTTAATTATATTTTAATGTAATTTTTAAAAATAATAAATTCAAGCGGACACTTTTTAATTCTTAATGGATTTTTAAAAGTGACCTCGTTGACTTTAATATCAACCAAACTGCACAAAATCACCATCTTTCATTTTATTGTCAATGTGAATGTCACAAAAGATTTGATGGTGTCGCTCTCGCTCAATGTGAATGTCACAAAAGATTTGATGGTGTCGCTTGTAAAATATGCACAATTATCTACACTAATAGTTGACTCGCCAACACGCCACCGCACAGGCCGACAGTTCGACAACGACTACCCGCCCCATTTTTTTTTTTTTTTTTTTTTTTTTTATGTATGGCATCTCGCAGTTCAACCTAGGAGGTTGTCGTCTGCTTAACCGGACTATCCTGTGGGTGCCTTAAGAGTAAGGCCTCCAGCCAGGGCATAAAAACTTACAAACTAAGCGACTAAACGCTGAGGGCACCCCCTGTGGGGTACGAGCCTCGGCTCAGGGCGTCGCTGGGGGAGGACTGCATGGGGACAGGCTGGATCTGAGTGATATCATTATTTAGGGGCTGATTTTAAAACTACTGGCACAGCATCGCGGGCTGGCTCGAGCGAGGGTCGGGGAGGGCATGGACCGGGCAGGGCATAAAAACTTACAAACTAAGCGACTAAACGCTGAGGGCACCCCCTGTGGGGTACGAGCCTCGGCTCAGGGCGTCGCTGGGGGAGGACTGCATGGGGACAGGCTGGATCTGAGTGATATCATTATTTAGGGGCTGATTTAAAACTACTGGCACAGCATCGCGGGCTGGCTCGAGCGAGGGTCGGGGAGGGCATGGACCGGGACGTCGCGACGGACCTCGACGGCGAGGTCGGAAAGACGGCGGTTTGTGTCTGAACTTTTTAAGAGTGCTAGTCTCTTTGCTGCTCTCCTGGAGGAGGGTGATAGCATCATCGGGAGTGACGAGGGTATGCCGAGGACGGCGTACTGTACTAATGCGCGAGGGTTCGTAACGGGCGGCCGCTGCGATCAGGGGATTACGGTGTTTACTGGCGTTATCGAAGAAACGCTTCGAAAGACGTTTCGTTTGACGTTTTACATAGTGATCGGGCTGAGCGCGGGTGGCTTATTTTTACGCGGTTTAGAGAAAAGAACTGCCTGGCTCTTGTCGGGGTTCACCTCGATTCTCCATTTCCGGAACCAAGCGCCTAAGACGTTGGCTGAGGTTTGGAGGGTGCTGTAAATAGCGTCGTGACTACGGCCAGTGTAATAGATGGCCGTGTCGTCCGCAAACAGGGCTAACTGTGCCCTCTTGCTCTTGGGGATGTCACTGGTGAACAGAGTAAAGATAAGTGGAGAGAGCGGGGAGCCCTGAGGGACTCCGGCTCTAATGGGGTGAGGGGAAGACAGTGCCTTCCCGATGCGATAGCGGAAGGTGCGATCCGACAAAAAGTCTCGTAAGATGAGCACGAGACGGTCCGGCACTCCCAGTTTGTACAGCTTATATAATAAGCCGTTGTGCCAGACTTTGTCGAATGCCTTTGCTATGTCGAAAAACAACACACCCGTCATCGCTCCACGCTGGAAGCCAGCGCTCAAGTGTTCTACGATGCGGTGGGCCTGTTGAATGCAAGAGTGTCCGGTCCTGAAGCCGAACTGTTCGTTAGGGATGAGACTTTTAGCCTCGGCGAAGTCTTTGAGTCGCTTATACATAAGTCTCTCGTAGATTTTACCGAGTGCATTCAGGAGACTGATAGGTCTGTAGCTCGAAGGCTCAGACTTGGGTTTGCCTGGCTTGGCGAAACCGATGACAGTGGCCTCTTTCCATATTTGGGGAAACGCGTTGTTGCTCAGGGCGCCATTGAAGATGGCCGCCATTAACACGACGAGCTGAGCGGGGAGGAGTTTGAACACCCTATTGGTGATTCCGTCGGAGCCGGGTGCTTTCCGCGGTTGAAGTTTGCTAATGATGTCTTGCACTTCGTCAGCTGTGACCGGAGGCAGAGGATCATCAGGGTCTTCTTTGGGGGGCAGGGCGGTTCTACGTTCGACGAATGCGTTCACCTCATCGAGATGTCGCTTGTCTACTGGTTGCAAGCTGGGGGAGCACTGGGACTCCAGGCTGTCGGCTAGGCATTCGGCCTTCTCAGAGTCGTCGAATGCGACGCTCTTATCGGGTCGGACTCCCCGCCCCACTACTCGGACCGGTATTTATAAACGTGCGACGTGCGCGCCCGAGGCAACGTCACAGTACTGTAATCGGTTTGTAGTGCGATGTAATGATATCTACATACACTACATCCCTTCCTTGTTTTAACAAGTTTTATGTAACCAAAACCATAAGACATTGAGCATCTCTGGCACAACAAAATCACAGCACAATAATATTTAGTAAATCATTATACTATGATTTAGTTTAAAGTTTCCTTTTACCCTTCCTCTTCTTCTATTTAATTTTCTGATTCATTTATATCTTCTCCTATGTTAATTTCTTTATTTTGATCACTTATAACTTCCCATTAGCCTTCAACTTTCTTTAAATGAACTACATTTCTTCGTGATCTCTTCCCAGTTATATCGTTTCGAACACTTATATCTCCACCTTTACTCTTTTCTACAGTATGGGAAGTTGGGTCATAATTTAGGCTAAGTTTATCTTTGACCATATTCTTAACGTAAACTTTATCCCCAGGCACTAGTTGACATTCACGAGCTCTTCTTTTCTTATCTGTATATTCTTTCCCAGTTTCTTTCTTTTCTTGGTCTCTGTCTCTGACATCTGAATCTTCTGGTTTATGTGTATGTGTGATGTCTCCTGCCATAGGTATATTGTCACGGTATTGCAGTTTGAAAAATAATTCTGTAGGAGTTTTACCTGTAACACTATGCGGGGTACTGTTATACATAGCCAGATACTGTAACAAAGCTTCTTGCCAGTTTTTTCGCTCAACTGGCAAATTTTTTCCGCTTTAGAATGTCTCGGTTCTGACGTTCCACTTCTCCGTTCTGTTGAGGCCACTATGGTATCGTATTATGCAAAACTATATTCCTTTCAGTACAGAATTTTTTTGAAGTCCTCGCTGCAGAACTGTCTGCCATTATCAGCTGTTATCGTCATCGGGTTACCAAGTCTGCAAAAATCTCTTTTAGAGATTTTATTATGTCGCCACTGGTAATATTACGACAAATCTTTACCTCCTTGTATCGACTGAAATAATCAACGATTACTAATATGTAATCGCTGCGTGGTAAAGGGCCCAACAAATCAATACAAGTATCTACCCAAGGTTCACATGGTAATGCCCGTCGTTTCAATGGGTTTGGAGGTTTTGGAGCTGATACTAATGTACAGCCTTTGCAGCATTTGACCAAATTCTCGGTTTCCTTGTCATGTCTAGGCCACCATACTGTGGTTCTTAGTCTCACCTTCATTAGGACTATTCCTGGGTGTTCTTCGTGACCAGCTGTCAGAACCTGGCTGCGCAATGTTTTTTGGAATAACAATTCTAGTGCCTCTCAATAAAACTCCGTCGTAAAAGCATAATTCGTTTTGGAAGATTTTGTAATTTTTTTACCTCTTCATCCCATTTGTTGTTATAAAGGCCTTCACTTACTTTTAATATTTCCTTGTCTTGTTTTGATGCCTCCATAATTTCTTTCAGTGAAACTGCTATTAGCCTGCTTCCTTCAACAACTTGGTGTATATAGTTTTTAGACTTGTCCTGTGACGTTTTACTTAATTTACACAATCTTGATAAACTATCTGCTATATTTTCTTTGCCAGGCTTGTATATTACTTTAAATGCATATGCTTGAAGGCGTAGTATCCACCTTTCTATCCTTGCACATGGTTTTGATTTAGGACCGAATATAACCTCTAGTGGTTTATGGTCGGTCACCTATTCAAACTCTTTTCCAAACAGAAAAACATAAAAATGTTCCACAGCCCAGACCAGAGCTAAGGCATCTTTTTCTGTCTGGCAATATCGCCTTTCAGTCTGTTTGTGTCCGGTGACCATACGCAATAATGCGAGGTTCATGATCATTAATTTGAACTAATACTGCTCCTAGTCCTAACGGACTAGCATCTGCTATTACTATAGTCCGATCTTTGACGTCATGGTATCCTAGAGTAGGAATATTAGACAAGGCCAATTTTAATTCGTTAAATGCAAATTCCTGTTTACTGCCCCAAAGACTTTAATTCTGTGGTTTTGGTCTGTTTCTTCTTATGCAGTTCTTTTAATGGTTTTGTAGTTGTGGCCAAATTAGGGATCCATTTTCCAACATAGTTGATTAATCCAAAGAAGCTCTGAAGCTCACCTATATTCATAGGTGGACGAAATTCTTGACTAGTTGTCACGTACTTATCTAATGGTTTTACACCTCTGTGATAATTCGTATCCTAAAAATTGAACCTTTTCTTCTATGAAAATGCACTTGTCCTTTCTCAGTACCACATTATTTTCTTCTAGAGTTTTAATTACTGATTCTTATCTTCGATCATGTTCTTCAAATCTTTTCCATATACCAAAATGTCATCTATAAAATTAATAGTGCCATTACATCCCTCCCAATAACATTCGTTCTAGGGTTTTTTGAAAAATTTCCGGGGCACAGGATATTCCAAACATTAGCCTTTTGTATCTGAACAGGCCTTTACTTGTAATAAAGGTTGTAATGTGTCGAGAGTCGGGATGTAATTCAATCTGTTGAAAAGCATCTTTTATGTCCAGTTTTGAAAAGTACTTCGCACTTTAAATTTTTTAGATGCTTGTCCATATTGGGCAATGGGTGATTTTCAGGTAGAATTGCTTTATTTGTCCCGCCTCATATCTATGCAAATGCGAACATCTCCAGTATTTTTCAAAACCGGCACTATTGGTGATACCCAACTCGAGGATCCTTGAACTTCCTCAATAATGTCTTTCTCCAACAGTTCTTTTTTTTTTTTTTTTTTTTCAACTTTTTCTTCCAGTGGTATGGGGGGATCCTTCTTAATGGTTGAGAAACTGGTTGTACTTTCTCATCGGTTGGTACCTCCACTAAAACATCCTTGAATTTGGGAAACTCTGTCTTAGTTTCCATTTGGTCGATTTCTAATCCAATTTTAAGAAAACCATAGCCATGGTAGTTTCTTTCCCAAGCAGATCTCTGGTTCCATCAGCGATGACGTAAAAAGTTGCATTTTCTGATCTACCAGCGGTTTTTATATTTGCGTCAAATGATCCTTTTAGGTCAAGGGCTTCTTACTTCCATAACCATAAAAAGTCTTATTGCAACTGTTTGGTTACGTTACCTTATTTTGTTTCATACTGTCCCAGGTTTTGTTTGTGATCAAGTTGCATTTACACCCAGAGTCTTCTAACATTTTAACCTTCATTCCGCCAATATGGCAATCTAATACACTGTCATCATCGATTTTGAACACATATTGTATGTCTTCGGGCTCTGTTTGATCTATCTGGTTTGTGTCGTTTCTTTTGTTATCTCTTTTCATTTTTCATTTTATTTGTTGTTGTTTCCCTCATTTCCTTTTATTCGTTCTGTCTCGTATCATTGTCCTGCAGAATTGTCTAAAATGTCCCTTAGGCCCACATTTGTGGCAATCTTTTTCTTTTGCTGGGCACTGGCTGTCTTGAGACGCGTATCCTGAGCTCCCACATCTTCCACATCCTGTGTTTCTTTTCCACTTCTTATCTTGTTTTCCTGTTATTCACTCTGTTTATGTTTTCAGTTGATGTGCTGCTTTCTCCGAATTCTTCTATTTTCGACTTACAGCTTCAAGAGTATTTGCTTCGACAATTGTAGTTGTTAGTGTTATTGCGTCTCCTGTTTGTATAATTCTCTTTCTAAGCTCTTTAGCACTACACACTTTTCTGTAATTTGATCGATTATATGATCGTCTTTGTCCTTAAACTGACATTTGTCAGCTTATTGCCAATGCCGTACTAGGAATTTTTCAAAATTTTCATTTGCCTCTTGTTTTATCAATCGAAAAAGGTGACGTTCATAGATCTTACTTTGTTTAGGTAGACAGTATGCGTCGAGTTTGGTTATAGCCACTCCGAAGACATCCACTTCATCTGCTGGTGATACATTTGCATCTGGTATATTATGGAATATTTCCTGCAATTCTAGTCCACCAAAATGTAGCAGCGAAGCACGTTTCTTCGCACTACTCTCAATTCCAGCAGCTTCCAGGTAGATCAATAGTGCCCGCTTCCAGCGTTCCCGTCCCGTTACTACTGTTGAAGGTTCACCCTCACAATCAAATTTCTCTAACGTGAGTTGAGAACTCATGTTATTAATAAATAACCTGGAACCATTATATAAAGGGTTTGCACTAATCTGCCCAGTTAAAATATTTGGCAATTTAATGACCAGTATGTACATCCAAAGTACCACTACTGTTGACACAAATTTTCTTTGATGGTTTGTCAATTTAATGACCAGTATGTACATCCAAAGTACCACTACTGTTGACCAAATTTTCTTTGATGGTTTGTCAATTTAATGACCAGTATGTACATCCAAAGTACCACTACTGTTGACCAAATTTTCTTTGATGGTTTGTCAATTTAATGACCAGTAGGTATATTCTCCTGCTGTTAGTCATTCTCTGATGACTTGTCAATTTAATGACCAGTAGGTATATTCTCCTGCTGTTAGTCATTCTCTGATGACTGTCAATTTAATGACCAGTAGGTATATTCTCCTGCTGTTAGTCATTCTCTGATGACTGTCAATTTAATGACCAGTAGGTATATTATACTGCTATTACCGTCATTCACTGATGACTTGTCAATTTAATGACCAGTAGATATATTCTACTGCTATTTGATTTACTAATCATGTAGCACAAATCAAATAACTAAACATGAGGTCCCAGTTTCGACTCCCAGGTCAGACAGTGTCACTGAGTTTCTCCATAAGGAACCTCCCTGGCGTCCGGTTGATGGTAACAGGCATGCTCAACAAAATTGGAGAAAACGTGGTTGCATCACACATCTCTGATTACCCCCTTGGGGAACACAAGCATGATGTTATGTTGCAAAACAATACATTAACGAACCACTTTTTGTTTCAGCCTTCACAAAATTATTTATTTACAGTTAATAAGTCCAATGAAAGATTCTAATGTATTAATATTTTGAATATTTCTTTCCGAAATACAGTTAATTATCTACCTGTAGGAGACTACCTTTCCTTTTTTTTTATAAAAATATAAAACTTACGGTTTTCTCCTCGTCGCCAATGTAAAATATGCACAATTATCTACACTAATAGTTGACTCGCCAACACGCCACCGCACAGGCCGACAGTTCGACAACGACTCCCCGCCCCACTTTTTTTTTTTTTTTTTTTTTGGGAATGGCATCTCGCAGTTCAACCTAGGAGGTTGTCGTCTGCTTAACCGGACTATCCTGTGGGTGCCTTAAGAGTAAGGCCTCCAGCCAGGGCATAAAACTTACAAACTAAGCGACTACACGCTAAGGGCACCCCCTGTGGGGTACGAGCCTCGGCTTAGGGCGTCGCTGGGGGAGGACTGCATGGGGACAGGCTGGATCTGAATGATATCATTATTTAGGGGCTGATTTAAAACTACTGGCACAGCATCGCGGGCTGGCTCGAGCGAGGGTCGGGGAGGGCATGGACCGGGACGTCGCGACGGACCTCGACGGCGAGGTCGGAAAGACGGCGGTTTGTGTCTAAACTTTTTAAGAGTGCTAGTCTCTTTGCTACTCTCCTGGAGGAGGGTGATAGCATCATCGGGAGTGACGAGGGTATGCCGAGGACGGCGTACTGTACTAATGCGCGAGGGTTCGTAACGGGCGGCCGCTGCGATCAGGGGATTACGGTGTTTAATGGCGTTATCGAAGAAACGCTTCGAAAGACGTTTCATAAACTGAAGGACGGTGGGCATTCTAAGGTCTACGTGCAGACGGTCATTACGGACATAAAAAGGGGCTCCCGTGACTCTACGTAAGAACCGGTTCTGCAAGGTTTGCATCCTATGGATGTACTTAGGCTTGGTGTGAGCGTACACGACGCAAGCGTACGTCATAATGGGGCGGATCACCGCGGTGTAAAGGCGCAACTTGCACTTGAGTGACAACTTGCTTTTTATCGAAATCATGAAATGAAGCCTACCCATAGCAAAGGCAGCTCGGTCGCGAGCTGCTTTGATGTGCGCCGCGAAAGACAGGTGGTTGTCAAGTAAGACTCCTAAGTACTTGGCTTGCTTCTCCCAAGGGATAGGCTTACCGTACATAGTGATCGGGCTGAGCGCGGGTGGCTTATTCTTACGCGGTTTAGAGAAAAGAACTGCCTGGCTCTTGTCGGGGTTCACCTCGATTCTCCATTTCCGGAACCAAGCGCCTAAGACGTTGGCTGAGGTTTGGAGGGTGCTGTAAATAGCGTCGTGACTACGGCCAGTGTAATAGATGGCCGTGTCGTCCGCGAACAGGGCTAACTGTGCCTTCTTGCTCTTGGGGATGTCACTGGTGAACAGAGTAAAGATAAGGGGAGAGAGCGGGGAGCCCTGAGGGACTCCGGCTCGAATGGGGTGGGGGGAAGACAGTGCCTTCCCGATGCGATAGCGGAAGGTGCGATCCGACAAAAAGTCTCGTAAGATGAGCACGAGACGGTCTGGCACTCCCAGTTTGTACAACTTATATAATAAGCCGTTGTGCCAGACTTTGTCGAATGCCTTTGCTATGTCGAAAAACAATACACCCGTCATCGCTCCACGCTGGAAGCCAGCGCTCAAGTGTTCTACGATGCGGTGGGCCTGTTGAATGCAAGAGTGTCCGGTCCTGAAGCCGAACTGTTCGTTGGGGATGAGACTCTTAGCCTCGGCGAAGTCTTTGAGTCGCTTATACATAAGTCTCTCGTAGATTTTTCCGAGTGCATTCAGGAGACTGATAGGTCTGTAGCTCGAAGGCTCAGACTTGGGTTTGCCTGGCTTTGCGAAACCGATGACCGTGGCCTCTTTCCATATTTGGGGAAACGCGTTGTTGCTCAGGGCGCCATTGAAGATGGCCGCCATTAACACGACGAGCTGAGCGGGGAGGAGTTTGAACACCCTATTGGTGATTCCGTCGGAGCCGGGTGCTTTCCGCGGTTGAAGTTTGTTAATGATGTCTTGCACTTCGTCAGCTGTGACCGGAGGCAGAGGATCATCAGGGTCTTCTTCGGGGGGCAGGGCGGTTCTACGTTCGACGAATGCGTTCACCTCATCGAGATGTCGCTTGTCTACTGATTGAGAGCTGGGGGAGCACTGGGACTCCAGGCTGTCGGCTAGGCACTCGGCCTTCTCAGAGTCGTCGAATGCGACGCTCTTATCGGGTCGGGTGAGGGGAGGCATCGAAGCCTCTTCGGTGGAGCGCAACTTGCGTTGCAGCTGCCAGAAGGCTAGGTGGGTAGGCTCGAGTTCGCTTAGCGTTTTGTCCCATTGATTATTACGAAGCTCACTGGTGCGATCCTTTACAGCACGCTGTAAATTACGCATGTGGGCTTTGTTTGCCTCGCAGGGAAAGCTGCTGTAGGCACGGATGGCCGCGTTCTTTTCGGTTATCAGTTCACGTACGTCAGCGGGTAGTATCCAGCGTTGATCGCTCATTGCTGGGACTTCCCGTGAGCAGTCCTTCAGTACGGATTGCACGTGTTCTGTAAACGAGTTGATGGCGGCCGTCGTGTCTGCGACTGAGACTATGTGGTCGGGGATGGCCTCCAGGTGAGGCGACGTGGTGGATTTCAGCTTTTCGCTGACTTTCCTCCAGTCGGTTATCACTTGGGTCGGCGGGGGCTGGCTGGGGTCAGAAGGACCCGAGCGGGGAACTAAGTGCATGAGCACTGGTCTATGGTCTGAGTTAAGCTCATGTAAAGTCTCGATGGAATGTAGCTTAAGGTTGACATTCTTGAGTAGCGCTATGTCGAGAACGTCCGGACGTTGGTCGGGGTCGTGGGGATAGTGGGTGTGCTCCATAGGAGCGATGGGATCGAAGTTGAGGGACTCGCCCAGGTTATACACGTGACGTCCTCTGGCAGAGGTCGTCGTGCTGTTCCAGGCGGGGTGCTTGGCGTTGAGGTCGCCCGCTATGATAACGGAGTCGCTCAAGCCGAAGAGGACGGCAAGGTCTTTGGTGAATAGAGTGTGCTCCTCGGACGTTCCGCCGGGAGGGATGTACGCAGAGGCGATAGTGATCGGTTGATGGCCGGTCATGCCTAGTCGACACACTGAGGTCTCGAGTAGAGACTCCATGGGAGGGGGATCTAAGGGGATGCAGTGCAGTTCTTTTCTATAGTAGATTAGAGTACCGCCCTTGTGGCAGCGTGACCGATCGTTGCGAACTATGCGATAGTTGGCAATTCTCGGATCGCGGTGACTGGGCTTGAGGAAGGTCTCCTGTACGAGGAGGATATCAATTTGATGGTCGCGGAGGAAGGTGGCAATCTCATCACGCTGGCCTCTAATGCCATTGGCATTAAAGTACCCTAATTTTAGGGATCGGGGTTTGGTGCACGTTAATCTCGTATTATCCATTGGAGTTAGTCAAGATTAAGGTTGCGGAGGAGGTCGCCTAACTTGAGTAGGGACTTGAGGATAATTTTTAGTTTATCGCCACCAGTGTTAGCCGCCCTGAGATCAGCCGCCATGCGGTCTGCTTCGGGGGTGACTAACTCTGCTAGCGTTTCTAAAATTACGTTGTGAGAGGGGTCCACGCCCGCGGGGCCGGGTGGCGTGGGACGAGCGGGCGCCGGTGCGCTCGCTTGGGCCGGGGGAGTGGGGATAGGGGCATCTAGTAGCCCGGGGATGGGGCTGGACTTGGCTTTGCTGAGTGCCGGGAAGGCTCTCTGGTGGTTCAGCGTGGTCCAGGGAGAGGGCCTCTGAGGGCTGAGTCTCTCCGGCATCTGGGCAGAGGGTAGCCTCACCGAAGGGCTTTCTCTTTGCTGACGGGCGCTTGCACGCTTCACCAGGTTAGAGGAGGAGCCTTTGGGGGCTTTCGAGCAGCCGCGGTAGTTGGCCGTGTGGCCCGACTGGCCGCAAAGCACACAGCTCGGTGGCTCCGTGCAAAGCGATTTGTCTTTGGGACGGGGGCAGTCTGCCGTGCCATGGTCGCCTAGACACTTTACGCATCTGTGCGGCGCATGGCAGTTGGCTTGGCTGTGTCCATACATCTGGCAGCGGTGGCATTGCCCGACTACGCTTGAGCGGTAGGGCTTCTCTATTGTGATGCCTGTGAGTGAGCATACCGACTTCACTTTGAAGATCGGGTGGTGACCTTCTACTGGGTCACAGATGACCAGTACCATATCGTACTGGTCTCCGCCTCTCGCCTTATGAAGGCGGTGGACGGCTGCGACCGGGATGTCTTGGCCTTGGAGGTCATTGAGGATGTCCTCCGTGGGGATTTCCTTCGGGATCCGCCTGATCACCACGCGGGTGGGCTTCTCCTCTGGAAGGGAGTAGGTATGGAAGGCTATGTGCCTTCCGATCAGCTGGCGGGTAAGTTCCCTAAAGTCCGTGGTCGTAGGAACCACTACTTTGATTCCCTGCTGTGTGCTTTTTGCGCTTGTATATTGTATGCGGCGCTCATTACACATTTTGGACACATCTGTCCATTTCCCTTTGTCCTGAATGAACAACGGGGGAGGGGGCTTCAGCTTCTTTGAAGAAGCGGCTGAAGGTTTAGCCTTAGGGCTGACTGGCCTACTGGTATGAGCAGCGGCGGACGTAGGTAAAGGGACCGGGGAGTTGGGACGGGAGGCCGCGTGAGAGGGGGGCGACGATCTTTTTGGTCATGGCGGCCTGGGAATTTTTGCCCTTCTTCCTCTTGCCCTTTCCGACGACTTGATAGTCGTCTTCAGAGGATGAGGAGGCAGAGCACGCGTCTAAAATTGACTCTGAGTCGGAGATTGGCTCAGTTGTGTCCATGTTCTCGGAAACGGGAACAATGGACTCAGGTTCGGACTGATCCTTTGTTTGCGAAACAAAAGGTTTCGAAACAATGGGTCTCGGTTTAGCCGGAATCGCGGCGGCGACGGCTGACGGTAAGCCTTTGTCCATGTTCTCGGAAACGGGAACAATGGACGCAGGTGCGGGCTGGACCTTTGTTTGCGAAACAAAGGGTTTCACAAGAATGGGTCTTGGGGTAGCCTTAATCGCGGCGGCGACGGCTGGCGGTAAGCCTCTGTCGGCAGGTGGCGGCGACAAAGGGCTCTCGAGCGCGTCACTGAAGTCAGTGACGGCAATACTGGGTTGCTGCAAGGCAGCGACATCGGACCCATATTTCTTTAAAAAATCTGGGTCTTTCAGGACAACGCTTTTGAAAAACGCAAAAAGGCGTTCCTCATCCGCATCAAGGGCCATGTTATCTGCTAAGAGTTAGCAGACATTTGAGTGAAGCTCAGCGCGCCTAACAACCTAATTCCTTGCACAATTATGTAGGGAATTTACTGGGTCCAGCGACTCACCCGCTTCAACCTTCCCGCAGCCACAGTCCGAGGGTCCGGGCTTGGTAGCAACTCCAACTCCAGTCCAGGGAACTTTGCTTTCAGGAACTTGTTGAAACGGGAAACACTAGCACAGCAAATCGGCGGCGCACACGTTCGCGACGGAGCCCAATTTTTTCACTTAGACCCTGAAGGGGTTAAGCGGGAGGATTGGGTCACCACCCTCTCTTGGTTTCGTTGGCACCGTTAGGTTTCCCACCAAGAACCTCGAAACTGAGGACTTTTCCCTGATGGGGCAAAGGAAGTTAAATCGGAATAATATCCGAAGCAAAATGAGCAAGTGCTGTCTTAATAAAAAGACAACAATTGTTCGGGGGTGTAGTCAAGGGACTACTGATGACGTCACGACACTGGGAAGCGACGAACCGATGACACACACTGATAGCGAGCGGGAATGCGAGCAGGTAGCGGCACGTCCGTACGCGGCGGCGGTCAGGCGGAGAGAGGCCCCGCCCCACTACTCGGACCGGTATTTATAAACGTGCGACGTGCGCGCCCGAGGCAACGTCACAGTACTGTAATCGGTTTGTAGTGCGATGTAATGATATCTACATACACTACATCGCTCTCGCTCAATGTGAATGTCACAAAAGATTTGATAGTGTCACTCTCGCTCATATTACATAAATATCGATATCCACGACGATGTCCATATTTTGTCGTGAAAAATAATGGATGTTCGATACACACCTACACTTACAAACCTATTTCACACTTTGAGTGGGAAATAGGTATGTAAGAACCGACTGTATTACGTTACTCATACCTAAACAATGCTTCTTGTACGGCTGACTTGGTTTAATGAAGTAAGTATATTTAATCACCCTAGCTTATTATGTAATCTTCAACCAACAAATAATAACTGTACCTAAAAGGCATAATAAAACTGTAATTACAGTAATATTTTACTGTATTTGAAGTTTAAAGCTACATAGAAATCAGTAATAGCGATTTTAGAAAGAATTACTTAAGTTTACTTTTATTAAAAATAACCTCAAAATCTTTCCTTTTTTTAAAAATAAATAAGTTTCCGTCAAGAAACTTTGTTCTTATGGGCTACTAAGGGCAATTTAGAAATAGAAAATGTTTTTTTCTATGCTGTTGGCTCCAGGGCGAACAATGTATGGGCGTAGAACAATCTCCTTTTAGAATTATTTACTCGAGAGATGTGGTGTTTAATAATAGTAAGAGCGATGTTGCAGATTATTTGAAAATGTGTAAGTGTACAGTGAAACAAGAGTTTATTTTATGAAATGGTTAGTGATCTTTTTCGTGGAGAAAATAATGATGGTTTACGTAGCGAGATGGTGATGATGTAGTTGTTGGTGATGAAGAGTTTTAGAAAATGAAGTTGTTTTTGGTGATAAAGAGTTGTTAGAAGACGAAGTTATTGATGAAGGAATTGATGAAATTGAAGTCAGTGATGATGAAGTTGGAGTTGGAGGAAGAATTGATGAAAATAATGATATTTTTGAAGACAGGAAGATGCAATTGAACCAGTAATTAATGATGGATTAAGAGAGAGACCGAGAAAAGAGAGGAAATTGCACTCATATTTTAAAAATTATGATTTGAATACTTCGTTTTTGACTTATACAAACATCTGTCTAAGGGTTCATGGGAAAAAGCAATGAAAGAGGAAAAAGACTATAGAATAAAATAAAACTTGGGAAATTGTAAATAAATGTGAAGCAAAAACTAGAAAGATTATTTCAAGTAAATGGATTTCTACAATAAAGCCTGGTTGAAGATATAAGGCTAGATTAGTAGCAAGAGGTTTTCTTCAGAAATATAACATTGACTATAAGGAGACATATTGTCCAGTAGTAAATCCAAGTAGTGTGAGATTATATTAATAATAATATTAATGATGGCTAAAAGCTTCGACGAACATCTGTCGAAGCTCTCACTTGGCAGTTGGATCAAGTGCCAGATTCAGAAGGCAGTACTCCTTGACACGGCCCGCATTGTGAGGAGGTTCCTGTCTCTGTAACCCTAACCACCGGTAGCTTGGACCCTGTTCCCGATACCGGTTGGCTACTATTTTTATATTTTTAAATGTTTTTTTTTATATCTTTTTGTAAAAATATTTAAAAATGTAAATGTATGTTGTATATTAATTATATTAATTTATATAAGATTATATTAATATTTTAGAATAGACTATGATATTAGATATTTTTAGATTTACATTACTATTATCTTTAAAATATTGTTCCGTTCCCACAGACAAACCGTGGAAACGGTTTTGTGGGGCATAGTTTTTAAATGAAAGTTGTAATAAAATTGTTTAATAAATAAATAAATAAAATAATAATTATAATTGTTATTAGCAATTGCTGCACAAAAAGGATTTAAAATAAAACAATTTGATGTAAAAGCAGCATTTTTATATGGAGAATTTTGGAATTTTAGGAAATTTTGTAAACTAAAGAAAAGTTTATATGGTTTGAAACAAGCACCACTTATGCGAAACAAGAGATTAACGGAGTTTTTGAAGAAATTAGGTTTGTTACAATTAAAATCAGATCGATGTGTGTTTGTTAATAAAGAAAAAGAAATATATTTGGCCATTTATGTAGATGATGGTATTTTAATTGGTGAAAGCGAAGTTGATTTGAATAAAACTATAAATAAATTGGAAAAAAAATTTGAAATGCGGAAAGATAAAACAGAAAAGTTTTTAGGGTTTGATATTAAAATAGAAAATATTTTTATTAAGATTTATCAAGAATCTTACATAAACCTGTTATGGAAATAGTAATTTAATGTTGAAGATTACTGGCAGGCTGAATTGATTATGGGATCTTAAGAAGTTTGGTTTGTATTCTTGAATATTCTATCCAAAAGAATATTAGATGACACTTGAGTTTTAGCAGGTTTTGTGACAAGACATGTCGGGTTGATTTTTATAGTATGTATATTTTGTAAAATGCTCTGAGTAAATATAATGAAGTGAAATCGTTTTGGAAGTAGTTTATTTTAATCTGAAGGAACACCCGCAACCGGTTATGGGCCCCCGTACGTTTTGTTGAGGTAAGAAGCCAAAAATGTATGGAGAAGAGATTTGAATTTTTTTTTTAACGAATTTACAAAATTATTAAGATGGCGGAAGAATTTACGACTATTTCAAAATTAAAAAATGAAGATGATTACAATCTATGGAAGCAAAAGGTATTACTGATTTTAGCAGCGAAAGATTTGGAAACGGTTTTGGATAAAGCAGGAGATTTAGACAAAGACTTCAGAAAAAAGGATGCGAAGGCAAAATTGGTAATAATAAGCGCTCTCAGCGAAAAATATATAATACATGCTATCAACTGTGAGAAAAGCAGAGATATACTAAATAAATTCGACACGCTATTTTTAGGACATAGAGACACACAGATCTCTTTATTACTTGAAGAATTTTATAAGTATACAATGACAGGAAAGGACATCATGGCGGAAATAGCAGAAATTGAGAAAGCAACCAGAATCAGACAATTAGGATATAATTTCGACGACAAACAGATTATGACAAAAATATTATCGAATTTACCAGAAAATCTAGTAAATTTCAGAACAGCATGGGAATCTACAAACAAAGACGAAAAAAACTTGATAAATCTTATATCAAGGATAAATTTAGCACAAAAAGGTTTAAAAATTAAACAATTTGATGTTAAAACGGCTTTTCTGTATGGGGAGTTAGATGAGGAAATTTATATGGAAATACCATTGGGATATGAGGTGGAAAATAAAGAAAATAAGATTTGTAAACTAAAGAAAAGCTTATATGGATTAAAACAAGCACCACTTATGTGGAACAAGAAATTAACTGAGGTTTTGAAGAAATTAGGATTAATACAGTTAAAATCAGATCCATGTGTGTTTGTTAATAAAGAAAAAGAAATATATTTGGCTATTTATGTAGATGATGGTATTTTAATTGGTGAAAGCGAGATTGAATTGAATGAAATTCTATATAAATTGGAAAAAGAATTTGAAATGAGGAAATTTGATAAAACAGAAAAATTTATAGGATTTGATATTAAAGTAGAACAGAATTTTATTAAGATTTATCAAGAAAGTTATATCAATCAAATTTCGGAAAAGTTTAAGTATGAAAACTTAAAAGATAGTAGTCATCCAGATATTTTGGTAGATGCACATCAAGAGGGGAAAGTGGGGGTTGATGATGTGCATAAATATAGACAATTGATTGGTTCATTGTTATATTTGGTTAATAAGACAAGATTGGATTTATCTTTTCATGTTGGATATTGCAGTAGGCACCAGGAACATCCTGGTTTAAATGATTTTAAGAATGTCAGGAATCTCTTTAGGTATATAAAAAACACAGTTAGCAGTGGGATACAGTATGTTCGTGGTAAAGATTTATCTTTAAAAGCTTATTGTGATGCAGACTTTGCAGGTGATCCTGATACTAGGAAAAGTACGACTGGCTTTGTTATATTTTATGGTGGTGGTCCAATTCATTGGTGTTCACGTAAACAGTCAGTCACTGCTCTTTCAAGTACTGAGGCTGAATATATTTCTGCAGCCGAATGTATAGAAGACCTATTATACATTCAGAGTCTGATCTTTGAGTTGACAGGTAAACTACCCAAAACTGAATTGTTTGTTGATAATTGTTTTGATTAAGAATGGAATTCTAAATAGAAGGAGCAAACATATTGATGTTAAATATCATTTCATTAAGGAGAAAATAGATAAAAATTTGTTGGAGATTCACTATTGTCCGACGAAAAATAATTTGGCAGATATATTGACCAAACCTCTTGATAGAACAAAGTTTTTGAGATTGAGACAGTGTATAGTGAGTGACACTTAAAGAACATTGTGCAATGTGATGTGTTAAGTAAGTTAAGTAGTTATAAGGTTGTTTGAGAATTAATTTGAAATTGTAATGTTTATGATAGTTAAGTAAGGTGTTTAGATTAATTAATTCTAAAGTTTGTTTGTTATAGTTAGTTAAGTTGGGTGGGTTAATTAAGTTAATTAAGTTGGGTTATGAATGAGATTAATGAAGGTTTTATAGAGGATGTTGTTTATATTATAATAGACATAAAATTAAGAGAGGATGTTATGGAAATAGTAATTTAATGTTGAAGATTACTGGCAGGCTGAATTGATTATGGGATCTTAAGAAGTTTGGTTTGTATTCTTGAATATTCTATCCAAAAGAATATTAGATGACACTTGAGTTTTATCAGGTTTTGTGACAAGACATGTCGGGTTGATTTTTATAGTATGTATATTTTGTAAAATGCTCTGAGTAAATATAATGAAGTGAAATCGTTTTGGAAGTAGTTTATTTTAATCTGAAGGAACACCCGCAACAAATTTTGGAAAGGTTTAAATATGAAAACTAGGATAGTAGTCATGCAGATATTTTAGTAGATACACATCAAGAGGGGAAAGTAGTTGATGATGTGCATCAATATAGAAAACTAATTGGCTCGTTGTTATATTTGGTGAATAAAACAAGATTGGATTTATCTTTTCATGTTGGTTATTGTAGAAGGCATTAGGAACATCCTGGCTTGAATGATTTTAGGAATGTCAGGAATCTTTTTAGATACTCGCATACTGTATTATAGTTAGCAGTGGTATACAGTATGTTCGTGGTAATGACTTGACTCTAAAAGCATATTATGATGCAGACTTTGCAGGTGATCCTGATACTAGGAAAAGTACGACTGGCTTTGCTATATTTTATGATGGTGGTCCAATTCATTGGTGCTCACGTAAACAATCAGTCACTGCTCTTTCAAGTACTGAGGCTGAATATAATTCTGCAGCCGAATGTATAAAAGACCTATACATTCAGAGTATGATTTTTGAGTTGTGTGTGATAAATTTAAAAAAAAAAATACTTACTGACCTTGGGTTTTATATAGGCATTACGGCCAAGTAAGTAACCTGTATGTTTAGATACTGTTAACGTGCAAGTGTGATGAAAATAACATTATTAACTCGGCAATATAATAAGAACTGGAATCACAACTTGCGACCTTTTAAATCATCTGTTACTTTCTCACTGGCCTACACACGTGGGGACGTCGACGACGTATAATTATTTTAATGGAGATATAAAACGAAGAAATGAAGAAACCTAATAATGAGTTGCAACTTATAAAATATTAAGAGCAAATACTGAAACGATAATTATAAAATAATCGATAGCAGACCAAATGGCGCCTTTAAAATATATATCGATAAAGAAACAGTGACCATTATCGAGTTCCAGTCTTTTCAATTATTCAAGAAGGTGGTTCTTTTTGATGGCGTGTTTCGAATTATTTGGCCTGGCAGTGGCGATTACTGTCAGAAAGGCTGACGTGAACTGATGATAATGTATGCCGTACGGTGCGGCGCACATTTTAAATTCATGACGTACAAAAATATGATGCGGCAATTTTTTTTGTCGAGTATGCATCTTATAAAAACCACCCTGCCTGTAGTAGAATATGAACTAACATAGTTTCTAAGTTAAATTGTCTACTAACATCTAGGATTGTGTATGTCATTGCATCAATTGTTGTCTGTGAATTAGAGAATATATTATTATTAAATGTATGTTGTTGCTACCAATTTATATCTTCTGTGGTAGTAAGTTTTAGATAAAACCAACTTGCACGTAGTGCTCGTTCGCATTTCGTTACAGTTCTAACATAACCTATCCCATTTAGTAGGGGTGCCCTAAGCATACACCTATACAACTCCACCAAGCTAAGTTTGCACCTCGCCTTTTTGGTTTATATTTTAATGTATATTATAATGTTAAAAGCAATAAATACAATAATAGCAAAGTTTAAAAGGATCTATGTAAATGTTGAATCTGAGTTATGCAATTCTGAACAGGAAAGTAGAATACATAAGAATCGTAAAGATGAGGCTAACAAAGATTTGTTTACTTTTTTAAAGTCATAGCGAATCCTTTTTTGCAGACCGTTTACCTAAGCGTCAATGTGACGTAATCGACGCGAAGTGCAAACTAAGCTTGTTCGACTTGTACTTACCAGTAATATCTAAAAATCACCAGTCAATCAATCACAGTAATATTTTTCGTTATAGAATCGATTTTTGTCGTAATTAAAGCGATCACAATTTAATTTTATGCCACCCTTGTTAGTCTTTAAAAGTTCACATTGCTGCATTTTCAATAATTTACTTTTGATACGAGTTTAATATAAAACAAAAACGTATTTATCCTGCTACTAAACAGAACTACATAACAATTGAACTATCTCAAAACAAGTCGATAGAAGAAAAAATATTGTCCGCTCTTATCTACGTAACGCCTGAGAGAGGTTCATAGCAAAAGCTATGTTATACAAATATGTACTAAGAATATTATTATTATAAGTAAACATTATGTAATTTGAATTTAGGACTTATAACTTTTATTGAAAACGGTTTTATGTCTTTTGTATATTATTAATTGTAATATTTATGACAAACGGATTTAGGACATATTATATTTAGGGATTTCAATTTTATGGCATGTGATATTATGTGATATTAAGTTCGGGTAAGTTGGACAAATGATGATTAGGACAAAAAAAAAGTTATGGCACTTTAAATTATGGATAAAAAAGTTAGGTGATACAATAGAGAACCAATTATTTCACTAGGTTAGTCTAGTAAGATAGTTGTAAGTCCTATAATCCGGGATGTTGCTATAACAATCGTTCTGTGACATACATACTACGTAATAGAGACTATGCCCGAAAAATACTGCAACAAGAGTACTTGAAAAAAGATGGAAACTTTAATAGTAGAAGCATTAGGATCGAAACAAAAGCATTAGGATCGAAACAAAAGCTTTAGTCCAATTTCAACAAGAAGGTCTTTTGTTTTGTCATTCTACATTATGTACAGCTTTATCTGGAATAAATTTATATCGTGATGACAAGCAAAAAGAAGAGTTCACTCAATCAAAGGTCATATTAAAGGTATTTTATTTTATTAAGTATCATAATACATGATACTTAATAAAATAAAATAATAGAAGTTAAGAGTAATTATATTAAACTGCCGCACCTAAAATCGCTTAGCTCATTATAACGGTGTCCGTCTTATTCGAACCGGCTGCATTGGCCTCAATATGGGCATTTCGTCCGACAAGTTTACACGATACGGTTGTGTTAGTGACCAACTGACAGTTGACCAGATTTCTGCTAACATTTGGAACCAAGGTAGTTTATTTTTAATTCTTTATTTTCTTAAATGAAGTGACTTCCGGATATTTATAGCCCTTCTTGTATTAATTTTATGCATTTGAACTAATCATTTTTGAACGCAAACATACAATACAATAAAGTCACTTTTCGTATGTATGTGTGATTGTGTTGTTCATCTAAACTACGCAACGATTTTAGATCTAGTGTTCACCATCATCGATGTTAAAATTGCACACCTACATATAATTTAAAAAAGGTGGTTCTACAGGTTGTGGGCAAATCGGCAATAAATTATTTAAAACATAAAAGCCGGTTGAACCCCTAAATATTTAAATAATTTACAGTAAAGGTATACATTGTTAAATAAATGCCTTTGATAAATTTTACAATAAATATGCTGGTTGGTTTAAAGTGTTGTCTGATGTTAAATTTCCTAGTCAATCCGGATGTTATATTAAACCGTTCTTGTGCTTAAACCAGAGAGCTTAAACTTCCTGCAGTACAGAGCTTGTTTGATTGAAAACGACGATGCATCCGTCCCCGTTTTCTCTATAGTATTAAACTTCTAACAATAGCTGGTTGTATCCGCCGCATCTCATATGGACACTATTTTGCATTTAGATACGTAGATTTTCTTTTTATAGTGTTTTGTTTACTTTTAGTTTTTATTTTATTACTGGCTGTCCCGCGTAACTTCGTCTGCGTCACATTTTCCCCGATTTTGAAACATTTTTCATTGCTGCTCTGCTCCTGTTTGTCGTAGCGTGGTGATATATAGCTAGCCTTTCTCGATAAATGTGCTATCTAACACTGAAACAATTATTTAAATCGGATCAGTAGTTCCTGAGATTAGCGCGTTCAAGCAAACAAACAATCAAACTCTTTAGCTTTATAATATTAGTATAGATTAACTGACTAGCGACTTTTTGTAGCGTCAACAAAAACAACAAAAGTGCTAGTTATATTTTTATTTTATACAGGGTGTCCAGTAAATAGCACGACATACTTGTAGGGGGTGATAGCATGGGTCAATATCTACCAAAACAACACAATATTTGTTCCTCGAAACGTCCACACATACAAATATAATATGTATGGACGTTCAAGCGTTTGTACTAAAAAGTTAGTTCTAGGAAAAATCTCTACATTGAATCAGATTTTTAAGCATCTCGTAATGCAAAAATCCGTTTTATGTATTATTTTACATTCAATTATTCGTCTTTGTTAATGAAAACAGACTTCGTCGTTCAATTTTTTTTTTCTTTAAATGTTTTTCACTGAACGATTTTCTCATTGCTTAACTTCAACCTAAAGTGATGAAAAACAATGTATGTGACAATTTAAAAAATTGTTTGTGTATGGTTATTTTGGGAAAATACAATGCTAGTGTATTTTCACTAAAAATATTGTAGAATATTTAATATATTTGTAAATCCATAACATTTTGCGGAACATATATTGTGTTTTTTTGGTAGGTATTGACCCAAGCTATCACACCCTGCAGTATGTCGTACTATTTACTGAACACCTTTATATGTGTGCGTACGAGAAATATGAACAAAATTGGCCACTCCTGCGCCGATAAATTGCTGCCACTTTTCGCTTTCGCACTTTTCACTATTTTGCAGTGGTACCTATTGTGTGCCCCCGCATTGAAACCGTCTTTTGAATATAGAACGCACACTTCTGCAATTTTTACTAAGTTTGACTTGGATTCGATTTTTCCTAAAGAATCACACCTAGAGGAACAGTGTGACACGTTGGGAATAAAATCCCATCAAGTAACACGGAAATGATTGGGTGTGTCTCGCTGAAAGGGCTCCTTATATATTTTTTTCACTAACGATATTACAAAAAATTAAATAAATTCACTTCAATACACAAACCGAAAGGTTTTTTTCTAATGACGGTGAAAACAGCATGAATTTAAATCTTTTGTACTCGTACAGTGCCCTGCACCATTACCTGAGCCATCTCACAAAGCAAAAAAGAGCAAATGGGTCAGGTAATGCTTCTCACTGACTGTACAGTATCTACGAACTTGTGTGGATCACATGGATACCTACCACGTAAAGCAGCTTTGATAAAAAAACAAATCCTCGATGCTAAACAGCGTTGGCAACCACAAGTGTCGCTGGGTACCACAAGTGTTTGGTTTTTCTTAAATAGGCAACCACAAGTATTTGGTTTTACTTAAATAGAAAGACCTAGAAAGAGACAGGCGTGATGAATTGCACTTTTACCTAAAGAATTTAACTCAAATAGAGAGAAAATTGGAAAGAGAAAAGGGAGGCCTTTGCCCTCCTTGCAATCGGACAATACTAAAAAAAAAATTGTTTCAGAAATAGTTCAAAATGGTGCTGACAGTTTACAAGATTGATGCGAGTCCCCCAGTAAGGTCTGTGTTCATGGCCATTGAGGCCCTTAACATTCCTGATGTGGAATTTGTGGATGTCAATTTGATGGAAGGAGAACATCTAAAGGAAGAATATTTGAAGGTTAGCTTCACATTCGTTCTTGACTCTGTTGTTTTTTTTTACAAGAGAGAAAGCATGATTCTCTCCGACTCCAAAGAAATGAAACGACCTATTTTTTGCTTGTCGCACCGACAATGCCTGGAAGAGCTTCTATAGCTCTTCCAGCCATTGTGGGTGCCTGGATCGATGGTCGAAGTGACCAATAATGAAGGGATTTTTGCCTCTCTATTAACATAAAAACTGTCATTTTAGAAAACTTTGTTCTTAACCAAAACGTTGTTGTACGGGTTTACGAAATTGTTGAGCGTAGGTGGTTCATTTCGTTGTTATTAGTTCTGATTTACTAATAGTTGAGATTAATTTTACTGGAAATCTTCTGTAGAATGAATCTGATTCTTTGTCAGTAACAGAATGACCCTAAACCGAAACTAACTCACAACCGAAAATAATAAACTAAAGCATATTATAGTTAGAAACAAATAACAAATTCCCAGTTGTTTATTCCCTATTCCACATGCGTTATAAAGTAAACGAAAAAGTAAAACTGTGCGGTGTCAAAAGTCTTGGAGTAAAATGGCTGTGACATACGCACAGACAGACCATTCCATTTTTTCCCATTTGGCTACGAAAAACCATAAAACTTTAATTAAATAGTTTAAGAGTTTTAATTTAACAGGTAAACCCTTTTTTATTTACAGATAAATCCGCAGCATACCGTACCACTGCTTCGAGATGACGATTTTTATATTTGGGACAGGTAAGACGCAAAAAAATGTTACCAGTATTTAACATAAACAGCAACCTAGTTAGTACTTGATAATACGAAACCTAATGTCAACCAATCAGCCAGTATTATGTATTTACTATTTAACTACGCGACATAGCCAAATTGACGAGACGCTAATAAATAATTCTTGGTCACGAATTCAAGCATGTAATATTTGTATTGCTCTAAGTCAATATAAGGTCAGCATTGTTGTTACACCATTTGCATTTCCGTAAAGCGTTACGCAGGTGGATTAGGTATTTACATAACGCAGAGGTGTACTTAATAGTACCACATTTCACCAGTTATGTTTAAGTCTCAAGCCTTTGGTCATCAACCAGGCATAAATCCTGACTCCGTGGGTGCTATTGAGAAATCCTTGATAGAAAAACCGAATAACACTTTGCCCGACCCGGGAATCGAACCCACGACCTCATGGTCAGCAATCGCACTTGTAACCACCAGACCTACGAGGCAGTCAGTTATTGATACAATATTATGATAACTTTACTTGATTGAACTTATAAGGGTTATCATCATCACTATCACTATCACTACATAGTATAAAACAAAAGTCACCCGCTGTCTGTCTGTTCCTATGTATGCTTATCTTTAAAACTACGCCACGGATTTTAATACGGTTTTTTTTAGTTGATAAAATGATCGAAGAGGAAGGTTTATATGTATAATACATGCATAATATATAAGACTGAGAGAAATTCCGTACATAAATACATTTTTTGCGCTTACATTGCAAACGCTGGCTGAACCCTACGAGATAGATCAAAATAATGTACTACAGTATTGTACTCCTTCATAAGGTCTACAAAAAAGTCCGCGATGGTATATGGTCAATCTCTTAAAGGATAACACACAATAAACATTTATTTTATTTTACTTCTTACTAACGGCTTAGTTACGAAGCGATTTTAAGCGATACAGCATTAATCCTTATCCAATTAAGCCCTTTACAGCAATAATAATTTGTGAATATTTTCGTAATTTTTATATTTTTGTTTTTTGTATTATATTTTTGTAATTTAAATGAATATTTTCGAAGATATTCAGATTTAAAATGCAGGGACATAGCGGTTGCGGCGGCGGTGACAAAAAGGCTGTGAACGTTGTATCTATAGGCATTCTGTAGTATTTGATATCAGCATTGCACCCGTGCGAAGCCGGGGCGGGTCGCTAGTTTATCATAAAAAAAAAAAAAACAATAGAAAATAGAGTTTAGCACGACTCCCTTAATTACTAAAGCCGACCTCATAATTGAAAACCACTTTTGACAATAACTCAAAACTATTCAACTTACCTACACCTACTAATAGTCAAATAGACCTTGCTCTATTACCAAGTTCACTAGAAATGCAAAACATTATAATGACAAACTCATTGTTTTCAGTCACGCGATTGCTGCGTACTTGGTGACCCAATATGGAGAGAATGATTCTCTGTACCCAGCCGATCCGAAGAAGAGAGCGATCATTGATCAACGCCTTCATTTTGACAGCGGAATACTGTTTCCGGCTTTACGCGGTACCGTCGTAAGTATACACATCAAAAGTGTCTAGGGATCAAGCATTTTTATGCGGATTTCTTGAGATTGAGATGTGGCTTTGTAATAAATTTATGATTTTATAAATTTATATGGATCCTTTTTGGTGCATTTCATAATTTGAATCAGGAACTGTGAATCAAATTCGAGTAAAAGATGAAAATCAGCTGTCAATATTTTCCCTATAAAAACATACAACGCATTGAAGACATTATTAGTGCTACTGTTTCCCTACTACTGATTAAAACCAACGTTATTATGGAGCGGCGACGTCATTTAAGCAGGGAAGAAATGCTCAGAGCCGTGGGAATGATAGAAGCTGGTTCCCGGCAACGTACTGTGGCTTTAGCTCTGAATACAAGTCAGAGTGTTATCAGTCGACTTTGGACACGTTACCGAAGCACTGGTACCGTGGCTGAGCGCCATGGAGGACGGTATCGCTGCACCACACGGAGACAAGACCGATACATTCAAATCTTAACTCGAAGAGCTCCAACAATAACCGCCATGATGTTAGCCGTGAGGCTTCATCACTCTTCAGGGAACTTAATTAGCGACCAAACAGTCAGAAACCGCTTGCATGAAGTGAACCTTCATTCCCGAAGACCGCTACGGGTACCACCTATAGCAATGCACAATCGTAGGATTCGATATCAATGGGCTCTTGAACACAGAAATTGGGCAGAAGAACAATGGCGTTTCGTGTGCTTTTCTGATGAGTCTCGTTTTGGTATGAGACCGGATACAAGACGTATACGACACTGGAGAACCCCTGGACGCCAACAGCGATTAAAATCCTGCCAGGAAGTCCATCCTTATAGTGGTGGAACCATCATGGTATGGGCGGGTATTTGGATCGGCGGAAGAACTGAGTTGATTTGGATCAGAGGCAACCTCAACGCTCAAATTTATGCTGAGACGATTGTATCAGACGTCATCGTTCCTCTACAAGTGCAAATCGGTCCCTTATTTCAGTTAATGCATGATAATGCACGACCGCACACCGCAAGAGTTGTAAGACAGACTCTCGCCGCAGCTAACATCAATGTCCTGCCCTGGCCTGCTCAGTCGCCAGACTTGAACCCGATTGAGTATGCATGGGATATGCTACAGAGAAGAGCTCTGCCGAATATGGAGGGTATCCAATCGCAAGAAGACCTTTTTTTGTTGTTGCAACGAACATGGGCGGCCATTCCACAGCGTGATTTGGATGAACTCATTTTGAGTATGCCAAACCGATGTTCTTGTGTTGTTAGTGTTCGCGGTAGAAACACGGATTATTAATTATTTAAGTTACCCAATAAAATTTTAAAGAAAACTGTTATTTCAGTCTTTTTTTCGAACTTTAATGTTAGTGGTTCAAATGTCAAAAATCCCTTTATTAGAAAATGGCAAATTTCTTTATTAATGCAAAGGTGACTTGGTTTATCGTTACTGTGACAAACGAAAACACTTTATTTGATGAATCCTTAAAGAAAATTTTAATTAATATCAATCAGGAGAAAAGTTATTGCAAAAATATATGTTGATCCCTAGACACTTTTGATGTGTGTATCTATTTTTTAGGAAAAATTGTTGCCCGCGAACTGAGTCTACGTGAAATTAATATAAAAATTTACTTTCCCTATTTGTATAGTGTAGTATTCTGTGGTAACTTGCCTCGTTCGTTCACTCTCCCCTCTCACTCTCTATTGCATACCGATCAATAAGTGTAGCATTGCTGTCGTGGTAAATTAAGTAAAACTAAATAAATAGTCGGATTCCTAAAGCTCAGTGTTATTAATTAATTATCACCAACGGAGGGACATCCGAATATATAACAATTGGCGACGAGGATTACTAAACGATCGGATATCAATATGATTAAAAAGACGGAGAAAACGTCATTTAAAGTCCATTACAAAGGGGACGATTATTCGGTTTCGAATGAAGTTGTGAAGGGACTCTGGATAGACATATTAAAGAAAAATGGACTGACTTATAAGGATTTCGACGCCGGGGAAGATGAGAACTGGTATGGCACTATGGGACCATATTTAGATATGTTCTCTGCATTCGCATTACGCGTGAACGAATTGCGCCTCGGACATAACAACATGCCTATTACAAAGCAAGACGGAGTGCATAAGAGTTTCCCTGTCGCGAAATATGGCCTCTCCGGTGCCCACCACGTATTGTTGGAAGGAGCTTCTTTTCCACCTGAAAGGCGTTCTTCTATAGTACAAAGCTTAGGCCCAATGACGGCATGGCTCTGCATGCTCCGTAGCGAGGGAATATACCGCAAGAAATACGCAACAGCAGTAAAACGAGCAATGTCTCACATCCCCTGTATCGACGACATCATAGAGCTTGCTAAGAATACTAAACAGGCGTCTGAAATATCCACCCTTACAACTCTTGTGGCAGAAACAATATTGATAACAACATCTAGACAGGCCACTCGTATGTTCTTCCCACTAACAATTTTCTCCAGCATCTGGCGAGCACATGAGGACAAGAAGAAGTTTTGTGAATTCTTTAGCACCACTGGCGCAGGCGGATGGTACGTCTATAAGTGTGCTTCAGTGTGCTTCTGTGAGGGGAATAAAGTATACAATGTGCGGCGAGATGCAGGAGGAGATGGCAGCGCAGATTGTCTTTCACGGCATCTTTGGTACATATAAAGAAGATCTATCCATTTTGTCACAGATTACTAATGTAGCCAATTGGTTCACGCGAGAAGAGATGGGTGGATGTTTCCGGCAAGCAGGTAAAGGCAAATGTGATACAAAAGTCGAACTCCCTGTAATTAAATACTACGCTAAAATGTCATGCGCAAATCAGACAGGCTTGCTCTCTGGCGTTTACAATCAGGTAGTAACTGTCCCCTGTTTTAGCGGGCAACGCACTCATCTTTTTGATGCATTCGATCATATTGAGAAGAAACGCATAATTAGCAACACTGGGATGACACTTGCACAAATAATCAACATCCTAACAAGCACATTGGAAGAATTACACAACAAAGTTAAAAAGGAAAACGGAAAAATTGAAATGGGTACCACACAATGGCGTGATATGGCTTCCCTGGATTTATTAATTGAGACAGAATTGAGACCATTTTTCATAAAAAGACATGAAATTAGTATTGATAGACATTGCCTATTCTGGGGGCATAGAATAATAATACCACATTCAATTCGCAAAAATATTTTGGATGAGCTGCATAAGAGTCATTTCGGTAGTAGTAGGATGATTGACATGGCGAAATCTTATTTTTGGTGCCCAAAATTAAATGAAGACATCATTAACATCACTAAAACTTGCATAAATTGTTTATCCTACCGAAACGCCCCTCCAAAAGCTACATTAAAACCATGGCCAATACCGCCATCAGCGTGGTACCGTCTCCATGCGGATTACTTAGGACCGTTATTTGGAAAAATGTTCTTAATTGTGGTCGATAGCTATAGTAAGTGGCCCGAAGTATTTCAAATGGCAAATATTGGAAGTAGTTTAACCATTCAAAAATTCAGTAACATGTTTCTGAGCTACGGGTACCCTATTCATCTTGTCACAGATAATGGGACCTCATTCACGAGCCACGATTTTAAGACATTCTGTAAACTCCGGGGCATAAACCATACCTTTACACCCCCCCACCACCCCGCCACCAACGGTGCGGCGGAAAGGTTTGTGGAAACATTTAAAGCAAACATTACCAAAATAGTGGAAAGTGGTAAATCACTCAACTATGTCATAGGCATATAGTTGTCAGATTACCGGAGTACACCTCATAAGTCGACTGGCGTATCGCCAGCCAGACTCATGCTGGGGAGAGAGATTAGGAGTCGGTTGTCACTTTTGAGGCCAACTCCTATCTTCCAGGACCTAATCCTAAAACAGAATAAGGTAGTTGATTCCTTTGGTGGCTCTAGGGATGTAAACTTCCAAGTAGGTCAAAAGGTCAAGACCCGAGACTTTAGGAAAGGTCAAAATCCTTGGGTCCAAGGTACCATTATTAAGGAATCAGTTCCAAATACTACCTTTTTCATTGATGTTGATGGCTTAATATGGAAAAGAAACATTAACCAAATGTTAAACTGTAGTCAATGTGATTAACTACCTTTACAGTAGAAGGAATTGGAATCACTTGTAACAAAAACACAAGTTTTAGATGTAAGAAAATTTTATTAGTTTGGTATTGTTTATTTACAGCATATTAAGTAAGGCTTTGTTTAATATTATAAGTGTTACTTGTTTCTAAGTGATGTAACTACATATATGTTGCGGGGAAGAGTGTAGTATTCTGTGGTAACTTGCCTCGTTCGTTCACTCTCCCCTCTCACTCTCTATTGCATACCGATCAATAAGTGTAGCATTGCTGTCGTGTTAAATTAAGTAAAACTAAATAAATAGTCGGTTTCCTAAAGCTCAGTGTTATTAATTAATTATCACCAACGGACGGACATCCGAATTTATAACATATAGTATTTTGTTATTCGGTTTTTTTTTTGCACGGAACTCTTATTCTTTTTGTAGAAATCAAGTTATAATAATTGTGCTATTTAAGAGTCACGTACCACTAGTCCTAAATAAAAGCTTAAATTGTTTTTTACTTTGTTAATAGCTATAGTAATTTAAGTCATGTGCATAAATAAGGAACAATACCTTATTCCCGTGCCTTCAAGTTTTTATTGGAATAAAATATAACAGGTCTCAATTTAGGACCCGTTAATACACTCAGCGACACTGGCCTAAGCGCAACATGTCGTTTATTATCAAACTGAAACGCGAAACAGGGCTTATTTTTCCTCATCATCATCATCATCATTTCAGCCCAAAAGACGTCCACTGCTGGACATAGGCCTCCCCCAAGTGACGCCATATTGACATTTTGGGGGGTTTTGCCGTAATCGCCACGCTTGGCAGGCGGGTTGGCGATCGCAGTACGGTTGTTACAAAAGAGCAGAGAACGCTGCTGCCCATTCTCTGGCAAATCCCTTAGTCGCCTCTTACGACACCCACGGGAAGATATGGGATGGTGCTATTCTTTACGTCCGACACCATACAGAGCGAGAGATGGTGTTTTTCCTGCGAAACTTAAATGTTTCTTCAAATCTTAAATGCAAATGCTTAATTTAAAGAAAAAGAACTTTACGTTATTAAGAAAATGTTTTTTGAATGAAATTTAAGCGATGGTTATTTTGGGCCCTTATGACTTATTTTTATGTCCACATGGGATATTTATTCCCAGAGAGGTTTTCAACTGACTGATCGTCTCTGGAGGGTTGGGACTAGATCTGAGGCGTCTTTTAAGCGTGTCCCAGACATGTTCTATCGGATTCATGAGTGTTCTTCGTGCTGGCTACTCCAATTTTGTAATTCTAACCTCCGACAGGCAATCATCCACGCAATGTGCTATTTTAATTTCGAATTTTAACTCACAATCGCTACTGTAGATGATCGCCACTTTTGATTCTGATGGTCGCCACTTTTGATACTGGTGATCGCCACTGTTTGCTTTCTGGAGTTGAAGTGGTTTGGCGGGATTGTACCAAAAACAAGGAGCTATTATTAAGGGATCAAACATTGCAATAAGCAAAATCTGTAACAATTTCACTTATGTGTTATGCCATTAGAAAGAAAAATGATATGTAGAGTGTTGTAGTAATGATTTAACAGACATTGTCATACATTATTGAATATCTCTTATAAAGAAAAATAGGGAAAGCGGTTTGGGGAACTGCTAGATTTTGATAACAACGTGTTGATCCAAAAACTGTATTTTTCAGGAACCTGTATTCTTTTGGGGAGAGAAATCGTTCAGGCCTGAAAACCTGGCCAAGATTAAGAAGGCATATGAGTTCACGGAGAAGTTTTTGTCGTCACCATGGCTAGCTGGTGATGAAATTACTTTGGCAGACATTTGCTGTGTTTCTGCTATAAGCTCTATGGATGTGCTTGTGCCAATTGATGAAAACGAGTAAGTAAGGAGTGAAATTATAAATATTAAAAAACACGCTGTGTTGCAAAATTGTCACGATGACCGCTGGGCACCCTCCACACGGTGGACGCTCAGAAAGAGTTGGGAGACGATCTGGACGCGTACCGCGAGGCCTGGTTCGAAGAGGCACGGGAAAAGAGCTCATGCAAGAAATTGTGGGAGGCTTTTGCCCAGCAGTGGTACATGTTGATTAATACCGCGGTGTGAACTGTCACCCAGTTTTAAAGTATTTATTACTTGTGGCCATTTCGAATCACATACAATTTAGCAAACCTTTTTTACAGGTTCCCGAATCTCGCAAATTGGCTGGAACGTTGCACCCAGCAAGAGTTCTACAAGAAAGGGAACGAAGCTGGTCTGGAGCAATTCCGGGGACTAGTCAAATTGAAAGTGGGCTAGACAAGAAGAGACCAGCATTTTGATCTTGAGAGTCATCTTAGAGATGCAAGTAGCCTGCACCTTGCAAGATTATTTTTGTTCCAATATTATTTTCATGGCAAAACAGAACAGAGAAAATACTTTCGTTATTGTTGGATTTAACCGTTACAGCATTTCTTATATAATATACCAAATTACACGCTATAGTTTTAAAATTAGGAAAATGTCTAAGTTAATTTTAGTGTTGTTTATAATTTATATTAAGCTTGAATTAAATCATGATTATATTCGCGATGTTGATTTATTAGTCGTTTGTGTAGTACATAACATAGCATCAGTAGCTAGTAGCTCGGCTTGTAAGGCTTTTTATTCCCAAATACCATCTGAGAACTCTTGGACACAGATTGTTGGACGTTCCGTCTACACGCACAGTATCACATGCGAACTCTCTCTTGGTTCGCGCCCCGGCGGCAATGTTGAATGCTGCAATGTTGAATGCTCTACTGTCATCGACACCGGAGTGTGGTTTATTTGCCTCGAGATGGGTAGACGTATGTCGTGAATGTTTGAGTTTCTGTACGAGGATGAACGAAAGATGAGTTTTTATTGTAATGTTAAGTACTTACTTACTTTACTTAATATTTTTATCAAACTTTATTGTACAGTGTGGAATTCTTTGGATTGATCTGTTATATTGTTCATAACTCCTCAAATAAATAAACCACGTAATCCCCGAAGAGTTAGGCAGAGGTGTAACTAGACAGTACTTAACACCACATTTCACTAGTTAATTTAAGTCCCATGTAATAGGGAAGCGAGCCTATTACCATAATTCGGACACAAATCCAAACTCCGTGGCTGCTACTGAGAAATTTCTTATGGGGAAACCCAATAACCATTTGCCCGACCGGAAATCGAACCCAGGACCTCATGCTCGTTTATGTATTTTTCTAGAATTAAAGGAAACTGGGTTCTAAGGTTAACTGCTTCTACCATGGCAACTTCCTATATTTTAGTTGAATTGTAAACTATATTAAAACCCATCCTATTTTTTTAGTAAGGCATTCAAAATCAAAATATTTTATTTTACATAGGCCTACATGGGCACTTATAAAATGTCGACAAAAGGTGCACGGTTCGGGTTGGTCGTTTCCTATGGAGAAGAACCGGCAAGAAACTCCATGGTAACTCTTTTAAAATCATTTGGTTCTCTAACATTTGGATGTTACAGTATAAGTACTTAAGTATGAGAGGACAGCGTAGGCCCGACAATAAGTCGTTGCTTATTACAAAAAGTGGAAAAAAAAAAAATAGCAAAAAGAAATAATTACAAAGCCTACAATGTCCACACATCCACAAAAAATAGGTAAATGAAAAAGAATCTATACAAAAGTGAAAATAAAACATTATAAGAACAATAAATTAAACAATTGACACAAATGTAGTCTTTCATGGGCAGACAGCACTGATTAACATAAATCTATAGATACTAATGGTCTGTGATACACTGTTTATAAAAATAGACTGTGTTATATTAACATAACTCGTTAATCGGGTCTTGCGTCAATACAACTTGTTTAAAAGTTGATAAAAAGACGATCAGTCTCCAACCTTTACATTGATAAGTTCGCCGGTACAACAACAGTGAATAGCTTGAAATCTTATAATAATAACTCTCATTTCGAATTATTTCTTTCGTAAAATAAGACGTGTTCCTTGTGTGTGGACAAACAAAAATAGGTAAGTAAAAAGTGTTTTTCAAACATTGCATTTTACAAAATAATTATTACTTATTATTATTTAAAAACTTTAAAATGTACCCAATTTGCTGTGGATTTGTTTAGTCGAGCTAGACGAGGATATTAAGCATTCTATATCATCCCACGTAGATTGTAAAGATGTAAGGGCAAAAGGAATGTGCGGTTCACGCGTTACCCTTCTTTTTTTCTTCTTGATCAATTTAATGATGAACTTTTACGTAGTTACAGGCGGTTCTTTTTTTATTTTACCTGTATAGGTTAATATGATAAAATGAACTACTGCAGCAACGGATAACCGAAATAAAATAACTTCATAAACAGTGCCATGGAGTAATTCTACAACATTTATTGCGTTACTGACGTTGTATAGCAGAAGATTTTTTGAAACAAATGAAAACAGTGGATCGTAAAGCATTTTGTTAGAAATTGCATTGTTTTTATGGGTAAAGACATAGGCAAATTTTGTTTTTTTTTTAATATTTCATTGAAAATATACAAATTCTAATTAATGGTGTATTCAATCAGGTATCCTCAAGTACGGAAAAATAACAGTTGATCCGGTATCTATGAGGAATTGCAACTTTGTTGTTATCAAAATTCTGTGACTGTAGCATTTTTCGGCTCATACAGATCTCCTATAATTATGTTCTTTTATTTTAGTTAAAGTTTAAATGATAATGGAGACGACCTTCTTCATTGTGGTAAATCCGAAACTGAAGCGCGCATCACACACAGAAAACGAGCGCGAATCGTGCGCTGGTCGGGAGAAACTATCAGCGGATTCGTCTATGGTTTTCTCAGTCTGGCAATATATTACTTAACTGAATTTTGGAAAAATGTTAGATACTTCCTTTTTACTATCCGGAGTAATCACTCCTGATGACACCTTTCAGATGAAAAAAACTAAATCAAAATCGGTTCGTCCGTTAGCTACAATGCCAGACAGATACACACTTGAAACTTATAACAACCCACCCCCTCTTCTTTGATTTTCGAGAGTTAAAAATACGACGGCTCTTATTAATCTTGACAATAATTTACCACCAATTTAAAACATTTTTTTATAATTTATCTATGGAACATCATAACAATAGAGTGTAGCCCCACGAAAACTGCTTAACCCGGAGCATAGTTACCTACTGTAATGTGTGTCGAAGCTTTTCAGCTCTTTTCTAATGGGTAAATTAAAATATTTTCAGACTAAAATGGGACTGATGTTATACAAGAAAGATACGAGTGCGCCGTGTCGGTCAGTCTACATGGTGCTCGAAATTTTAAACATACCCGATGTTGAATATGTCAACATGAATTTAATAAAACGCGACCACTACACAGATGAGTTTTTGAAGGTAATGTTTTTTTTATAGGTTTTCGATTATTAAACCCAATATGTTTTCCGAGGGAAGGACGTGTCTCGATATGAAATGAGTCAACAGACTGACCTTGGCAAGCACAGCTGGCCTTAGATCGTCGTCCCGTGCATTATTGTTTAGCCACCTGCTTGTCAATAAAAACTGTATTTGTGACAGCTTTTTGCCGTTCAATATAATAAGGCGTGATTGCGACTAGATTTTGGATGTTTATAATTACGGCAACTAGCCTTAGGTAGTTCTTGAAACCAAAGTACCTGAAACAAGATGATTGTGTTTACCACTGAGCGCTAAAAAGGCAATGTTCAACAAAAAAGACATTTTACTATCTGCTATAAAGTGTGTTTGCAATAAAGAACGAATAACTTTATAATTTTATCTTTGAAGGCTCTTTAAAAATATATCGTTGCTTTAAAAAAGTGTTTAACCAAGTTCTTTAAAAATAAACTGTTTCATGTTTTATGTCGCACTAAAAGGAATATATATATATGGTTGCAATAACATTCCGTTCCGTTCATTAATATTGAGCAGCGGTGGCCCAGTGGTAACAGCCCGACTTACCGTGGGTTCGAACCCAGGCGCATCACATTGTGTAAATTATTTCATCACCGCTGCCCTCAAATAAAGTGGAGGAAAACATCGTGAGGAAACCGGCATGTCCTAGAACTAAAAATTCGTAGACATGTGACACCTACCAACCCACACTGGGTCCGCGTGGTGGATTACAGCCCAGTCCCTCTCATAGAGAATAGGCCTGTGTCCTAGCTGTGGAAACATTATAGGATGATGATGTTGATGAACAACATTACATCTACAAGCAGGTCTATATGTAAATAATGAAATATTTATAATTTCAGATGAATCCGCAACATACCATACCAACATTGAAAGATGGTGACTTTATAATCTGGGATAGGTGAGATATAAATACAATAACAAAACAATAAAATATGGGCTGATAAACAGTTAGGCCATCATCAGTCAGGTTAAAAATATTCAACGAAGTTGCTTTTTAGTTCTCTGTAAAGTCATGTGGAACTAAATGCAACAGTTCTCACAGTTTTTCTTCGTATCTATTATATACCCTTGGGATAGTGAACAAATGACTGGCACGCGTCTTTAAAAAAAAACACGTATATTTGAAACACTTTTAATGAATTTAATGAAATTACCCCATAGATAAACATCATGCCAGGTTAGGCGGATGCACCTAATAGTACACACCCACATTTCACGCATTTTAAGCTTTTAGCCCCATGTAACAGCATCAACCGGGCACGAATCCAGACTCAGTGTTTGTTTTGAGAAATTCCTGTTGGAAAAAACCAAATTCACCTTGCCTGATTAAGTCCTTAAATTAATGACTATTTTATTTGCAGTCATGTGATAACGACATACTTAGTGAACCAATATGCCAAAGACGATGCTCTCTACCCAAAAGATCCAAAAAAAAGAGCAGTGGTGGACCTGCGACTGCATTTTGATAACACCGTTCTATTTGCGGCTGTGAAAGCAGCTATGGTAAGTTTTATCTGTACGCAATTTGCTAATGCGTTATGAACTAGTTTGTGATCATAATCTACACACAGCTTCCATAGGTAAAATCTGTAGTTGCTAGAGTTCCTTCCTTACCTATTCTCCTATATAAAGTTCTATCTATATCTTTACTTTTGTGGCTAGACTGTTGCTTAATCATTTTGTTTTCGAAAGTATAAACTGCAAGCTGTAACTGGTCTAACTTAAATCGTACCTTTAAAAATTGATAAATACCTACTGCAAACAAACTTTAATGACTCCTTTACCTAATTTACCAAAATTGTAATAATTAAAAGTTCTACCCGAGGTTTAAACCGCACCACCGGTTTTCCAATAGCAGTTATGACAAAAACAAAAAACACCAAAATTGAAAAACAAATAAATACAAAATTGAAAAACAAAAAGAACAAAAAGCACCAAAATTGGAAAACAAAAAACACTAAAATTGAAAAACAAAAAACACCAAAATTGAAAAACAAAAACGTGTCAAATCATGTCAAAAAGAACTTGAATGTGACACCGGCCATGGCAGTTGCGTCGAGCTTGAGCGACGAATATTTCTACCCGCCCTCTATGCCACCACCTGACGCCGACGTCGAAGGGAGGATACCGGACGGTTTAGGACCTTGAGGCCCACCGGCTTCTGATAGGGTCCCATGGATGGATGCATTCCAATTCGGGAGCATTTCCAGAGCTTCAGATGGAACAGGAGAGGGAAGAAAGGGAAGCCCAACTGTCCTCCCTGGAAAGCATCGGCGCTGCCTCGGAGACCCAGTAGTGTGAGATTTTCAATGAGTAAAGTTGCTTGATTCCATTTCTTGTTACATTTCTCCTTCCTACGGGGATCCGGGGGAAAACTCATTTTTCCCCAAACCTCGCTGACGAGACGCTGAGAGTCGAAAGGAAGGGGATTCCCACTCCTCCGGTCCAATCCGAACTTTCTGGAAGTGGAAACCGGACCCGGAAAGAAGTGAGGAGATCCGGGGTACCCTCCGAAGCCGGAAGACCGGAACTGGATCGGATTGGGGATTTCCCGACCCCCTTTTTTTCACAAGAAAGAAAGAAGTGAGGAGATCCGGGGTACCCTCCGAAGCCGGAAGACCGGAACTGGATCGGATTGGGGATTTCCCGACCTTTTCGACAGGCGCCAGTCTGTGTGGGATGGGAAATTCTGAGAATTCCCCCGGCTCCCAGTATGATAAGAGAGCAGAAACAGAAGGTGAAAAACTCAAAAACTCAAACTCAAAGCATTTATTTCAATTAGACCATTACAGGCACTTTTGAAAGTCAAAGAACAAAAAAGAAGAACGCGAAGCTACAGTCCCAGTCACAAGATATAATAACTTGTGAAAGTACTATAGTTGCCCATTCCAAAGCGTAGATCTCTATGGAGAAGAATGGGCAAGAAACTCCATGGACACTCTTTTAAATCAAAATATGTTACAAAATCTTGGTTACATCAATCGTGGTGAATGATCGCAACAATATTGCTGAACTTCTCAACACCATTGGAGATCCGAGTGTGCGCCGAAGCGTTCCCGCATTCCAATATCTATAATAATCCCTACAGACTTATCATTCCAGTTTAAGCGATAACAGTTTCCAACGAAAATTCATTACCATTGACAAATCTCAAGGCTAAACATACAATTTATAATAGATTGCTTCAATCGTGGTCAATTGTATATTGGTCAGGAAATGGAGGAAAAATCAGTTTATTTTAAAGCCTCAGGAAATACAAAAGACGTGGCTATGAAGTTTTGCTATTAATTAATTAAGATAGAAAGTTGTCCGAAGCTGGGTCGAGCTGCTATTAATCGTTATAACATAAATATTTAGATATAATAGTGTTATGCAAAGCGCTCTTTTTTAATAATTAGAAAAATGATAAACTTTGAATCGAACAAACTTTGTTTTTAAATAACTGATACCACCACATGTTTATTGCACCCGTGTGAAGCCGGGGCGGGTCGATAGTTTTGAGTGTGTAGTCAGTAAATAATAATACAATATCACCCTGGACACCCAAAACTGATCAGCTCTTCACTGTAAATTTTCAGATTCCCATTCTATATCAAGCTGAGAAAACATTTAGGCAAGAAAAAAGCTGGGTCGAGCTGCTATTAATCGTTATAACATAAATATTTAGATATAATAGTGTTATGCAAAGCGCTCTTTTTTAATAATTAGAAAAATGATAAACTTTGAATCGAACAAACTTTGTTTTTAAATAACTGATACCACCACATGTTTATTGCACCCGTGTGAAGCCGGGGCGGGTCGATAGTTTTGAGTGTGTAGTCAGTAAATAATAATACAATATCACCCTGGACACCCAAAACTGATCAGCTCTTCACTGTAAATTTTCAGATTCCCATTCTATATCAAGCTGAGAAAACATTTAGGCAAGAAAATTTGGACAAAATTACGACGGGATATGAATTTCTTGAAAAATTCTTCACTGGACCCTGGTTGGCTGGAAATACCATCACATTGGCTGATATTTGTTGTGTTGCTAATATCAGCTCCCTGAACGAGATTGTTCCCATTGACAAAAATTTGTAAGTGTAATAAAACTAACCAAACAATATCAACAAAAAAATATACTAAAAAAACGTCTTCAGTATAATTTTAACCATAGCTGTTACTAGATTTTTCTTTGAGATAATTTTTATTTTCTAGGTTTCCCAAATTGACCGCGTGGTTTGAGAGTATTTCGAAACAAGAGTTCTACATTAAAGGTAATGTACCCGGCCTGCGGAGTTTCCAAGAATTGTTAAAAAGTTCATTATCGTGAACAAGCCTACGTTAGTGTACACTCTGGTTGATCTTGTTATTTTTTTTAAATACAATTTTAACATTAAAATCCGTTTTTTTATTAATATTAAATTAACTACGTAATAAAAGGAGTTGACGTTGTGAAAGGAGAGTCTGCATGTGTATTTTTCTGAAAAATCATGAAGGGCTACGCAAAGATGTACTTTGGACGCAACTCGTATTTTCGGTCAAGATGTACCTTTCGACAATTATTAATTCTCGTTTAATACAGGGCGAGCCATTGCCAAATTCTGACTACGCGCTGCTTCTAAGCATTTCCTGACCGGTAAACCCAATAACACAGCTCGACTAGGAAATTCAACCCAGGGCTCAGTAGTGCTATGAGGATCAGTAGTGGAATGAGGAAAACTTGACAGTATCAAACGTTATTTAGCACGTAATTTTGTTTGGCGGTATTAACGTCACTCGAATTTCGTTTCATATAAATTGTTTCTCAGATTATCATTTCATAGAATAATCAATACACAGAATACTTACTTTGAAGAAATTTAAATAATCAATTTTTGTTTCAAATAAAATTTAATTTAGAATTCATATGCAACATGCAACAGGCATGATTTCTGTCACGGCTCCGGCGCCGCGGTGCTCCGGCGCCGCGGTGCTCCGGCGCCGCGGTGCTCCGGCGGTCCCACACGAGCTTATCGTCGCAGATGGTATTAACGCTCACCACCGCCGCTTCGGCTTGCTGGCCGGCAAGCCGACCAATCTCAGCCGTGGAGGCGTTAGAAACCATCAGCTCCTCAGCTTGTGCGCCACCTCACTCTTCCGCGCCTACGCGGGTTTAAATTATACTCTAGGGGTAGGGCAGACCAGACTACGTCGAATCGGTTTTGCAGCGATTCGTTTCTGTCACTAAATTTTGTAGCACAACAGTATTTAAACTTTAGGTAAATAATTTCGTTGAAATAAAATACCATGGAAACATACATAGAATAAACAATATACGTTAAAAAATAATTCTACTGTTGGATGAGTTTGTTAAAAAAAAATGTGTTTATAAAATTCATTGAATTGTGTTTCTGTAAAATATGTTTCATTCAAGTAAATAGTAGTTGAAACAAAAATATCTATATATATAAAAGAAAGTCGTGTTAGTTACTTCGCTTATAACTCAAGAACGGCTGAACCGATTTAGCTGAAAATTGGCAGGGAGGTAGTTTAGAGCCAGGAGAAGGACATAGGATACTTTTTTTTTTTTTTTTTTTTGTAGGTAGGTAGTAGGTAGGTAGGGTAGGGTAGGTAGGGTAGGGTTGGGTAGGGTAGGGTTGGGTTTTTTTTTTTTTTTTTTTTTTTTTTTTTTTGTTTTGGCAGGAGTGGGAAATCCCCACGGACACCTCGACTATCTCACAGGTTGTGAGACAGTCGAGGTAGTGCCGGAATCGAACCGGCTAAAACCACACTCCTGCCCCGCCAGTGTTCCTCTAACATGGTCAGAGCCCTTTGTTGCGGAGGTTTTGCCTTATCTATCGGTGAATTTTAGGAAGTCGAGGAGACCACTCTCTTTTATTATTGTTTTTGCTGGTGTATTTTAATGACTATATCCGTGTACTAATGTATCTTTACTGAAATGTTTTACTATTATTGTTTACCGTTGTTTTATACTTTACTTACTTACTTACTTTACGTTACTTTATATTTTAGTTTCTTTGAATTACTTCTATGATTTTTTACTAATATACTAAATTCAATCTATTTTATTAATATCAATTTTATACCATTACTTTTATTACCATAATCATATACTATTATTTTTATTTCTTCGATATTATAATACTATATTCTTATAATATAGTTAAATATCAAATATTTTAAAAGCTATCTTGTATATGATTATTTATGTGTACTGTTATTACTGTTTGACAAATTTTTCCACTAAGTTTGAAACAGCCCAACGATGCACATAAAGGTATTTTTGTGTCTCGTCTAATCTGAGCTATTTTCCCATGAAACTGGCTCAGGTTACCTGTTTTAATTTTCACTACCCTAGTGATTCGCTCGGCAAGATTCTTGGTGAACATCCCAGTGAACGTGGAAGTGGGCGCACCGACATCCTTAGCAATAAGCTATCGATGCTCTGGCGAATGCGTCCCACTTCCTACGCACTGGGCATTCGCTGCTGAAAGCATTGTGCTGGTGATCCCCCAGCTTGCCTCTGGTGCAATTTATGCATGTCGCTGCTTCGCCAATCTGCTTCACTGGGCAGTCCAATCTTAAATGTAGTCCGCCACAGTGACTACACAGATCAGCTAGCTCCGTACATAGGCGTTTCCCGTGCCCGTATGCTAGGCAACGGGTGCACTGCACCAGAGGCGTCTGGTCCTCGACACGCACTCGCTGGAGGTCAATCCGAAGTTTGCCTCCTTCGAGTGCGCGCCTCCAGATCGTGGGGGACACACTCAGCACAATGCTGTTCATGTGTGGGTTCCTCGTCTTCCTCCTAAACTTCACCGACATTCTTTGTTCCTTGTCGCCGAGGTCGTGAAAAATCTCCCGGTTCTGGTTCCTCAGGGCTCTCAGTACTTCGTCGTCACTGTGTACTGACAACACGTCCCTAAGAACCAGAAGCGGGTCCCGGTTTGCCACTTCCTCGACGACAAGGTTTCCTCCGGCGGCTCTCAGTCGTTCCTTAAGTTTGGATCTCTCCTCCTTAGTTTCGCACCCCATGATTATTTTGCGGTCCTTCGCCTTTCTCACTCTTTCAACCCGCACCCAGCCCTCCTTCGCGTCCACCGCTTCCCTCACTCTTTCGAGTATTTCGTCCCCAGTATCCATCTCATTTGTTGACGAGACAACCACGGAGTGCAGCGTCGTTCGCTCCAGGGCCTGTGCCCCGGTTTGGCCTTTGGTCACGGCCGCTACACTCGCGTAAGTTGTCTCGCCCACACTTTCCTTGCTAGCCAGACTGTCTCGGAGTTTTTCAAGTTTCTCGGAGTTTTCCTTTAACTCCGAGATATGCTCCTTTAAGGTGTGCAGGAGCTCAGTCTGGCTAGCAAGAACCTCGATGGAGATGGGTTGGGGACACAAGTCAGCAGTGGGCGCGGGTACCGGTACGGCTACGGGTGCGGGTGAGGCAGGACTCTTGTCACGCTCCGACTCCTTAACAAGCTCAAAAAGCCTGTTAATGGCTTCGAGCACCGCAGCTTTTATCTCGGCTTTGAGGTTGCGAGAGTTGCCCAAGTTTATCTTAGCCTTATTCAGGCAAGCTCTCGCCTCCGCAATGCGGCTGCGGTGCCCGGCCTCAGGCTTCCTGAGCGATATTGAGGAGTCGACAGGAGCTTGGCGCGTCCCCGGAGTAGCAGGGTTCTTCTGTGACGCGGAAGGAGTGTCTTCTCCGAAGGAGATTCTCCTCCTCGCGTCGGCAGGCGAAGGCCCCGCCTTATCCGCCGATCGCGGCGAGCTCCCCGAGTTTATCGTCCTCAAGGTAGCGGATGGGGTGCGAAACATATCGACTGTCAAGAGTAGGATACTATTAAAACGGACCCCTGTAAAGAGGAGGTCAGTTCAACAATACCCGCTCGGGAGGAGAGACGTGTGTCAGAGGACACTGGATACTTCTGTGTCCCTGTAAAGGGGGGTACACAGAAAGTATGATTATAAATTATAATTGCTAATTAATTTATTTACCTTAACACGGTCTTAAAATCCTAATTTAAACTTAAAAACTTAGTCAGCGGTATTTTTGTGCCCATGTAAAGGGGGAACACAGTAAGAAGTAATAATAAGCTAAACTAAAGATTACAATTATAGATTAAATTTCGATACTAAATTAGAATACAATAAAAATAAATGTAAAAATGATAATGTTAGAGTCGTCCACTGATAAACGACGGTCAAGGTAAAATTTTGTCAAAAGTTGTCAAAAAATATAAAATAAAAGCGCCAATTTCCCTCCGAGCACTTTCTTGAGATCCAACAAATGCTTAAAAGCTAAAATAAAAATAAAAATTTTTTAACGAAATTCCCACTCCGGCCTTCCTATACACAATAGGGCGGGTTGGAGGGCAAAATTTTATTTGAGCTAGACGCGCGAGTGAGGTGTCCAGAGACGCGTCTTCGCGCGGGCTAGCTAACTACGAAACAAAACAAGGTAGGTGCCGAATAAAAATTTTGGGTTTTGGTCAAAAAACCAGTTTTTGACTCAAAAAATTTAGGTTTTCAACCTCCAACCTGGACTCCGGGACACGAAACGCGCACCGGAACACAGGGTTGGTAGGTGAGTACTATTGCAACTATAAACTAATGTCAAATCTGTGGGAAAATTTGAAATAACACTAAATTTGGAAGATTTTATCTGAAATTCTAAAAATGTTCTAAGTGTTGGAAGGGAGGTTTTTTGAAAACGCTTGCAGGGCGGTGCAATGTGGTCAGAACGTAGGCGGAGGCCCACTAAAGTCTAAAAATGCTGAAAACAGCGTCAAAAACGCACCCTTAATGTCGAAGATATCAACGATTTAGTGTTTAGCGCGATCCCTTAGGTGGATTTTGGTGGTAGCAGAAACTAATTAAAAACAATATTTTTTGAAAAAATGCCAAGTTCTATTTGAGCTAGACGCGCGAGTGAGGTGTCCAGAGACGCGTCTTCGCGCGGGCTAGCTAACTACGAAACAAAACAAGGTAGGTGCCGAATAAAAATTTTGGGTTTTGGTCAAAAAACCAGTTTTTGACTCAAAAAATTTAGGTTTTCAACCTCCAACCTGGACTCCGGGACACGAAACGCGCACCGGAACACAGGGTTGGTAGGTGAGTACTATTGCAACTATAAACTAATGTCAAATCTGTGGGAAAATTTGAAATAACACTAAATTTGGAAGATTTTATCTGAAATTCTAAAAATGTTCTAAGTGTTGGAAGGGAGGTTTTTTGAAAACGGTAGGGTTGGGTTGGGTAGGGTAGAGTAGGGTAGGGTAGGGTAGAGTAGGGTAGAGTAGGGTAGAGTAGGGTAGAGTAGGTTTGGGTAGGGTAGGGTTGGGTTGGGTAGGGTAGGGTAGGGTAGAGTAGGGTAGAGTAGGGTAGGGTAGGGTAGAGTAGGGTAGAGTAGGGTAGAGTAGGGTAGAGTAGGGTAGAGTAGGGTAGGTAGGTAGGTAGGTAGTAGGTAGTAGGTAGGTAGGGTAGGGTTGGGTAGGGTAGGGTTGGGTTGGGTAGGGTAGGGTAGGGTAGGGTAGGGTAGAGTAGGGTAGAGTAGGGTAGAGTAGGGTAGAGTAGGGTAGAGTAGGGTTGGGTAGGGTAGGGTTGGGTTGGGTAGGGTAGGGTAGGGTAGAGTAGGGTAGAGTAGGGTAGGGTAGGGTAGAGTAGGGTAGAGTAGGGTAGAGTAGGGTAGAGTAGGGTAGAGTAGGGTAGGGTAGGTAGGGTAGGGTAGGTAGGGTAGGGTTGGGTAGGGTAGGGTTGGGTTGGGTAGGGTAGGGTAGGGTAGGTAGGTAGTAGGTAGGTAGGGTTGGGTAGGGTAGGGTAGGTAGGGTTGGGTAGGGTAGGGTAGGTAGGGTTGGGTAGGGTAGGGTAGGTAGGTAGGAAAAGTGCATTGCTTTAACTTTTGACAGAACGAAGTCTGTCCGGGCAGCTAGTTTGTAATAAAAATTCAAGGACCAAACATTTTGTGAAACATTTTCTCGGAAACGAAAATTCTGTGAAATTTCTGTAGATGGAAACAAAAACAAGATGGAAACTCATCGATAAACGAACGCCAGATAAGGAAAACAATACAACTTTTTTGCAGTTACATCACAAACCGATTTCTCAATTGCAAGACAATAACGAACGACCAACGGTTAGAGAGCAAATTAATTAAGTTTCTTTTGCAGCACTATTCAGTTTCTTTTAAAAAAAGTTTAATCTTTACCAGGGAGATAAGTTATCTACTCTGTGCTCTGATTGCAAACGTTGCAATTATTCTAAAGGAAGTTTTTTCAAGTCGAGTTTCAATTTGTTGATTAGTTTGGTAAAAACGCTCTTGATTAACGTGTTACGGTTGATTGCCTACAAGCAGATTGTTTTATACAGTGTAAACTTCAAAGATCTGCTGATTAATGACATTGACAAACATAGGGTCGTTTGGCGGTATATTACAATTGTTTTATAATATTAATTTTTAACACTATCATTAACACCGGAAACGAACAACATATTGAACATCATCATGAAATCTGCCTAGCTTTTCCCAAACTATCTTGGGGTCAGCTTCCAATCTAACCGGATGCAGCTGAGTACCAGTATTTTACATGAAGCGACTGCCTATCTGACCGCCACAACCCAGTAACTGGGTAATACGATACCCCTTGCTAAGACCAGATGTCAGACTTTTGGCTTCTGACTACTCGTAAAGACTGTCAAAGATCTACAAATGACAGCCGGGACCAACGGCTTAACGTGCTTTCCGAGGCACGGAGGAAACGGGTTTGTAATTATGGTCACCCATCCACGGACCAACCTCGGCTAGCACGGCTTAACCTTAAAAATCGACCCGTGCGGCAGTTAATAATTAGCCACGAGCTCCTCGAACAACAGATTGAACATGGTATAAATATCCCCTTTCCAGTATTAATTTAATAGATCATAGCACCAATTTTGCCATGCGCTAAAATATCCGTGACATTTTCACGTGTGAGTTTTTTTTATGTCAAATGCCTTGTGAAAATAGGAAACAACATTAATATAGTGAAAATAACCTTAATTTCAAACCTCAACAAAAGTACAACGTTAAATTTCTACTCGTACGTTTCTAACATTTCTAATCGTCTGACCCATAAACCAGACAAACGGGTACTTAAGATTTTCAACAACCCAAAATCACCATAAAAACCTACAACTTACTTCCACGCGGCACTTTAATTACAGACCATATTCTTGTCAAGTTATGGCAGGCAACATAGCGGGGCCAAGTAATTTGAATATTTAAACAGATCCAAGTAGACATTGGAGGAAATTAGCAAAGTCCGAACCGCACTGAGATTAGACCACCAACAACCCTGATATTTGCTGCTATTAGGCAGACATTTTAGTCTGTTTACTTGAGTTAAAACTGTGACTAAAAAAAAACTTATTAAGATTCGAAAATAAGCTTCAATTAAACGAATTCGTATTTAAAGCGGATGCCACACGGACATTGAATGTAAATATACCGCCACATAATTCACTAAATTGTATCTAATCTCCTACCAAGTTATACCATACGAACAAATACAATCGAATCCAAATACTTGCTTTATGTTACACATATAAACGAAGTAATAAATAAATGTATAAATAGTAGGCCTAGAAAGATCATTTTATTTATTTAGGACAAAAAACAGTTACATGATACAATGCTACTGATAAGTTTAAGTATAAAAGTAAAAAACGCATAACCCACACTATTGTCCACAAATGTTGAATGATAATAAATGTTGAATAAATCTGCAAGCACGTGATATGAAAAAACTGCGAGAAGTCTAAATGAAGCATTTCCAGCATTTCCAATAAATGATCAATATGTTAATAATAACAGCATAATTATTGTGTGGCTTATAGGCGACATCAATTTATAGTCCAGCGAACCACAATAGGTCATGTCAAAAATAATAAATTAAATTAAGAATCTGAATTTGCATAATTTTACAACGAAGACTGCAGTAAAGTGGAAAGAGAAATTGTTTAAAGCATTGGCAAGAGCAAAACACTGGTAACAATAATCACAGTCATCTAAATAAAAGGATAGTTATACGACCTCGACCATAGGTGGCGTTAGCAGAGACTAACGAAAAAGTATTATAGAAAAAGGTATTCTATAATAAAGTTCTCGATAGTAAATCACGTTACAATTCGTAAAACGGTCACAAATTGACAATTGATAATATTAACTGAGAACAATTCATAAGACGCAATTTACCTGTTTGACGGTTTTCTATGGAGATTCGTAAAATGATCCACGGATTATGAATTGTTATAATGTCTCAAAATAGCAGAATCATGGCAAATAAAAAAAGTAAAGAAAAAAGAATGCCAGATTGCAGACGCACGCGCGTTTTCTGAAACGCGATTCGCGTAGTCTATAATAACTCGCCGTAATATGAAAATAGCGTTGATAGATTAAATAAACGCGGGGATTGTGGGGATCTCATCCAGGAGCTGGAGCCGTTCATAAGTACTCGCCGGGATTGCATAAGAACCACCTCCAAGGCAAGTAAGTAGTTCCAGATACTGGTCTAGTATTGTATAGGTTTGCCCCTGTCCCTTGATGTCTATTTAATTATATGTGCTTAACACACCCGGGTTTTACGCATCTGGGTCATACCAGACAATTATAGGATTTCGTGGACACCAGAAGATGACCAAGTTAGTGTTTCTAACTGTCTGTGAACCATGACACTAGCTCTTAACAATATAATAATAATAATTCATTTATTTATTAGAGTGACAAGGACTCACAATTTTAAAACAATTTTATAAAACACATAATTCAATAAATAACACAAATAATATATTAAACATACACAATACACAATAAAAACCGGCCAAGTGCGAGTCATACACACAGGGTTCCATAGCCCCAAACAATATAATAAGAATATTTTGAACTGTCATTCATTAGTTAGTAGTATTAGTTAGTAAACTTCCGCTCAACCGCAAAACTAAATTTGTTTTTCACAGTTTATTATTGAAAACCAAAGTTACTGCTGCAGTTTGATGAAAAAGACCCATATCTCAAAAATTAAACATATCTTATTGAAACCAATTTTCGTTGATAGATTTTTTTACGTTCTACAAACCTAAATATTTTCAGAATTTTCCTCCTCTTACTTTAGAAATTAAAGGGGGGGGGGACACACATTTTAACACTTTGGAAGTGGCTCTAGCGCAAACTATTCAGTTTAAAAAAAAATTATATTAAAAACCTCAATATCATTTTTAAAGACCTATCCAAAGATACCCCACACGTATGGGTTTGATGAAAAAAAATTATTTGGTTTTTAGTTCTAAGTATCCCCGGGGACCCCCAAAATTTATTGCTTTTTTTCTATTTTTGTATAAAAATCTTAATGCGGTTCATAGAATACATCTACTTACCAAGTTTCAACAGTATAGTTCTTATAGTTTCGGAAAAAAGTGGCTGTGACATACGGACGGACAGACAGACAGACAGACAGACAGACATGACGAATCTATAAGGGTTCCGTTTTTTGCCATTTGGCTACGGAACCCTAAAAACCGCATAACAATTTACCGTCACAATTATGCTGCCATCCGACGACTGCATGTGACGTGCAAGTCACTACAGCGTCGTATGTATGGACAGTCGAGCCTGTCGGCTATCATCATCAGTACGCTGTTGGGGCTGCCGCGAACCCTGCGCACCAGGGACGCGCTACGCTTACGCATCGTTGCATGAAAACAGTCGACACGAGCGACAGCGAACATGCCCGAGGCACTACAGTGTCGCGGCAGCCCCATCAACGCTTTGAATGCGTTGTTATATTGAACGAGGAGGGCTTCGTATGCTTTTTGGGTGTGATTCACCCACATGCTGCACGCGTACAATAAGCCCTGAAAAGGGTCTGCTTGACCGGCCCGGAACAGCGCGCAAACCTGCGAGCTATCATGTTACCCCTAAAAGCCAAAGCCAAAAGCCAAAGCCCTCCGCTCCCTCTCGATGTCAGCATCGTCTCTGAGACCGGCTGTTACTAAATGCCCTAAGTATTTGAAATGGTCTACTTCAACCAAGGGAACCCCACACAGTTTGATGGGAGGTACTCTTAAAGGACATTTAGAGCCGGCCTGAAAAACGATGAACTGACTTTTCGCCACATTATATTTGAGACCGTGCTTTTCAGCATAATGTCTCACAGACCCTCAACAATGTTCTCATGGCACAGACCGATGCGCTCAGCAGCACCATGTCGTATTATTCAAGCAAACTCCATCAATATGACAGCCGACATGATGACTGCTGAGGGCAACGATCAGGGCGTTGACATACAGGTTAAAAAGTGCGGGAGAGCTCAGCCCACCCTGCCTCACCCCGCACTCCAACCCATATGGTTCCGACAGTGAACCAGCCCACTTAACACTATTGATCTGGCCCCCATACCAACATTTAAACACGTTAATGAGTTCTGTGGGAAAGTTAATGTCATTTAGCTTCTTCCACAGAATGTCATAGGAAACCAGATCAAATAATATTGTTATATTATTATATTTTAATTAATAACGACCATCCCGGAGGAAATATAATAATATTCCGCATAATCAAACAGAACGGAATGCCATCAAAACTGAGTACGAATACGCTTCTTAAATCACTACAATATTAGAAATATTTGAAACTCACTGGGCGATAAGCAGCTCTCTATTATAGTAGGAACCTATCATGCAGATAAAAAAATGGTTGCACACATAGTTTAATGTTTTACCCGAAGTTAGAATTCCTGGTGTTTTGGGTTGTATTGATGGTGCCATCACATTGCTATTATTAGGACCGCAGAATTTATGGAGATAATGTTTAACTGCAAATGCTATCACATAGCACATTTAATACCAATCGGACCAAATATCCTATATCAATAATTCAATGAACCTGACATCGGATACGATACGAATATTTATAGGATCTTACGATGCATAGTTATCAATACATAAATAAAAGTAAACTTCTGCAGGAAATAAATGACAGTACGTTGTAAAAATCATTTTAAAAAGGGCAGGGCAGCCCAGCCCTATTTACATATCGATTATTTTTTACAATCATTTACCAAACAGTTTTCAAGACTTCCCTCTGACAATGTTTAAAAAAATATTCTTCAAACTATTACTATTTAAAAGATATTATACCATGAAGGAGTATTTAAAAGACAAATTAATAGAAACTGTAATTTGTAAGTTACATTATTGACATTGCTGATTGGGAATACATTTGCACGCCATGTTATGGCAAGATATGCTGAAAACAATGTAACTTGGTATTTAATCTGACAAAGCGACATAACTATCAAAAAAAAGAAGCTTGACCAATTTTCAGTGAAGTTGCTGTTAACTAAAGAGAGTGTCACAAGCCTGGTCTTATCGGTCTTCTCCTTGGTGCTGAGATTTTCGTCACATTTTTGCTTCCTGATAGTGCAAATTATAAAGCCAACACTGACCAGCAAATTGCAAAAAACGTAAGAAAAATTGAATTTCGCGGGCTACCCTGTTGCTCCCCCCACCTTAACTCGCTCGCATCCGACAATTTTTTAAGAAACTTATAAAATTGTCGGATTGTCGCTTTTCACCTGTGATTTTATGTTGAGTAATACAGCATGATTTTTTAGTCACCGTCCAAATTTAGATATTTTAATCTTTGGCGAAAACCATTGAATACGTGTTTTTCCTTTTAGTATCACTCAATACAAAAATATTGAGATATCATTGACACCACCGCGCCGTGCGTAGGTACACGCTGGGTAACTACGCGGGCTGGCCGCCCCCTTTCCATTGAATGTTTGCGCGGCAAGTGTAGTATTTTTAACGTTTAACTTAGTGACCAGGCAGAGCGGATAATTTATTCAAGAAAATGATTTCATATGAAAATTTCACATTTCGATTTTTTTTCAAAAATGGAGTTAGTGAATGATACATTATGCCTAGAAAAATTTGGACGGTGACTCAAAAATCTCGCTGTATAATATCTGGTTAACTATAAAGTGTTAGACCCACTTGGCGAACTGCCCAATGCCAAAAACTTGGTCAGATTTGAAGGATAATAGTTTTGCGTCAATCAAATTTATAGTACATTACTACTTTGCTGGTCGCGCTGATTATGGCCGACAGCGCAGCGTAGCTCCTGGCCGATACAGCGCGGTCAGCGTGCAGCACTTGACGGACGAGCTGAGATAAAGCCTTTACAGCGAGGATAGCAAGGGTTGCAATGATGGCCAAGCTGAAAGGCCTAGAGCGTAACTAGGCTAGCTCGAGGCAATCATAGCGTGACCAGCGAAGCAGTCATTGTGGGCCAAGGTTTGTATAGTGCTTTACTCAAAAATGCAAGTACCTAATCTAAATAAAACCAGCAAGTAATTTAAATAAAAAATATATTAATTAAAATTTTCGCTAAACCGCGCTTTTGTTACTTCTTTGTTATTTTTTGAGCAATGGTAGTTAGAACTATACAGCCTAATATGGAATAAAATCTTTTTGTACCTATCTCTATAGATGCAAACAGCTGTGTTGTAAATAAAATAAAATCTTTTTGGATTTGATTTTTTAAACCGTTGAAACGTCAAAATAGCGGCCGGCAAGACATTGCCGGCCTGTTAGAGCGGCCAGCAAAACTTTGCCGGCCGCTCCTTGAAACAGAACGGCAACGTCGACTTTGCTCAAACAAGGTTGTCAAAATAATGCCCACATTACATGCATTTTTGAGTAAATATATGTTGGCACTATTCTAAAGGGTATTTAGAAACGTTTGCTTTAAACGTTCTTAAATACCCTTAAAACAGTGCCAACTTATTTTTTGCTATGGCCAAGCTCAGAGAGGAAAAAACTACACGCAACACGCAACTACAACTGCCTAAATTCTTCGAACACACCAACACACAAACACACAAACACATTCGTAACATATGTTCCTAGCCGAAACAATTGTAAACATCTTGTAACTACCTCATTAATATTAATTCGTTCCAACTCATGTCTTATTCATTGAGCAGCATCCACTTTATCTTTGAAGAGTTTGCTTACTTGTTCCACTTTGAGTACAACTCAGGTTAAACTAGGTTTCAGAAGTGATAGCTTTTAGTTAAGGAAACTTAACTGGGTCTGCTGATGCCATCAAAAACGTTTTTGTCAGCCGGTCGTTATTACGGATACAAATTGAATCGAAAGCGCGCCAAAAGATGGCATCAAGCGACCTACTTACCAGTCTACTCACACCTAAGCGCGCTCACTACAGAGTCGTGATGTTTCGAGTTCGCTGTGAAGACGACAGTCTGTGTCTGACCGCGGCGAAGTCGACAGTCTGTGTCTGACCGCGGCGAAGTCAAGACGTCCCGAAACTGTAACCCGATTCATGGTGCCTAGTGTTATTGTGTTGGATTGTTAGTTCGATAAAAACAGTGTACCGTATGTGTGTGTTTTCATTGCACGAAACCCATGTTCTGCCCACATAATGAAAAATCATCTAACTACGACATATACAGACTACACACGTATCACAAATGAGAATTATGATTAGATAGATTAATGAATAGTTTTAGCAGGTAAACGCTCTTGCGGCGACATATATATAGTAATACATGGGCTCGTTCTTCAAGAACACGATACTGTTTACTGTTTCAGATAAAGAGTTAATAGAACTTGAGTTTTTATGAGCGCGGGCCACTTGACGCGTGCGATGACGTAACTGTGGGGCCCGGGGGGAGTTTTACCGGTAGCAACTTGAGGCCAGGGCCTGCAGTCTATGTAACTGTGGGGCCCGGGGGGAGTTTTATCGGTAGCAACTTGAGGCCAGGGCCTGCAGTCCCGACATAAATAGCGATCGCTTTGCGACAAAAATCGGTCGCTACGTCCTAACGATCCGATAATGACGATTTTCGGTAGTCTCAACTCCCAAAGCTACCGACTATCATCGCAAACTTATCGAATATTTTCGCTAAGAAGATAACGATTTATATAGTGTTATCGAATTTACTTGCGAGCATTTTTGACGACCCGAAGACCCTATAAGTGATAGGTAGCATCGTAAGCTAATTTATTGGTGGTTTTTAGAGGATTAATGACAAAATTGTGCCGTTCGAACAGACATTAGACTTTAAGTAGGCGTGTAGGTAGGCGTGTAGGTAGGCGAGGGTATGTAAGAATAGGTGTCGCTGATATTTATTGGTAGGAAGAGGATTCATTTAAATAAAAATAGAGCATGAAATCGGTTCTAATTTTCAACTTTATTAATTTTCATCACAAGCATCTTGTTTATTATTAGGTACATATATCTAAGTTCACTTACACATTTTTAAATTTCGATCCTATTAGAAAGTAAATGTATCTTTATTTGCATTAAATGTGAAGTAAAAAGGACATTCCAGTTACTTATGTACTCCGCCATAATCCAACGGCATGAAAATTACCAATCACAACACACCCAACTCAAACTCAAGTTTATTTCAATTAGACCATTACGGCCTGCAGTATCGGTAATTTAATGCTGTGCGATGAAAAATCCTTCGAATTTGCTTATCTCTGTTGTACACGGAGGTCCTAGATGAATTTCAGCCATCTCTTTAAACACAACGGCGTTACGGGCTTTTTGTCGAATTCCAGTATCACTTCATAGCTACATTATACTTGAATAAGGAAGTATATTCGGTGGGGTCGCAGGTTTAGCCAGAAATAGGTTAGCAGTTACTGTAGTCTTGGCTTTCAAAGAAAATGCTTGAGAAAATACCATTGCAAATAGAAGCACAATAAATATTGGTTTCCAATGACAATCAATAAACAAGACCATAATATTCACTTGACACTTGACAAGTTTGGCACTTAGTCAATGTTGCATGGAGGCAAATTCTAATCTCCTTAAATATTTATTCATTTATTTCAATTATTAAAAATGTTTTGAGCTCTAATTTCGAGTTTCCATGAAAAATTGTGTTTCCACTATAAGGTCTAAAGAAACTTTAACTAGGTCTAGTCTTGTTAAAGTTTCAAGAAAAAAAGGCTTTTGACTGAACCATGTTTTTCGATTTTCCCCATATTCAAGGAGATTTTATAAAGGCAAAAAATTGTCTATGAAAAACCCGAACTATGAATACGTTTGCGCAAGCATACCGACATTGGTATGTCAATATAATGAACGAATTTGCTCGCTATCTATCTTTAGAAGTAGAGACTTGCATTTCTCGCAAGCATCGTTACGGCAACCGAATTTTTTCGTTAATATTTAACAATCGGTAGCTTGCGATCCCATCGCTATCTATGTCGAGACTGCAGGGACAGAGAGGATTCAAAGAAAGAAAATGATTAAATTGTTCAGATTCAACGCACACTAGATGAAATACTATTTATGCTGAGAACAATAACGAATCGATATAAAGATCTAAATAGCTTAGAGACTAGTTAGCTTCCAAATCATAAAAAAAATCCTGCAGATTTTGAAAATGATAAACAAATAAGATGTATTGCAGCATTATCACGCTGTTTATTGATTCGGCTGAATAAAAATTATTCCGTTCGTGTAAGTCGACCTCATTTCTAATCATTTTTCTTTTTCTTACTTCGGTTCAAATTTAAAAAGTATGATGATTCTTTTGGATGTCAAGTAAAAAATTTTCTCGTCAATTGGCGACGAATCTTTGGAAGTATACATGATATTCCGTTTCGAAATAAAATACCAAAATTATTGTAATTTAAAAACCGATTACTCTGGGAAGACTGGTTGAATTTTGTACCTATTATAAGCGCCGTACTGAATAGTCGGTAGCTATAAGTGTTTTTTACAAAGAACCGGTATTTATTTGAAACATTTTAAATTTTTACTGCTTGAAAGATTCTTTTTTGAGCATGGTGTTAATTTTTCCCTATTTTTCTCACCATAGATTCGCTCAGAATCGGTTCTGAGACCTTAAGATCTAGCTGTGAACTGGTGACCCGAATACTTTCGGCGCCGCGTCTCAATACCGACCAGGGTTCGGGAGACGCGTGCTAGCGGTTGACTCCGAGGCTTGCCACTGAAGACCCGGAACAACAGTTAGGTTACGAGCGAGGATCCAGACCTACAGGGAGAAATATCACGGTGTGAAATTTCAAAACAAATTTTGTTCTAACCCATTTTTTATAATCTATAGCAATAGTGTAGTTTTTTGTACCATCATCTTTTATTTTTAAGCCATTCGTGTCAAAAGGTCGCGCAATGTATTTTTTCCGGTGTCGTAATTAAGCACGGATACAATTTGATCGCGCCTAGGGCTGAATAGGTGTTGCAACCCCTTCTCACCTTCTGGTTTTAATTTTCAAAATCACAGATCTTATACAATTCTAAACAACCCATTTCGCAACTTTTCTAAAAATTACATTTTATATCGCCAATTATTTTTTCCCTTTGATCCTTTTTAATTTTATATAAAACATTTGTATTAGGTTTTGTTTTTATATCGGAAAAATTATACGTATTAACATGTAGCAGTGACTATTTTTATTTACGCTACAGTATTTATTAATCATAATCGAAAGAATCAATATTAATTGAAATAATACAGAATACTGGCAACCCCAAGTGACATAACGTACGACGTAATCTTGTTCTTAGAATAAAAAATCAAATTACAGTTTTCGGCTTCGGAATATATTTTATTGGAATATATATTATTTTTGTACAGTATACTTAATAAACTTAAAACAATATGCTCTTGTTACCGTCGGCGTTCCAGCTATCTTAGAGCCCAATGGCTTGGCACGCGACGATGGCAAAAGACCGTTGATCCTCGCCGTACCGAATTCGGTACGCGGCGCACCAGCAAACTTAAACGCTAATATAAAAAAAAGTAAATTTCTAAATCGTTCTGTCAAAATTTACCTCTATGGTCAACTAGTAGTCGATTCAAACAAAACCAATCGTTAGTAATACTAAACGGCACAACATTATTAAATTTAAAAAAAAAACTCGTCTATGTCGAATGTCAAACGTCAATGGCAACCCGTGTTATTATGTTCGGAAAAGTGTTGTTTTTGTGAGATATACGTTGTAAAACTTTGGTAAGTAAATGTATAGTATGTTATAAGTGTATAATGCAACTTTTTAGATAGTCATTTGCTTGAAAAAATAACAAAAAAATTATGATTTGAGCCAACAAAAAATCCTTTGTTGTGAAGTTTGTTATTCGAAATAAAAAAAATAATTTGACTCTTTAACCATGTAAAATGGTCTTGGAAACAATAGTAGCAAAGAAAAAATAGTGATAATTCATTATTTCATGTATTCGAGGCATATCTATTCATATTTATTGATATTTCAAGTATTTTCATGCTTTGAACAGCGGAATTCTAAAATGGCCGATTCTAACAAGAAGTTTGAGTTAGGATCTTATAAGAATAATATATGTAGGACTCCTAAAAAACACTGTCATTAGATTACTTGTATATTTGTGTAGTTAGATATAAATTTTCGTGTAAATTGAATGAGTAGTTTTACCAAACAAAAATAAGCAACGAAAACAGACGTATTTGCTGCGACCTCTCTCATATCTATGGGATATGTATAATTCTCAAGTAGTTCTAAAAGAGTTGTTTATTATTAATAAATGGCCCCGTTCATCACGAACCCGACACTGTTTACCGTTTAAGATTAGAGCTAATATAACTCGAGTTATAAGTGTTTATCTTTACGATATCGGATGACTCACGCGATGGCGTAATCAAGTGGCCCCCGAACGGCTACACGCGGGGTTTTACTGTTCGCGCGAAAGGATAAAGAGGTTAAAAAAATCTCTCAAAGAAATTCGTGCACCCAGCTAGTAAATTGCACGAACCGCTCGTTTTTGAAGAACGAATATATTTTGGATATCAGCGGCTTTGCCCCACAGCAGAATACCATAGGATATAATACTGTGAAAATAACTAAAATAGACTAACCGTGCTGTATCAACGTCAGTGTATTGTCTAACTTTTCTGACGGCATATGCGGCCGAACTAAGCCTACCCGCTAGGCTTGATATGTGTGGACCCCATTGTAATTTTGAATCTACTGTTATACCCAGAAACACAGCTGAGTCAACAGTTTTAAGCTCCTCATTGCCGAGAACAATGTTGGGACCTAGATTTTTAACATTTGGTAAGGCGAATTTAATACTTTTAGTTTTCTTGGCATTAAGAACAAGGTTATTTGTTGTGAACCAATCTGTGACCATTGATAGAGCGCTGTTTATGTCTCCAAAATCGTGTCTATTCCTATCTACTTTAAAGATAAGAGAGGTATCGTCAGCAAACAGTACTAAATCACAAATACCCTTCAAATAATATGGTAAGTCATTGATATAAACCAAGAATAAAAACGGTCCCAGTATTGAGCCTTGAGGTACACCTAGCTGAACAGGTAGCCCGGAAGATTTCGCGCCATTGACATCTACACATTGGAATCTATTTTTTAAATACGAATCTATTACATTTAGGGCCTCATTTTGAACACCGTAATAACGTAGTTTCCGTAAAAGCGTGTCGTGGTGTACGCAATCAAAAGCTTTTGAGAGATCGCAGAAAACACCGATTGCATTTTGCGCGTTTTCCCACGCGTTAAATATGTGTTTCAACAAAGCAACCCCCGCATCTGTAGTCGAACGACCTTTGGTAAAGCCATATTGATCGTTGTGAAGAAGGTTGTTTAGATTAAAATGTCTTAGCAATTGATTAAGTATTAACTTTTCAAAAATTTTGCTAAATGCAGGTAATATAGAAATTGGTCTGAAGTTACCAATATCATTTTTACTGCCTGATTTAAATAGAGGGATGACTTTACTGCTTTTCATAAGGTCAGGGAAAGTACCTGAATCAACGCATTTATTAAAAGTAACAGCAAGATAGGGGGCTAAGATTTCTATTATATTACTCAAAAGTTTAATGGAAATACCCCAGTAATCACCTGTGTTTTTAGACTTAAGTGAATTAAAAACATTAACTATATCACGAGGTGTTACATGTTCAAAACTAAATACGAGACCACATTTGGGCACGCTACTATGCAAAAGGTTTTCGGCTTTAGACGGCGACGAACTTAAAGAGCGAGTCGTAGTTATAGGTATGCTAGCAAAATACTCATTAAATGCCTTAGCTACGTCAGCTGGATTATTAACTAATTTGTTATCAACCATGATTTCAAGTTGGTTGTCTTGTTTAACAGTTTTACCCGTTTCATTGTTTATGATTTTCCAAGTGGCTTTTACTTTATTATTAGAATTTTTTATAGTGTCAGCTAAAAATTTTGATTTTGCAATACCACAAATCCTTTTAAATAATTTTTAATAATTTTTAACATACTCTAGAAAATTTGTATCAAATCGGTATTGTTTCAGACCATATAACTCGTATAATCTAGCTCGACTTTTATAAATACCTGGTGTAGCCCATTGGTTGAAGCCAGCGGAAGGCCCACTAATGTTAATAGTTTTAGACTTAAAAACAGATTGGTACTCATTATGAACAACATCAAAAAGGGCTTCATAAATTTCATTAGGAGTTTCGTGATCCACTATTGACGATGTAACTTTAAGAGCTATATTATTTTTAAATTTATTGCAACGACTAGCTGTATAAGGCCTACATTCTATTTTGCGCGGCTTTTTATTTAATGGCATAGGGAAGCTAGCTATTAGTCCACAGTGATCAGAAGATAAGTCACATAATACTAATTTATTTTCGGCATGACAATCACTAAACATGTTATCAAGACAAGTCGACGAAGACGCCGTGATCCTTGTTGGTTCAAAAAACAGGTTAACTAAATTAAAAGATCTAAACAGATTGAGAAGCCTAATACTTAATGGAGTAACTTCTAAAATATTAACATTAAAATCTCCACATAAAATTATATTTGTATTACTTGTTTTTAATTTATTAAGTGAAGAAAGAAGAGAAACGCAGGCGCAGAAGGAAGAGATTGAGATGGTACCAAGTCATATCCCTAGGGAAGGACACACAAAGGCAGATCCACAGACACTAGAAGAGGTCATCGGGCATCAGTCTATCAGCAACAAGGTGGATCGCGAAACGTCGCCAATATCAGTTGGCGGCGAACGTAGAACCGTCTAATAACTTTCTTTACATACTTTACTTACTTTGATAATCCATTTTTACTTGTTATATTTTGTACTTTTATAGTTGGCAGGATGTACGAGCATCGCCACATGATATAACTTGTTTTAGTTTTTACCTGAACAAGCAGTCGGTTTTTACCTGAACAAGCAGTCGCTAATTCACCGATTATTTATGTACATTCGCTGACTAGGCTATTACGCCCGCCACAACTCACCTACTTTAGGTATTATATATTTTAATGTTTTACCTAATAAACTGTCAATCATTAACGGACACATAGCAGTGATTTTATTTCCTGTACACATCCCGTGTGATTCGTCCATCTACATACTACATCTCAGTGTGCGGAGCTATTGCCCGTACATCCTCCATTACAGATTCGAAACAAGTAAAGTCACCAGAAGGGGGTCTATAAACACAAATTATAATATATCGCTCGAGTTCAACACAAGACAACTCAATAGTGCGCTCAACGGAAAGGTAAACTAAGTCTAAACGATGTTTACATTTTAACTTGTTTGACACAAGAACTAAAGATCCACCGCGAATAGCATTTTTTCTAACAAATGCGCTCTGTACAGTAAAGGAATCATCATTGATAAACGCTATTTCATGTTCTTTCAACCAATGTTCAGTTAAACATAACACCTGAACATCATAGTACTCCATAAATAAACTTAATTCTAAATCTTTGCCGGACAATCCCTGCATATTTTGATGCACAACATTCAACATATGCAGCCTACCCGTTGTCGCACCTAATAGTTTAAAGAACAAGGTGTATCGATAGTAGTGTTAGTATCAAAAATAGTGTTAGTAACAATAGAAGTGTTAGTATTACAAGTAAACATTGGTACAACAGGGGTACCAGTGTTGCTGTGTATATTGTATGCTAAGAGATTAGCAATATGTCGCTTACAACTAGGTGGTAAAAACATGGTGTGGTTAGTGAGCTTGTAATCAGAGATGAATTGATTACAGTCAAAATATAAAATAACGTCATTGTGATGACATGTCCTATTATAAATTAACATATTTAAATCGTAAATGCACCTATTTTGCTCAACAGACAAATATTGAGAGTAAGGCAGGGCACAGAAAATAAATTTACAATTACTTGTCTCGTTGAGATGTAACATCAAATGGACACATTCAACTATGTCCTTTTTTCTTACATTTAAACTATTCCCATATAATAAAATAACAGTAGAATTTGGATTTATTTTAGTCAATTTGATATTACTAATTAATTGGCTAACACTGGCACCGGGCAAACAATTATTTATTACATAGTGTTGTGAACATGGATTAAATAAGGTACCAAAACCTTGACCAAATTTGTCAGAAAATAAATATGTAGTTTTTATTAAATTATCTCTATCATTAATAAAACAGCTAGCTTCCGGCTGAGACACTGTGGGTGTGGGTAAATCATGCTGAGGCTGTGGTGACCGTGAGCAGGCACAACTACAAGAGAGGTTATTTGTCAGAGACTCATATCTCTCTGCATTGTACGTGACCAGGTCTACCAGCTCATTGGCCTCCTGCATACGCTTACTCAGGTCTAGGTCTTGTTGAGAAGCCTCATATTTATTAAAGTTATCCTTTAGAGCATATTCCCTAACAAACAGCTCATCCTGAAGGTTCTGAGTGTCGGTATCATACAATGTCCAACATAATTGTAATTCACTATCACACTTCTTTAAATCTTGAATTAAATTTAGATTTCTTTGCCTGAGTTTATTGTTTTGTTTATTTACTTTTAGGCGTTTTAGGGATTTTTTAATATTTTGAATTCGTTTATTTATTTTTATGTACTTTTTAATCTTATTATGACTAGCAAATAAATTACATTTAGTGATGGTTTCATTAGTTAAGTCTATAGTTACAATTGGCTCAACACATACAGGTACTGACCGGCTACCAACCAACTCATCATAAAGACTGCAGGTGTTCGCAGACTCTTCATGGGCTCTAAGAGATTCCAAGTGTAATATTGAGTTGTGGGCCTTGCTTAGTTCTAGTTCCAGTTCAGAAATGCGTCTCAAGGCCTGATCGTATGTGTCACTACATTGCTGGAAGTTTGCAACAAGTTGACGGAGGTGTTGATGCTGGTCAAGTATGTCCATGTAGTTCAGCCAACTCATTCTTGAGCTCAGTGTTCTTCTTTACAACTAACTCTATTTCCACCTCACTTTCTTCCCTTTCTTTTAGCATCTGATTGATTGTGGTTTGACTAGATTCTAACTCTTTCAACGTAGCCCTCAGTTTTTCCTCCAAGGATGCAGCTCTGCGGGTCAACATGTTGACAAGATAACCCCAGAGGCACCCTGGAATAAGAGAAGAGACAGCTAAGTGTGTGAAAGGATTCGAGAGAGGGATGAGATGTAGGATGACAATGATGTTTAAGTTATGTAGCAAAAGGGGAAAACAAAAGATATAAAAGTTAGGAATTGTATGTTAACTCAATGCAAGTAATTGGTGATTTAATTATTAATAGATATAACTTAATTGAGATAACTGAATTTTCAAATAACATGGAAAAACAATAAAATAAAGTTTACAAGGAGAAAAAAAAATGGTTGAAGGTACTACTAGTTAAAGTGATAATTATTTTGATTTCTGTTAATAGAATCATAAACTGGCACGAATCCAGTAGTAAATCAGATAAAAGAGGTTTCTATATTAAATAATTTAAAGATTTACGTTGGTACACGTAACCTGGATGATTAGAACATAATTTAGTTTAACTTTTTATCCAGTACAATCAACTAGCTAAAAAGGATTGTTTAGGACATGGCTCGCAAGGACGAGCGGTGGTTTAGATAATGGGCAACAGATGGTATGTTTAATAATTAGTTTAGTTTAAAAAATAGGCATGAATTAAAAGAAAAACACTTCCCAAGTGAGGTGGTATTTCAAATCCATCCGTTGGATGACAGCTGGCACATAATTATTGATTTTTCATTGATCTTAAAGCGAAATAACTCACAAACACAGTTTCTTATTATTTATAACGATTCCTTACGAATTTAATAACATTAATAACTAAATACACACGAAAAACATTATTTTTACAATTAAATTCTAACACGAAAATTTTTGACAACCGGCTGCCAGTGTTGCCAATATCAAAAAAAGGATATCTTCGAGCCGTTTGGGGTTGAAACTCTGGGGCCGTGGGGTCCGAGTGCTCACAGCCTTTTTAAGGAAATTTTTAGTTGACGCTTCCCGTGACCCAAGGGCTGGGTTTTACTTTGGCCAGAGGCTAAGTGTTGCCATTCAACGTGGCAACGCCGCCAGTCTCTTGGGCACGTTACCAGCTGACAGCGTCGAGGAGGAGTTTTTTGACGCCCTTTTATAATTGTTGTTATTTTAGTTTTAATTATCTAGTTTTATGTTTAGTAATTAATTTAGATTTAGAAATTAGTATTTTAATAAATTACCTAAAACAATATTAATATTAATTCAGCAGAAACTTTGGAATTGAAAGAAGAAAATGAAAAGAAAATATGAGGAATCTAGACAAACAATGTCTGACAGACATTGTCACCTGTCACAAGAAACTTGGGCAATTAACGAGAGAACTTAAGTACAATGAATAACAAGATCAGCAACTCGACATGCACAACTACCGCCTTCGGAACCGTCGCCTAGCTCTCCGCCTCGCTGCCGCCGGATCCCAGCTTAAAAAGTAAGTGCTGTGACACCGGCCGTGACAGTTGCGTCTAACGACAGCGACGAGTACTTCTCTCCGCCTACGACGCCACCACCTGCTCGTTGACGGGGAAGACGCCAGCCACCGGACGGTTTTGGACCTCGAGGCTCACCGGCCTCTGATATGGTCCCAGCTCCTGTCGAAGCTAGTTTAGCACATGCGATGTGTGCGAACCATCAACGAAACGAAAACTACATGCGCTCATACTACGGGGACATACAGACGGAGTAAACAATCTGACCGCGACCCGTGTTTCGATTCTCTGTTTCAGGTGCTTGAGCCAGCTGTCAACGTGTCGGCGCAACGATTATCGGATCAGGTGCGGGTCATCCAGCGTAATCATATGTTGGACGGCGCTTTACTTGACCGCTTGCAAACTGAAATGCAGAGTAGCCATGTCATTGCTCCGTCGGCGCAGCACAATGCCAATTCAAAATAACGACATGAGTGATGACATGGTTACTAATGTAAGTACCCTGTGCAATGAGGAAATGAGGAGTGTGCTTTGGAGTGTGAAAATCGAATCAATAATATTCAAAAGAATCAATAATATTCAAAAGAATCAATAATATTCGAACGAATCAATAATATTCGAACGAATCAATAATATTCGAACGAATCAATAATATTCGAACGAATCAATAATATTCGAACGAATCAATAATATTCGAACGAATCAATAATATTCGAACGAATCAATAATATTCGAACGAATCAATAATATTCGAACGAATCAATAATATTCGAACGAATCAATAATATTCGAACGAATCAATAATATTCGAACGAATCAATAATATTCGAACGAATCAATAATATTCGAACGAATCAATAATATTCGAACGAATCAATAATATTCGAACGAATCAATAATATTCGAACGAATCAATAATATTCGAACGAATCAATAATATTCGAACGAATCAATAATATTCGAACGAATCAATAATATTCGAAAGAATCAATAATATTCGAAAGAATATTTACAGTCTGTCTATAAAGTCATGAAATTAATGTTTGAGGAACTAACATTATTCAAAAGTAGGGCAACACTAAATCAAAGTACATCGAATGTCATCGGCTGTCATCGACTTGTTTTGTAAATCGTTTTCTATTGCATTTTTAATTGCTTTTTAAATCTACGTGGATAAAACTTCGAAGAAACGAGTTAAATATGAGGAAAACAAATCGAAGTGGAGCTCGGGAAATTATTTTTAAAGTGTATCAGCGATGTTTGTTAGAACACCAAGCTGGTCAAATTTTATCAAATTTGTATGATATTTAAGCTCGAACAGCAGTTAGGACAGGTATGTAATCGTGTTACTGTTTGTTTTTTATCTACCAGAAGTTACAAATTTACTAAATATACGATTTTAAGACTAAATTAAGGATTGTTTACATTGCGCATTAATAGGTTATATTGAAAACATAAGTAGGCCATATTGTAGTGCAACCAGAACTCTTGATACTTTTTGGTGATCAAATTTACCACTGATTTTGAATCTGATTATGTTCTAAATCATGTCTGAAATTAAAAATAGTTTATTTATTTTCTGTTAGCATATATAAATATATATAAATAGCAAGAACAGATAGAATTTTATAAATGAAAACAATTTTCCGAAAAATAACTCAATATACTCCTGAACTAAATTGATCATGGCTTCCACTAGTGCCTCTATGGATATTGACGTAAGTAAAGAGAGGGATGAGGAAATTGAGAAATTAATGAAAGTCACCCAACTTCTACTTAATGAAGCAGGATTAACGCAAGTTTTTGAGGAAGACTTAAAAACTGGCATCATCGACATAGACTTGTCTGATGAACTATCGGGGGTACTGATGACATTTTTTACTTGTCTACGGAAAGAAGAGAATGATCCAACAGGACTATATCTATATGTATATATGTTTTCATTTATATCTATACTATGTAATTTTAATTTAATTAAACCAAAGATTTGTAAACCTACTGTTTGTATAAATAGTATAGTCTGGGGTGAACGTGACTCGACGCAGATAGCGAAATTTAAAAATGTATGTCACTCTAGACTTCGTGAAATTGATTTTCCCTCGGAATTAAGAAACTGTTCTGATAATATGTGTCCTAACAAAGGCCATAAAATCCTGTTAGATAACATGTATGATGAGATTATTTGTATACTGTCGGAGGCCGCTACATGCAGTTATAATGTTACAGAAAAGCGTAGAGGTAAATACATTACCGGGTGGAACAGGCACGTCCGCGGCGCTCATGGGAGGGCTCGGCTATGTTTTCAGGCTTGGTTGTATGGGGGTAAGCCCGGGGCTGGCCGTCTTTATGATGATATGTGTGAAACTAGGCGCGCTTTTAAATCAAAACTGAAGTGGTGTCAAAATAATGAACAACAAATTAAAATGGATATTTTGGCTGAACTTCACTCAAACAAGAAATTCGGTCAGTTCTGGAAAAACACCAATAAGATGAATCATAAGCCGGGCGTCCCCGTCAGCGTGGCGGGAGTGCACGAGCCTAGCGAGATTGCCACTTTGTTCTCTCACCATTTCAGGGTGGACTCTCCGCTAGGGTTAACGTGGCAGGGGCCCGATGCTGAGGAAAGTAGTGAGCGTAGTGTTCATTTTACTGCGAAGGAAGTGTGTGCGGTGATCAAAGGTATGGTGAGGGGTAAATCCCCGGGACACGACAGCCTTAGCATCGAGCACCTGCAGCACGCAGGTGAACACCTACCCAGAGTGCTTTCAATGTTTTTTACCCTGTGTATGGGCCACTCCCATCTGCCCGATAATTTGATTCGTACTATAGTTGTACCAATCATCAAAAATAAAACTGGTGATACATCAGATGTAAACAACTATAGACCGATCTCTCTAGCCACAGTGGTCGCTAAAGTACTGGACAGTCTGCTTGGTCAGCACCTGGATAAACACGTCTCGCTAAGCGACGCGCAGTTCGGCTTTAGGCCGGGGCTTTCCACCGAGAGTGCTATTCTCTGCCTCAAGCAGACTGTGCAGTATTATACGAGTAGAAAAACCCCAGTCTATGCATGTTACCTAGATTTATCAAAAGCTTTCGATCTTGTATCGTACAACATTTTATGGAATAAATTAAGAGATGAAACTTGTCTACCTAGGGAAATTATACTATTGTTTATGCATTGGTATAAAAATCAAAAGAATTTTGTAAGATGGGCAGGCTCTTTCTCGGGGGAGTATGGGCTGGAGTGCGGGGTGAGGCAGGGGGGGCTGACCTCTCCCACGCTTTTCAACCTGTACGTCAACCGACTTGTCGATGAGCTCAGCAGTACCGGCATCGGGTGTCATATAGATGGAGTGTGCGTGAATAACATCAGTTACGCGGACGATATGGTGCTGCTGAGCCCCTCGATTGGTGCCTTACGAAGGCTCCTGAAAATTTGTGAGTCCTATGCGGTGGCTCATGGGCTCAAATACAACGCGAAAAAGAGTGAAATAATGATTTTCAGGCCGGACAACAATCGATACACATACGTTCCGAATTTCACCTTATGTGGTACAACTCTAAACAAAGTCGAGCAATTTAAGTATTTGGGCCACTGGGTCACCGAGGATCTTAAGGACAGTGTAGATATTGAAAGGGAGCGCAGAGCACTGTCTGTCCGATGCAACATGTGCAGCCTGTGGGTTAACTATACACAGCGGACATACAGTGATCTGCGCGTTCAATACAATAACGCGTTCCGGGTGTTGGTGGGACTGCCGCGCTACTGCAGCGCCGCATGCGCGACAGTCCCAACACCATCCTGCGCGCGCTGGCGAACCGTTGGGACTCGCCGATGCTGGCTCGCTGGATACGGCTGCATGCAGTCGTATAGGGATTTGCCACCATCATCGGTTAGTCCACCCGGACCACTGCCCGTTTTTATTTAAGTTTGTTAACGATTATTTTATTTATTTTATTTTATTGAATTATTATAATTATTTTATGTTTTCATTTCATTGTTACTAACACTAGTTTGTAAGCTCGCTATTGTACTAACAAATATGGATGTAATCTTCTACCGTGGATGAATCTGAAATAAATGATTTATTATTATTATTATATACATATTAATTTTTTTAAATCATTATTTCAGGAAAATCTTGGAGTAGGTACAGTGAAGCGTATTGTAGATAAAGGCTATAAAAATGATGGCAAACTTGGAACCCCTGGCAAATAGATCAGACCGTCATAAGAAAGAAATGGACGACTGTGCAGCTGACAATAAAATAGTTTTTTAACATAGAATATTTGAAATCAGACGATAAAGTAATTATAATTAATTACTTATGATATGTGATATTTTTCATGAATAAAAAGTAAGGTAAATCATATAATAAAAAAACATTTTTCTTTTATTTATTCATTTTATTTGAACGATAGAGACCATAGATTTCTGCTCTCTCATATATTACTATACTTTTTGTGCTATCTGATCGTATAAGCAAACTAATGAAGGTCTCATCTTTGTCTATGTTTTCTGTAGATTTTTTAATAAGATCTACGGTTTTACGACTTCGCCTTTTGTATCCAGTTTAAGAAAAAAGCGTCTATGAGTAAAAATAATGTTTTCATTAAAATCAATCAATAAAGGTTTGCTTCTAGTACATAATAATGTGCTAGTATCAAAATCAATTTAGTCACACTATACAGGGTTGCTACATCCACGACCGCAGCGCCCTCATTTATTTTCATGACTTTATAGACAGACTGTACTGTCCTAACATTAAACTTAGCAAAAGCAGGTGCAATAATTTTATATGAAGCCATAAATTAATGCAAGCAATCTGCACGCGCGTTTTGTCGAAAAACTTACAAACAAAATCATATTCTACATCGACAGCCATTAATTGAAAGAATTAATATTAATTGAAAGAATTAATATTAATTGAAAGAATTAATATTAATTGAAAGAATTAATATTAATCAAAAGAATCAATATTAATCAAAAGAATCAATATTAATCAAAAGAATCAATATTAATCTAAAGAATCAATATTAGTCGATAGAATCAATATTAATCGATAGAATCAATAATTGAAAGAAATCAATATTAATCGATAGAATCAATATTAATCGATAGAATCAATAATTGAAAGAAATCAATAATAATCGAAAGAAATCAATAATAATCGAAAGAAATCAATAATAATCGAAAGAAATCAATAATAATCGAAAGAATTATCAAAATACATTTGGAATCTGAAACGCGCTGTTCCCTAAATTTGCTTCGGTGGTTCCTTTAATTATTTAACGAGTTTCCCAACTAATTCTGTCTTCAAAAGACAAATATATTTTGAAATACCTCAGTCATAACATAATCGTTTAACAGATAGCATCCTAAAAGTGAATTTTAATAAGAAATACAAAAGTGGCTCGCCTGAATAAATATGAAAATGTGGTATCAGCTGGGGGATTATTGTGCCGTTTCCTACCGGTTTTTTTATATATAATAATTCTGACACTGAAGTCTGAAGACGCAATCACGCAACGTGACGCCCGTCTCACGGCAAAAGCTGACAGGGCTGCGCACAATGCCAGCGTGGTCGGAGCAGCACGTGGCGTCCTAGGCCGCCAGCGCGACTGCGCATCCTATGACAGTCAATATCCTGTCAATTTTTTTTGTGAAGATTTGTTAAAAATATTGTAAATTATTATTTAATCGAATAAGTTTATATTTATACCCCTGTAAGTTTTTTACCTTTTTGTTTTTTCATGCAAAATATTGTCGATAAAGGACTGTGCAGCATTATCACGCTGATTATTGATTCGGCTGAATAATAACTATTCCGTTCGTGTAAGTCGACCTCATTTCTAATTAAATTTCTTTTTCTTATTTCCGTTCAAATTTAAAAAGTATGATCATTCCATGGTTTGACAAGAGAAAATTTTTTCTGGTCAATTGGCGACGAATCTTTTGATAGGAAGCTTAAATGGGTTTCTGTTGATAAAATACAACAAAATTATTGTGTCGAAGACGGGTTATTCTTTTCCCTTACCGAAAGAACCTAATAAAAGTTGTGGCTGTATTTATTAGCACCGTACTAGTTAGTCGGTTGCATAAGTATTTTTTTGTAAAAAACACTTATGAACCGGTATGTATTTGAAACATTTTAATTTTTTACTGCTTGAAAGATTCTTTTTTGAGCATGGTGTTCATTTTCTCTGATTTTTCTCACCATAGATTCGCTCAGAATCGGTTCAGGGACTATAAAACTAGCTGTGGACTGGTGTCCCGAGTACTTTCGGCGCCGCGTCTCAATACCGACCAGGGTTCGGGAGGCGCGTGCTAGCGGTTGACTCCGTGGCTTGCGACCGAAGACCCGGAGCAACAGCGGGACATCGCTGCGTGTCAAATACCATTGTTTCTATCCTCTTTATATGGTTATAGCAATAGTGTTTTTTTTTTTTTTACCACATCTTGTATTTTTTTTAGCTATTCGTGTCAAAAGGTCGCGGAATGAACTTTTTCCGGTGTCGTATTTAAGCACGGATACAATTTAATCGCGCCTAGGGCCGAATAGGTGTTGCAACTCCTTCTCACCCTCTTGGTTTAATTTTCAAAATCACAGATCTTAGATTCTAGACAATCCATTTCGCAACTTTTCTTAAATTCACATTTTATATCGCCAATTCCTTTATTTTTCCCTTTGATTCTTTTTAATTTTTTATAAAAACATTTGTATTACGTTTTTTTATATCGGAAAAAACTTTTTTTGCAAAATAAAAACCGACTTCAAAAAACCCTAAACGCACTAAAAAGTCAAAAATAATACTATAACCTACCTATATTAATAAACCTAACCTAACCGACGATTAACCTATAATAAAATTTAATAATTCTTTGGAGTCGGTGCCAAGCAATATAATTAGAATTAATGAATGAATTAATATTTAGAAACTGTAAGATGTTTTGTTTTTCTGGCCTTAGTCTGTCTATATAGTCATTCAGGTATCGTATATTGCTTGGCACCGACTCCAAAGAATTATTAAATTTTATTATAGGTTAATCGTCGGTTAGGTTAGGTTTATTAATAGAGGTAGGTTATAGTATTATTTTTGACTTTTTAGTGCGTTTAGGGTTTTTTGAAGTCGGTTTTTTTTTTGCAAAAAAAATTTTTATTTGTTAATTTTTAGTGACATATTTTAAATCTAATAATAAAATATGGGTAGGCCTAGTAAAGATGCTTCTCGTATGAGAAAACGGCTTCGAACTGAAACTGAGAAAAAGGAAAAAGGACAACGATTAAAAGAAATTAGGGAAAAAAATTATCAACGCATTTTGAATTAGAACCCTGATCATCGCGAAAACAGACTGTCAAAGCAGAGGACCTACATGTTACGTAGGTTGAATAAGGAAAGTCAAGTCTGTGGTACACCTGGAAAATGCATACCGTTACAATTCCAACAAGCCAACAAGCCAACAAGTCAACAAGAGTTACGGTGCCTGTCTCTTGGCTTCATCATCAGATCTGATGGTAGAATGGTTCTCATTGAACGCAAATATTTCACTTGTTGTAGAAAATACTAAAATCGCTGTACGTTTTCCTATAAAATTTGAAGAGTTCCCTCGATTTCGCCAAGATTCCATCATCAGATCCCGACTTGGTGACTATGGGACCCAATGGAAAGCATAGGCTTTGAAATAAAAAATAATTTTCCAAATCGGTTCGTACATGACTGAGTTAGGTCATACTCAGAAAAAGTGTACATTTGGTATCTTTTCTTGTCCCGCAGCTTCATAATCAAGTAAATATCTAATATTATGATATATTTTATTTTTCCCCCCTTGCTGTTATATTAGTCTATTAATATGAATATATTTTTGGTATTTAAACTTTAATTTTCATTAAAAGAGTATATTTTTTGAGTGTCAAAACATTGTTATAAATATCATCATACATTTTTTTAATGTCCCAATGACCATCACATATACTTAGAGATGAATTGTTACGAATATTCATCGCTTTACTTAACATTGACTGTGGCTATATTATTCCTGATGAATCAAGTAACTAAATAGGACCAATTTTATTCGTTAATCATTTATAGAAGAAATTATTTTAATTATAGTAATTTTGTCCCAAAATTATGAAGTTTCGTTACTCAGCAACACGCAATAAAATTTGTAACGCAATTATTTAAAGTGGTTTAAATATATTTTCCTATTCTGGCAACACTATTACTTACGACAAAATTCTGTCACGGCAGCCATTATGTTTTCGCCGTAGTCGTGAAGTCAAGACGTGTATCAAGTGAATATTTACAAAAAATCCTCAGGGTGAATAAACGACTATTATTGTGGTAAGTCAATTATATTTTTTGTTTACTCACTATGTTTTTTTCTTATTTTTTGTATTCTCTGAACGAATACGCTCAGTGCTTGCGTGGTAAACACGTGGTAGAGGTTATAATTTCTTAGATTTTACTGTCAGTTTCGTTATATTGCGTTACGTTACAAAACTGAGAAATTGTTAAGCTTAGTTCACAAAAACAAAAAGTACGCAACTATAGTTACTGGCGCGTTAGTTGGCCCATCTTCCCGTGGACTAAGGGACTTGCCAGAGAATGCAGCAGCGTTCTCGATTATGGTAAAACCCCCCAAAATGTCAAAGTGGCGACACTTGGTGGAGGCCTATGTCCAGCTGTGGACGTGTTTTGGGCTGAAATGATGAATGATGATGATGAAGTTGGCGAAAGATTTTGTAGTGCGGGAAGCACAATATATTTATTATTTTCTTGAAATCAGTAGTCAACTTGCGTGCCGGTAACTATAATTACCTATGTACATATTCATAGGTATGTCGATGTGGTGATCACAAATACCTAAGTTCAGGAAACTTAGTTAGGTATTTATTAACTACCTTTACTTAAAAAAGAAATAACGATGTCGATAAAAACTTTAATTTATATATTCGTTTCAGTAAAACACCATGGCTCCTGTGTCAAATGCCGAAAGAAAAAAAGATACAGAGAGCGTCTTAAACAAAATTCAGTTAAGTATGAGGAAATGCGAAAAAAACATTTAGAGAGAGTTAAATCAAATAAATTAAAAATTAAGGAGCAGAACCAAAGCCAAAAAGAAAAAACAAGACAGAAGTGGAGAGAATACTCTGACCGCTACTATAAAAGAATAGGGATGGGAAAAAATACGGGAGACTGTGATTAATAATAATAATATACTTAATATACGATTAAGAAGCATAATACTCTTGTAATAATAATAATTAAAACTCGTTTTGATATTTTTCAATAGCTACTTACTTAATTTTATATAAATAATTTTTAATTTGCTAATTTAATTAGCGATGTTTATTATATGTTTCTTTAATTAATCTAAATAAGACTGATAAGCCAAAGATGACCAAACACGTGTTTTATTCGCCCAATCCATGTGTACTATACCTTATGACCTCAGTTTCGTGACGGAGATTCTCAGTATCGTTACCTATCAGTTTAGTAACAAATTTAAAATGTACACTTTTTCTGAGTATGACCCTTATGCGCGAACAAAAAACGCAATTCAGAGTAAACGAAAAGTTAGAATATTTAGATTTTTGTTGATTTCTTCAAAACCGCTTGTTTGATTTCGATAAAATTTTCATGGGACCATTTGGAAAGTATACGCTTTCCAACAAAAAAAGAATTTTTCAAATTGGTTGGTAAGCGGCAGAGTTATGCGCGAACAAACATAAAAAAAAAATACAAACATCCGAATTGAGAACCTCCTCCTTTTTTAGAAGTCGGTTAAAAAATTATACGTATTAATCATGTAGACTATTATTTTTATTTACGCTACAACTGCCAGTCAACCTTCCACATCGCTGGATAACCTAGTGAGGTACCCACACTGTTCCCAAGCACGCTTTTTTAAGGGTGAAAGAGGTTTGAAGGTACATTTGGGTAAGAAACATAAACCCCACAATACCTTCATCCTGCCCTGTAATACTCACTTCTTTTACACCTGATCCACCCAGACTCAACCCTTTTGGCAATATCTTTCAAAATTAAAAACTTCAACTCCTGTTCTGAAGATAGTTCCTCACGGTGCGAGACTCTCAGTGGCTTTACGTTTAGCGCATTGCATCTGTCTCGCCACCCGAGATATCTCTAAAAGCGCTTGGGAACAATTACTCACCTTCCCCTTTAGAAAAAAAATTGGCAAATAAAAAATCTTTAACAGCACAAACCAAAGATAATTGTAATATTTCGGCCCAAAGTTTCGACTCTAAATTAACATCGTATCTCCCCCAAGGAGGTTATCGGAGAAGAACTTCCCATTTCTGGGAAACATCAAAGGAATGGTCTCCAAGAAGGACAAAAGGAAGGCAGTTCCCACCTCCGGGGGGAGAAAAGAGACGGAGGCCGCCCACTCCACCAGTAAAGCGGAGAAGGCGGCGAAAAGCCCCCCTCACTAACTGTTAACTTACTTCGAACTGTTAACTTAGTTCAAGTGCTATGGTGTCTATGATACGTACTTGGGCGGTGTGGAGCAGTTGCCGGGCGCGTCGGGCGGCTCCAGGCGCGTCGGGCGGCTCCAGGCGCGTCGGGCGGCTCCAGGCGCACGCGCGCCACGTGCGCCGCGCAAGTTGTATTTTTTTTCCAAATTATTTTTCCATTCATTTTTTTCATAATTTTGTTGTATTTCGTAAGCTAGTGCTGACGAAGTATTAAGAAGTATTTAACTCTTCGAGCCACTCGTTTTAATTTTATTTTCCCTTTATGTTATCACTTATTTTTGTAAATGTTCTATGAACAATAAAAATTTGATTGACTTTCGAACACAATGTCACTGAAATGTCACTGAAGGCGACTTCAATGTCAAGATAATTCAATTTAATTCGGCCTTTTATTCGAGAGACTCTTCATAAACTTAAATCAATCAATATCATATTTTTTAATACAATACTATGCGTAATATTGAGAAATATTTTGACATAGTTACGTCAAGTCATGACAGGATTTTTTGACGCGCCACAAAGATGGGCATAAGATCTGGTCGGCCACTTTAAAAACACATATGATATTTGCCTTCTTTACGCCCATTTCATTGCAGTTTTTTAAATAATGTATAACTACCAAAAAATTATAATGACTATCAGAAATATAAGTTGGGTAAAACTTTTTCTTGCCAACTTATCAAAACTAAAATTTTCTGAAATTCAAATCGGTCAAAAAATACCGTTTTGTGAAATATATCATCGCAATACAGCTTGCTTGCGTCGACTCTTTCAATATTTTCTCAGTTCAAAAATTTGGTCCAAATTGAACCCTCGAAAATATGAGTTAAATTGAAACCCGGCTTTCATTTAGCATCGCGGCGCATAGACGGCCTAAATGCGACGAATTTTTTTCAGTCAAAAGGCTTAATTTGGAGTGTGTGAGACTCGTTAGCGGTGAGCACGAGTGCGCCGACCTATCCCGGTGGCAAAGTAAGCGGAAAGGATTCGAAATGTTACTATTTAACCCTTTTTACCTATCACACATCATACCACCACCAAACCACCACCATCATACCACCACCAAACCACCACCACCAAACCACCACCACCAAACCACCACCACCAAACCACCACCACCAAACCACCACCACCACCACCACCAGCTTATCTGAACTATTCCTCGAATTTTGATTTGAAAACAGTCTTTATTAGTCTACTAGAAACAGTGTTTGGATTGGAGTAGAAATCTACCTAAGCATAATTAGCCTCTTAGGTGTCATCTCAGATGCTTTTGTTTTTACCAAAGACACTTTTTACGTACACGACTTGCTACATCGTTCTCACATAATGTATCATCTCAACATACATTAATGATATAACCAAGTCTTTGTTACTACCTAGGTTTTTGTAACAAGATTGTTACTTAAAATTAGTGTCCACGGAGTTTCTTGCTTATTCTTCTCAATAGAGATCTACGCTTTGGAATGGGGCAACAACAGAACTATCACAGTTATATCATTATATTTTGTGACTGGGACTGCAGCTTAATTTTTATTGTTCGACTACTCAAAAGTGCCTGAAACTGGCCTAGTTGAAATAAATGATTTTGATTTGATTTAATAATGTTCCCACTGCTGGGACACATGCCTCTTCTCTATGAGAAGAAGTGGGCTGTGATCCACCACGCGAGCCCAAGTGCGGAATGGAAGATGTCACATGTCTTCGAGTTTTTAGTTCTAGGACATGCCCGTTTCCTCACGAGGTTTTCCTTCACTGTTTTGAGAGCATCAAATCAAACAAGTATTGTGTGACAAGTATTGTGTGACAAAAACTGAACAGATTGTGTGCAGGACCGAACCAGCCAACCGTTTTAGTTTTGAGGGTGTGATGAGGTAATTCCGGCTACACCATACATAATACATGCGAGCATCACTCCATTTTCTCTGACATTTAGGTATTCGATTGATATTTTCTAACACTTGTTGTTCCTTTTTACACACAAAATTGAAATGTTTTTGCTTGCTTTTATGTTGTTTTTAATAAATAATATTGTAAACGAATTAAATCGATTATTTTGTAAACATCTTTGACGAGCTCGTGGGTAAACAATGAAAGCTCGGCTCGGGTCTTTAGACAGTCATTACAGGTAGTCAGTGCCCCGAAAATTTCACAAAAACAAGGGGTATCGTATTACTCAGTACTAACTGGGTTGTAGTGGTCACTTAGGCAGTCGCTCCATGTAAAATACTGGTATTCAGCTGCATACGGTTAGACTGGAAGCCGAAAAAGGCTAGGCAGATGACGATCTTGTAATCATCTTTATTGAAATACCTGAAATAACATCAACCGACACTATAGACATCGAGCCATTTGGGGTTGAAACTCTAGGGCCGTGAGGGTCCGAGTGCTCACAGGCTGTGAAGGAAATTACCAAACGTCTAGTTGACGGTTCCCGTGACCCAAGGGCTGAGTTTTACTTTGACCAGAGGCTAAGTATTGCCATACAACGTGGCAAAGTCTCTTGGGCACGTTACCAGCTGACAGCGTTGAGGAGGAGTTTTTTGACACCCTTTTATTATTTGTTGTTATTTTAGTTTCAATTAACTAGTTTTAATTGTTATAATGAATATAGTTAGTGATCGAAATAAATAAAAGCATCGAATGAAACAATTACAATTCTACAAAAAAGACAGTCAATGTCAGCACAATTTTATTTTCTTAAAGATTTCCGACGCTTTCAGTACAACCTAATACTTATACCGAAACCGGTTCTGATTCATGCTGGTTCATGTTCCCCCCATAATGAAATCAAGGAAATTAAATGTCTGTGCAGCCCGCAAAGTTCGTTAACATAGCACGGCTCGCATGTCTACCTACGTTAGCTGACGACGACAAACTTCTGCAAGATATTACTGAGACTCTTGACTCTAGTCTAGGTCAGAGATGGTCAAAAATGACAGAGACATTGTAACAAACTTGCTTATTCCTTGATGAGTGAGGAGGAAATAAGCCAATTTGTACATTAAAATAGTTAAAAAGGAAAAATTAATATATTATTGATGAGTTGTGAATACAATTAATTATTTAAAAAAAAAACACTTAGTACCCACACTTAACGTCTCTAAAGGCAAACTCGATAGCAGAGGATGACGATTCAGGACCGCAGGATAGTTCCTGATGAACAGCAGCTACAGACAGGAATACAACTCCCGTAGATTCAGCAGTAGATACAAGGCAGCCTCCGAAATAGTATTAAAGGTCCCAGGAGTCAGTAGTGAGATCTCCTGGGCAGAGATCAAGTCCGTCAGATTAAGGAATAAGCCTGACTGTGCTTTGTTTCCTCTCTCCAGTGTCGTCCGAAAAGACCTCTGACTCCACTCAGGTATATGTTAGTAATCACTTCAATCTCTGCCTCCACTCTGATCCTTCGTTTCTTGTCAATCCTTTTCCAATTTATTTCTTTTCAGATTCAATTTGTTGCGACAGCCAGCAACAATCGGTATAAAACCTTGCTCATAATATTTTTATAAATATAACTTAGAATATCTTTACACAGCAAATATTCATAATTATTTATAAAATACAACAATTGAACTCACGTATTGGTGATAATCATTTTAGTAATATAAAATCTAAATGAAATTTTCATAGAGAATTTGGCTGGTAACAATTAATTAATTAAAAGTAAATGACAGCTGACAAGTTTGATGTAAAAAATGTCATTAGAAAAATATTTATAAAAAGGAAACGATTGATAAAATGCTAATGAAAAACCAATAAAAGTATGAATATGGATGATAAGTGTGAGTATAAAGTGTCTGTAGTAAACCAATACTATAACATAGTCGGCGATGGTACAAGCTCGTCGACATTCGGGATGTCATCTCCACATGGTTCCGTCGCCCGTGTGAGTAACTAATTATTATCAACTTAAGATTTTCAATTTGGAATGATTTGATATCAAATAAGTAGGAAATAGGTATAAGCTAATTATGACGCAGACGTGTATCGTTAGAAACGGTTGTCAAAGCATTGCACTCGCGAACAGTTTGAAATCGCGTACCCTCTAAACGCGGTTTGGGCTAAGATATAAGAGAAACATAATTTGTCATGCCTTTTCTCAACTTTGTAAGGGGCCGATTTTTCTAGGTTAATGACTACCAGTCTTACCAAAAATAATTGTCTTACCAAAAATAATTGTCTTACCAAAAATAATTGTCTTACCAAAAATAATTGTCTTACCAAAAATAATTGTCTTACCAAAAATAATTGTCTTACCAAAAATAATTGTCTTACCCAGAAACACTGATGTGAAAGTTAGATGGCATGCTTTGATAGACATAATTTCCGAGTCTTGGCGTTGTCTCACTATCCAACAAATAAAATTAATTATCTAGGATGTCTTACAAGGTTACGTTATAATAAGATAGGACAATTTGATAAATGTTGATCGACTGATTAAAAACTTTATCCATTTGTTTACGAAAAAAAGTAACGTTTCCTTTTCTATAAAAAGCCGCTATAGAAAAAATTGTGATTAAGTGGATTCACTTAAAACAAATTGGATTCACTTAAAACAAATTGGATTCACTTAAAACAAATTGGATTCACTTAAAACAAATTGGATTCACTTAAAACAAATTGGATTCACTTAAAACAAATTGGATTCACTTAAAACAAATTGGATTCACTTAAAACAAATTGGATTCACTTAAAACAAATTGGATTCACTTAAAACAATTTCGATTCACTTAAAACAAATTGGATTCACTTAAAACAAAGAGGATTCACTTAAAACAAATTGGATTCACTTAAAACAAATTGGATTCACTTAAAACAAATTGGATTCACTTAAAACAAATTGGATTCACTTAAAACAAATTGGATTCACCTAAAACAAGTGTAGTAAAAGAAAATTTGGTAAGGAACGAACACGCATTGCTCACAATACATCAGTAGGTTTTCAGCACTAGCGTTAGAGCTTAAAACTTCCTCAAACATCTCTATCTCTCTCTATCTCTCTATCTCTCTCTCTCATTGTAGTTTTATTCTATTTTTCTAAATCTTACTATCGATCAAGTATTATGAGTGTGCAAAATTGGTTTAAACAATATACTTTGTACTCACCTTTGGTATTTGGGTAAAACTAGTTATTTTAATCAAAGCTATATTTTGTGTAGTGTATAAAAAAGAATTTCATATTTATGACCGAAGGGGAACGTAACCAATCTCATTCTTGACGTGCATCAATTTTAAACAAATACGGCGGAATCACCTATCTAAGAATTAAATGATTAATGTTTGTTTTTTTGATGATAGCATTATAACTTGCTTGACTGGTTAGTACAATAGGATAAACAGACTAGTACATCATCATCATCATCATCATCATTTCAGCCGCCTATGGCCAAGTGACGCCACAGTGACCGGTCCCGTGCGCCTCGTATGTGACCCCCACGGCTCGAATGGTTCAGTAAGATAAGGCTTACCGGTGAGCCCCGTGGCCGGAATGGAAATACTCGATTTTTCATATGGCGTTCAACGTGTTAACCTGCTGGTGTTGTAAACATTACCTGCTGGTGTTGTAAACATTACCTGCTGGTGTTGTAAACATTACCTGCTGGTGTTGTAAACATTACCTGCTGGTGTTGTAAACATTACCTGCTGGTGTTGTAAACATTACCTGCTGGTGTTGTAAACATTACCTGCTGGTGTTGTAAACATTACCTGCTGGTGTTGTAAACATTACCTGCTGGTGTTGTAAACATTACCTGCTGGTGTTGTAAACATTACCTGCTGGTGTTGTAAACATTACCTGCTGGTGTTGTAAACATTACCTGCTGGTGTTGTAAACATTACCTGCTGGTGTTGTAAACATTACCTGCTGGTGTTGTAAACATTACCTGCTGGTGTTGTAAACATTACCTGCTGGTGTTGTAAACATTACCTGCTGGTGTTGTAAACATTACCTGCTGGTGTTGTAAACATTACCTGCTGGTGTTGTAAACATTACCTGCTGGTGTTGTAAACATTAAGTTGTTAGATTCTGAAAAAAATTAAGTTGTTTGATTCTGAGAAAATTTGAGCACAATTTAAAATAACTATGCTTATAGTCACTATCAATAACTCTTGCAACGGGATATGGATAGTTTTAGTGACCATGTCAGTTTAAAAACTTATGCCATGTTATGTTATAGCGGGGTAATCATTAAATAATGTTGTCAATACTTAAATCAACAGACGTCATCTAATTTCATGCCGTAATTTTCTTTTTTTTCATTTTTAAACAGTCTGGTGCCTCGTATCACTTTTAAAGTCCATTAGTTTCTCAAATAAATCCAAGCTCACTACAAAATGGGAACACTGGAACCTTACATATTTGACATAATATAAATGACATTTATGAAAACAAAAACAATAAGATGGTTATTGGTTAGATGAAACTGTTGACCCGAGCAGCAGCTCGAAGAGCACGCCTACCGCTTCCGGACTCGTCACCCCGATCCGCCTTGCCGCCGCCAGAATCCAGCTTCCAGCTTCACTGTAAGTGCTGTGACACCAGCCGTGGCAGTTGCGTCAAGCGACAAGTGAGTACTTCTCTCCGCACACGACGCCACCACTCGTCGACCGAGAGGATGCCGGATGCCGGCTGCCAGACGACTTAGGACCTCGAGACCTCCCAGGTTCTGATAGAGCTTCCGGGAAAGTGTGCAGCGCATGCGATGGACGCAAGCCATTAGTGAGAATGTCATGCGCTCATACTGTGGGGCTACAGAAGGAGGAAACAACTTGACTGCGTACCGTGTTCGGATACTATCTCATGATTGAGCCACCTGTCTACGTGTCGGATCAGGTGCAGGTCATCCAAAGTGATTAATCGTAAGCCGAATGATCGCTTGCGGACTGAAATGCAGACTAACTTTAACTATTTACTTGGGTATTTACATTAGTAGCCATGTCATTGCCCCGCCGTTGCAACAGTAATTAATAAATATTGTTATTTTTATTTTTTCAAATTTTGTTATTGTTGTAGTTTAAGCTGTTGTGGTTAATATTATTTTACATAAAACAATGAGCCTTAAACTTGAAGCGCTTCTGCTCAAAACTTAGACTTACTCTGAAATGCCATCGAAATTGAAATAATGAACCTGATTGCAGCAAGCTGCCTTGATTAAAGGCTGGATTATAACACCTGAGTAAGTGTGTTTGCTGAATCGTCTTACTTCAACTTCGGTCTAGAACTAGTTTGATCTGATCAGCTGATTAGTAAGGTAGGGATAGATAAGTAGTTAAATAGTAACTACAGTAATTATTTGTAGCTAGTAACGACAATTATTATTGCAATTTCATCAGATATCAGACGCCGAAGACCGTTATGGTGACTGTACACTCTCAAACGAGAGCTCTCTTTTTGTTTCTCCCGAGACGTCGCGCTAAAGACCGACAGGAGATGGATAGCTAACGAGGAACACCGAAACTACATAAAAAGTCGGTCATGTTGTAACATTTGCAGGCTGGTTTCAAATGAACGTCACCGTTTTATGCGAGTTTTTTAAATTTTATTCCAACTTACATAATTTTGATCGAATTTCCCTTAACCATCATTTTACGGATTTATTCCGTTCTAATCACAAAAACATCTCACTGGTTACAAATAATTAAATTTAATGAGCGAAATCACATATACAGGGTGTTTGGTGCATCGTGTGCCAAATTGAAATGGTCGACTGGGGGGGTCACCTGTTATCCTTTCAGCCCCCTAAACAATTCTCATGCCCTGTGGACTTTTTTTCATCGACTTTTTATTGTTTTATTTAAAAAATACCCAAATTATACATTCAAATACAAATTTAAAAAAAAAGTATAAGTCGTAGACTCTGAATTTTAGAAATAGAAATAGAAATAGAAATAAATTTATTTAAAAAGTATTACAAAAAAAGTGTACATTTAGGCGCAGTAGTATTATTTCTCATACAGTGGTATAGTTAGTACTTATAAGTAAATTATAACTAAAACATATTCAAAAGTTGCAAGCAATCATAGTTCATTTCAGATGTTTGGTAGCGACCTGCCCGAACTAGGTTTATTTAAACCTGTGTTTCAGGCCATCACTTTACATAACACAATTTAATTAAAACGTTAAAATTATAAAATAAAAATAATCTATTAACAACTATAAGTATAATCAAATTGGTACAAAAGAAAAACACTAAAACTAGCTAATTAAGTAAATATGTACAAATATATACGAGAGGATAACATAATCATACTACAACTTCTAGAAGTTTTTCTGTATCTGTGTAATTCAGTTTCGCCAAATAATCCGACATTACATAACTACATTTTTTATAACTAAAACTATAGAAGTTTAATATCTTGTTAAGTCTATTATAGAGAAAAGGTCCTAAAAACACATAAAATCGATTCGCAAACGCATGTCTAGTTTGAGGTTTTGTGCAAACCAGGTCCTTTCTTCTCCTATCGGAGGGAATTGAGTCATAGGGAAGTGTAGTATGCTGGTGTAGTATTATGTGAAGAATAAATAATTGCCGTACTGTAAGTACATCACATGCTTTGTAAAGCAGGTGTGTAGGGAATCTAAAAGGACGGAAGGTAGCAACTTTTAGAATTGCTCTTTGAGCACGTTCTAGAGGGAGGAGAATTGAAATTCCCGCGCCCCCCCAGGATGTTATGCAATATGTTAGGATAGACTGACATAGCGCTAAATAAATCTGTTTTATTAAATTATAGTCGGCTATATTACGTAAATTCTTAAAAACATATATAAGTTTGCGCACTCTAGTACACAGTAACTCGATATGTTTACGGAAATTAAGATTGGAGTCAATAGTGACACCTAGATATTTCAAGTGGTCAGCTTTATCTATAGTAGGGCAAGAACATGCAGTGTCAGCGTACGTGCTACAGTTATGCGCGTAAATGTTTAGGTTAGTAAGCGGTGTGTTAGTATTTCTCATTGTAAATAAAATGTATTTAGTTTTTTCGGAATTTAGTGTTAGAAGATTATTCTGGAGCCAGTGAGACACAATGTTGAAGCCATTCTGAGCATGTTCATACGCCTCAGCTCTTGATTTAGCTGCAAACAACAGAACAGTATCATCCGCATAAGACATAATAACACCATTTTGGAGTGGTAGGCAGCACAGGTCATTAATATAGATTAAAAATAATGTAGGACCTAGAATACTGCCTTGTGGAATTCCAAAACAAGTATTAGGAATTTAATTTTAATAATTTTTTTAATTTTTTTTTTTTTTTTTTTTTTTTTTTTTTTTGTATTAGGGATTTTAATTTTATTTAGATGTGTATTGTATTCCAGTACTTTTGAATTCAAAAATAGTGACATTAGCCACCTGGTTTTTTTTTAATTTACTCGCAAAGTTTTGGACTTCAATTAACGCTGTCCATGTTACAGCTATTTACATGGCTATAAAAAAAAACTAAAAGCGACCGGGATCTTCCAACTCCCTAAAAAATTCTCTAGTCTATCTTCTTGCTAGTGATGTGCCACATGCCATAAAAATCTTTTTACAACTTTGTGAATTCGCTAGAATTATGAATCAAGTCACAAAAAAATTAATTCCAAATTATGATTTCAAAAAATATTTTTGCTTTAATGATACCTGAAAAACTTATTAAATCTGTTATCTCACTCTTATAAGGTAAAATCTGTCTTCTTTTGGGGGAGAAAGGGGGGTTTTAGAAATAAAAAAAAATGCATTATAAACATTTAATAATTTTGTGTGACGATGTGTTCCCCAGTGCGTGGATTGGTTGCGATGGCCCCCCTATATATAAAATTAAAATTCAGAGTCTACGACTTATACTTTTTTTTAATTTGTATTTGAATGTAAAATTTGGGTATTTTGATAATAAAACAATAAAAAGTCGATGAAAAAAAATCCACAGGGCATGAGAATTGTTTAGGGGTCTGAGAGGGTAGCAGATAACCTCCCCAGTCATCCCCATTTCAATTTGGCACACGATGCACCAAACACCCTGTATATATTGTAAAGATTAATTTTCATCACAGTACGGACGACTTAACACAGTCCTCATTAGCTGAGTCAGCGCAGCGTCAGAAGTTATGACTACACCCTTTCAAAGTTGAAATGACAACGAATTCGGGATCTCAGGCGATTATTAGTTTCACTAATGTCGGACCAGTCGATTATAATTTGGTGCGCAACGCACAGTCCTAGGAGCTTGGAAAAGTAAGACAGGTTGCGTCACAGCAGATAGACGCCAGAGCTTCACTGGCTGGCCTTCTCATGACATAACGCTGCAAAAAGGACAGATTCAAAAATCGTAATTATTGGTACGTGTATGACTTTGGAGAATATGAGAACGTTCCGTACGCATGGGTAAAGACGTCGATTGTAATTTTCCAGCATGGTAGACCGAAGAGGTTGAACCTCATGTAGTTACTACGACCTATCTGTATAAATACACAAAGAAAAGATGTGTACGAAGAGCCTTGGTTATCATGTCAAAGCGTAGTTAGGTATTCCACGGGAGTTGCGCCCCAAACCTATAATCTTCGGAGTAGGTTGATCAGACATTTTCTTCATTTAATTTATAACATCTAGTACAATATAACGAAACCCCATCAAGGGTCCTTCCATCCCTGTCCTGTGCATTTAGCATTATGTTTTATATTATATATCTTGACTCGGCTCGCGAGGTTGTTGACATGTGGCATGTGGACTCAGCGCGGCGATCATTGTGCCGATAGTCATATCAACTAATGGCCTAATTGCAAAGAGCCTCGAGCAATCTAGATCAAGAGCTTGATTCAGAAAGCAGTACTCTTGGACAAGGGTCCTATTGTTAGGAGGTTCCTTTCTCTGGATCCCTCACTGCCGGTAGCTTGGACCCAGTTCCCGATACCGGTGGCCTACATTTTTATAAATAATAATAATAATAATTGTTTATTGAAATAACGATTTCCACAAAATTTTACAAAATTAGGGCATTAAAAACTAAAGGTATATAATATTAGAATTCTACCTGAACTAGGAATAAACCTGTATCTCAGGTAGCACACTCAAGTCCATATTATATATTTGTTTTGATTAAATAAAGGAAATAATTCAATTTTTTGTTTCATTTTGTTACTAAAAATATTTAAAAATGTAAATTATATTTAAGAAAATGAATAAACGAAATTGCAATGATTGAAAATTCCAATGTCATTGATGAAGTACCTCCTTAGATGGAATCAGCAGAGTTAGGTCTGGGGAACGTGCCGGTCATGCAATAGTGCCATCGCGACCAATCCACGCAATGGGGAACACATTGTCAAACAAAATTATTAACTAATTGTTAGAAATGCATTTTTTTTTATTTATGGGTCCCCCCCCCAAAGAGATACGAGAGAGATTTACCTTATAAGAGTGAGATAACAGATTTAATAAGGTTTTCAGGTATCATTTAAGCAGTTTTTTTTTAAAATCATAATTTGTAATTTAATATTTTGTGACTCGATTCGCAATTCTAGCGAATTCACAAAGTTGTAAAAAGGTTTATTGGCATGTGGCACAAAAAAATAATAAAAATAAAACAACAGTTATCCATTATCACCAGTGAAGTCAGAATCTACCAGTGAAGTCAGAATCTACCAGTGACGTCAGAATCCACCTGGTTAAATTGCCTATAATTATTCTATTATATAAGTGAGTAGAGTAGACTGTGTAATAGAAGTTACAAAAGCAAAATTCTTAATTGTGTAGGTGTACATTATTTTGTTTAAAAAAAAAATGCCAATACGAGAATTTTTCGTGTCCGATCAAGAGCAAAACTGTATATGTATACGCAATAACTACTGAACATTGGTATTATGCTTCATCATCTTTGGTTTAAAATTCAGAAGTACACACATCAAAAGTGTCTAGGGATCAAGCATTTTTATGCGGATTTCTTGAGATTGAGATGTGGCTTTGTAATAAATTTATGATTTTATAAATTTATATGGATCCTTTTTGGTGCATTTCATAATTTGAATCAGGAACTGTGAATCAAATTCGAGTAAAAGATGAAAATCAGCTGTCAATATTTTCCCTATAAAAACATACAACGCATTGAAGACATTATTAGTGCTACTGTTTCCCTACTACTGATTAAAACCAACGTTATTATGGAGCGGCGACGTCATTTAAGCAGGGAAGAAATGCTCAGAGCCGTGGGAATGATAGAAGCTGGTTCCCGGCAACGTACTGTGGCTTTAGCTCTGAATACAAGTCAGAGTGTTATCAGTCGACTTTGGACACGTTACCGAAGCACTGGTACCGTGGCTGAGCGCCATGGAGGACGGTATCGCTGCACCACACGGAGACAAGACCGATACATTCAAATCTTAACTCGAAGAGCTCCAACAATAACCGCCATGATGTTAGCCGTGAGGCTTCATCACTCTTCAGGGAACTTAATTAGCGACCAAACAGTCAGAAACCGCTTGCATGAAGTGAACCTTCATTCCCGAAGACCGCTACGGGTACCACCTATAGCAATGCACAATCGTAGGATTCGATATCAATGGGCTCTTGAACACAGAAATTGGGCAGAAGAACAATGGCGTTTCGTGTGCTTTTCTGATGAGTCTCGTTTTGGTATGAGACCGGATACAAGACGTATACGACACTGGAGAACCCCTGGACGCCAACAGCGATTAAAATCCTGCCAGGAAGTCCATCCTTATAGTGGTGGAACCATCATGGTATGGGCGGGTATTTGGATCGGCGGAAGAACTGAGTTGATTTGGATCAGAGGCAACCTCAACGCTCAAATTTATGCTGAGACGATTGTATCAGACGTCATCGTTCCTCTACAAGTGCAAATCGGTCCCTTATTTCAGTTAATGCATGATAATGCACGACCGCACACCGCAAGAGTTGTAAGACAGACTCTCGCCGCAGCTAACATCAATGTCCTGCCCTGGCCTGCTCAGTCGCCAGACTTGAACCCGATTGAGCATGCATGGGATATGCTACAGAGAAGAGCTCTGCCGAATATGGAGGGTATCCAGTCGCAAGAAGACCTTTTTTTGTTGTTGCAACGAACATGGGCGGCCATTCCACAGCGTGATTTGGATGAACTCATTTTGAGTATGCCAAATCGATGTTCTTGTGTTGTTAGTGTTCGCGGTAGAAACACGGATTATTAATTGTTTAAGTTACCCAATAAAATTTTAAAGAAAACTGTTATTTCAGTCTTTTTTTCGAACTTTAATGTTAGTGGTTCAAATGTCAAAAATCCCTTTATTAGAAAATGGCAAATTTCTTTATTAATGCAAAGGTGACTTGGTTTATCGTTACTGTGACAAACGAAAACACTTTATTTGATGAATCCTTAAAGAAAATTTTTATTAATATCAATCAGGAGAAAAGTTATTGCAAAAATATATGTTGATCCCTAGACACTTTTGATGTGTGTATTTAACTTGATGATGTTGAATGTTATTTAAACTGTGCAAAGTTACATGGCTCAAGTAGCCGCTCCGTCAAAAAATCAGTTTCCTGTTTGAACAGTTGAAGCGTTGAGACGTTCTTTCAAGTGCTTTTTGTTTCAATATTTGGCACGTATAGATGAATTATGCATTTACTAATACGGTTGATTCTGTCTTGATCGTGTGTGATCTCTGTCACTGGACTGTAACAGTTTACTATTCGTCTTAGGATTAAGAAAAAACAGTTGACAAGGCCACCTTTTTCCCCTTTTTTTTCAAAACGGCAGTTTGTTTCGGTTCAGTGTTAACTCTTCAACTCTTTAATATTGCCTTGAATGTTTGCCCATTCAAGGCAATAAAGCAGAGTTTTTGGGAATGTACAATCGAGTTGAAAGAGGAGACTAAATAGAGAAAAAAAATACCATAGATGTTTGTGTTTTCTTAGTTAAGCCGGGTACTTCTGGTACTGCCTTCGTAAATACAAATGAAAATATGAAGATACCTAAACTGTAAACAATAGAGGCTTATAATAGCAGCAAAGGGTTTAATTTAATTAAAATTCTACCAAGGGTATTATAATAATTGAATTACATGCTCTCCCCATCCCGCTAGGGACAACTTGAAATACGGCGCACTGTAGTTTCATTAAAAACTTTAATATTTAGGAGTAATCAATTCCCTAATCGTGATAAGCAAAGCATTGTCTCATGGAAACGTATTTTTAACTGGGTTATTAGGAACGAAGGTTAAGAATGGGTACTTGCCTAGCGAATCAACTTGTGATGAGCACATAGAAGGCGACCTAAAGAAGGAAGCACATGGTTACCCATTTCCCACAATACCTAATTACAGTCTCCATTCCAGGCTCTCATAGGACACTAGAATTGGTGCTATTAAGAAGAGGTGAGGAAAAGGAGGGAAGGATCCACAAAAAAAGCCCGTGTGCTTTGTGCGGTGCTTAGCTACGTAGCGCCCAATACAGTGTTTCCCTGTACGAACGCCTCTTTATGATTGAAACCTTTCGATTAGTAGCTTACAAATGTATGTTAAAAGAAGTAGTAGTGTATGTCGAAAGCTCTAGTAGGAGGTACCTACAACTAAACTGACTAAATCCACGACAAAGCCGGCATGGTTGGCGCAGTGGTTGAGTGATCGACTTGCTGCGCTGCGCGTGTTCCGAGTTCGATCCTCACACGGAACAAATATTTGTATGGCCTACAAGTAGTTGTTCCGGGTCTGGCTGTTTGTTTGTGTGAGTTTAAATACGCACCCACGACACTTGAGAAATTCCCAGTGAGGACAAGGTTAAAAAAAAATCTTTCATCTTTTTGTAATACATCTATTTTATAAAGAGTCTAAGAAAAAATGATGTACGGATATATTAAGTGGTGAACGTCAGATTTTTATTTCTTTACACCATGCACGCTCCAGAACCACTGCAGCCATGACACGCCCGGCCGTTGTTAACAATTGTAGGTGCATCTTGCCATTATTATCATCACCACGTTGATAATTTTGCCCAATCACTGCAAGAAATCATTCTGCCTTTCAGTAGAGACGGAAGGCACTTATTGCCACAACTGAAGCCAATAGCAGAGTGCCAGAGAGTTCCTTGCCTGTCATTCACAATGACAGCCTAGGGGCAGTCTTTCAGAACACGATGGCAGGAAACATTGTAACAAACTTGCTTATTCCTTGATGAGTGAGGAGGAAATAAGCTTATTTGTACATTAAATAAAAAAAAGTACAAAATGAATTAATTAGAAATTCACAATTGATTATCAAAACCTGCTTATTTTACACAATATAGTCTCTGAAACACGATCTTCCGCAGCGCAAACATCGTCTTCTAAAGCCAATTTCTCTCGTTCCAGCACAGTTTTCTCCTGCTCCATAACTTTGAGCAGCTGCTTCAATCACTCCAGCTCCCTCATCGCCAGTCGCACCTTGGAGTTGTCGGAATCCAGCGGAGACTTGAGTGCAGAGATCTGGATACGCAGGCGCTCCAATTATGACACCTGAGCCTCTAAAGTCTTGCGAAGACACCGAACGTCTTCACGGCGCCTCCTCCACAAACCTGCAAATCTTGCTGGCTGCTAACTCCTCGGCAGTCCCGTGAGGCCCAGGGGATCCTCCCACCATGAGCAGGACGTTGTTGCCGTCCACTCTGATCGATACTTCAATCTCCTCTTTCAACTCTCTACTTGAATCTCATCTGGCATCCGTCAGAAATGCCTTTTTATGCCCTGATCCTTGTTTTTTCGAATTTATTTCTTCATGGATTCAAATTTGTTGCGCTCGTTAAAACGCATCCAGCCAGTATTCAAAACAGCCAGTAACAATAGGTCAAAAACCTTGCTCATAATATTTTTATAAATATAACTTAGAATATCTTTACACAGCAAATATTCGTAATTATTTATAAAACACAACAATTGAACTCACGTATTGGTGATAATCAGTTTCGTAATATAAAATCTAAATGAAACCTACATAGAGAATTTGGCTGGTAACAATAAAAGTAAATGACAGCTGACAAGTTTGATGTAAAAAATATCACAACAAGAAAATATTTATAAAAATTTAAACGATTGGTAAAATGCTAATGAAAAACCAATAAAATGATGAATATGGATGATAAGTGTGAGTATAAAGTGTCTGTAGTATACCAATACTATAACATGCGGGCTGCAATAGTAGACAGGGTCATCAGCTTACAGAAGACAGGGTCATCAGCTTACAGAAGACAGGGTCATCAGCTTACAGAAGACAGGGTCATCAGCTTACAGAAGACAGGGTCATCAGCTTACAGAAGACAGGGTCATCAGCTTACAGAAGACAGGGTATGAGGAGCAGAGGTGAGTGTATAGAACCAAATCAAAATGGTATGAGAGTACGCCTCTCTGCGCATTTATCAAATCACACAGTGTACTAAACTAAGTAAAAATTGTGTGACATTACGCCTGGTTCTTGCTGTTCTGGACCAAGTCAATACATTAAGAACTCAGTTTGTGGCAGGTCATCAGGAAGAGAGAAATCAAGCCGCTCGTCTAGAACTCAACCACTCGCAATGCCTGGATCTTTACTATGCAGCCATCGCATATGCCAAACACCAAAAGCTAATGGGGGAGAACTTTCGGAGCTCATTTTCACTTTAGTCCTGAATAGAGTATATAGGAGATCAAATACGTAAAGGAGATAACAGTGCTATCATCAAGTCACACAACACTGTCCTGATGGTATGGTCGTACGTCTCTCAAAGCTATCCAAAATACATTGACGCATTCATCAAATCACACTGAGTGTCCTGTAAAAATTAAAAATGGTGTTGGAGTTCGCCTCTCTAAAAGCTGTCCAGTACATGGGCACATTCATCAAATCACACGTCAGTGTCCAATTGTGTGGGAGTTCGCCTCTCTGAAAGCTGTCCAATACATGAACCCATTCATCTAATCACACTGAGTGTCCAAAAACAAGTAAATATTGTCTGGGAATAATCTCTCTAAAATATGTCCAATACATGGGCGCATTCATCAAATCACACTGAGAATACTATACAAAGTAAAAATGGTGTTGGAGTTCGCCTCTCTAAAAGCTGTCCAGTACATGGGCACATTCATCAAATTACACGTCAGTGTCCAATCCAACAATTGTGTGGGAGTTCGCCTCTCTAAAAGCTGTCCAAAACATGGACGCATTTATCAAATCACACGGAGTCCTGTACAAACAAAGTAAAAAAGGTTTTGGAGTTGGCCTCTCTAAAAGCTGTCCAGTACATAGAAGCATTCATCAAATCACACAAGTGAGTGTCCAATCGTGTGGAAGTTTGCTTCTCTGAAAGCTGTCCAATAAATGGACGCAATCATCAAGTTACAATAAGTGCTCTGAACTAAGTAAAAATGGTGTGCGACAGAGTACGCCTCCCTGAAAGCAAAACAATGGATGGACGCATTCATCAAATAGCACTGTTCGGGCCTATACAGTTACAATGCAGATATCGCACGTGCCACTAAAAGCTAGTGGGTGAGAACTACCAGCTCTCTTCCTCTCACTCTTTCCAGTGAGGTACGGAGATCAAATACTGTCATTTGTAGACTTTTGACAGTCGTTATGAGTAGTTTGAAGCCAAAAGTCTAACATACAGTCTTACTAAGGGGTATCGCATTACCCAGTTACTGAGTTGTGAAGGTCAGAAGGTAGTCGCTTCATGTAAAATACTGGTACTCAGCTGCATCCGGTTAGACTGGAAGCCCACCCCAAGATAGTTTGCGAAAAGGCTAGGCAACTAAGTACTACTTATAACAATGCTTAACAACGAAAAAAAAAACAACTTAAAATTGGATCAAATACCAACAACTACATAGATGATGATTACAGGAGATGAAATACATGAGGAAGATGGAAGATGTTGAAGATGGAAGATGTTGAAGATGGAAGATGTTGAAGATGGAAGATGTTGAAGATGGAAGATGTTGAAGATGGAAGATGTTGAAGATGGAAGATGTTGAAGATGGAAGATGTTGAAGATGGAAGATGTTGAAGATGGAAGATGTTGAAGATGGAAGATGTTGAATTTGGAGAATTATCAGAGGAAGAAAAAGTATGTTGCTAACTCTTGGGTAACCCATTCTCTATGACATGGTGGCACCATGAGGAGCACTCAAGACACTGACGATAAAGATTATAGATGTCCCATTTGTATGTGAAACTTTGAAACTAATCTATCTTATTATTATTCTATTTATCTTCCATCCAAGGTTTGTATTAGGTCTTTACCTATGAAATTGCCGTTTTGTTTGAAAAAAGTTATATTTTTTTTTTCGAACTTATTTATTTCTTTTATTCAAAGTAATCACCCCTGCAATCAATGCATCTTTGCCAACGCTGTGGCAGTTTATGGATGCCCTTCTTGAAAAAATCAGCTGGACGGGAGACAACAAACTCTTCAAAGGCGTTTTGTACTGCCTCTCGGGAATTGAATTTTTTTCCCGCTAAAAAGTTGTCCAAATTTTGGAAAAAGTAATAGTCGGAAGGCGCAAGATCTGGTGAGTATGGCGGATGAGGGAGAGCTTCCAAACCCAACTCATGCAGCTTAGAGACGGTCTGTTGTGCAGTATGGGGCCGCGCGTTGTCGTGAAGTAGCAGTGGAGACGACCGATTGACCAAAGCTGGTTGCAGACGTGCGAGTTTCGCCATCATTGTGGTCAGTTCTTCAATGTACACATCTGCAGTAATGCTCTCGCCGTTTTGTAAAAAGCTATGATGAATCACACCAGCACTAGACCACCAAACTGTGACCATCACCTTTCTAGGGGCCATTTTTCGTTTTGCACATTGCTTTGGTACCGAACCAGTATCTAACCAACTTGCTGAGCGCTTTCGATTGTCAAAAAGAATCCATTTTTCGTCGCACGTTACAATTCGGTTCAAAATTCCTTCATTTCTGTGCCTGTTAAGCAGCGCAAGGCAAGTCTCGACGCGTACGTTGCGCTGGCGATCGTTAAGTTCGTGGGGCACCGATCTATCAAGCTTTTTTATCTTGCCAATCTGTCGCAAATGGACCAATATTGTTTTAATGCTAACATCAAAAGCTGCTGCCAGCTCAGCTGTAGATTGAGTTTCATCAGCTTCAACAATCACCTTTAATTCATCATTGTTGACCAAAGTTTCCGGACGACCACGGGGTTCATTTTTCAAGTCAAAATTCCCAGAACGGAACCGAGCAAACCAAATAACGGGTTGTGCGTTCGTTTGTACAGTTCTCTCCGTAAACGTCGTTGATGTTACGGGTCGTTTGTGCCGCGTTGGTGCCACGACGGAACTCATATTCCATAATTACACGAAATTTCAAAGTATCCATTATGAGGAAAAATGTTGAAATGTAATGAAAATACAACGCTAATCAATAAACAAAAGACTGATTTTGTAAATAGAATGTCATATTTTTAAAACAAAATTAATTTGAATTTAGAACTCATAGCCAATCAAAACTTTTTTTTGTTTGAAAAAGTCTGTACTCAATACGGAAATTTCATAGGTAAAGACCTACTATAATTGTTAAATTGTTAAAAAAAAATAGCAGGATGGTGGCACTAATATAACACAGGGGGCATAAGAAAATGACAAACTTAGATCATTCGTTCGATTTCGTTCATAATTATAGGTTCCTGACATATGAAATTTTATCCGGTTAGTAAGTGTACTAAACGGATTAAATTCCCATGTCCCAACCTAGGTCATCTACCTGACTGCCAAACTGGTCGTTGAAGTGTGAAGGTATGCCAATTTACACTCTTAACGACTCTTTCTTCCTTGAGCGTTCAAAGACACCTCAAAATGAAAACGACATTACACCACACAAAATCTCGAAAAGCCGTTGAACTTGAACTGACTTGCGCAAACTGACAAGCTTAACCAATTTCCATTCCAACATCAGCATGAAAATCGCTAAAAGAAACAGTAGGTACAAAAGTATATCAGCAAACCCAATTAAAATTGCGCATATAAATAGACAAATTATTTTGACACGCACAATGCTGGATTACAAAGTTATTTCGTTCGTTATGATGATAAACCAGGTTTTGCGGTAGACCAACGAAACCCGATGTTTGGGATCCGGTTCCCCATTTACCTTATTTAAATGGCGCACTGTGTAGACCTGTTATAAGTTTCGCGGGTTAGTTTTTTGATTGACGCTTAAACAGTTTTTTGATTAACGCTTAAACATTTTTTTTGTTACGGTTTGCCAATGATTTGATTGATTTGTATTTTCAAATAATTGGTATATTGAGAGCATTTCTTGACAAAACTGTTGTATTTAACAGTTTCGTGAATATCCTACCCTTTTGCCAACTATGTTGGGGTGCGCTTCCAGCCTAACCGAATCCAGCAGAATACCAGTATTTTACATGGATCTGACCAACACAACCCAGTTAATACCGAGTAATACGTTACCCCTTGGTAAGTCGGGTTGTTAGATTTTCGAGCCACGGTCCGACTGCTTGTAACGACTATCAAAAATCTACAATTGTTAAATCTGGACCAAAGGCTCAACGTGTTTTCCGCAACACGGAGGAAACTTAGTAAGTAATGGATGGTCTCCTATACATAGCCCGATTTTGGCAAGCGCTGCTTAACCTTGAAGATGTGGACCCATGCGGCTGTTAGTATTAGCCAAAGAATTGTCATGTCCTTACTTATTTTAATAAATGCAAGTTTGTCTATCAACAGACAAATCCGTTCAGTAAAAAAATAGCATATTCCATTTTTAAACCGATTACAGACAATCGCGCGCCCCTATCTCCTATTATAAATAAACAAAACATCTTTGTTCTCGGAGATCAACAGTGGTTTACTTAAAACCCAGCTTTACTAAAGGCAAGGTTCGACTACAAACCAAACAAAGCTGTTTGTACGTGGGAAAACATACACAAGCACACAATTACTATGACAGATTGTTATAGAAACAAACGTCTTTGACGGCTTTCAATGGTGTTTTGATAACAAATAGAGATATGGAAACGTCGCTATTTGATGTAAAAACAACAGTTTATTTCATGCTGTGTGCTAATTGTTTCGTACTAGCCGCAACGTGCAATCTTGCCCGTTTTTGTTTTTTAAATAAATAACATAATTGATACTTAAAATTGTTGAAATCCTTGAGATTAAAAGTGATGCATATGAATTTGCTTCACTTTTAATCTCAAAGATTTTAATAATTTTATAATTTTGTAAATCAAGCTACCACCATTCGTACTCTTAGAGTATGTTTTAGTCAAACAAAGGGAAAAAATAAAACCTAACGCACATGATGTACTCAGTGCCTTAGTAAAAATAGTAGAAAGAAACAAAAAATAAAAAGCTAATTAAATCGTCGATGATTGCGTAAGATGTTTGCTCTAGTTTGCCTAAAATGCTTTTTGGCTAAGAAGAGGAAGAACTAATGATATATAAGAGTTCAAAAAAGGATAGTATAAATTCGTAATTTTTTGTAAATACACACATCAAAAGTGTCTAGGGATCAAGCATTTTTATGCGGATTTCTTGAGATTGAGATGTGGCTTTGTAATAAATTTATGATTTTATAAATTTATATGGATCCTTTTTGGTGCATTTCATAATTTGAATCAGGAACTGTGAATCAAATTCGAGTAAAAGATGAAAATCAGCTGTCAATATTTTCCCTATAAAAACATAGAACGCATTGAAGACATTATTAGTGCTACTGTTTCCCTACTACTGATTAAAACCAACGTTATTATGGAGCGGCGACGTCATTTAAGCAGGGAAGAAATGCTCAGAGCCGTGGGAATGATAGAAGCTGGTTCCCGGCAACGTACTGTGGCTTTAGCTCTGAATACAAGTCAGAGTGTTATCAGTCGACTTTGGACACGTTACCGAAGCACTGGTACCGTGGCTGAGCGCCATGGAGGACGGTATCGCTGCACCACACGGAGACAAGACCGATACATTCAAATCTTAACTCGAAGAGCTCCAACAATAACCGCCATGATGTTAGCCGTGAGGCTTCATCACTCTTCAGGGAACTTAATTAGCGACCAAACAGTCAGAAACCGCTTGCATGAAGTGAACCTTCATTCCCGAAGACCGCTACGGGTACCACCTATAGCAATGCACAATCGTAGGATTCGATATCAATGGGCTCTTGAACACAGAAATTGGGCAGAAGAACAATGGCGTTTCGTGTGCTTTTCTGATGAGTCTCGTTTTGGTATGAGACCGGATACAAGACGTATACGACACTGGAGAACCCCTGGACGCCAACAGCGATTAAAATCCTGCCAGGAAGTCCATCCTTATAGTGGTGGAACCATCATGGTATGGGCGGGTATTTGGATCGGCGGAAGAACTGAGTTGATTTGGATCAGAGGCAACCTCAACGCTCAAATTTATGCTGAGACGATTGTATCAGACGTCATCGTTCCTCTACAAGTGCAAATCGGTCCCTTATTTCAGTTAATGCATGATAATGCACGACCGCACACCGCAAGAGTTGTAAGACAGACTCTCGCCGCAGCTAACATCAATGTCCTGCCCTGGCCTGCTCAGTCGCCAGACTTGAACCCGATTGAGCATGCATGGGATATGCTACAGAGAAGAGCTCTGCCGAATATGGAGGGTATCCAGTCGCAAGAAGACCTTTTTTTGTTGTTGCAACGAACATGGGCGGCCATTCCACAGCGTGATTTGGATGAACTCATTTTGAGTATGCCAAATCGATGTTCTTGTGTTGTTAGTGTTCGCGGTAGAAACACGGATTATTAATTGTTTAAGTTACCCAATAAAATTTTAAAGAAAACTGTTATTTCAGTCTTTTTTTCGAACTTTAATGTTAGTGGTTCAAATGTCAAAAATCCCTTTATTAGAAAATGGCAAATTTCTTTATTAATGCAAAGGTGACTTGGTTTATCGTTACTGTGACAAACGAAAACACTTTATTTGATGAATCCTTAAAGAAAATTTTTATTAATATCAATCAGGAGAAAAGTTATTGCAAAAATATATGTTGATCCCTAGACACTTTTGATGTGTGTATTATAATTATTTGTTCATTTAAGGACAAACAACAATAAAAAATAAAATAAAACAAGTAAATTTAACATTTTATGTGTAGCCTTAACTAAAGGCTGCACGGCATGCACATAAAAGCAGGAAATGCAGACTTTACAAAACAGTTACAGAACAGATTTTAATTATCTACATATAGAAAATCTATCTACATATAGAAAATCCTGAAATAATTATTTTCGAACATGTTTTGCCAATTAATGATGTTTTGTTTGTATTCAGCAGTGAAGTGAGGGGATCCTATCATAGCTGAATCAAGTATAGTTTGGCTCGGCATAATTCGACTCAAGCCTAGGTTTTTCCTGAACGCATATAGACTTTCCTTTTCCCAGGTTAGTATGTGAAACATCATACCAACCAACCAACCATTTTAGGTCACGATTAACTACATTGCCAAAAACGAGAAACAAAACAAGAGACCAGGGCCTCAAGTCTGCTATTTTATAGATTTTGTCATTCCAACACGATCCCATTTAACATTTTGCTAAAAGTTCGTAATCTGCTAAATTCTTAATGGTCGATCATTGGTCGGTCAATGGTCTCGTAATAGAATTGTGTTAGGATGACATTAGTGTATTGTGCAGCATTATCACGCTGTTTATTGATTCGGCTGAATAAAAACTATTCTGTTCGTGTAAGTCGACCTCATTTCTAATTAAATTTATTTTTCTTATTTCCGATCAAATTTAAAAAGTATGATGATTCCTTTGGATGTCAAGTAAAAAATTTTTTTCGTCAATTGGCGACGAATCTTTTCAGTGGAAGTTTACATGATATTCCGTTTCTAAGGAAAATACCTAAATTATTGTGATTGAAACCGATTACTCAGGGAGACTGTTTGAACTTTGTATTATAAGCGCCGTACTAAATAGTCGATAGCATTAAGTGCGCTTTTTACAAAGAACCGGTATGTATTTAAAACATTTTAAATTTTAACTGCTTGGAAGGTTCTGTTTTGAGTATTATGGTGTTAATTTCCTTTTATTTTTCTCACCATAGATTTGCTCAGAATCGGTTCAAGTATTATGTATCTAGCTGTGGACTGATGTCCCGAGTGCCATCAACGCCGCGACTCGATTCCGACTGGGTTCAGGAAGCGTGTGCTTACAGCTAGCTTACGAGCGAAGACCCAGAGCAACAGCTAGCTTACGAGCGAAGACCCAGAGCTACAGGGGTCACACATATACATCGCACGGTGTCAAGTTACCAAACAAATTTTGTTCTAATCCACTTTTTTATAATTTATAGCAATAGTGTAGTTTTTTTGTACTTTTAAGCTATTCGTGTCAAAAGGTCGCGGAATAAACTTTTTCTGGTGTCGTATTTAAGCACGGATACAATTTGATCGCGCCTTATGCCGAATAAGTGTTGCAACCCCTTCTCACCTTCTGGCTTTAATTTTCAAAATCACAGATCTTATACTATTCTAGACAATCCATTTCGCAACTTTTCTTAAATTCACATTTTATATCGCCAATTCCTTTTTTTGCCCTTTGATTCTTTTTAATTTTATATAAAAACATTTGTTTTACGTTTTTTTTTTATATCGGATAAATTATACGTATTAATCATGTAGTGACGATTTTTTTTTATTTACGCTACAATTGCCATTATTATAAAACCCGTTAGTAGTAATGATTTTCGAAAAACTACTACTAAATTTGAACATTTATTCATGCCAGATTTCATTTATTTATATTTTTACATATTATTTATTGGTGTTATAAGAAATCTGAAGTAGTAAGAAGTTTGTAAAAGCAGAAAACATAAATGTGAAATTAAAAAACTCAAATTGTATCTGTTTAGCTGTCAAAGTCAAATTATCTGTCAAGTCAGTCATTCATATGTACGAGATTACCATTCTAAGCCATTTCTTTCAATATAGTGGTTGACCATTGGGAAGTCATAATGACGCCATTATATATAATATAATATAATAATATAATATAATATATTTATTATTATATTAGTAGATTACAAAACTTGTCAAAATCAACAATTATGATATCATCAATTATAGGCCATTCTGACACTATTGTAATAGCAGACTTGAGGCCCAGTAATATATCGATGTTATCGCAGATATAAAGATAATTATTTACTCAATCGAACAAACACATATTTTGGTCTTTATTAAGCAAGTTTGTTGAGGAGACATCGCTAGGAGTTATTAAGCCCTTAGCAAAACAAGTTTACACATTGAGGGAATTCGTCTTGGCGTACAATTTGCAAACAAGCCATGCAGTGACAACTTAAATTTAATTTCACTTTGGACCCCTTTACCAATGAAAAAAGAAGCAAAATATATTTTCAATTTCCTGTAGGAATATAATCATGACATTGATTGACTACATACATGCAATAGGTTTTCAGTAACTTGAAACTGATGCATCAAAGTTTAACTTTTGATAAATCAACTGTTAAAATACCATTAAATACAGGGTTTTGCTTATTCGAGTTATTTTCAGATATAAAAGCAATAGTAGTGGGAAAATAACACAGTATTACATTTTACTTCAGTTGGGGCTTTCGAGAGGGTAGCAAACTAAGTTTTGTTCTTTGTGTCTTAAAAGCCTGCCGCCACATGAGTAATGTCTCTCTAATTTGTATCATTACTAACGTAGGAACATAATATTACATGATTATTTTGGCAATTCAATTTAACTGAAAACTGGGCGGAGTTTCAAGATATAGGCGAAGCCTAGTTTGGGAACTACTGTTATCTAATTTTGTTAAAATAAAACTTGTTACCGATATCCTTAATGATGTTAGACTAAGATCAAGATGACTAACTATGGTTTAATAAGTTTATTCTTATTCTTAATTATAAAATTGACTAATATTGGTTGTTCGAAGTGTTGAACAACCGGTTATTGAAATAATCACGGGAGATATCCCGTAAGTAATTTCTTCAATAAACTAACTATTAGTGTATCTTCACACACTTAAACAGTAAAATAAAACGAAAAAAAAACGAAATCATGACAAAATCTGGCGGCGTCGAATCGAATGAGAGGAGGGGTTGATTGTTTTGGGTTATTGTGCTACTCAGAAAGTGCCAAAGTAAGAAAATATGGATATTAAAACAAAGCTTATATTCTAGTTTCATTATAAGTTTTATTGACACAAACTAAAATTCTTATTGGGAAAACTTGACATTCTTATTGGAGAAACTGACATTCAACCAACACATATTCTCAAGTTCTCATTTTTTTCTAAGTACTTATATTTAGTTGTTGTAATTCGTTTTTAACATATTATATCCCTATAACAAAATGGTCTCTATAACGAAATGTCTCTATAACGAAATGTCCCTTTCGCAAAATGTCCCTTTCGCAAAATGTCCCTTTCGCAAAATGTCCCTTTCGCAAAATGTCCCTTTCGCAAAATGTCCCGTTCGCAAAATGTCCCTTTCGAAAAATGTCCCTTTCGCAAAATGTCCCTTTCGCAAAATGTTCCTTTCGCAAAATGTCCCTTTCGCAAAATGTCCCTTTCGCAAAATGTCCCTTTCGCAAAATGTCCCTTTCGCAAAATGACCCTTTCGCAAAATGACCCTTTCGCAAAATGTCGCCTTCATCAAGCAGGCATTATTTCCTAACTGTTCAAGGGCCAGTAGGTGTACAACACTGGGAGTACTGTTTAATCAGTAAAATGGGTAGGTGCATGCCCATATACTTGAATAAATAATACAAATCGAAGTTTTTCAGATGTCTCTCAAAATATCAATCTATACAAATAACAAAACAACAAATTAAACTAAACCGAAACAAAAACATAAAAAATAAATGATGTAATAAACAAAATGGTAGGTGCATGCCCATATACTTGAATAAATAATACAAATCGAAGTTTTTCAGATGTCTCTCAAAATATCAATCTATACAAATAACAAAACAACAAATTAAACTAAACCGAAACAAAAACATAAAAAACCGGCCAAGTGCGAGTCTTACTCGCACACAGGGTTCCATAGCCCCAAACAATATTTTGAACTGTCATTCATTAGTTAGTTGTTTTAGTTAGTAAACTTCCACTCAACCGCAAAACTAAATTGGTTTTTCATAGTATGTTAATGAAAAACAAAGTTACTGCTGCAGTTTGATGAAAAAGTCCCATATCTCAAAAACTAAACATCATATCTTATTAAAACCAATTTTCGTTGATAGTTTTTTTTACGTTCTACAATCCTGAATATTTTCAGAATTTTCTTTCTCGTACTTTAGAAATTAGAGGGGGGGGGACACACATTTTACCACTTTGGAAGTGGCTCTTGCGCAAACTATTCAGTTTAGATAAAAATGATATTAGAAACCTAAATATAATTTTTGAAGACCTATCCATAGATACCCCACACGTATGGGTATGATGAAAAAATAAATTTTGGTTTTCAGTTCTATGTATGGGGAACCCCAAAATTTATGTTTTTTTTTTTCTATTTTTGTGTGAAAATCTTAATGCGGTTCACAGAATACATCTACTTACCAAGTTTCAACAGTATAGTTCTTATAGTTTCGGAAAAAAGTGGCTGTGACATACGGACGGACAGACAGACAGACAGACAGACAGACAGACATGACGAATCTATAAGGGTTCCGTTTTTTGCCATTCGGCTACGGAACCCTAAAAATAAATGATGTAATAAACAAAATATAAATTTACAGCCCAGAAATGAATCGCAGTCGATGTTATTACGAAAAGCAGTGGCACCCAAAAATATCAACATCAATTCTGAGTTGTGCTAGAAGGTTGGCATCGTCGTATTAATACAGAAAGATTACCAAAAAAAAAACAAGTTTATACATGTTTGTTTACAAATTAAAAAAAAAAACAAATTTGGGGACAACAAAATAAGAGATAATTTATTTAACAAGGTACAAAAGAATAGATGAAAGGGGGACATTTATTTAGACAAGAAAAATAAAGTAATATTGGCTAAATTAGAAAGATAGGAGTTAACACATGCACAATTTATAAAAAATTGTTACGATTATTATTCAAATATTACAATTGCATTCCCTACGGAAAAAACCTTTTTTGTGTGTTTAATTTGTTGATTATTTGTGTAAATTGATGTTTGGAGTAACAGTAAATCTGACAAACTTCAATTTCTTTTCTTTTTAGTTTATGTGCGTGCACCTACCCGTTTTACTGATTTAAATATCACTACAGTACCCCTCTGTGTTGTACACCTACTGGCTCTCGACCAGTTTTTTTACTGATGATAGGAATTAATGCCTGTTTGAGGAAGGGGACATTTTGCGAAAGGGATATTCTGCGAAAGGGATATTCTGAGAAAGGGACATTTTGCGAAAGGGACATTTTGCGAAAGGGACATTTTGCGAAAGGGACATTTTGCGAAAGGGACATTTTGCGAAAGGGACATTTTGCGAAAGGGACATTTTGCGAAAGGGACATTGTGAGAAAGGGACATTGTGAGAAAGGGACGTTGAAGTGGTCATTTTGAGAAGTGGTCATTTTGAGAAGTGGTCATTTTGAGAAGTGGTCATTTTGAGAAGTGGTCATTTTGAGAAGTGGTCATTTTGAGAAGTGGTCATTTTGAGAAGTGGTCATTTTGAGAAGTGGTCATTTTGAGAAGTGGTCATTTTGAGAAGTGGTCATTTTGAGATGTGGTTATTTTGAGAAGTGGTCATTTTGCGACAGAGCCTATATAGATTCTGTATAGTTTCAGCTATACACACGTATTTTTTGTTTTGATGTAGCTGCAGTAGCTTACGAGATAATAAGCTCTAAATGGGAAGTGGCACGGGGCGCTTGCGAGGCAAAAATGTGAGCGGGAGCGGGAGCGGTTGAGCGTGTCACGTGACAATTTTGAGCGACGAATAGCGGATAGTTGACGCAAAGCTAATCGAAATTGTTACACACAGTATGCACTAGAAATACTTCCCCTGTCTCTCGATACAAAGGTTTAAAAAAGTGAAATGAATTGATGGATACAGCCGCCTCTTATTTTGAGAGTTTCTTGCCCCAAACTTTCAAAGTGGCGTCATCAGTAATTCACCAGGTACGGGTACCACATTTCGGGTACAGCGGTGCCGGAAATGCAGTGAGCCTGGTCATGCATACCGTGCCTGTCCAAATTTTCCGGGATTTATGAGTTTCAAATGCCGTAATACATGCAATACAAAAAATGCGTGGTCCATCGGCGCAGCGGCACGCTTCGTCCTGTGATAGCCTCTGATTCATCAGATAACGGACCGTTTATTGAGATATTTTTGAACGTGTTTTCCAAGGCACGGACGAAATTCGGTATGTAATGGGTGGACACCCATCCACAGGCCAACATAGGTAACCGCGGCTTAATCTGAAGATCGACACGAACGGCTGTTACTTTTAGCCATAAGATCCATCCCACATTTGATTTCTACTTTACGTAAGAGCCCTTCATAGCCAAAGTGATGATGAATCGAAAAATACATTTGTATGTAAACGACATTCAGATATACCAACAGAAAATAAACGGTAATGAGAAATTGACGCCATTAAATTGACGTTGCTACTGATTTCGGTACTGTTTATTTCGCTACATTAATTGGGAATCATTGCTTTTCATAATTGGCGACTGTTCATTAGCTCGGTTTAAGCGAAACAAGAGTTAATGTCAAAAACTAATACTAGGTACTCGTATATGTTTCTACTACCAGTGTTTGAAACAAATACCAGGGAAAAAGAAAAAGTATAAATATGTATCATCATCTGCTTTGTTTTTTCCTAACTAAGTTGCGAGCGGCTTCCGTCTAGCCGGATACGGCTAAATTTCAGAATTTTCAAAATTTTACATGAAGCAAATATGCCTAACTGACTGGGTTATACGATAGCGTTGGGTACGACTGGTTGTCAAACTTTCGAGCCACTGGCTACCTGTAACGACTGTCAAAGGTCTACAAATTAAAGCCGAGACAAACGAGACCGAGTGTAAGCCTGTTGATACACGAAGGCCATTGTGTATAAAACATAAATGTCTATATGGCAACTTAAAGTCTTTTGATGTGGCAACTCCACATCATTTTTGCCGTATCCGGCTCTCTGTCAAAAAACTTGTAAAACGTTGTAACGTTGTAACGTTGTAACTATTTAATTAAAAGCAGATCTATAGTTCCACCGCTGTAATTTCATTTATAATAACATCCATTGTGTTATTCATGGTGCCGAAAACTTTCAGTGTAAAAGTTACCTAAAAGCAAACTATTTCCGCAGTTCATTACATATTGTGAATTTTGTGCGTTTCGCCGGGCTTCGCCATTTTTGCGAGGCGACGCCGTAGCCGCCAGTGGAGCAAGCGAGACGTCCGCGTGTGAGTGGGACGACAACAAGCTCGTTCTCGTTGCACGAGCGGCGCGGCCTCATCGCCCGCCGGCCCTGACTGGACAGTGCTGGAACGCGAGTGGTTATACGGTCGAAGCTTGTCGAACAAATTATGCGCAAGCGCAACGAGAACAAAAACATAACCTCTTGGATGAGCACCCCCGCTCGCCGATTCAATTACAATTTACAACAAATATTTCCAATTACTACAATTACAATCAGCAGTTCAGTACAACGAATACTGCATTTTCAGGAGTATAATATACCTCTATACTAAGTTCTTTACATTTACATGTGCGATGTCTAAGAACGATAAGAAGAAACTCGTGGCCGCGAGGGGTTAATGTAAAGCGTCTTTTACAAGGCTAGAAAAATATTTAACCACTGACAGCGGTGAACTTGCTGTGGAAGATTTACAGGTTAGAAAACAAAATCTAATAGAAAATTACGCGCGTTACAAAGACATTACCATCAACTTATGCGTTTTCGAAGACACTCAATCCGATACACACATCGAGGAAGACGACGACGACTGCGAAGAGCGGTACTTAGCTATGATGGCAACGATACAGCGTCTCTTAAAGTCGAATGAACACCAACAGGATTTCCCGAACAACAGTGCTGTCACAATGGCAAAATTACCCGCATTGGACATACCTTACTTCAATGGCAAGGATATATCTGCTTATAAGCCATTCATCGAAATGTTTAAGGCCGTCGTACATCAGTACACAAGAGTTACAAACGTCCAAAAACTTTGCTTTTTGAAGAAATATTTACAGGAGGAGCCCTTACAAATTATTGACAGTTTACCGATCATTGGTAAGTCTTATGACAGTGCGTTAGAACTTCTCCAAAACAGGTATGACAATCAAGCCTTATTAGTTGATAGTCATGTGACAAAATTGCTTGATTTACCCATTCTACAACGTAGTACAGCGAAGCAAATTAGAGATCTTGTAGCAACGGTCAGACAGCATATAACTGCATTGCAAAATCTTGGGGAACCAGTTACACAGTGGAATTCAATTCTCTCTCGCATTATACTTCGTAAAATTGATCCTTTGACTGTCAGACTGTTTCATGCTGATCGGGATACCACAATGGTTGTCTCCATTGATGAGTTATTATCCTTTATGGACAAGCGGGCAGCCTCCTTAGAAGCCAGCTCACCTGGTGAAAAGCCAGCTTCAGGAAAACCTAAATCATCTGTCAATATCGCCACTGTATTTAATGATAAAATTAGTAGCAAGTGCCCATTGTGTAGTCAGGGCCACAAATTATTTAAATGTGAAGCATTTACATCTCCTCAAAAAAGGATTGAATTTGTAACTAAACATAAATTGTGTCAACTTTGCCTGGTTACTTTGTTGGTACCTGCAAAAATGTAGATATAAGTTTAAATGTTCTATGTGTCATTCCAGCACTCACAATGCATTAATACATCCTCATGATGAAAGGCCTGGACCTGAAGCAAAGCAAGGTGAAAATAAGAATACACAACAGGTAACTTTACATATTGCTCAGCCTATTTTTGAAAAATGTTTTACTACCAACAGCCAAGGTACTGGTTACCGGAGTCAATAATAAAAAAATTGTTGTCAGAGCGTTATTAGACTGTGGAAGTCAGACTTCATTTTGCACCACAGCTTTGGCCAATCGGTTAGGGTTACCACAGTTTGATTTACAAAAGAATATAGCCACTTTAGGCGATACTTGTCACAGTAATAGTACTAAGGGCATACAGTTACATCAATCTTGAGTCATTAGTAAATTTATTTCAAATGAATGTTACATGCTCAATAATAAAACTTACAAGCAACCACAAAAACAAGTGGATTTAAGCAATTTTGTAATACCAATGCATGTTGCCTTAGCTGACAAGGAGTGTTACATTCCAGGTGACGTATCATTACTGCTTGGCAGTGATATATTTTTCAAGATAATTTTGGATTGCAAGATAGAAGGTGGCCCAGCTGACCCTATATTATTAAATACTCAACTGGGATATATCATCTCGTCTACCAGCCCAATTGAATCTAACACAACCATTGCTATGCATACAACCATTTGTCCCAATCCGGATATCTGTGTCCGGCAGTTTTGGGAGGCAGAGAAGGTACCAGAGTTCTATCATGAGTCACTTCCTGAGAATGAGTATAGCGAAAAGGTATTCACTGAATCAGTTTCTTTACATAACAATAAATTTCAAGTCAATTATCCACTCAAAGTTGAACTGAAGGCCATTGACCCTTCCAACTCATATGCAATTTCCCTACAAAGGTTATACAATTTAGAAAAACGGTTTTTAAAGGATCCAGAATATTATAATTTATACAAAAATTTTATACATGAATACATTCAATTAGGACATGCAAAAACGCTTGATATAAAGAACTGTGATCTAATAGATGAACCCCGGTTTTTTCTGCCACACTATGGAGTGATCAGGCCGCTAAAACAAGGCAATAAACTTAGGGTTTTATTTGATGGCAGTGCAAAAAACAAAAATAGTCTCTGCCTCAATGATTACATGTACACTGGCCCTGTTGTACAAAACTCACTATTCGAAATACGTCTTATGTTTCGTTTATTCAGGTACACGCTTCAATGCGACATAAGTCATATGTACCGAAGAATAGAAGTGGCTCCCAATGACCGGTGCTTACAAAATATTCTTTGGCGCGAGAATGGGGTCATGAACATACTAAAATTACAGACAGTGACTTATGGCTTGACTGGGTCTGCCTTCCTAGCTACAAGATGTCTTATTGAATTAGCAAGAAAATACAAAATTCAATATCCTATGGCCAGTGCTGCAATTATCAATAATTCATATATCGATGATATTCAAACCGGTCATGACACATTAGAAGGTGTTCACCAGCTTAAGAAAGAACTATCTCTCATGGAACATGCTAGCTTAAACTTACATAAATGGATTTCTAATAATCAAGAGGTACTCCAGAATGTCCCACAGGACGAGTTAGGTATTACTTGCAGGAATTTGGATCGGGACAGATCTGAAGCCAAGATATTAGGCATATCTTATGACACAAGTAAGGATGTGTTCATAATAAGTGGTGAAGTAATCACTCCCACTAATAAAATACATTGCAAAAGAAGTGTGTTAAGTTCAGTAAGTAGGCTTTATGATCCACTAGGTTTAGTAGGGCCACTGACTATGCGTGCTAAGCTTTTCTTGCGGGAACTGTGGCAACGCAATTTAGACTGGGATTCTCCTTTGCCATTTGATTTAGAAAAGGCTTGGAACCAATTCTATGCAAACATTATTACTATGCCGGAAATTATTGTGCCACGATACGTACAAACTGTTGGTGCAGATGAAGTCCAGCTGGTTGGTTATTGCGATGCTTCTTCTACTGCTGCATTTATGTAAAAGTTGTGAAAGGTGATAGTTGTTATATTCACTTGCTTTGTTCCAGGTCTAGGTTAAATGGCATTAATTCAAAATTAACTATTCCAAAATTGGAGCTCAATGGTTCACTACTGCTAGGCAAACTTATTTCTCATGTTTCTGCAGTTCTAAACATACAAAATGTACACCTATTCTGTGATTCTAAAATCGTACTTGCCTGGTTCCAATTGTCGCCTACAAAGGTCCCTGCTTACATAGGAAATCGAATCCGAGAAATAAAAAGACTCACTGATAAATTTTCATGGCATTTTACACCTGGTTTGTTAAATCCGGCAGATATTTTATCAAGAGGAGCTGATCCAATGGATATTAAACATAATTTACTATGGAAGTATGGACCAGACTACCTAAAGGTTAAACCTTCAAACTATAATTTTTATTTAGCTAACATTGAAAGTCCACTGTTGCTACATGATGATTGCAAGCAAACTTGCTGAACTGTTTCAAATAATGAGGCAATTTATCCCTTATTTGAAAGATATTCAAACCTGTATAAAATGGTATGTGTTACAGTTTATATCTTAAGATTTATTAATAGTTGTCAGAAAATTAAGATTAATTTAGATCTAGTCTCAGTAGGAGAGTATAGAGAAGCTTTGACTAACATGATCAAAGGTATTCAATGCTACTATTTCTCTGAAGAGTTAAAATGTATTGTAGAAAAGAGAGATATCAAAACTTCTCTTAAGTCTCTTCATCCATTTATTGGTGACAAGGGTGTTTGTCGTGTGGGTGGTAGAATACATAACGCTAAGGTCAATTACTCTAAGAGGCACCCTATAATATTACCTAAACACTGTCATGTAACAAGGCTAATTATTCAACAAGCGCATTTGGCCTTGTTAGCGACAATTCAAAAATAAAATAAATAGTTCGAAATAAGTCGTGGCAACTCTAAGAGATGACCAGGTGCAACTGACAGCGCCGGTTCACGAACATCACGCATGGATCAGCCATCATTCAACTCAACCATTTTGAAGGGAATTAAATGACCCGAGACATACTCTTAACCCATCTACCTGTAGCCCATCGGTATCGGGAACAGGGTCCAAGCTAACGGCGGTCAGGGCTCCAGAAAAAGGAACCTCCTAACGATACGAGCCGTGTCCAGGAGTACCACTTTCTGAATCAAACCCTTGATCCAGCTGCCTAACAAGAGCCTCACCAGATATTGGTCGAGGCTCTTGGCAATTTGGCCATTGGCTGATACGACCGTTCCGTATCAGAAGGACAATCTAGTAAAATGCCCTTGTGGGATAAATGACGTTAAAGCAAAACAACCTACTAGTAAAACGTCTGAAATTTAAAATCGTCATACTAGTAGAACGTCTGAAATGAATAAACAGCATGTTAGGCAAAACGACTTGCCTATGCTATAATGTACACTCAAGTGCACAAAATAAAAATTCATTATATTTTATCGGTGTATTGTGTAAGTACTTTACAGGCCACTAATAGTACTCCCGATAAACACTCCTTTGTTTTCCCTATTATAAAAGTGACTCTATAAAAGTGTTCAAATTTACAATTTCAATTATTACGATGAGGATTTACGTTTCTGCAAATAAAATTGAGAAAATCAGGTTCGTTTGTTTCTAAATTGAGTCAAAAAGACAAGAATGCTTTATTCCGAGATGGCTACAGATACAATAATAGTGTTAAAAATAAGAATGGAATAGATTTTTCAGTTGGAAGTGAGGTTGAGATACCAGAATTATAAGCCAAAGACTGGCTCTATTGTGTGGATTGGAAGGTAAATGAAAAAATATATTTGTTTATGTTACAAAATTTATCCAACTAACTATAGCTAATCTAAATAATTGCGATAAACTGTATTTCTGAGACGGTTTTTCTAAGGTTCCAAGTCCTTTCTACCAACTATATTCGATTCATGTCGATGTATACAGATGTAAAGATACCAGCAGCGTTCTCTGTGCTTTTGTGACAACCGTACTGCGATCGCCAACCCGCCTGCCAAGCGTGGCGATTATTACTAAACCCCCAAATTGTCAATGTGGTGACCTACAGTATTTTTGCTGCTACCAATTAAAACACAATCAACCTATGAAAGAATGTTTTCCATAATCAATTAAGTATCGGAATCGACATCAGACGTTTTAAATGTGACTATGAGGTTGCTCAGATGAATGCTTATCAAAAGGTATTCCCTGATGCCAAACTGACAGGGTGCTATTATAATTTTAATAAGTCGGTATGGAAAAAGTCTGTCATGGAAAAAGTCTGTCAAATCGAATGTGACTAATACCAAAGAGGGAAGAGAAATAACAAGATTATCTCCAAACCTTCGACTGCTTCCTTCAACATATACAGGGTGTTACGGAAAGGGTATATACATACTTAAGGGTGTGCTTCAGACCATCAAACTGAACTGTTTCTCTATCGGACAAACATCGTAGTAGCAAAAAAATTATCGGGTGTCCGTACAAAATTTCAATACCTATTCGACCCAAATGTATGGGGTAGCTGATATTTTTATCGCCTATAAAAAAAAATACGATATAATAACGCATTGTACTTGTCACATACCTATGAAAAAAAGGTTTTATTTTTTGGGTATTTTAAAGCAATAAATACTTAAAATTAAAATAATTGACTTATTATCTTTGGTTTATTTTCTGTGTCAGTGTACCAGTCCTTTAACACAACATGCCGTTTATACATTTCAGACGTTCTACTAGTATGACGATTTTAAATTTCAGACGTTTTACTAGTAGGTCGTTTAACTTTAACGTCATTTATCCCACAAGTGCATGAGTGGGTGGTGATAATAATAATAAATTATAATAGCTCCGCCTCGCAGCCGCCGGGAAGCGCCACATCCGTGGACGCTTCGTCGCCGGTCGCTGCAGTTGCGTCGAGCTCAAGCGACGAGTTTTTCTCCCCGTTATCGTCACCACCATCAACTCCACCACGACGACGAGGAAAAGGACGGCCACCAGCGGGCTTGGGACCTCGAGGCCAACAGGCCCCGAACAGGGTCCCCGCTGCCGGTGGAAAAAAAAACGTCATGCGCGCATATTATGGGGCTACTGAGGGGGGAAGCAACTTGACTGCGTACCGTGGTCGGATGCTCTCTCTGTTTCAGATGCTTGAACCAGATGTCAGCGTGTCATGCCAGCGTGTCGGCGCAGCGACTATCGGATCAGGTGCGGGTCATCCAGCGTAACCATATGTTGGATGAGACTGTACTTGATCGACTACGCCTCGACTCACGGAGTAACCCAGTTACGCCTGCTTCGCCAATAATCGCGGCACAACTGCAAAATGTTTCCAGCGCTTCGCCGCGATCCGATCGCGGTGGTGAAGAGGATGTTGACGAAGTTATAACCGTGAGTACCCAGTGCAACGCACAATTGAGGAGCGCTTTGGAGGGTGCGTTCCGGGAGTATCGCTCCACACCGCCTGAACTTAGACCGCGGTTACCTCGTTTGCCTATGCACAAGAAAAACAAGGCGCTGGTGTGTACTCTAGATTCGCTGCTGTCAAACTGCTTTGACAACAGCGAAGACCTTGCTGATACCCACTCAATATTGTACTGCGCAGCTGTAGCGGCATGTCGTGTGGCTCACGTCAAGTTTCCTAACAGCGACCGAGCTACACGACCAAAACTAGCTGTTCCAGCTTGGCAGTGCAGGATTGATTGTACTCTAGCCTAGAGTACTCATCGGCAAGTTAATCTGCTTCAGGGAGGGCAATACTCGCCCTAGAGTGTGTTGTGACATCACTATTTAGTAAGTAATTAGTGTCACAGCACTAGGGTTTGTCGATGACACACATCCGTCTGGTTGCCATAACTTGATCTCAACCCGTCTACTACGGACTGCTGTATAAATGTAACCTGTGCCTTGTATGAATTAAACATAGTATACCAACAGTATCTTTTATTGCTACTACTGAACATAACAGAGTGATGCGCTTTGTGAGGCGGGCGTTCTCGGGAACTGACATGAGTTCTCGTGATTACTTGGCCTGCGTCACAGAGCATATTGACTTCCTGAAACAGAAGATCTGTGCATGGGCAAGCCGTATTCGTAGGTACAAGCGGCGCGTGGAGCGATACACTCAGAATCGCACATTCCAAAGCGATGAAAGGTGGGTATATAGGGCTTGGGAGCGACCAGACCAAGGGGTGACTGAAACGCGTCTACCGGATGATGACGCCATGTATTCGTTCTGGCGCAGCATCTGGTCGGTGCCTGTCAGTCACACTGAGGGCGGTTGGACCCGGGCGGTAAGACCCGGGAAGTTGAACAAGCGTGTGATCCAATACCAGAAATGGGGGCAATTATCATCAGCCCCCAAGACGTAGCTCGTGCAGTTCGTCCGTTACCTAACTGGAAGTCTCCAGGGCCGGACGGACTGCACAACTTCTGGATCAAATGGTTTCAAAGATCGCACGCTCGCTTGGCGTCCCAGTTTCAATCAGCCTTAGAGTCAGGGTCGCTGCCCCAGTTCTTGACGACAGGCATTACCCACCTGCTCCATAAATCAGGTAGTACTGCGGAGCCCAAAAATTATAGACCAATCACTTGTTTACCCACGGTCTATAAAGTTCTAACATCTATTTTGAGAGCTAAAATAAACCAAAATATTGAGAGTAATTCCATCATGTCTCCCTCTCAGAATGGATGTAAGAACGGGTCCCGTGGGACTAAGGAGCTGCTTCTCATTGATATGGCCATTAGCCAACAGGTTCGCCGCTCCCGACGGCATCTGTCTACATGTTGGATAGATTATAAGAAGGCCTACGACTCGGTGCCGCATACATGGCTCATGAGGGTGCTGGAGTTGTACAAGATAGATGCAAATCTACGCGCCTTCCTTGAGTCGTGTATAGGGCAATGGAGGACGGTCCTTCACTATCCAGGATGTCGACAGATGCAGAGGAACAGCGAAGCCATAAGGATCGAGCGTGGTATATTCCAGGGTGATAGTCTGAGCCCATTGTGGTTTTGTCTAGCCTTGAATCCTCTCAGCACACTGCTGGAGGGTTCAGGTCTAGGCTATCGGTTGAGGAGAGGTGGTCAGGTCATATCTCACCTTCTTTACATGGATTATCTGAAAATCTTTGCCCCCAACAATTTGCAACTGATGAAGCTACTGAAGGTAACTGAAACTTTCAGTAGCGCCATCAGGATGGAATTTGGTGTGGACAAATGTGCAGTCATGCATGTGAAGCGAGGGGAGATTACGGAATCCGTGGGAACTCAACTCTCGGATTCCGTACACCTTAGATCCCTCTCCTCAACAGAAACCTACAAGTATTTGGGTATGTCGGAAGCATTAGGTATCAATACTGCTGACATGAAACCCGCGGAAGTGTTGGGGTCGTGGCTTCTTAAATGCTAAAACCCTGCACAATCGTGAGGTATGCAGTCTCAGGGAATACTTCCTAGAAGCCGACGTGGGGATGCACCGAGATGTGGTCTCAGTGGACAAGCAATAATATAGCAATTGCAAGTAATAGCAATAGCAGTAGCAAGTGGATAGCAATTAAGTCATTCGTCATCCTCATAATTTATGCAAATATTTTATTTTCAGGTTATCAAATACTATGAGTGTGCGTTAATTAAGAAAGTTGGATAAAAATTTCATATATCAACGCCATTAAAACTTCTGTAAATAGCGCGCAAGTATCATAGTTTACCCTTAAAAAATTCAAGTGCATAAATACGGTCATCGCCATTTTGACGGCTGTGCTGGTCGAGGCTAAAAATCATAAAAAATTGTGGTTTTCGAACATTCGAGCTACACTATATGGACAATAATCAACTCGTCATTTAATTATGCGTCTAATTCATCCATAGTTCAATTTAAATAAGCAGTGGTAATGATGAATTTTGAAATCTAAAGTCGAAGTTTCGCGCCACTCGTGCGTGTTTACATTTTTATTTTTCACTTAGAACACACACACGCGTATAGATTCGGTAACAAACATGACAAATATCATTCCAAAATTTATAAACCGCATGAAAATGCCCAGATCTTAGCGTTATTTACGAATACGGGACCAATAACACATAATATTCATTACCACCGCTCAATAAGTATTTTGAAATAGACGACCATTTTTTTTAACAAAATTGTTGTGATGTGTGAAAGCGATTATTTCAATCGATTATTTTTTTGTAATCTTGGATCAACTCGAGTAATTAAATTGAGAAATTTAAGAAATCGATTGATGAAAATTAAAATAAATTTATTTTAACCGTAAAATACAGTAAATATTTATTATAATGTGTTTTAGGCTTTTATAATGGTAATGTTAATTGTTTTTCGTACATTCCGACCCAACAATAAACAGCACGGACGGATATTATGACTAAATTCGCGCTAATTTTATTTCCATCTCAAAATTTAAATTTGGAATTCGTTCGCTGTTCCAATTTATATTGTAGGCATTCAAATTTACTATTATAGAATAGTTTATTGTGAATTTTGTTTTAAACTATCTGAAGATTGGTAGAATGCACAGGTTCTCGGTAGGAATAGTAAAAAAGAATTATGTAGTTTGATTATGGTTAGGACGTTGGGTTGGTTAATGGATTTACTCTTTACTTTATTAATCAGCCTGTTCTGTCCCAATGCGGGTAAAGGCCTGCCCATGTCTTTCCAATTTAGTTTATCTTTTGCCTTCACCGTCCAATACTTTTAATCGAGAATATTATTTTACACCTACCTAGATAGGCTAGGTTTTGGGATAGCTACCCCAAAAAGGAGAAAGAAACCATTTTAAAGAAAACTATCCAAAGTATACGGTAAGACTCTCGAGTAAGAGTCTTACTCGTATATTTTGTACTCTTGATGGTTCTGGTGTGTGTGCGTCTCGGGACGTTCGACAGAAGTGATAACTTAAACTAATCTAAGCCTGCTGCCGTATGCGTGAGAGAAAGGGAAGCCACACAGAGTGGTGCCGTAACGCGTTACGTTACGAAGCGGTTAACCCTCTCCCATAAGAAGTTATCACTTCAAAAACCTTTTTACACTGGACAGTGAACCGCTTTGAAACAATAAACTAATATTCCTTGAAACGGCTTATGAATTGCCGATTGTCAACCATCATCATCAACTGTTGGGGTCGGCTTCCAGTCTACCCAGATACAGCTGCATAACCGTATTTTAAATGGAGCGACCTGCGACTGCCTATCTGACCTCCTCAAACCAGTTAGTATTGGGTAGTACGATACCCCTTGGTAAGACTGGCTGTCATACTTTCGGGCCACTGACTAGCTGTAACATAACAAAAACCCCGTCATACGATACACAATCTTGGAAGAATAAATTTAATTTATGTTGTTAGATCATAATAATTATTTACTTTGCCTTCCAAGATCCTGGGCATTCTTTAACCAACCTTCAGATACTACACAACAAAATTCTTAAAATGTTATCTTGTAAAATTAAAATAGGTTATTAGGTTAGGTTAGGTTTAGGTTAGGTTGGTTGGGTTGGGTTAGGTGGTTAGGTTATTTTAAATAATGAGAATTGCGAGCGCATTCTTTATTTAAATTTTGAAGTCGAAAAAAATCTGCGGGAATTAAGCCTAATGATTAAAATGTTGACTTGTTTTTTTTTGGGATTACTGTTTTCTATCGTTCTTATTACTTAGTAATAAATCTCCTTCCCATGAAGTCAACGTTCATTAATTAATTATAACTTTATAAGATGCTTTTGATCTAATAATTGTTTAATGAAATTATTAAAAAAGATGGTTATTATGACTAATTTCAAAATTAACAATTATTTAAAATTATACAAACTTATGAGTTTTTTTTATTCAGTGTCAACTTTTTTTTTCAAACTCGATTTAATTGCGATTATCGATTAGGCTGAATGCAACAAATTAATCGTAAATAAGAAACCCGGGTTTTCGGTCAGCACTAAGAAGTGTTATGTTACAACATAGTTTTCAGTAATATTTGTCTAGACTTTGATTGGGCTTTTTTAAGAAATTGTGTGTGAATTATGGCAAAACTAAGAATGCAGATAGAATGTTACTGTTTTAATTTTGCCCTTCCGAATTGTTTTAGCAAACGAGAAGCATTCCTATGTACATTATTTCCAGCGCATATAAGGTACCTACTTTTTGGAAGGGTGTAGTAATATGTATTTTACCCATATTTGGCAATAGACTGACTCCGTTTTACCGACCTCAACACGATACTGAAGATATTAACCTCAAATTTATCGTATGTAACAGATCCCGTGACATATTTTTCACAATAAAATCGAACGCTGAAAGTTGATGAAAATTTCGTGAAATTCATGACAATTCGCATCACCCCGCCGATTCAGCTGATGTGTCATGTGTCAAAATCTTGTCGGGCATAGTGGTTAAAACTATAAAAATATTTATCTACTTCGGTTTCGTTATATTCGAACTAGCTGTCCAGCGCAACTTCGTCTGCGTCACATTTTCCCCATTTTCGCAACATTTTTCATTGCTGCTCCGCTCCTATTGATCGTAGCGTGATAATATATAGCCTATGTCCTTCCCCAGGTTGAAATCTATCTTCTTGCCAAATATTATTAAGATCCGATCAGCCGTTTAGTCGTGAAAAGGTAACAAACAAACAAACAGAGTGACTTTCGCATTTATAATATTAGTATGGATTAGTATGGATTACAAAATTGACAGCGGTTTCATTATGATACCCATAACGACACAAGTTGCATTATGGGATCATAATGCAACTTGTACACACTTTAACATACAACCTATAATATTACTTCGAAATCGAGACAATGTAAATGATGTTTTTAAAAATGGACCGTCCATAACGTAACAGTTGCATAAATAGCTATTTTATTGGATTTCTTACTATAAAAAAATTGTTTGTGACACCGGCCGTGGCAGTTGGGTCGAGCGACAGCGCCGAGTATTTCTCTCCACCGACGACAACGCCACGACCTGCTCGTCGGTGGGGACGCCGGATGGCATAGGATCTCGTGGCCCACCAGCCTCTGATAGGGTCCCAGCTTCCAGCGGAAGAGTGCAGCGCATGCGATGGACGCGAACCATCAATGAGAACGTAATGCGCTCATACAACAGAGGGGGGAAACAACCTGGATGCGTACTGCTCTCTGTTGCAGGCACTTGAGCTGTCAACATATCAGCGCAACGAACGCGGATCAGCGCTTACGTTCGCGATATGGTCTGTATGGTCTGTTAGCCAACTTTCACACAAACCATTTCCCAAAAATGCGCTGGAGTCTTGGCACAACAGGTGGAATACCTTTTTAGGCCGGCGAAAATAGTACCAGAAAGAACAAAAGCACACAGAATGCACTATCGAACTCATTAATTCCTCGGAACTATTACACATTGAGAACACAGATTGGTATACCTAATATTAACTTATAAATCCCACTATCAAATAAAATAATTCCCATAATTGATATGGGTGGTAAGTTTGCCCTGAAGAACAGATCCGTACTAAACACTTGTATTTAGACTTGTAAGACGTTAAGTATTTTATTTTGTACCTACCTACAGTTTTATATTCGCAATGGGAAAAACTCTTTAAATAAATATTTAAAAAATATGTAAGATAAGATAATAAAGATAAAAATATCAAAAGAGGATTATTCAGCATTTGTCAGAAAACTATGATATAGACATAAAAACCTACTAAAATGGTTGGGCATTATCTCATTTAATCAATGCAAAATAATGTGCCTGTGAACTTTTAGAATTGATTTTGTTAATCATAGTTTATTGGTTATGTTTTTGTTTCGGTAATTGTTAATAATAAAAAATATTTTTTAAATTTAGCCACTAGTAGTGTCAAACCATGCCTAAATCAGCTTTGTCGATGAATCCTTCTTTGGTATAAGATTCTGTCGTCAAAGCACTAATGAATCGATCGTTTCTGTCGTTGAACAACTCATAATCGGTGTCTCATTTGGCAGAAAAACGTCTGTCAGAGGTAAGTTTTAGAATCAAACAATTTTGGTCAGATCTGCAATATGTAGCTTTGTAAATACATGAACGAATACTGAAGCTGATTAGAAGCACAATACCTACTTAAACAATAGAGGCCAGGAAAAACATTTAATCAACCCTATCCTTTTGTTGTGAAAAGAAACCAGCTTCAAAAATGTAACAATAGTTTTGTTCCATAATTTGAAGTCGATTTCTTTCACTTACTACAGAAGCTACCACAAAATTCGTTGAATACATCGATAGCCAATCAAAAGTTTTCATCAAATGGAAGACTTTTGATACAAAACAAATATAAAATCTATCGTACTCAATTACCCATTGTATTTACCCCGCGCTAAGCTTCGTAGATCTGATAGGTCGCAATCCATTTCTGATTACAGTACGGATTCAATTGGCGTGTTCCAACAATACGGTGTGTCAACACAGCGTGCCGCTTCTATACAACGTATTGAGAATTTATAGCGACACTGTGTTGGAATTGGACAGCGGTGCTTAAAGCTAGATTACAAATACCGTAGTGCCACAATAGAATTTCACAATCGCAGCACAGATCTGAATGCAATTGGTACGCAATTGGAAAAGTCATGCAAAAGGGAGGAAGCCTTTAGGTATTGTCTGTTGAGTTTGTGGAACCCCTACACTTTACACGAACTAGACAGGACAAAAACGAACAATTAATAAAAGCACACGTTTTACACCCCACATAGATCACCTCAACAAATACATATACATAAATAAAATAAAATGAAAATTACCACAACGCTTAAAACAGACAGGGTATTTTTTTCAGGATAAAATCGAGTACACTCGACTCGGCGCTTTTAATGCATAATGCTTTATTTTTCGAACGCCATCACTACTACACAAAACTAACTAAAATCGATAAAAGCCGATATTCATTACAAAATGCACGTACAAAATAATCGACCGTGCAAGTTAGTGGCGCGTACTGTTTCAAAGCATCAATTAGAATTATCTGAGTTCGGCAACACTGTTGAAATTAGGAAAACTGGATACTATATCAATGCCATACGACAATACGTGTCAATTAAAATTGACACAGTTTGGAAAAGCAATAGAAAATTGATATTCATGTGTGAGAATTTTGCTAACAAAAAGTCACAAACAAAAGGATTAACATTCAACATTATAGATACCTAGCACACAACGAAGAGAACCACTTTTCGCTTACTTTTTGCTGTAAATTACCTTGATTTCAACACTTTTGCATGAATGAATAACAAGATTTTACGATAAATATATCTTCTGCAATCAAAATCTTTGACAAAAGACGCCATAACTTTTAAAAAGGGAACAACTCAAAACAGAATAGTTGCGTTTTGAAAGGTGAATGGAAAAGTTATCGGATGTGATTAAAAAATGCATTGTTATTTATTTATTTGTAGTAGTTATTTTTATGTTGCCTTACTTACTTTTTTAAGATTAAATTATATTCCTATCACTTATACTATAATAATATTTATTTCGAAAATAATTACAATTCTTAATCCTTTAATCTAAATCAATAACATATTCATTTAGTTTAGGCCATTAATTAACACACCAAGAGAGGTAGTCTGATTTCAATCAAAGTTATATAAAATAAAAATAGTGCAAAGAGTGTATTTTTTTGTGATTTTGCAGTACACAAAATTAATATTTAAAAAAGTTTTAATGCAGTACACTTTTAATGGGAGTCGATAATTGGTTTATGCACCCTACTTTATTTTCTTTTTCTTCTTGTAACTTTATGGCCACTAATACAGCCAATATTAATTTTTTGAATCATTTGTAAAAAGGTTTAATAAAAAAAGAAGGAGATATACAAATTAAAATGATGAGTGCTAATTTTACTCGCAGCTATTACGGGGTGGCGCTACTGTCAATAGTCATGTCGTGTTCGGTTCTGAGTGGTTTCATTTAGGTAACAGTTAGTGTATAATGATAAAGTAACATGGCAGCAAAGAAAAGAGGCTGTTCAATAAATTGGTCTAGTAGACTTGTATAAGATAATTATGCGAACATTCGAAGGTCGGTAGATCGTATTTCTGAAGTTTTTATTTATCGGTGTCACCCGCACACCAACATTCTAATATTACCTACTACACTTTATATCTTTTGCAATTCTTTACCTCTTGGCCGGCTTGACCAATATTGATGTTTTTATTTTGTTACTTTTTGGTCTTTTGGATGATTTTTGATTATGGGCGGACCCGGTAGGTAGTGGTGTTGCCGACTTACAAAATCCACGCAGACGAAGTCGCGAGCGAAGAACAAGTGATACTAATAAACAACTTTGAACAAGACCCAATGGGTAAGCCAATGAGGGAGGGTAATTCAACTTGCTATCCTGTAAATAAATGGACAAAATAGAGGCATGCAAAATATATTGGATTAGGCTGAACAACGAGCATTAGTGCAATCAGGGTTCAGTAAATAAACCTTCTTTGTGCATTTGATCGTAAACACTCACGCTGATTAATTAATTCTGAGTAGGTTTTATTCTGATTAATTTTGAGTAGGTTCAAAATAAAAACTCAAGTTAATGAAACAAAATTTTAATTCATTTTCCCTTAAAAAATCCAAACTTAAAATTATTAAATGTGCAGTTAATTGACTTCATTTGCAGCTGTTTTTATACTTTCTGGAGTTGAATTCATATCGCTATCGCTGTCTGTTTCCATGATTTAAACTTTTTTTGCTAAATAGGAAGTAGGTACAAAATGACCGCCATTTGTTTTCTTTTTTTCACCATGTCGGTTTTATTCCCCCAATTTTTATTTTCAGCCAGTATCTTTTTGACCTAATGCAATCTAAAAAAGTCTTAGTGGGAAACATTAAACCTGTGTGGTAAATTTGTATCTTATTAAAAAATAAAAAACAGTGCACTAATGAAAAACTGTGCAGTAATGAAATTTCATATAACATTTCTGCACTGTTTTGGTTCTAAGCAAAAAATACATCCTTTGTGATCGGTTTTGTAGTAATTAACGATAACATTACTACGTACTTGAAAGAAAATAGTAGATTGTTGCATCGAGCGCAAAGTGAGTTATCAATGCACGAGTGTTATGTTGGTGCCCGAGCGCATGCGAGGGCACTAAATTAACACGAGTGCATTAATTACTCAGTTCAGCAAGGTGCGTAATCTACTTTTCTTTCAACTACCGTGACAAAATATACTTAAACTAAAAAGTCAAGTTAATGAAACAAAGTTTAATTCATCTCATCAATTCATTTCATTCATCATCCCTTCAAGGGAAGATGAATTAAACTTTATTTCATTAACTTGAGTTTTTATTTTACATACATACAATTATTAAAAGTGCCCTTATTAAAGGTTATTAACAACTTCATTTGCAGCTGTTTTTTGAATTCATATCGGTATCGTTGTCAATATCCATGTTTTAGAAGTATCAAAGTGTTACAATGGTACAAAATGTGCGCCATTTGTTTTTTTTTTCATCCAGTCGGTTTTATTCAGCCGATTTTTACTTTCAGCCAGTATCTTTTTGATCTAATGCATACATTTTATTAAACTTAATAGGAGGCATTAAACCTCTGTGGTAAATTTAATTCTAAATTTAAAATAAAAAAACAGTGTAGTAATGAAAAGCAGTGCAATAATGAGATTTCATATAACTTTTCTGCACTATTTTGGTTCTAAGCGAAAAAGACATCCTTTGTGATCGGTTTAGTAGTGATTAATGATAACATTACTGCGTAGTTGAAAGAAAATATGATTTGCGGGCACTCAAACCGACAAAATAGCTGTCTAAAATTTTGGTGTACATTAAATTATACATCAATTTAAATACAAGTAGTTTAAAAAACCAGCCAAGTGCGAGTCGGAGTCGCGCAGGAATGGTTCCGTACCATTATTTTTAAAAACGAGCAAAAATAAAAATCATCAAATAACCCCCCCCCGCTCTGGGCAGAGCAGGAGGGAGTGTCAGACTAGTATTGACTAAAACCCATCCATGTTCCTTCTTAGCTGACATCTCCTTGAGACGCGCGTGGAACACGAACGCGCCGTCGACACGGCCTGTCGTCATAAGACGGACGGACGGTAAGCTAGCACATCACTCACCATCCACATGCCCGCGCCTTCGGTGGACGGGGGCCACTGGTTGGCCTCCGACGCCCGGGGCGTCTCCCACCGCTGCTGGGACGTGAGGTTTTCGTTCCTCTCACGTTCCGCCACGTCCTTCGCTAGCATGACTGCGTGGCAGAAGAAAGCGATGGTTTTCCATTCCCTCTCACTCCGGACCATAGATTGAACCAAGGCCGGACGCGAGAGGTCGCCGCCGCCAATCACCACTACGAGGACACGGCGGTGCTCAGCCCAAGCGGAGCAGAGCTCTACGGTGTGCTCGTATGGGAGCCCCCTTAAATATTACTACAGACAAAATAATATAAATATGTATGGGAGCCCCCTTAAATATTTATTTTAATCTGTTTTTAGTATTTGTTGTTATAGCGGCAACAGGAATACATAATCTGTAGAAATTTCAACTGGCTAACTATCACGGTTCAAGAGATACAGTCTGGTGACAGACGGACGGACAGGGAAGTCTCAGTAATAGGGTCCCGTTTGACCCTTTGGGTACGGAACCATAAAAAGCGATGCAGCCAATCTACGAGTACATCGTTTCAATATAACCCCATATGGTGATTTCGTGAACCAGAAAGCGATCGCCGCTTCTAATACATAAAATTTAATTTTCTTTTGTAACATACGGACTTGAACAGTACCTGAACACGGCGATATAACAAGCTAAACATTCCCAGTTTAACATGGAATCGCTTGATATAGATATCCCGTACAATGCGAGATCCACATAAACTGGTTTTGCATAGCTTGACTGGTCGTCGTGCGTACGTCCTATTCTAGGGTTGCCACTTATTTTACTTATTTAACTAAGCACTCCGTGGGAAATTAATTTAAATTTTGTAACTGACTTCCTAAAGGAGGAGCTTCTATATTCAACTGAGTGATTTTTTATGTATGTTCATCGATAACTCCGCTAATTGTCAAACGTCTAAAAAAAATATTAGAGGTTGTCCCATGGTCACCAAGTCAGAATCTGATCATGGAATGCCAGGGTAATCGAAGACAACCCTCAAATTTAGTAGGCACAAGCAATGTCTTTCATATAATTTCTAACGTAATCCAGATATTTGGGCCTTGTAATCAAAATATCATGTTGCTAAGCTGATGATGGAAGGTATTAGTCAGGATCTGATGATGGGATCCCAGGAAAATGGCCAACACTCAAATTTTATGGGCATAGTTTGAAACAGTATACTTTTCACGTGGTCCCATGGTCATCAGGTCAGGATCTGATGATGGAATCCAGGAGAAATCGAGGGAACTCTCATTTCGAAAGTTAGGTATGTTATGTTCCATTTTATTGGGGATAAGCCTATTACCATGACATGTGTTGTTAACAAAGTAAAATAAATGCATAGCAAATATTTGTATGTAACAACCAAAAATTGAAAAAAAGTACCAACTTCACTACTTCAGAAGTCGGTGGCAAAATAACTGAATCAATAAAACAAAGTCATTTTGACAAATGAGAAGCTCGTGGCTAAATATAAACAACCACACGGGTCGATATTCAAGGTAAAGCCATGCTTGTCAAAGTCCGTTTGTGGATGGATGACCATCCATTACAAAACTCAAACTCAAACTCAAAGCATTTATTTCAATTAGACCATTACAGGCACTTTTGAAAGTCAAAGCACAAAAAAAATAAACGCGAAGCTTCAGTCTCAGTCACAAGACATAATAACTTGTGAAAGTACTGTAGTTGCCCATTCCAAAGCGTAGATCTCTGTGGAGAAGAATGGGCTAGAAACTCCATGGACACTCTTTTAAATTAAAATATGTTACAAATCTTGGTTAAATCATTCGTGTTGAGTATTACTAGTATGTGAGAACGATGTAGAAATACGGGCAAGATAAGAGCGTCCAGAGTAAAAGACGAAATCAATAATTCGAAAATAAAGTTAAAAATAAAATAATTAAAATAAACCGTGGCAGCTAAGAGATGACCAGTCACAACTGACAGCGCCCGTTCACGAACATGACGCATGTATCAGCCATCATTCAACTCAACCATATTGAAGGGAACTAAATGACCCGACACACCCGCCGCCATCAGCGTGACATTCACGTGTAGATATCGAGTTTCCTACATGCATTAGAAAGCATGTTAGTTTGTTGGTCCTGACTACCTTTTGGGGCCCAAAAGTCTGACAACCAGTCTTACCAAAGTGGACCGAAGTGGAGTGGAGTGAAGTGGTGGTATTGTATTAACCAGAACTAACTGGGTTGTGGGGGCCAAATAGGCAGTCAGTTTGTATAAAATACAAGTATACAAATGTATTCGGTTAGACTGGAAGTCAGCCCCAACATAAATTATGAATAAGCTAGGCAGATGATGAGAGAGCGGCGGTGGCAGCCCCGACTTACGAGCAGTAAGCCGTGGGTTCAAGCCCAGGGAGGCGCATTACTTCGTGAAATTTATTTCATCACCGCTGCCCTCAAAAACGGTGAAGGAAAAAATCGTGAGGAAACTGGCATGTTCTAGAAATAAAAATTTGAAGACATGTGACATCTACCAACACGCACTGGGCCAGCGTGGTGGATTACAGCCCACTCCCTCTCATTGAGAGCAGGCCTGTGTCCCAGCAGTGGGGACATTATAGGCTGATGATAGGCAGATGATGATCATGATGGTTATGACATTTTTATTTCATTTCTTAAACTGTCTCCCTTTTCCCATAGAGGTAGTTAAAAACCAAATAATAATAGTAGCCTGGCTACGTTCCGGGGAACTCTTTGGAGAAACCGAAGGTTTTGTTTGTGCAATTATGGATGAAGTTATGATGACGAATAACTACCGGAAATTTATTGTGAAGGATGGCACGGTTGACATAATTATGTCGGGCATGCCACCGTCCGGGCGAATCGATCCGTCACATTATCTTCGGGTGTTCTCGTCTAGCTAACGGAGAATACTTGCATAGACACAACCTTGTAGCCAGGATTATCCATCAGCAACTTGCTCTGAAGTACAGCCTTGTGGAATCGGAAGTGCCGTACTATAGGTATGTGCCCGACCCAGTTCTCGAAAATGGCAATATCACACTGTATTGGGATCAATCCATCATCACTGACAGGACTATTGTAGCCAATAAGCCTGATATAGTGGTGATGGATCGATCAGAGCGGCGCGCAATGATTGTTGACATAACAGTTCCACATGACGAGAACCTCGTGAAGGCCGAGAAAGATAAACAAATCAAGTATATTGACTTGGCTCGCGAGGTTGTCGACATGTGGCCTGTTGACTCAGCGATCATTGTGCCAATAGTCGTATCAGCCAATGGCCTAATTGCCAAGAGCCTCGACCAATATCTGATGAGGCTCTCGTTAGGCAGCTGGATCAAGGGCTTGATTCAGAAAGCGGTACTCCTGGACACGGCTCGTATCGTTAGGAGGTTCCTTTCTCTGGAGCCCTGACCGCCGGTAGCTTGGACCCTGTTCCCGATACCGGTGGGCTACAATTTTTTATATTTTTAAATGTTTTTTTTATTGATTTTATTTAGGAATATTTAAAAATGTAAAAAATATGTTGTTTAAATGAATAAACGGAATAATAATAATAATTTACAAAGAACCACACCTGCTACGATCCCCACATGCTCCCTTCGTTTCCTCCACGTTCATACATCTAGTCATACGCGCACACCGGTGGCGAGTACTTCGCACCTGATCTTTCTGAAGAACTTCACCAAATAGGTCAGGTTAGTGTATTTCCTTCTAGGGCGTCCGACCCCGGCGTTGCCACTCACATCTGCCTTGTAAAAACCTTTTATTAGTTGGCTTTAGCCATCTTCTCCGCATCACCAAACCACCTAAACATGCTCTTTTTTTTTTTTTTTTGATTCTTCGTTTTAATGAATAGCTCATCGGATGGTAAAGAGGAGAGACAGCCCTAACTACCCCGATAGGTCCAATTTACATTAGGGTATATTGGGCAGTCAAATAAATGAGAATTACGAATGGGAGTATTTATGTAAAACAGGGCACCTTTTGCCCCATATCCCTTACCTTTATATCTCGTAAATCTGCATCTACTAGCTTCTGTGATTTAGTTTTATGTCGTTTCATTGTGAGCTGGATTAGTTACTTTGATCACAATATCTTGTTTCACTGCCTCGTTGGCTTATAGGCCACAAACACTGCTGCTGACCGAGCATGTGGTCTTGCGATCAATTCCCTAGGATAAGCCAAGTTATACCGGGAGCCGAGATTTGTGCCCGGTTTATGGCAAAAGTCTTGCCTTCTATTACATGTAAATTAAATGTACTAAACATGCGCACTTCTGTCTTACCATTTGAGAAATACAAGCGTAATATAATGTAACGTTTCACTAGACTTATACAACAGGTACTCATGTTGCAAGAAAATGACATTGCAATTATATGAAACAATTATTATAAGCTTATAAGCTAGCTAAGTTAGCTTATAGCTTATAATTCTAATTGCTTCAAATTCTATCCATCTGTTTTCGAACCTATTCGAAAACCACTATAAAAATACAAGCCTACTTTACAACAAACTTATGTTAATTTCTTTCCGCCTACTCCCGGGATAGACTTAACCAGATAACACACTTTCTACCTCGTAAAAATAAGGAAAAATAAAGCGGGAATTCTCAGCGATACGTACACACAGCTAGAGATGTATAGCTACCATACATTGCTTATGGGGGTGAAGAAACCAGGCGGAACTAATGCACCTGTCGGACTCGCGTATGTTGGAAACCATGTCTTTATTTATCTTGACGATATTTCTTTCCGGGCAGATTATATGTCAACGCAGAATTATAAGTACTGGACAGGATCAGCAGCACATCAACTCGAATCGGTCGAAATTCTCCAAGAACTCCATACTGCAATTCACATTTAAAAGCGTCAGGCATCGCTCGGCCTGGTTTTTTCACGTCTACGCCTCATTTATTCATAGGGTAAAGGCAATGAGCCGAGCCAATGGGGTCCCGTGCAGTGCTTGTAAATGTGCGTTGGCTTAGGTAGTAGTTAAACTAGTGATGAAGTGCTTTATGCCAATAAGGTGATGTGTGATGAGGATGCCGACACGGACTTTATTAGAATCCCGAAGGCAGAGGACGGACATTGATGGTTGTTGGGGTCAACGTGTTATCGAGTGGTGACTGCAAATCGGCAAGAGATGGGTTTCACGTAAGTTAACAAATGGCTTAAGTTAACTTTGCGGTAGGTTGTTGTGGAGATACGAAACGACTTGAAAGCGATTGCCACTCGGCTGAGGTGCCTAAGCATAAACTGACAATTTCGTACCTTTAGTTCAAAATTGGATATTTAATATATTTTTTTCCCTTAACACCTTCAAAATTATGGAGATGAAAGAAAAAGAAACAATGTAAAGAAAATTTGTTGTTTCACATCATATGATTCTCAAAGCATTCGATATAAAAGTACAATATAAATATTACAAATAACCAAATATATCTTTAATATTGGGATTAACTGTGGTATATATACGTCCAAATGAGACAAGCAATAACTGTAAGCAGTGGTGGCTCAGTGGTAACCCGGCCCGTGACGTATCACGTCGTGGATTCGAATTCGGTGGGCACTTTGCGTAATTTATTTCAGCACTCCTGCTCTCAAAACGTTGAAGGAAAACATCGCGAGGAAACTGGTTGTCATTGAACAAAAAATCTATGAGATTTATGACGTCCAGCCATAGTCCACAGGTTTAGTGGTCCATTGCCACCTTCATAGAGAGGTGAATTGTATTCCAGCAGCGGGAACTTTGAAGACTGCTTATACCATGTTTGTGCAATAACCGTAAAAACAACCAACTTTTTGGATACCATACACCAATTATGAGATATGTATAATATGGAAACGAAATAAAAATCTTCATTTACAATCCACTGCCGTTTTTCAACGTCAATGCTCTCAATTCGTCGGCATAAAGCCGTCAGTCTACAGTACACTTTATGAAAACGTGTTCGTATCGCAACGATTTTCCTCTAAGAGGTGCCGTATCTTCAGTACGGCTTCAGCTTTCGAGCTGGGCGGATGTGTGCGGGAACGAGGCGATTTTGTCCCTCAAACTTTTGAATGCAACACACGCGATGATATTTTTCTGAGAAAAAAATAGTTATTAGTGATTTTTGACTGTGAATGTATTAAAAATTATAACGTGAGTGGTGATTGACTTGTGTTTTGTTTATTTCAATGAAACAGTGATGAAAGAAAAATATTTGTTTTATAATGAGTCCCGGAACAACTGTTCGGGGTATCCCGGTTTAGGTAAATACTCTTTATTAATTTTCATTTCATAACTAAGTAAGTAACAAGATATTAGTTTGAACTTTTGCAATACCAATAATTAAGGAGTCGATTCATTGCGCCCGTGATGATTTCAAATGTTTATTGATTTTATGTTTTATTGGATTGGTAGGTATGAAGTATAAATTGCAATATTTAAGTTTATATTTATTTAGTGTTTACTTTTGTACTTACATATTTGGCCTTAGATGTGATATTTTAGATAGAATAAAATAAAAAAAGTGCAGCACGTTTTCATAAATGTCTACAGAAATGTAGACAATTTATGAAAACGTGCAGCACTTTTTTTCATCATAGAATTGCGAAACATTTGAATAAAAAAAAACATCTTGACCTTATGATTTACATCCCTTTAAATGTTTTCCTGAAGTTGTATGATAACATTTGATTTTAATAAGATGGCATTATAGATTATTTGCGGCATGACCTAGGAAGTGTGGTATTTTTTAAGCCACTAAAGAAAATATAATATCGTCTTTGACCTACCTACAGTTATAATAAAATGTCTACGCAGTATCGCGTAGACACACCCCGTTTAATCGTCAATAGAAAATTTTCTCATCCTGTTATTAATACAAGATTATTTAAGATTAACCCCTTATAAGTATATACTGACAAAAATGATGTTTACAGCTCTAAGCTAAAAGCCAAAATGAACTTAGTTTTTCTTCTTTACACTTATTTTTTGTAATTGTCATTTGATCTAAAATAGGTAAAAATGGGCATTTTACAACAATCTTCTAAAATATTAAGTTTTCGTTTGTCCTGTTGACGTTCAATCGGCGTCAGTTTTCTTTCTAATAGCCATTCATTTTAACAAAAAGTACAGTCATATCCCAAGGGAATAAGTTTAAGCTGCTAAGTCTTATGCTCGTCGGTTGAGTGTAAAGCCGTAATTACCACGATTACATTATAGCCTATGGAGTACCATAATTTGAAGCAAAAATAAATGTTGCACCACCTTAACAGTGTAAAGACGACGCCAGTCGTTTATATTAGAATAGAATTTTATTTGAAAAAAGAAACAGGTATTTACAAACAAAGATCTAGGGTTGAGCCTAAATTGATTACAATATAAGTATTTCAGTGGTATTGTATTATAGCGAGTAATATTAAATTGGGTATTGGTGCTGTATGTTGGTCGTGATTGCACACACAAAAACTTGCACCGTGTAGTTGAGGCTTAATAATTGCCTAATTACAACTCTGGACAAGCGGATCACTGATGGCGGCAAGTGTCTTGAACCATTAGCTGCTGCCACGCACCCATAGTCAGTCAGTCAGGAACATCAACGCTAAATGTGACAACGTTACAACCATTTTATTCGAGAAACCAGCAACCTGTCTGATGGACAGAGGTCATTGCAAGATTACTGTAATGTAAAGTATTAACGTAAAAACCCTAGGTCTCAACGGTTTTTTAACTGCTACTAGATAGTGGCCGGTTTTTTTTTTTCATAAACTTGTATTGTCCTGGTGCTTGGCTAGTCTCCCCTAAGCATTCCATTAATGTAGGTTTTTTCTTCGGAAAATCTCCAAGAAACGCCTTTAAGTTCTTTTCTTTCTTTTTAGGCATAGGTTAGAAGAGGGCCTTTTGGGAACGCATCCTATAAAGGAATCAATGGAATGGAATTTCGTATGCGAACGAAGTTGCGGGCAATAGCTACGTCGAATGTAGGGCAATTGTCAATACCCACATTTTTTTTTGCCACTTTTGGTTACATCCACTCGTTGAATTAGCAGCCTTAATCTTAATTTGTGTAGAACTAACTATAGTAATCGTCTAATGTCAGTATACACATTTTAATATTTGTTTAAATGACAAACACAATATCATCATCATCATCATCATTTCAGCCCAAAAGACGTCCGCTTATAGTATTACATTGGTGTGAAAATACCTTTAACGAAACCGAAAACTGAAACGAAAAACACTTGGTTTGGACCATACCTTCTAATTACGGAAATTTTGAAGGTCAAGGTCCTATATAATTTTTCCTATTTTTAGTTTATAATAAACCCCCGACCAAAAAATAGGGGTGTTATAAGTTTGATGTGTGTTTCTGAGTATCTGTGTGTCTGTCTGTGGCATCGTAGCTCCTAATCGGATGAACCGATTTTGATGAAAGTGGTGTCGTTTGAAACGTATTTTAATCGAGAGTGTTCTTAGCTATGTTTCGAGAAAATATGCTCAGCCTTTTGAAGATCATCACCTCTTTTCTAGTTTATGAAGGGATTTAAACAGCTTTCACAGGTAGTTGGAATCTTGTCGCTTGTCACCATGGGCATTGCTGAAGGGGAAGAAGACCGCTAAATACAAGCCCGGAACAAAGCGGACCCCCGACGCTACGACGCTTGGATTAATATATTTTTGGCTTTTTAGAGGTTGTTTGTGTCCGGGTTTTGAAATTTTTAATTTAATTTTTTTATAAATTTACGTCCATGACCCCCTGTACTATTTAATGTATCCATCGTCACAATGTTTTGAGTGCGTTCCACTGAGTCTTACTGTAAACTGCGATTATTCAATCCAAAAAAAGGGAAGTTTCTGTGCAAAAATGTTTACGTTTGGTGCAAACATACTTGGTTGTTTCGTGAAGGGTATGTTAACACCTTATATAAGCATATAGCTAATGATTTTGCTAAGCCGAGCCCAATATAGTTGGGCGGAAGGCCAGGCAGATGATGATGATGATGATGTTACTTACTAATATTACATATAGGTAGGTACTCCAGCCACTACTATTTACTTGAAGCCGTAGTACTTAATATATTCTTATAAGTTGTTAAACTGACATGATCCCTAACACTATCATTAACACTAAAAACGGTAAATTTAGCATATCGTCGGCTTATTGCAAGAACTCACTAATGGCAAAAAATCATTAAGTACAGTTATTATAACAGTTATACTCGTCTCGATTAGCTCTATAAAGGGCAAAAACCCATTTATTTCTAGCATTTCAAATTTGGCCGTTATGACCTAGACTTAAAGTCGATAATTACCATTTTGGATTATCTGGTTCTTAGAAACTCGATAAAGTACTATAATAGTTTTTAGTAAATAAAAATAAAAACAAAACGGCACTTTTTTGTAATATAAATATCATTAAAGTAACATAATAACTTTTTAAGATACGCGTTACGCACATCGCTTTTGAACAGCATTTGGTTAAAATTCATTAAGTGCACATAATTACTTCTTTAAATCTATGATTTATGACAAATAAAACATTATACAATTTTAACGACTTCTGTTATAACGAGTGACTGTCATTGTTTACAGTTTTAGTTCAGTTAAAATTACTTATTGTATCTTGGCGATTATTTGTTTTATTTTTGTACAAATTAAATGCAGTTAACTACTTTTGATAGGCTCCGGTTTCACTATTTTTGACTTTTAATGAATTTGTCGTCGGCTGATTGCAAGAATTTATTAAGTGACATAAATAAAACTTGTCCGTTAGGTTTTGGTACCAGTGATGCAGCTCCGGGGGTATTATTTTTTCTGAGCACATTTTTGAGAAATCTTTTTTCTTCGCTTTGGTTATAGGAAACTTTTTGTTGCAAGCTGTATTTAATGCATAAGCGGAATAACCGGCGGAGTGTCAGACTTGTACCGACTAAAACCCATCCATTTTCCTTCTTAGCCCTTTGTGTTCCAGGGCCACGGTATCTCTTTCGAACAGTCTCGCAGCCCTGCCAGGCATCGGCCCTCTTGGACCCCTTCCGATTTGCTGACATCTCCTTGAGGCGCGCGTGGAACACGAACGCGCCGTCGACACGGCCTGTCGTCATAAGACGGACGGACGGTGAGCTTGCTCATTACTCACCGTCCACAGGCACGCGCCCGGGACGTCTCCCGCGGTGGCTGAGACGTGAGGCTCTCTCCATCTCACGTTCCGCCACCTCCTTTGCTAGCATGACAGCTTCGCAGAAGGAGGCGACGGCTTCCCATTCCCTATCGCTCCGGGCCATGGATTGAACCAAGGCCAGACGCGAGAGGTCGCCGCCGCCAATTGCCACTACGAGGACACGGCGGTGGTCAGATCAGGCGGAGCAGAGCTCCACGGTGTGCTCCACCGTGTCCTCGGGCCGGTCCTCGCAGTGGTGACCCACGGCTGTTTCCTTCCGCCCGATTTGGTGTAGGAACCTCCCGAAACAACCCTGTCCGGTGAGGACCTGCGTCAGGCGGAAGGTGAGGGCGCCATGGCGCCTCTCCAGCCACTCCTCAAAGAGGGGACTTACCGCCACTATTGTGGTGTCGCTCTCTCTATGTCGCCATGAGATCCCGCCGGAGGCCTGTCCGCTGAGCGGCAATTTGCCGTGGCAGCGAAGTTTACCCCCGGCGTAGTAATATGTGCAGGCACGCGAGGACTAACACCTCCAGATCCCATGGCAGCAATCCGGCCAAGAGGCTCGCCGCTTCGCCGGAGATCGTGCGGTACCTCTAGACTAGCCTTACGCCTACCACCTTCTGTGGCAAGTTCAGGTAATGGGCGGCTCGCCGCCTCAAAGAACGAGCCCACACCGGTGCCCCGTAAAGGGCCATGGACCGCACGACCGCCGCGTAGAGCCTCCGGCAGGAGGTGTTTGGACCCCTCAGGTTGGGCACGAGCCGCTTGAACGCAGCCCCGGTCCGTTATAGTTTGGGGGCCAAACTACCGCCCTCCTACCGTCAGTATGGATTGGCGCATTCCAAGGCCCATGAAAGCACATGGCCTCGGACTTGCGCAATGCAACCTCGAGACCCAGTTGCCGGATTCTCTCCACGACTATCGCAACCCCGCGTGTCAAAAGTTCGGCCGCTGCCTCGTTCGGCCTCCCTTGTGCCAGCACCAGCGTGTCGTCAGCGTAGCAAACTACGGTTTTCGCTTTCGCAGATTTATAGTTTGGGTGGCTGTTTCAGTTGCTCCCATTTGACAAATCCAGTTCTTTATAGTCTGACCTATGGTCATATCGATATTGAACGATGTTAGGCTTCTTTTTATCAAACCTAAAACTTTTAACTTTTAGGCACTGTAGGTACTCTTTCTCCATCAGGCCCAAGAGATCTATTCAACCTCAAATTATTTCTTAGATCTTTTAGATCTATCTATTTCTTTTATTGAGTTAAGTGCCATGGTTACTTTTATTTTTACTGATTTATATGCCGAAGTGATTTTTTTTGAGTTCTAGATTGTTGACGTTTTAAGAATTTGTTATGAAGGTAAAGAAGACTGTTACGTTAACTTTTAGGACTGATTAATACCAGTTGGTTCCTTTGAGAAACTAGTCTAGTCTTAGTACTTAGCCTTATTAAAGAAATGTTTAATTCACACTTAGTGTAAACTTTCAAAGATAAGAAGTCACTAACTTGGTTTTTAAGCTTTTAAAAAAATATCCCTCTTTATTTTTAACTGCTTATGTTTGATTTTATTAATAAATATATTTAACTTTCTAGTGATGTTTATTTTTTTTATAAACATATAAAATATAAGATTTTATAGGACATCCAATGAAATCAAAAGTAATTAATTGATTTCTCAAAGTTTTGTTTATGTCAGTTAATGAATTCTTGCAATAAGCCGACGATATTTACTATTTAATTTGAGTTCCGGATATTTCGGCGATGTTGCAAGTACCACGATCACTGATAAAGATGGTAAATATCTCATTTTAAAATCAAAATCAGTATATTTTATTTTACATTGGCCTACATGGGCACTTATAAAGCCTCGACAGTATAATCGCGTACAAAGGTGCACGGTTCGGGTTGGTTGTTTCCTATGGAGAAGAACATATCCTTATCTAATTCAAAAGTATCTATTTTGTTTTTTCAACAACTGCGTACACTGCTTCACTGAGGTCTACGTCATAAGTTGATTCTACCGGAAATATGAGGCAGAGACCGTAACGAACCCAATTTCTTCCAGCTTCTCACCGCCTTTGAAAGCATGATACCATCCCACGTAAATTCAGACCGTCAGATGTTTTGTCGACGAATTTCTGGTACAATAATCAAACAACAAGATTGAAAGATAATATTTTGGTTGTTGTTACGAAAAACAACGGAAGACTTGAAAATATTCTTTATAAGCAACGTTGGATGAATTGCGTTTAATTTGAGAGGACTCGATAGGGACGAATACTGAGATAACGCCTGATGGGGATGATCACATAATCAAGAAAGCTAGTGGTGTTAAATCACATGATCAAGGGGCCAATTCCGATCATCGAAACGAAAAATTACAGAACAAAAAAGTGTCTCATAGGTACAGTTATTGCATTGTTTCACGGGCTGTATGACGTTGTTCTCTCGTTTAGTTCTCCATTTTTACTAACCCTTAAGTTTTCAGCTGCCAAAATGTTTTGTATTTGGTTGCCAACTCTATAGCTCACAAATAGCGCCAAATTCAAATGTTTCGTAAATTATGGTATAATTCCCCAAGCCGCTCTGGACGCGCACGGTGTATTAAGGTCCACCTTCACAAAGAGGAAGCCTGTGTCCCCAGCACTGGACTATGCTCTGCTTATGCGGGTGCATAAGTAGAGCATACTTCGACTCTTATAATAAATTAATTTTGGAAACCATTTTATTGTACTGGTACATTTTACATGTATCATTAATACAATAAAACGGTTCGATAACTCAGATAACATGTCTAGATTTATCAAACGTAGGTTACATAGAGCACGAATTTATGTTGGTGAACTAGTTATTTTATTCAAAATATTGTTAGGTTATTCGGGCGTAGTTTGTAGTGATAGTTTGCCAGTACAATGTCCAATCTGTCTGTTAGAACGCCGGACAACCCGTGTGAAGTTGGAGTAGGTACCGATATCTCCCGGATAATTGGACTGTGGACTGAAAGGGCAGATGTCAGATGGTCACTCATTTATAATTGTTTTTCCACTTTTTACAACCAAAAAATCTAAATCTGAAGTCGGAAACTGAAACTTTTCTAAGGTTGAAGCAATTTAACTTTCGCATAGAAAAAAAAGGCCTTTTCTGTGAATGACGTGCAAAGTGAAATTCTATCTTAGAGTGATGATACAATTACAAGGTCGACTTAATACATCTGTAAACCTTATAGAACTTAATTTCGAATAAATAGTTACGTTAGAAATTGTCGTTGCTTAATACTTATTCTATACTTGAAAATACTTATACATTCTTATGTAGTTTTAAAATAAGATGTATATTTAAATATTTAAATGAGACTTTAGCATCGTGTAAATATTTCATTGTATCCATACAATATACTAAAATAATTTCTTAGGCTACAGTATAAAATCAGCAGTCTCGTTTTTAAAAACTCAAACTTATTGAACGCCTTCTTTGTCGTCTAACTAAAACAACTTTTTCATAGAAATGTATTAAATACAAAAACTTTAAAGAAAGACTAGAACACTGCATTTACTTCATTATGAAGAAACTTAAGAAGTCTTTTTTTCATCAACTCCTTACAATTAACGAGTTCTTACAATAAAATATTTCTTGGTACTAATGTGAAAATGAAAGAAATGGACAAAATTTTTCACTTTAGCTTTAAATCTAGGAAACAAAAACTTTTAAATTAGTTAGGACAGTTATTTTTCATTTTCGCACGAAGTTTTATTGGTATATTTTCACAAACTAAAGATTTTTTATGTTTGGATGGATTTTACAAGAATGGCACCTAATGGAGGCCTCCATCTGCCTAGTCTTTTCCCAAGTATGTTGGGGTCGGTTTCCAGTCTAACCAGATGTAGCTGAATACCCGTATTTTAAAAGGATGTTTTTGACTATTACCCACGGTACCACTGGACCAGTAGTGTAGAAGGGAAAAAAATCCCCGCGACACTACTAGTGTTGCGGTTTAGTAGTGTAGAAGGGAAGGAAGGGGAGCGACTGACCTCCGCTACCCAGTCAGTAGGTACTGGGTAATACGTTACCCCTCGGAGACTGATTGTCAGACTTTGGAGCCACTGACTACCTGTAACGACTTTCAAAGGTCTACATATTACAGCTGGGACCAACCGCTTAACGTGCATGGATGGAGACATAGATGTTTGATAAAATAAATAGTAATTGGATAAAACTAGAAAGGACAATTCATAATTATTCAATGATGTAAATCTAGTAAGTTGTCTGCGTTGAAAATTTCATTATTCAAGCGTATCATTAAGAGGGTATTAGAATAGACTGATTTTCAGCTTATCGTGTTGAATAGTAATGCATTCGAGGAAAAAGATAGTGGAGTTATATTACCGTCACAATTGTAAAATACAGGCAGATTGATAAATTGGATGCTTTTCCTGAAATGGATGATACTAATGCCAATTTGCAACGTTATTTACATCGATAAGTTGGGGCCGAACTGGGCTATTTTGCAGATAATTTTCTTTATATTTAAGATTGTTTAACACTAAAAATAATGGTGGTGTATACCATATTTCTACCATTCTCGCTTGTTTACTTGAAAAGTTGTAATGTGAAACTAACTATTTTGATTTTTCTAAAAATATTGCACTAATTGCACTAGCTTTTTGTAAAAACAGATCACCTTATACTCGCTTGTTAGGTTTGCGACTGAGCTCTTCAATAATCCACTGGTAATCCTAAACAACCTTCTTCACATACAAAAATTATGCTAACCTAATAAGTAGAAAATAATCTCAAAGGTGTGATACATTGTGATAACTGTATTCAAACTCAAACTCAAAGCATTTATTTCAATTAGACCATTACAGGCAGTTTTGAAAGAAAAAAAACAAAAAAAAAAACGTCGTACAGTCTCAGTCACAAGGCATATTAACTTGTGAAAGTACTGTAGTTGCCCATTCATTATTATTCATTTAGTCTCCTTTATTCATTTTTATATACAAATTTAATACATTTTTAAATATTCCTTATAAATAATTAAAAAAAAAAACATTTAAAAATATAAAAAATTGTAGCCCACCGGTATCGGGAACAGGGTCCAAGCTACCGGCGGTCAGGGCTCCAGAGAAAGGAACCTCCTAACGATACGAGCCGTGTCCAGGAGTACCGCTCTCTGAATCAAGCCCTTGATCCAGCTGCCTAACGAGAGCCTCATCAGATGTTGGTCGAGGCTCTTGGCAATTAGGCCATTGGCTGATACGACTATCGGCACAATGATCGCTGAGTCAACAGGCCACATGTCGACAACCTCGCGAGCCAAGTCAATATACTTGATTTGCTTATCTTTCTCGGCTTTCACGAGGTTCTCGTCATGTGGAACCGTTATGTCAACAATCATTGCGCGCCGCTCTGATCGATCCACCACCACTATATCAGGTGTATTGGCTACAATAGTCCTGTCAGTGATGATGGATTGATCCCAATAGAGTGTGATATTGCCATTTTCGAGAACTGGGTCGGGCACATACCCATAGTACGGCACTTCCGATTCCACAAGGCTGTATTTCAGAGTAAGTTGCTGATGGATAATCCTGGCTACAAGATTGTGTCTATGCAAGTATTCTCCGTTAGCTAGACGAGAACACCCGGAGATAATGTGACGGATCGATTCGCCCGGACGGTGGCATGCCCGACATATGTCAACCGTGCCATCCTTCACAATAAATTTCCGGTAGTTATTCGTCATCATAACTTCATCCATAATTGCACAAACAAAACCTTCGGTTTCTCCAAAGAGTTCCCCGGAACGTAGCCAGGCTACGGACGCTGCATGGTCTACATCAGGTCCATGCAGGGCACTGAAGAAGCGCCCGTGAAGCTCCTTACTCTGCCATACTTCCCTGCGGTCATTAGTGTCTAGCACTGCAGGTTTGCGCCAGTTCTCTTTAGCCAAGGAGAGCGGGGTGAGGGCCTTGTCCATCGCCACCACATCTCAATGCATCCCCACGTCGGCTTCTAGGAAATATTCCCTGAGACTGCATATCTTGCGATTGTGGAGAGTCTTGGCGTTTAAAAAGCCTCGACCTCCACAACTCCGCGGGATATACAGTCTCATAACTTTCATTTAGTCATTATTATTTTTGATAATAATGACTTTCCCTAAAACACAGTTTACGCAAAATCTTTTTTTTTAATGAGTTAGTGAAAAACTTGCATCACTTTTTCACCAACTTATTAATAAAAAAAGTTTTTGCTAATCTGCGAAAAAAAATGATTAGTTTGTATAACTTCCAAACTGGGACTTTTCGCAGACCATAATTATTTTCCCACGGACCCGAACAAAGCGCTCTGCTTCATTATTTATTGTGTAAGCCACCATTCTGCAGAGTTCTGTTTTCGCAGACCATAATTATTTTCCCGCGGACACGAACAAAGCGCTCTGCTTCATCATTTATTGTGTAAGCCACCAGTCTGCAGAGTTCTGTTTTCCGATCATTATAATCTGGATCTCTTCAAAGTTGAAACTAAACTCACCATGGGCCGCATCATCGCTTCACAACAAAAAAGTGCCCTATTGGTGGGCGTTGACACAAGCTATCCCTTCACAGTATGTCGTTCTATTAAGATACCCAGAATAAAATGTAATCCCTTCTCGAAATACAAGTGTAAGCACTTTCTGTCGTGCAGAAACCAACAACAGTCCAATACGAGTATCTGTCATTACAAACTTCAAACTAAAATCCGTTGGAATTGCGTGCGGATCAAGAATGGTGTTAAACGAAACGTCACCAGCCAGACGTAGCCACGTCGGCTAAAATAAAAAGTGTATCCGTTCACGCCAGACTTTCATTCTTTGCCACTAATTGGAATTGCTTTGCGGTCTCTGACGGCGGCAAATTTACTGTTTCTGTATCTTCATAGGTTTTCCTAAGGGTAAGTTCGGTTTGTGGTTTGCTCGCTTTGTATCGAGTTTCGTCTTCATTTCTAGCCATCGAATTGGGTCAGGATTTTTGTAGATGCAAGTTTGGTTTCTAAGATATTTTAGTAATTGGACACTTTACGTTAAATATACTTCACACAATTATTGTGTCGAGTATCTTTGTGTTTTGCTATTCAGTTAAGGTAACCCAATACATACCTACAAGGTAGATGGGATACCGGCGCTAAAACAGTTACCCCGTATTCATTACAGAATTATGAACGCATGCTTAAACACATTTTTAAAAGATTACAGGCAATATATATTTCTTTTTATTTCATGAAAAACCAGAACTATGATTTCCAGATTTTTTACCCCATTTCGATCCAAGCACTAACCCTTTCCTCAAAACTTCCAAAGTATAAGAACTGATGGAATAGTTTCCTTTTATTTCAAAACCAGCATGGAAACACGCCAACGCAACGTTTCATTCTTTTTCACTAACTGGAATTGCTTTACGTCTCCGTCGGCCTCGACTTTTTAAATTGAATTCTTTTTTCGACATAACATGTAGCTGATGTTTTACTTGCTACGTTGCATAGAGCCATTCAGGGACGGCGTATATGCTATTAGTAAAATGAAAACATAAATTTCGTCGTGTTAATGTATTACGGACTTTTTTTTTATTTTTGACCGTATCTGATGTTTTAACGAGGTGTGGCTGAACATTTTGGAAATTCGCTGTAAATATTACACGTATATTGTATAATTAAATCATTTTAACTATTTGAATATAATTAAATTATTTTATTTAATATGTTTGTAAAGCCGGCCAAGTTGATTTGTTCTAGGGTAGCCATCTATTTATTTGAAGCCATTTTTTTCCAAAGCTGAATAATCCGGTTAAGCAGACGACAACCTCCTAGGTTGAACTGCGAGATGCCATTCCAAAAAAAAAATCCAAAGCTGAGTTGAACAGTCGTTTTTAATTTAAAGTAGGCTAATAAAAAATTGATTTATAGTTTTTACTAAACTTCCGGAGTTACCATTGCAAATGGTTTAATTTTGCTAAACGTTAGTTTGTCTTGGTATTTAAATAATTAGTAAAGAAAGTAGTTCTAATACGGAGTTATAGAAAAAGAGCAGCCTACACCTTTAAACCGCAAAAAGCGAATGGCTATCATCTTCCTTTAACAAGCCATCTCCTCTCCATCTGACTGTCTGATCTGGTCATTGGACCAGATCAGACAGTCAGATGGAGAGGAGATGGCTTGTATTATATTGATAATGATCCGCTTTAGAAGAATCTAAGAAAGGCCCATTACACACTCATTTGGTACAGCATACTCACTCTATATGTTTATTTATTCAGAACATAGATTCCCACCCTAAAATCAACGAAGCGAAGACATTTACTGACGAAAGTAATATTTTCCCCGATTCCAATAAACCATCTCAGATAGGTACCTACAGAAGTATACTTTCCTAGAGAATTTGTTCCATAACTCTCAACACTAGATGAAAAGTAGAAATGCCGTACCACAACAAATTCCTGAGGTTTTGCGGACGAAAGTTTTCGATGTATCTGTTGGAAGCTTAAAGCCTAACATTTTGCGGTAAGGTATGTAGATTTAGCGGTAAATCCGGGTTAGTGTTTTGTCGAGTTTTGTAAAGCTGTTTAAAGTTTCTTTGAGTTAGATGGGTTTGTGAATAACATTGTTTGAAATATACATTCTTGATTTTTGTAATGCAATTTACGAAGTGCCATACTGCGATTGCGCTTAAAAATTGTCGCTCATATTGTCGCATTTGAAAGTGTACAGATGGCCTGCCTCATTCGATTCTGAAGTTAAAACAGGCTCCATAGATTTTATACAATGTAGGTCTTCATCTCAGCCTATAAATAATTATGTAGGTGTAATTATTTATAGGCTAAGGACCTGAATAGAACGGAAACACAGGCAGATGATGATGTACTAAACATGGAAAAAAATGACTTTTGTTTCATTGATTCAGTTTTCTTGCCACAGACTTCAGAAGCTAAAGTTATTTTACACATATTTTGCAAAAAAGTTTTTTTTTTTCATTTCGCTATTCATTTATTTTACATGTTTTACAATACATGTCATGGTAATCAGTTGCATGTCCACTCATACAAATATAGTACGAGTGGACATTTAACTACGTAATAGGGGCCCCAATAAAGTAGAACTTAGCATACCTAATTATCGAAATGTGGGTGTAATGTACACATCTGCGTACTCCCTCAGAGCATACAGGCGTTATGTTATGTTTTAATACTGTTTAAACAGTAAACATCTAAGCGATTGTAACAATCACGCTAGATTTGCCGTCTATTATTAAAGAGTCCCCATTGTATATGTGCGTTGATCAGCATCAGATCTTTACCAAATTTAAACACGACCGCCGAATTATACCTTTCGTCATCAGCTCAGCAGCATGAGATGATTACCATGCATAATGCCTATGTCATTAAAATTTGGACAGTTTCCCAGATTTCTCCAAGATCCCACCATCATGGTCCTAGCCTGATGACCATGGGACCACATGGGTAGCATACTAACAATGCCTATAAAATTTGATCGTTGCCCTTAATTTTCCTGGGATCCCATCATCAGATCCTGACTTATACCTGCCATCATCAGCTTAGCAACATGAGATGAGTATAATAGTGATGGTAGTACACTGTTTCTGTTTCTAACAGGTCCCATAAAATTTGATGGTTGTCCTTAATTTTCTTGGGATTCTATCATCAGATCCTGACTCATACCTTCCATCATCAGCTTAGCGACATGAAATGATGATTACCAGGCACAAATATTTGAATAGAAAATATATGAAAAAAATCGCATGTGCATATAAAATCCGACGATTGCCCTTGATTTCCCTGGGATCCCATCATCAGATTCTAACTGGGTGACAGTGGGACCACCTCAAGAATATAACCTTTCAAATAGAAAAATAATTTTGAATATCGGTTCATAATTGGCGGAGATATCGGTGAAAATACATAAAAAAAATACATCCAGTCGAATAGAGAACCGCCTCCTTTTGGAAGTCGGTTAAAAATAGTAATCTGTGGAAAATGTTGTGGATATTGTATTCATTACGTTTTAGTTTAAATCAACATTGTTTATGCTTAATACATTATACTACTGTTTGATTTCCCAAGTGTAATAAATAAAATAACGAAGTTTTGTTCCTGTATTATCAAAAGCTAATCCAAAAAATAAGTACTGACTCTTTTTTGCATTGCTCTAATCCAAAACACTATTCAAAACACAAATCCAGTGCGGAACCTAGTTCCAAATAGATGTGTCAACGGCTCCTGTCATCCATGTCGCAGGATTAGATTTGTTCCTCGTCCCTACTCGCTCGTACCGACGTTGTTAGACGACGGAAAACGAAAGTATTCAGGATAACTTACCGATGTGTGACGCGGAGGACATTTTTCTCTATTTCCCCTTTTTTTCTCTTGGTGATAATCTCTTGTGGGTTTTGAGGGCACTTTTCGTGTTTCCGTAAAGGATTCATGGAGTATGTTGTGAGTTTTTTTCTTTGTTGATGGTCCTGTTATTCTAGGAATAATGTAGTGTTGCAAATATTTGCCGTGTGTTTTGTTTATCTTTGAAAGTTTACCTTTGAAAGTTCGGTAATAAAGTAATAGAACTGATAGGTGAAGGGAGAAATAATAATGTATTCAAAAGAATTTTCGCCTGCAGGTTTACCTAAGTTAATTCACGTTAAACAGTTAGTAAACATATTAGCATTTAGCTATTCCAAATAACATAACTACTGACGTTCAAGTCAAATCCTTAAACTAACATAAACTTACTTGTACTCGGTTTACATAAAACCTTAAAAGCTGCTGCAATAAATACTTTCATTAAATTCATTGATCATTTTACACTAAAATATCCATTTGATATGATTTTCTGGTCCTTTGTACTTTGCCCTGAGGTTCGTTGAAAAATTGATTTGGAAAATGATCGCATTCTTCAGGCATTAAATCAAACGATTCTGTTTGATGTCCCGTCTTATTGATGAGATGAAAAATGTTCAGGATTTTTTCGAGAATATTTGAAATTGGGTGGGATTATTTTCTGTGTACGATTACTAAAAAGCTTGAAGAGTTTGAAAAAAAAATGAAGTCAGCAAGCAGTCAAAATGTTTTATTAGCTTGTTAAATCACACTTATTAGAAGTAATATCACTATGTCTTTTTGCAGATTTTCCTTGAATGAACGAATATAGAAACCCACTTACTCGATTTTTTGTTGTTTTGATGCTATAAATGAAACAAAATGTAATTAATTTTTACTCATTTACGAGTGTAGGTATCAATAACTGACCTGTTTCAACAATAATAAATAATTAAACCTAACTAATTGTTTTAAACAACATTTTCAGCATAGTTAAGTAGATCATACCATGAAAATTTAACTACCGCACTGCGTACATATTCATATTTTTACTAAATAATGTACAAAGTATGTTTCACTCGTGGCAGCGCTGAAATATACGTGCAACAAAAATATGTCCAGTAAAAATCTGTGCGTCTACATATACCAAATTGTTTCACTCCGTATTATTATTGTTTGTATTGTAAAAAAATACATATACTTGCATCCCAAATAGGTTTTCGGTAGTAAGAGGCTTATAATGATTCAAAATAATATGGATTATTCGTCGATAAATTTATTTCGCTTTTGAGAGGTAATTAGGTACCTTAATGCAATGTAGACATTTTTTGTTTGACGATCTACAATAAGATGTATGTTTTATTTTCTATGTTTCTAATAGTAATCGGAAATTTTGCAAAAACCGTTTATTTAATTAGGTATACAATAACAAAACGGCGCAGAGGGAAATAAGCTTTTGTAACGTAATTATTGTAGCAATTTTAAACAGCGGTAGTATAGTTGGACAAATTTCATAAGCATATGAAAAAACACCAGGGGGTCTACTCTCTAACTCCATAAACGAAGACACGGGCCCGTACTAAAGACGTCCGTCACTAAGAAATAAACCCTACTCCCTAGTGACAACGGATTCACGAGCTACGAACGGGACCATAGACAATATTAGTGAACGAATGAAAAATGGCGATAGAGTTGGGCTATTTTACCGGTCCATTACCGGTTTACTTACTTTATGATTTTAATGATTTTAAACAAAAAAAATGACATTGTTATTGTTAGAAAATGACCACATTTAAAAGAAAATACCTTTTACTATGTCTTTATATGAAGAATTGAACTATTTTTGCCATTTTCGTCCGGATTGAGGCTTTATACTGTTAATACCTTTGCCTTTTTTCTTTTGACAGCAATGTTGTTTTAATGAAGTGTCAATTTTTTGTTTACAAATTTTGAAATATACATAATTCGCTTTATTAATACGACACGGGAACTTTCCGTAATAAATTGAACGATTACACATCAACACCAGGACGTGCTTAATCGGCCGCCGTTATTGCAATATCAGCGGCAACCAAAACACACCAGGGGTGCCAGGGTCCTCGGAGCGCGTTGCCACCAGTATCAAGCCGAGGACAGCCTGATAAAGAAGACTGCATGCGTGTGTAAACGAGAAGAAGCCTACTCGCATCAGTGCGGTACCGCATTGACAGGTCCGATTAGTTGTTGCGTCCGGCTATTCCATCGACGCAGCTGTACATGTCCCATCTACATCATACCACGACGCCAGAGAAGGTCGAGGAGTATATAAGGAGCAACACCAAGTTCACTTTAAGACAACCTGGTGAAGCGTGCAAGCGCCCGCCAACAAAGAGAAAGCCCATCGGTGAGGCTACCCTCTGCCCAGATGCCGGAGAGACTCAGCCCTCAGAGGCCCTCTCCCTGGACCACGCTGAACCACCAGAAAGCCTTCCCGGCTCTCAGTAAAGCAAAGTCCAACCCCATCCCCGGGCTATTAGATGCCCCTGTCCCCACTCCCGCGGCCCAAGCGAGCGCACCGGCGCCCGCTCGTCCCACGCCACCCGGCCCCGCGGCCGTGGACCCCTCTCACAACGTAATTTTAGAGTCGCTAGCAGAGTTAGTCACCCCCGAAGCAGACCGCATGGCGGCTGATCTCAGGGCGGCTAACACTTGTGGTGATAAACTTAAAATTATCCTCAAGTCCCTACTCAAGTTAGGCGACCTCCTCCGCAACCTTAACCTCGACTAACTCCAATGGATAATACGAGATTAACGTGCACCAAACCCCGATCCCTAAAATTAGGGTACTTTAATGCCAATGGCATTAGAGGCCAGGGTGATGAGATCGCCACCTTCCTCCGCGACCATCAAATTGATATCCTCCTCGTACAGGAGACCTTCCTCAAGCCCAGTCACCGCGATCCGAGAATTGCCAACTATCGCATAGTTCGCAACGATCGGTCACGTTGCCACAAGGGCGGGACTCTAATCTATTATAGGAAAGAACTGCATTGCATCCCCTTAGATCCCCCTCCCATGGAGTCTCTACTCGAGACCTCAGTGTGTCGACTAGGCATGACCGGCCATCAACCGATCACTATCGCCTCTGCGTACATCCCTCCCGGCGGCACGTCCGAGGAGCACACTTTGTTCACCAAAGACCTTGCCGTCCTCTTCGGCTTGAGCGACTCCGTTATCATAGCGGGCGACCTCAACGCCAAACACCCCGCCTGGAACAGCACGACGACCTCTGCCAGAGGACGTCACTTGTATAACCTGGGCGAGTCCCTCAACTTCGATCCCATCGCTCCTATGGAGCACACCCACTATCCCCACGACCCCGACCAACGTTCGGACGTTCTCGACATAGCGCTACTCAAGAATGTCAACCTTAAGTTGCATTCCATCGAGACTTTACATGAGCTTAACTCAGATCATCGACCAGTGCTCATGCACTTAGTTCCTCGCTCGGGTCCTTCTGACCCCAGCCAGCCCCCGCCGACCCAAGCGATAACCGACTGGAGGAAAGTCAGCGAAAAGCTGAAATCCACCACGTCGCCTCACCTAGAGGCCATCCCCGACCACATAGTCTCAGTCGCAGACACGACGGCCGCCATCAACTCGTTTACAGAACACGTGCAATCCGTACTGAAGGACTGCTCACGGGAAGTCCCAGCAATGAGCGATCAACGCTGGATACTACCCGCTGACGTACGTGAACTGATAAACGAAAAGAACGCGGCCATCCGTGCCTACAGCAGCTTTCCCTGCGAGGCAAACAAAGCCCACATGCGTAATTTACAGCGTGCTGTAAAGAATCGCACCAGTGAGCTTCGTAATAATCAATGGGAAAAAACGCTAAGCGAACTCGAGCCTACCCACCTAGCCTTCTGGCAGCTGCAACGCAAGATGCGCTCCACCGAAGAGGCTTCGATGCCTCCCCTCACCCGACCTGATAAGAGCGTCGCATTCGACGACTCTGAGAAGGCCGAATGCCTAGCCGACAGCCTGGAGTCCCAGTGCTCCCCCAGCTCTCAACCAGTAGACAAGCGACATCTCGATGAGGTGAACGCATTCGTCGAACGTAGAACCGCCCTGCCCCCCGAAGAAGACCCTGATGATCCTCTGCCTCAGGTCACAGCTGACGAAGTGCAAGACATCATTAACAAACTTCAACCGCGGAAAGCACCCGGCTCCGACGGAATCACCAATAGGGTGTTCAAACTCCTCCCCGCTCAGCTCGTCGTGTTAATGGCGGCCATCTTCAATGGCGCCCTGAGCAACAACGCGTTTCCCCAAATATGGAAAGAGGCCACGGTCATCGGTTTCGCAAAGCCAGGCAAACCCAAGTCTGAGCCTTCGAGCTACAGACCTATCAGTCTCCTGAATGCACTCGGAAAAATCTACGAGAGACTTATGTATAAGCGACTCAAAGACTTCGCCGAGGCTAAGAGTCTCATCCCCAACGAACAGTTCGGCTTCAGGACCGGACACTCTTGCATTCAACAGGCCCACCGCATCGTAGAACACTTGAGCGCTGGCTTCCAGCGTGGAGCGATGACGGGTGTATTGTTTTTCGACATAGCAAAGGCATTCGACAAAGTCTGGCACAACGGCTTATTATATAAGTTGTACAAACTGGGAGTGCCAGACCGTCTCGTGCTCATCTTACGAGACTTTTTGTCGGATCGCACCTTCCGCTATCGCATCGGGAAGGCACTGTCTTCCCCCCACCCCATTCGAGCCGGAGTCCCTCAGGGCTCCCCGCTCTCTCCCCTTATCTTTACTCTGTTCACCAGTGACATCCCCAAGAGCAAGAAGGCACAGTTAGCCCTGTTCGCGGACGACACGGCCATCTATTACACTGGCCGTAGTCACGACGCTATTTACAGCACCCTCCAAACTTCAGCCAACGTCTTAGGCGCTTGGTTCCGGAAATGGAGAATCGAGGTGAACCCCGACAAGAGCCAGGCAGTTCTTTTCTCTAAACCGCGTAAAAATAAGCCACCCGCGCTCAGCCCGATCACTATGTACGGTAAGCCTATCCCTTGGGAGAAGCAAGCCAAGTACTTAGGAGTCTTACTTGACAACCACCTGTCTTTCGCGGCGCACATCAAAGCAGCTCGCGACCGAGCTGCCTTTGCTATGGGTAGGCTTCATTTCATGATTTCGACAAAAAGCAAGTTGTCACTCAAGTGCAAGTTGCGCCTTTACACCGCAGTGATCCGCCCCATTATGACGTACGCTTGCGTCGTGTACGCTCACACCAAGCCTAAGTACATCCATAGAATGCAAACCTTGCAGAACCGGTTCTTACGTAGAGTCACGGGAGCCCCTTTTTATGTCCGTAATGACCGTCTACACGTAGACCTTAGAATGCCCACCGTCCTTCAGTTTATGAAACGTCTTTCGAAGCGTTTCTTCGATAACGCCATTAAACACCGTAATCCCCTGATTGCAGCGGCCGCCCGTTACGAACCCTCGCGCATTAGTACAGTACGCCGTCCTCGGCATACCCTCGTCACTCCCGATGATGCTATCACCCTCCTCCAGGAGAGTAGCAAAGAGACTAGCACTCTTAAAAAGTTTAGACACAAACCGCCGTCTTTCCGACCTCGCCGTCGAGGTCCGTCGCGACGTCCCGGTCCATGCCCTCCCCGACCCTCGCTCGAGCCAGCCCGCGATGCTGTGCCAGTAGTTTTAAATCAGCCCCTCAATAATGATATCATTCAGATCCAGCCTGTCCCCATGCAGTCCTCCCCCAGCGACGCCCTAAGCCGAGGCTCGTACCCCACAGGGAGTGCCCTTAGCGTGTAGTCGCTTAGTTTGTAAGTTTTATGCCCTGGCTGGAGGCCTTACTCTTAAGGCACCCACAGGATAGTCCGGTTAAGCAGACGACAACCTTCTAGGTTGAACTGCGAGATGCCATTCCCAAAAAAAAAAAAAAAATTCACTTTAAGAGTGGAGAGCTTATAATCGTGCCTCAAGATTAACTTCAAGTCTTGTGTGGTGCGTGTCACAAGTTCACAATACTCCACCTCAAGGCTTTTATGCAGGAGGAATTTTGGCTGCAGGGGATAGTGTATCGGTATTTTGGCGCAAGGCTATACAATTTCTCAACTCAGCGCAATATGTGGCCGACCAAGCTACAATAGTTTTTTGTAAATGTGTTCAACATGTATTAGTTTAGTAATCATAAAAGATTATTTTGTAGATTGTTTTTATGGCCCTTTGATGCCTGAGAATAAAAGTGATTGATTGATTGAAACTAAGTTTGTTGCAATAATTTAAGACTTCAATATTCAAGTTATCGGTGGTTATAAAACAGCACTACTTAGAAAAAGTGTTTTTTGCATGGGTCCAATAATATTAAATAAACTAACAAACAGCAAAAAAAATTGAAAATAAACTCAATGCTTTTTTGATACAAAAAATATTATTTGTAATGTGTTTTCTGAATATGTATGTCATTTCATCAGTAAAATTTTGTAATGTCATTATTTGATATCTACTATTGTGTATATTCTACCTTGTTAAAATAATTTGATAGTATTGTAATCTTATAATTTCATAATCTTATTGATACTAACATTTGTTAAATATTGCATGCCAAAACTCAGGCAGAATTTACCCGGCTCACTGTATTTCAGAAAACTTTTTTGTGCAATATCTACATTCTATGCAAATAAATGATTTGATCCATTAATTTATAATAATACAGTTGAGTGAGTTACTGAGAGAAAGAGGGCTATCCTCTCTCCTAATGTTGCTGTGCCAGACAGGGTCCAAACTCTCTTATTTAATAACGTCTTTGTACACATATGGAATGCAATAAATAATTGAGTATTGAAATATGTTTTGCTTGTAATAGTGTATAATCTATCTTGTTAAAATAATTTGATAGTATGGTAATCATTTTATTTCATAATTTTACCCATAATCATAATGATACTGACATTTGTTAAATATTGTAAGCCAATACTCAGGCAGAATGTACCGGGCTCCCAGTATGTCAGAAAAACTTTATTGTTTCTATTCTATTCTTTTCTACAATACATACATTCTATGCAACTAAATGATTTGATAAAGGAAATATGTTTTGCTTGTAATAGTGTATTGTTGATTGTATTTTCTTTTTCAATTTTATTGGTGTCTAATAAAAAAAGTCTCCATTTATAAAAAAACAATGCTTTTATTGTGTAAATCTTTATTTTTACTTATATCAGAATCTTCCTCCAGTCCCAACACCCATTATGTCCTGTAAGCAAAATAAACAGTTTGTAAAATATTTATTATATGTAAGTACCTATCAAAATGTTTTTATTTTACATAGGACTACACGGGCACTTATAAAACACCGACAAAAATATGCTTGGTTCGGGTTGGTTGTTTCCTATGGAGAAGAACCGGCAAGAAACTCCATGGTTACTCTTTTAGAATCAATCAATAATTTAAATACAAAGTTATTGACATTTTATTATTAGAAGTGTGGTTTTCTTAGAAGACTGCATAAGTACTTACCTATTTCCATAGTATACATAGTCTTTCACCTATTTCCATAGTCCCTTGTTCAGCAATTGCACGAATATGTCTGTCACTCTTAGCCCTTGCTAAGGAGTTTGATGAAAATTGAGAGCAGCAAAGACCTAAAAGTAAACAAAAACAACAGTAAATAGGTGGGACTGATTGGTAATACAACTCAATAATTTGCAGAGCTTAGTCCTTGATACTTGGATCAAACCACTACCTACCTTCATTCTTGGAGGTGATAGATCCTCCCCTAGATGTTTCAATATTTTCCGTATGAGCCATTAGTTCCCGTGAATTCAACATCGGGAATACTCGCCAAATGAAAGTTTTAGTGCAAGATAATCGACGGCATCGCCTTCGATCTTCCTTTAGAGCTTCTTCGAGCATTAAAAAGCACCCAGAGTATCGATTTTCTCAAAAAACTTAACTTTCGTCGACAAAACGATAACTATTTTCATGCCGTATCAAATGACATAACAATCCGTCGTAACAACTGTCAAATTCAATATTACGAACGGACAAAAACACTTAGCGAGTAGGCACAACTGTCAAATCGAGTTGTCATTCATTCTTAGTACGGGCCCCGAACTAATGTTATGTCCGTTGGTGCTGCGGAGTAGGAAACGCCCGAAAGTTCGGCCGTAACAACGGGTTTCGTGCATAGAGAGTAGACGCCCAGACACTATTCCTCCTTCTATCCTTAGGATTAGTTGTCATAAGGTATATGACAACTAATCCTAAGGATAGAAGGAGGAATTGTGTGTCCTACTTCTTTTAAACTACTTTTTTCTTCCTTCCCATATTCTTCTTCTTCTTCCTATATTTCATGGCCAGAACATTACTCGTGAGTTGTGCAATGATGATTGCCTTGATCTACCATTAAAATTATGTTGCAGCTTACAAAATAATTAGGTACTCTCAAATACGAAACTTCTTCGCATTTAAGTAAAGGTTTTGAAGATTAAAAATATAAACAAAGTCAACCTTCAACTGCAGCGCGGGCACGACAATGCCGCAGCATAAAAACGATTCTGAAACTGGAATCGAATTTCCCCGAGTGTCGCTAGATTGAATTGTTACAGCTATATCTTGCAGACACGGGGTAACTAGAGCCCCAACATTCGCGACATTTCCGTGCGAAACTACTTGATAAAGTCGGCACAGTTGAAATGTTACCGGAAAAACTTCCTTTGTGTGTTTGGTATTATGCGTCGAAACAACTAAACGCAGACAATTTTTGAAAAAACAATATTAGATGACTTTTGTAATGATTCGCTGTAGTGTCAAAAAGATGTGAAAAATTAAGACTGTGATGCAGAGCATCAGCAAAACTTTCCATCGGAAAAAACATCGATTGATCACAAACAAAAAAATTTAATGCTGCAAACATACTTCAATACATACTCGACATAACAAATAGTATGCATGGCGTATTACGTAGAACACAATATTATTACGGTGTTTTATAAATCATAAAATATGAACAATGCATTTTTTTGTTCGCCTCTAAATATTTAAAAAAAAAATAGTAACTAGCGAACCGTTTTATAATACCAAAATTATTTTCTCATTTAATTTTAGTTATTCCCGTTGCTTTATCCAGCATATAAAACCGTTTAAAATCTAAATTATCTCGCTTCACACCTCTCCGTTTGATGCCAGTTATAAAATGTATCCACGCCGCGGTACCAAGCACTATTACTGACTGCGTTTACTAAACCCGACACCTCATTACTGTTCGTCACTGTGCGCTGAACAAAGGCACTTCTTGACACCTGGAAACCTTTTCCTTGGTAAATTCGTTTTTCAGTCAGCTTAGTATACTTTGTTATTTTTTGTGTTGACAGGAGTGGTTACTATTTTTGTATCTTTTGTTTTTTGAAGGCATCGTGGTTTAATGAACATTAACTGACCGGCGCATCTTCGTTTTCGTCACAGTCTCACCGTTTTCGCAACATTTTTCATTGCTGTTCCACTCCCATTGGTCGTAGCGTGATGATATATAGCCTATAGCCTTCCTCGATAAATGGGCTATCTAACACTGTAAGAATTTTTCAAATTGGACCAGTAGTTTCGGAGCCTATTAAATGCAAACAAACAAACAATCAAATCTTTCCTCTTTATAATATTAGTTTAGACAACCGAGTAGTTCAATTTCTAAGGTTAAGCAATGTTTGCCGAGTTCAGTGGGTTACCACTTCACGACGAGAACTCGCCGAGCCATGGAAAGCGCGTAAAGCAGGGTCTCTGCTCTCATACGTGGATCTTTGACAGTTGCTACGAGTAATCAGATGCCCGAAGGTCTGACAGTCTTACCTAAATGCAGAGAATCGTGATTTTTACCGACCAAACAACTAATCTAATAACAACATAACACCAAACAGTACTGTTTATTTCCAACGTAGAAAATTATTTAAGACGTAACCTTCATTATCATTTGTAATTTTAAACATTTTCACGTCGATGTTCCAAGTAATAAATTTTATCTGAGTGAAGTTACTTTCAGAGCCTCATTCAGTAAGTATCAATTAAACATTCACAAAGGAAATCATTAAAGTGTAATTGTGAATAACTTTGCTAGTAAAAGGATAATTTATTGCTGTGCAGACGAATTTAACCCCCAAAAAGCTGGTGATTGTAGATTCAAATAATGGTTTAAGATTTCACATTTTTTTTTTTTCACATTTTGATTAACGGGAAAAACTTTCATAAATGTTCTTCTATATTATGACAGGGATGGTTTCTGAAAAAAAGACATTACACATTACACCAACTACATAAGTACTGCACAGGCAGTGAGGTCTAAAACTGTCCTACAGCACTCGGAAGGTTTCTGTCTTTTAACGTTGACGGTCAAATTGCTGTCATCAAACTGCTGCCAAGAAATTATAATCATAACCCACAAAAAGCCAATCAAGTTTACTGTGTAAAGTACCATAATTATGTATCCATTCACACTTAAGTACATTATCTTGTAACTTGTACATTACGAGCCCTTAAATTTTACCTGAGCGAGGATGCTCGTAAAAATATTCAAACTTTATACTGTTAATAAAAACCTTGGCATAGTTTGTAACGAGAATAGTTGCTTTACTGAAAGCTTGTATGAATTTTGTGTGTTTATTATTTTATTTTGCTTTACTGGCGTTGGTTATTTTTTAAACTTTCCATCGGGGGTACGGTTATTATCATTTAAATTCAACAACACACAAACAGTCAGACGCGCAAAAACTACCTGCCATACAAATATTTGTTCCGTGCGGGAATCGGACCCGCGACACGCAGCGCAGCTGCCAATTGCTCAGCCACTGCGCTAACGGTGCCGTTAAACCTTGTCGTGCAGTTATTTTGGCATGTAAGGTGGGAAGACTAAAGAAAAGCTGGATGAACTGAGTGAAAAATTAGGCTACATACCGTTTGGTAACTTTCCCATTTCGCCAACTAAACAAAAGACGTGAAAAATAGTGCCCTTTCGTAACTATTTTAATCTTTAAACATTTATTGGGCAACAAGTTATGCTGCGTCGCGTCGAGACCAAACAAATTGGTATATGGTCAAGGAAAAGATATTTGTTTTTTTTTTTTTTTAAATAAACTTTGCCCCACACTGCATTGGTAAGCATACCTTTATTTCTTCATCTGTTATCGAGTACTAAACGATTTGGGATTTTGTTTCCAACCTTGTTAGGTAATCATTTAGTGTTTTCGTCTTGGCGTTAAGTCCCATAACCTATGTATGAAATCCTCATTTGTACAAACACCCGGCAGTATAGTCCTTCAGGTTAGGTACAGGAACATGAGGAAACCAGATCTGCGTTTCCTCATTTAAAAACCAGATAAATGAAAAATAATTAATGTTTTGACGTTAATGTTATCACGGGTTGAGTTTTCCCTACTGGCAATGAAATTAATTACGGTTGATAAGGGAGATTGGTAGAAAACAACGTGTTGCGCCGTCCCCAAGTAACAGGGACAAAGGCAAGATGATGGCTCTAGGTTTATCTCATTCTACAATTAACTGCTTTTGAAGTCTTCTGTGTTTGAACGTTGGTGATTATTTTTAGACGCGAATAGCCTGTAACAAAATAAGATATCATCATCTGCATAGCCTTTTCCCAGATATGTTGGGGTCGGCTTCCAGTCTAACCGGATGAAGTTGAATACCAGAATTTTATGGGACGACTGCCTATCTGACACCAACAACCAAATTACTGGGTATTACGATCCCCTTTGGTAAGACATTGTTAAGGCACTGCAACGAATTTGGAAGATCCTTTTATGACTTGGCTTAACGTGCTCTCTGAAGCATGGTACATATTTTATGAATGATTCATCTAGCGATCAACCTAGGTATGCGCTGCGTAACATTGAAAATCGACTTTTGTTGTTGGTATTATTTAGTCACGAGACCCTCTAAAAATTGAGATAATATCTCGTAATTATCTAAAAAGAATTTTCAACACTTGGTTGTACGTAACTTTGAAGGTTGCATTGAAACAGAAATTGATTGATTGAGACGCTTTCAAAAGCCGATGTTTGCACGTCACTTATTGTTATAGATAATTTATGGAAACAAAGTTTATCTTTGTATTTTATGATGATGAAGCACGTGTAAGAGTATGAAAGGAAAGAGGTTTATTTAATACTTTTTATTTTTTGGGACTTCAACGAAGTCAGGACGCAGAACCGAGAAGATTAATGGTTTGATATTTTTTCTACCATTTGAATGCCATGTGCGAAGTTTATCACTGCACTTGAGGCGGAATTGTAGCGAAGTTTGCAAAAAAAGGTTAGCGACGTTTAAATGGAGACAGGTGGCAAGTGTCATGAAAATACTCACGCGCATAGAACGACAGTTATCAACAGAATTGTAAGTCAAACATATAATTTCATAAATATAATATTTTGTAACAAATCATTATCGTTATCATTCTTCTGCCCTTGTCCCAATTTATTTGGGGTCAGCGCACCTTGTCTTCTTCCGTACTTCTCTATTACTCGTCATCTCAGCAATCACCAACTATTCGAGAAAAAATACTTTATACTGAATACTATGTTTAATATCCTGCATTAAGATTTATGACCATAGATCGGAGTAGGCAGATTGATTTTTGGTACTTGTATCATAAATGCAAACAAAAAGAATAACATGGATAAGCCATTTTTCGGGAATGTTGTTAGTTATATTATAACTACTCAATTCAAGAATTTAAAGGAAGGTATCAAAACTAAATTAATTTATTATTTAACTGTTGAATAATAAAAACAATCGAATTCCGATCGAAGCATTAATATATTTTTTTATTTTTTGCCACAACTTCTTATAAATTGTTGCACTTAAATTTCAATCAAATCAACCAATTCCGGAGGAATGGCCATATTAATATAAACGTTTCGGATCAATGACACCAATTCAATCTACCTACTCCGATCTATGTTTATGACCATCAATACCGGTGTTTTAAGAAACACTTTTCTAGCAAGGGCTTAGAAAAATAAATATTAATAACTAACGATGCTAAACAATCATTATAAGTATTGCTAGCTCTGTTTATAGATTTACTGATAACATCAAACTTCATTATAACCAATAATACCAAGCCACCTTCGGACATAGCAGAACCTGCTACAAGAGTTTTGAGTTTAAGTGGGTTCTTCCCAGCTGTTGACACTATTTTGTTTTAAAGTAAATGTTTCTAGAATACTTCCAGTACTGTCTGGCAAGGCGTTGCTTTCATCACCATAATGTCTTAGGAGAAGTCTTCAAAGTGTTGAATTATTATCATCCTCCCAGGCTTTTCAGAACCATGTTTGGTTAACCTTCCAGCCTAACCGGATGAAGCTTAATTCCTGTATTTTACATGAAGCGACTGACCTTACCTATTCTTCAGCCCACTATACAGCTGACGAGTCACTCGATACCTCTTGAAAAAACAGGTTGCAAACTTTCTGGTTTCTGGATAAATCAGAAGTCAGTTAATTAACTACACTGTAGTAGTTAAAAAGTTCTGTATGGTGTCGGACGGTTCTGTATGGTGTCGGACGTAAAGAATAGCACCATCCCATGTCTTCCCGTGGGTGTCGTAAAAGGCGACTAAGGGACTTAGCAGAGAATGGGCAGCAGCATTCTCTGTGCTTTTGTAACAACCGTACTGCGATCGCCAACCCGCCTGCCAAGCGTGGCGATTATGGCAAAACCCCCCCTTCTTGGGGGAGGCCTATGTCCAGCAGTGGACGTCTTTCGGCTGAAATGATGATGATGACTATTTGTATTTATATACAGTTGATAGGAGAGGGACAGGAAGGTGTAAATGATGCCGTGACAAGGGACAGGGGAGAATGGAAGAAGATGCCGAGTTGCGCCGACCCCAAGTTGAAAGGACAAGGGCTGGAAGATGATGAGAGATATATATACAGCATCAACTTCCTTCGCTTATTAAAGAAATTATTTTGAGATATTGTTATTAGCAAGAGTTTGTTTACTAAAACAACCATCTATAATTATACTATCCTGGGAAATACTGAACGAGTATCCCTAATTACCTCGTCCGAGCATATTTTCTTAAAAAAATAGGTCATCCGGTTTTCCCTAGGGCCATATAGGAGGAAAATCTTTTAGTATTATACAATATCGAAATGATGTAAAAGAGCTTCCCCAGGGGCAGTGGAGATGGTAAAATGACGTTATAATTACCCATCTGTGAGCTTATATGTGAAAAGTTTTCCTAAAGGGTTTGGAAATGTTGTTTCTAAAACGGTAAACTGTTGTGCGTTTGCATGGAAAATAATGTAAATATTGTTGTAATTATTATATTTTACTGTGGCCAATAAGGATCGGACTCACGTATTTGGGCTTACTTTTGTAAAGATTCCCACTTACTCACGTGCGAGGAAAAAGTTTTAACATTTTCATTGTGATGAGGTGAAAAAAAAGCATGAAACAGTTGAAAATATAAGAAGCAATGTTGGACTTCAGCAGCTATTTTGCAACTCCGTTTAATTAATTCACCAAATCAATACGTTTTACTTGGTAGTTATGTAGGTACGTTTTTCTCTTTACTGTTTAAAGCAGCGTAGCTTTTAAAGACAACAATACACATTTTATGACGCTCTAGTACTGTGTATACGAATTACAAGAATAAAAAAAGTATAAACTTTAGATAGAATGACTCGTCGTCACGCAGAAATTGGTGACTTATAACAATAGCAGTAAAAAGCTTTTTAGGGTGCAATTTAAGAGAATTATTTGCAGGAGAATAATAGCATAGATAGTTTCCACTGTTTGGTTCTGAAGCCCACAATATGTAAAGTGTTTTGACCTGCGATATTAACCATGCCTAAGTTGCAGATTTGTTTTTGCAATCAATCAAATGTAACTGGTTTACATATAAATATCTTATAGTTCTTAAACAATTCGCTGATTTGTGTCTAATATAGTTATACTAATAACCGCACTGCGAATATCTCTTCAAATTGCCGCCATCTTTGAAACGTTTCGCAATCTTCGGTTATCATCGGCAAATTCACGAAGGCAACCGAATAAACCTTGTTACGGCGGTAATTAAATTAGTCGCAATTTGTTAGACTTGCTCACGATAGCTCTATTTCGTTGTAGTTTTTTTTTTTATTGAATCGTTGTAACGGAGATAAATCCCAAAGTACTTTCAATAACTAAGTTGTATTTTCGTTGATTCAATTTTGTCCAACCAAACTCCCCTACTGCGTTTAAAATTGGAAAATCAATTGCCGCATCGGGAGGGGGATTTTCTAATAGAAATATCCAATTTAACTTTTTCCTTGCCTATGTAATTAAATCAGCAGTCGCTCTTAAATCATTTTGCATAATTTGGGCTTCAAATAAAATTTAGTATTAAAAAATATTTATATTCTTCACTCAATTAATTAAATTTTTGATATCTAAATATTATTATATATGTTACAGGCAACGTGATTAACTCGGCATTATTAATAAGGACCGGACATTATTAATAATGCCCAAGAGCGACGGACAAAGTATATAATTTATCACTTTGACCGGCCATTATTAATAATGCCCGATGGCCCGTGGTCCATGTAATAAGTCAGTGTTTGAGATAGCTTGAATTTATCACTTGGACCGAGCAGTATGAATAATTCCCTACTTGTAGCCGGGCAATTGGGTTAGGTTAGGATAAGTTAGGTTATTTTTTGTAAACTTTTCATAAACATTTTATAAGTTTAATTTCATTTAATAAACAAAAACACTACAGTTCACCTATTTTATTACTTTACCCAAGATAGGGTGGGCATTATTCATAATGGCCGGGAAAAGTGATGAATCATGCTGTTTTAATCACATTGCCCAATTGAGTCGGGCAATATGAATACAGATCGGCCATTATTAATAGTGCCCGGACTTATCAAATTGCCCGTAACATATACACTTGCTAAAACATAAATAAATATCCACTACAGAAACATGCTCTGTATGGTGTCGGACGCAAAGAATAGCACCATCCCATATCTTCCCGTGGATGTCGTAAGAGCCGACTAAGGGACTTGCCAGATTATGGGCAGCAGCATTCTCTGTGCTTTTGTGACAACCGTACTGCGATCGCCAACCCGCCTGCCAAGCGTGGCGATTATGGCAAAACCCCCCATGTTATGTCAATGTGGCGAAACTTGGGGGAGGCCTATGTCCAGCAGAGGACGTCTTTCGGCTGAAATGATGATGGTGATGACAGAAACATAAAATGTAACTTAAAAGATCGTGGGCATCGTATTATTTGTTGAAAAAACGCTGTAAATAATGAATACTTTAAAATATTGCAAACGCAGTTAATAAATTTAAATTCCGATAAAATATGGCCCCTAACTAAATAAACGTAGAGCAATATTTTAATATTTTCAATCTATAAGCAGAAAAGAATGCTCGAACTTTAAAAAGCTCTTACGAAAATGAATACCGAGTAATTAAATGATGTAGCCTGTAATTTGAAGGTTATTTGAAAGGTAAACTTTATTAAATTTGTATCTAAACATACGTAAGTATATATATAAACTCACGCCTTTTCCTCAAGGGGTTAGGCAGGAACCACAGAACGCAACTTGCTACCATTCTTACATACTTTCTATATGTTATCCTTTTGCCTACATTTATACATTATATGATAAATTAAAGACGCTGTTTTATAAGGAAGAATTACTGTGACCCCAGTGGCATTACAATGCTTCAATGATCCAACTATGCTACACGACATATTTGCATAATCATTGCCATCTTATGCGTAGCTTAAGGACTACTCAACTATTTAATACCATGACTTACTGCTAATCCCTCTCAATATAACATGATACTAAACAGTATTACATTCACACATAAATAAACATAACATTAATTGCGAGTCACTTTTAGTCATGGAGTAAGACGAACATGGAGTGTCAATAAACAATAACACAAATTCATAATAATGTGACCTAGTGAGTTAGAGCGCTGGAAATGTTTGGTGAGGTGTGAGTCCAGGACCCCCAGACAAAGTGACATTCTATAAGCAATAAAAAATATGAAAAAGTAAAACTGTGGGACTGGCAGAAGTTTATGTCAATTCCAACTTACACTATCAGTTACGGGATATGTTCCGTAATTATTGTTTGTTTTGAGTTCCCGATATTTTGACGCTGTTGCAAACGCCATGATCGTGGGATGACTGGAGAATGCATTGAAAATAAAACATTAGGACCAGACAAATCTGTTTACTCTCTGTCGTTGTCTGATAGTGTTAGTTTAAATATAAAACTTAAAATTTAACAATAAGTCATTCCCGTTGAAAGTCATTGTAAAAATCGGAACGTTTTAAATTCAATTGCCACTTGTCCAACCACCCAGAGCAAGTAAAGGTTTTATCTTTACTACAAAATAATTATCACGGTAAAGGAAAACAAAGTGAGGAAACCGGCATGTCTCCGAACCAAAACTTTGAAGCCATCTACCAACCCGCACTGGGCCAGAGTGGTGAATTACAGCCAACTCCCTCTCATAAAGAGGAAACCTATGTGTCAACAGTGGATAATTACAGGCTGATTATGATTTATACTTATGGAATTATTCGAACATCATTTATAAGTGCAAGGCAGACAAAAGTACAAGCTGTATTACGTAGTTTCTATTCAAATTCCTGGTATAGATGTGCGTGCGTGCGTCCGAATCCATACCAAATAAACTCAATTTGTGCAGCTCTATTGCATCATTAGAATTGCAACTCCATTAATTATCTCTTCTGTCGACACAGCTAACGAAATTAACGTGACGTAGCTTATTTGTCACCAAACTATCCGCCATTGTGTGATAGCGTGATACGAACACACCCTGTATTTAACCTCGCCCTGTGTAATTATGTTAGGCGTACAAAATTAGGCTGAAGTTGGATAGTTTATTGATATTGTGCTAGTAATAGGACAAATTATACATACATGATGTCAGCTTTCAATCCTCAATAGGAGCTTACTGTTTGTTGTATAGGTACCGGGAAATATGGAACTAAAACATATTGCTATTTACTAGGCAATGTAATATCCTTCGCGTCTCCAATATTATGTAGATTTAGTAAACTGACTGGTATTTTATAAGACGGATCGGAAAATAATCCAGTCGCGGCAGTATCAATTTAGGTTAAAAAGTCTATTTTTAAAGAAAGTTTAAGTTATACATATATCAATTACTCTTGGGGTTTACTTTCCAATTAAAAACCAGTAAAGTGCATTTGTGGTAATCCCTGCACAGTGTTGGGCTGAATATTTATACACACCTGCATATTTTTTACGTAAATCATTGAGCTGTTCGTTTACTTAAGGTGTCTTTTACCTACCTTTAGGTAGGTACCTTTTTTTTTCTCTGGTAAAGCTTTGCTTGTAACAAGAACTTGGATATATTATATAAGTAAATCAACCATCATAGTACATATTTTAGTAGGTGATCTACATTCACAAATGTAGAACGTAAACGTAAAACATTCGCAAAAACTGTGTTATGTGTATAAACTTATACCTACCCATTTTCCATGTTAGTAAGCAAACAAAAACTACAGCCCGCTGCCATGTGAGCTACATCACACAATCCTGGCATAATTTTATGCTTTTTAAATATTTATGTGACCCACGTTACTTTGATATTCTCCCATAAACCCTTGCATTTAATGATATGCCAATATTATGTTGGTTCATTTTAGGGTTTCGTATCAATGCGGTGACAACGGGGCCCTATTAATAAGACTCTGCTGTCTGATGCTCTTCCGTCTATCACAGGGCATCATATCATATCTTTTGAACTGTAATCTAAAGACATTTAAAATTATTGATTTTTTACAGAGTGTAAACGAGCGTGAGCGTTGTCGCTGTAAAAACAAACAAACATACTGAAGTTCAAAGTAAAGTTTAACCTGATTTTCCAGCGTTTCTTGCTCGATTTTAACCATATAAAAATATGTAGTGTTAAATATTGTACAGAACCCCTTCGCCCTTCGCAGGATTTAATTTTATAGTTATTATATACTGCTGACTCAATGTCTGGTGGATATCATAAAGAAGACCCAACACTTGACTTATAAACCTTAAAAATGCTGATCTAGGAAAAAATATTCAACACCTTCCATGCAAAAAACAAGTGGATCTGCGCAATGAGGCGGCAAATCACTCTTGAAGTAAGTATCGATACGCTTATAAGAAATTGAGTTCCTAAATTAGTTTGCAAGAATGAGGGGCGGAGGTTTTTAAGCCCACTTGTGACTAAGCAGTTTGAGTATAGTGTAGATAGAATTATCTACACTATACTAAAACTGCTTTGTAACAAGTACAGTCAACTAATTCGGTATCGGACCCCCGTAAGGACTATCCTTGCTTGCCGCGTCCGGCCGCTATAGAAGCGGCTATTTATGCTCATCTACCAATAGCATTGCAGCATCTGTTTATTGCTGAGCCACTTGTAAATAAAAAAAAAGGCCGAAAATAGAAATAAAGGTCGTTTTTTACTACTCCAGCTGGGTTTGCACGGTCTGTGGCTATTCATCATCTGCCTAGCCTTTTCCCAAACTATCTTGGGGTCGGCTTCCAGTCTCACGGATGCAGCCTGCTGAGTACCAGTATTTTACATTGAAGCGACTGCCTATCTGACCTCCACAACCCAGTAACTGGGTAATACGATACCCCTTAGTAAGACTACTGTGATCTCTAAATCAAAGAAACACTTGTCCGCAAACAAGTATTTGTGACCAATAGGAGTACGGGTGTTAAACAGATGTGGTCATCGTGTGCACGGGATTTGGTTTGAAAAGGGTACCTATTCCCACTTTGGCGATAGTACATATCGTAGATTTAGATTTATAAATAAATACGAAAAAACGGTAAAGACCAAGCTTCAAAACCTTGTAGACTGGTAGAAAATGCCTATGGCATTAAGTCCGCCACTGTACATTGTACTGAAGTGTTAAATAAAAAATAAACCTTAGATAAGAACACTTCGAAAAATTTGTATAAATATCCTAAACCCGGATCAAATAATGGGAACGAATACACCAACATACATACATCACACACACATCACTCCAGCACATTCCACAAAATCAAATACCGAGCCCCAAGATACATACTAACTGTCTAGTTTATTCACTAGCAACAACACTATGTAAACTAGTTTCAGGTAATATTTTAAACCACTTGTAATATCTTTTGTGTATAATGATTGAAACTGCTTATAATAAACTATTTTCTATTTCTATTACACTTACGTGCCTCGGAAAGCGCATTAAGCCGTCGTCGGTCCCAGCTTTTATTTGTAGATCTTTGACAGTCGTTACGAGTGTAAAATACTGGTATTCAGCTGCATCCGGTTAGTCTGGAAAGCGACCCCAACTTGGTTTGGAAAAATCTAGGCAGATGAAAATGACCTACTTAACATTTTATAAATTAAACCATTTGCGCGACAAAGCCGACCGCATTTTAATGATGTTGCATCAAAATCTGTTGTGTGATTGAGAGGAATATTGCAGATGTATGAGTCTTTGGTCAACTGGACCCGCTCGCTACTGGACGCGCGGATCCACTTGAGTCGGAGAGTTTTTTTTATGAATATTAAATATTAAGTATAACTATGGAATAGATTATGTCAAGTATGAATTACGAAAACGTAAGCCAAACTTTGATTCCATTAGTCTCTAGTTAGGTATTATACATGAATCAGCAAAAAGCTGGATGGCGTCCAATGAAGCGGTAAATCACAGTTCATAAAGTCAGCTCTGTAGGTAAGCGATTGGCGAAGTTCACAAAGTTTGAAACACTGAACTTAGGTATTAAGCACCTCGTGAACTAGTCATACTAAGTATCTAATAAGTAGTCGGGGTGATGTACAGTCTTACTAATCCCTTGGTCACGTGCCATACGCTCAAGCGGAATGCGTCTGGTAACCAATGCTGGTAAAACAAATGAAAGGATGCTTATTCTCTATGTCAGGAAGACACGACTAGGTACCGATACGACGGTACGCACACGAAGGAAATAAATGAAGTACGCGGATGTCTCTAGCCACTAGTCGCGTAGTAAGATAATACACTGGAGGTCGTCCACGGGACGTTACGTCAGCGACTGCTGAAGAAAGAAATGTAAGAAATTTTTAGCTAAGGCGTGCCACGAAGATGCGGCTTATAGAGCAACACGCGATGCAACCGCATCCCCTGAGGCCGTGCTCGGAGCTTAATTGGGAATTAACATAAGTATAATTTCCTCGTGTGAGAGGACTCTAAGGTATTACATTAATAACATTGAATCTAGCTTAATCTGTGATGTAAGCGTTGGTTGTGGTTTTAGCGTGGGTGTAAAACGCAATTAACAAAACTAATTAGTATTGGAAATGATAAACTGAATCTATAATCCTTTCCAGTGTTGTTATGTGTAGTTACCAAATATGATCACACAAACGTTTCTGTTATTTCAATGCAGTCCAAGTATTTAATATGTCAGAGATGATCTTACAGCTTGTATCAGCCTATAACAATCCCACTTCTGGAACCAAGGCCTCCTGTCAGCTAAAGGGAGTGAGCTAGCAGCAGTTACCCACCATGTGGACCCAGTGCGGTTTGGTAGGTGTCACATGTCTTCTAATTTTATTCTAGAACATTTATACAGTTCCCTTAGGGTGTTTTCCACCGCCGTTTTGAGCAGTGGTGGTGAAACTAAATAACCACTACCACAACCACTAAATAATGTATACAAAGTTAAGTAAAGTGACGCGCTTGACTCTTACCAAAACGATTGGGCCCAAATAACCAAAGACAGACAAATATGGAAAGAGGGAAGGGAGGCATTTTGGGACACACTAGGCTTATAATGAAAAATAATAAAGTTGCCTGAATGGGTTCTATTCCATTCTATTCCATTCCATTCTATTAATTGGAAGGAATAAAAAGCCTGTGTACATCAACAAATTAAAGGGATTCAAAGAATCATTGAAAACCATAAATATTTATTGAGGCCATAAATATTTTCTGGAATCTTGCTTGACTTTCAAAGACACAGCCTAGACTATGATTTTAAGTAGCATGTGTTACATCAACTTGAGTCTTTCATCATAGCATACCGCAGATAATACGCTTCAGCAGTTTTAACAGAACCTGTTACCTCTGTTCCCAGATCACGGTAATTATTATAATCATAAAGTCACGATTGTCATCAAATTTAAGGAAATTTTAGGAGTCAGCCATGTCGAAAATCGTTTCTGATCGGCCTTATTTAGCTGATTTGTGGTTGTCTCCGAATTGGGTGGGTGACTTTGAAATGAAGTGCTGTGCCATCGCGGGGAGGATTGAATAGATGACTGAAACTAAAATTCTGAATATTTTACCTAGTAGATGACTTTTTCCTACTAGAAAGTTATATTCACATTTATTTGTGCACGATAAAGCACATTATTAAACAAGTAGGTGTATATAGTAGACTACTATTATATATGACTTTATACGGTATTACTCAATGAGTTGTCTTAAAAGTGCCTCACTTTTTCAACTGTACCTACGTACCTCACATTCCGCTTTTAATTTAACGCAACCAATTTCAGTCATTTCAAACAAAAGTTGCAAAGTCACCCTTTTGATTAGTAAATTGCCGCTTTCTTCCTCAACGGCTTAATAGTAAGAAATTATTTCAAGTTAATTCCATGTAACCGACCAACGATTCATTAATCTTGATTGACGTTATCGTTGCTGTCTCACTTTTGTAAATTGTATGCTTCAGCGAATTGAGTTAGTAGAATTCATTGCTTTATTATATTTTGTATTTTCCGTTTCGAAATAATCATTACTTTGTTTTAACTTAAGTTAGTAAGTTTTGACCATGATTATCGTAAATGACTGCTTCATTTCTGTTATTTGTATGCTTGAGTGAATAGTAATTATGATAATTTATGTCGGGTTTCGTTTTCTTTTTGATAACTTACTTTATTCCATGAGTATAATTAATTTCACTTCGTCGTTTTAGGTTTTGTGTAAACATTCCACTAATACTACACTAACTAACACATACTACTGACTAACAGATGAGGAAAAATGTATTTATAATTTTGTTAAATTATCCAGCGTAGAAAAGTAGATTTTTTGGAGAGGCCAATGAGGGTGGCATGATCATGTCTGATCAAACCCCCTATAAATTAAGTAAAGATTAAAAAAAAAACCTCTAAAATTAAAAGTTTTGGTTAAATCTTCGTAATACGTCTTGATGTGGTAACAAACCTTACGACTAGTGTTTGTTATTACCGTAGCCTCTTTCTTCTCTCTTTTTCAACAACACTAATAATTGGCCAATTTCTGTCTCCCATTCCCGTTATCGTCCAAAATACAGCAAATTGTCAACACTTACCAAAGCCAATGTAAACAGCAAATGCTTGGAGGAAAACGCTAAAAACGAAAAGGTACCAAGTGTCATGCAAAACTCGATCCCAAAGGGCAATGTTCCATTTCTTATAAATGAAGTTAAAAGGGTACCATCGTCCCTTGAGGTAGAACTTGGTCGCAAACATCAGAGGGTCTGAAGGAACGAAACGTTATCTAAATTAAAAATATTGGGAACATTTTGTGTAAAGCTATTCGGTTTGTATGTTTGGAGAGATCTAGCAGGCTGGCAATCAACTTAACCTAAAAGATGGTTATGTCAAAACAAATGCTAATGTTTTATTTTTTAAACTTCATGTACAAGAGTGCATAGGCGGACTTAACGCCACAAGGCATTCAGTCTACCAGTCAACCTTTGGGTCAAATAGGACAGAATTGTGGATAGAACCCAAAAAAATAAATAATTAAATTTAATAACATTTTGTGTTTTTTTTTCTGCTGGTCTTTCACAAAGTTCCCAGAACCTCGGACATTGTTACACTTTGTCTAGGGCTAAACTATCTAGTAGTTTTTTTTTAGTCAGAATGATTTTTCAGTTCTAACAGGTCCTTAAAATCCATGTTTACAAGTTAAGGGACTGATCGCACTTCTAGAAAGAAAGACGTTTCCAACATTACAACATTATAAAACACAGATACACACTGCGTTCTCCAGTGGTTTCATGCCATATTTATTGCAAATATCTCTGACTGTTTTCTTTCACATCTAGCGAAGCAAAGCGAAACAAATTGCAACACGAGGGCTTTACACTTATGACTCAATTTATGTACTAGAATATTGCGAGGATTCACAAATAGTAGGCAACAATTAACTAAATGGTTATGAAAACGCATTGTTGGATTTTCAAAGCACGACTCAGTGTTCATCATCATCATCTTCTTGCCTCGAACCATTTTATTTGCTGTAGCCGCAACAAGTATTTTTCTTCCATTTTCCCCTATTAGCTAAAAAACGACTATTAGTACAATGACTACATAGTCTACGCTCCACATGTCGACAACCTCGAGTGCTAAGTCAAGATACTTGATTTTTTTATCATTCTCGGCTTTTACGAGATTCTCGTCATAATTATTTTTCTTTATTTATTTCATCAGGCCCTTGATTCAACCGCCTGTTATGTCCCACTGGAAGGCAAAGGCGTCCCTTCCATTTTTCCACTCTTCTCTCTCTAGAGCTATTTCGTCATAATTATTAACAAATAAACTATACACATCACCAGTCAGCGTTGCCAGTTGATAATCCAACAGGGCAATAATATTTAAACATTCGTTTAATTTTTCACCTAGTCTTAGTGAAAACCGGCATAAAAGCTAGAAGCGTATGCATGAAGTACTTATTCTCAAGATGACAAACGTTAGTGGTCTGGAAAAATATGTCAAGATGGAACCAAATGGGTTTCGATTATGGACGAAAAAAAAATGGCGTCATGTTTGACGTCCTTGTTTCTTTTGTTAAAGGATATTTCTCACACTGTTGAAGAAAAGGAAAACGTGTGTCTACTTACCTACCTACTTGCTATTCGGCACATGTTATGAGAGTCATTTTGGAGACGTAAGGATGTTACTCGTACACTCGTGTTACTTACAAGTTTCTTATGTATCTTACAGTACCTACAGTTTTCTCGACACTAGTTTAGCTTAGTATTAGAGGGAAGATAGAAGTTTACAACAATAAACTACAGTTTGACTAATATTCATCCCTAGTTGTGGCCCGCGACCTCCATCCGCGTGATATTATTATAATAAAATATTGAGTCGTTGGTCAACTGGACCCACTCGAAATAGACCCGCGGGATCACTCGACCAAGTCACATTTTGAATTGGTCGACTGAAACCACTGCCCAATTTCATAATAAGTACAGTCATGGAATAAATCGCCGATTTAAATCGGATTTGTTTAACAATTTCAAGGGTTTTTGATGTTTTTGCATGATACCCTAATTACTTTTTTCTAAAATAAAAGCAGGCTTAAGATACTCCTCATAACATCAGCTATCGAACAGTATAGTAAGGCCCGTCAAAATCGGTAAAGCCATTTCGGAGATTAGCCGGAACAAACAGACAAATAGAAAGACGTGTAAAAATAAAAAATAAAGTGTTTTTGTTTTAAGTACCGCATATACTTTCAAATGCTGTTATTTTGAAATTAAAAACAAACACTTCAATTTTATTTTGTAAAATCGGCTATACTCATACCAGTAAAGAAAAAAGTTGTTTTTTTTGTATTTAATTTGAAATAAGAATTATTATTTCTATTAATGATTTCATAAAAATGTTGAAGTAAAGCGCAAACTGAACTTAATGTAGGTTTCAGTTTTAAAGGTATTTTTTCAGAAATTATTCGTATTATTAGATGTTTTATGTGTGATTCTACCTGATAAGCTCGTTCCTAACGTGACAATTCGGTCACTAACCTAAGGTTTCTAATTCCTTTTGAGGCGGTCACTAAACCCAGAGGAATTTCCTATTCTCAATCGGGATTGGAATACTAAATTGCTACCTATTCGTTACAAAATTACTGGAACTTAACAAATGAATTTCGTATTATGAATATTTATTTTTCCAATTTACATAATTATCTTTGTATAACCAAATGAAGAGCTGCTGAGAGCAACGGTGGCCCAGTGGTGGCAGCCGACTTACGAAGAGTAAGACGTGGGTTCGAACACAGGCAGGCGCATTATTTTGTGCAATTTATTTTATCACCGCTGCCCTCAAAAAAGGTGAAAAAACGTGAGGAAACCGGCATGTCTAGGACTAAAAATTCTAAGACATGTGACATCTACCAAACCGCACTCCCAGTGCGGGTTGGTAGATGTAGTAGATTACAGCCCACTCCCTCTCGTCGAGCCCTAAGTCTCAGCAGTGGGAACATTATGGGCTGATGATGATGATGATGATAAACAAAACTAAAAATAAACAATAAACTATCTTGCTTTTGTTCTTAATAATAATATTAAGAACAAAAGCATGTAAGGGTGTCAAAAAATTCGTCCACATCGCTGTCAACAGGAATAGTGCCCAGTAGGCTGGCAGCATTGCCACGTTTTCATATAATTTATATCGTGCCGAATGAAACACCTAACTCCAATTAGTATAATGAACAAACTACTAGAAACTATCAATTTAAATAATGTTTCTAGTGTTAATAATATCATGACCTACATTTTGTGTAATTATGACTTGGTAATTACCGTCTTGCTTCAACAGTCTGCTAATTTAACTAGGTACGTTGTAATTGTTTCAGAAAATTTAATTTTGTGCCCGATATAATGTCGTGAAACATAATTTAATGTTGTGATTATTTAATAATAACAGCCGCACGGTTCGATCGAAAGATAAGCTACGTATGCCGAGGTCCATTCATTATACATCGAGACTCCACTGTGCCTCGGAATGTACATCCCGGCTGCCATATGTGATACTGTCATACTATCGGGGTATCTGGGTATCGGACATTACCCAGTTACTTGATAGTGATCAGATAGGCAGTCGCTCCATGAAAAAAACTGGTATTCAGCAGCTGCATTCTGTTAGACTGGAACCCGACCCCAACATAGTTCAATTCATGATTTTGCACAGGTATTAAATTGAAAGCTAGGTACTTTGGTAGATAGAATCTTCGTTCATTTGAAACTATCCACACAATCGAGGGGTCTCATATTGTTTTAAATGATTAATGATCGTGCGGAAACCTTCAAAGTTAAACTTAATCTTTCGATTATAGTATTCATTTTACAATTCAGAGCACATCCCTTATGTATTTCGTATCAAGTAAATACATGTTCAAGCTGTTGGTTCTGCGATCTCCCCCGGGTCGTGTGTTGTGGATCACCGTCCCATCGGACTATGAGATTGATAAGAGCACCTGTGTTTGCGCACATACTAACTTGTGCACTGTAATATCTCCTGTGTACTTTTTTAGTCTCTATAGAGATTTTACGGCCAGAAGTATTTAAAACAAGAATGTTATTGATGACTTGACTTTGACTTTGTTTTCTCTGGTAGGTAAGAGTAGAAGCCTTATTGGTGACCATCCATATCATATCGAGACTCCTCCGTATCTCAGAACGTACGTTAAGCCGTAACGGCTTAACCAGAGCTGGGTTGGTTAGACCAACGGTTGGTCCCGGCTCTAGTTTGTAGATATTTGATAGTCAGAAGGCTGAAGTTTGACAACCAGTCTTACCAAGGGGTATCGTATTTTCCAGCAACCGAGTGCTGGAGGTCAGATAGGCAGTCTCTCCAGGTAAAACCACAACTCCATGTACATCTAAACTAATATTATTTACGAGTATAAAGAGGAAAGATTTGATTGTTTGTTTGCATTGAATAGGCTCCGAAACTACTGGTCCAATTTGAAAAATTCTTTCAGTGTTAGATAGCCCATTTATTGAGGAAGGCTTTCGGCTATATATCATTACGTTACGACCAGTAGGAGTAGAGCAGCAATAAAAAATGTTGCGAAAACGGGGAAAATGTGACGCAAACGAAGTTGCCCGGACAGCTAGTAGTTGATGAAACAAAGTTCACAAAAATCTTTACATATGAGTTATGCCCCACAAAACCGTTTGTATTTATACAGGATTTTATATGTATGTTATATGTATTACTTATGTATATTATATGTATAGTGTGCAATCGTAGTAAGATTGCTGTAAGAAAACCCAATTCAGAGTTAAGCTCGCCGTTGTAAATAAGCTTTTTAATTGCAATTTGTGTGTATACTTTTTCAATTTTGTGTGCAATCTATACAAATAAATAAAATTGAAGTGTCTGTTTGTAATATTAAAATAACCGCTTTTTACTACATGCATGCATGAATGTATATACGGTACATATACCAAAATAACATTTTTTACTAATTTTATCTGTCTGTCTGTTTGTTCCGGCGAATATCTGGAACAACCAGACCGATTTTGACGGGACTTTCACTGGCAGATAGCTGATGTAAAAAGGAATAACTAACTAGGCTACTTCTATTTTAGAAAAATTCAAATTTATAAAAAAATAAACTAAATAACTTTTTTGTTAAATTCCACGCGGACGAAGTCGCGGGCACAGCTAGTAAATAATAAGAGTAGTTGAAAGGCCAGGCAAATAACGATTTATATTTGGTAGCATATTAAATACGTTTAGCCTAATTTTCTACCTGCCCTTTGTTTTTACAGAAACTAGAATAGTTAAACAGCAAAATTCTTGGGAGCCATTTGCGTAAAATGAGAGTAAAACAATGCTTCATGAAAATTAATGAACTAACGCGCTAAGTGATTTATTGCATAATGTATTTCTATTTACTTCCGAGAACTTTATGAATATTATGATAAATCTTGTCTTTTATTAAAAAAGTTTTCTGCAAAGTTTTGTCGTCAACCAAAGTATTTGCATTCTGATGTTATGGAATAGTTATTTAATTTTGTTTCTTATTTAATTTAACGGTTATTTTGCAGTAAATATTAATAAAGACTAAAGAATTACTATGTATTCGTGCTCGACTAAAGCCAAATTTAGGTATACTAATGGGTACACCTCTGCCTAACCCTTCGGAGATCACAGACGTGATGTACATCATTTCAGCCGAAAGACGTCCACTGCTGGACGCCCCCCTAAAAGGGGGGTTTTGCCATAATCGCCACGCTTGGCAGGCGGGTTGGCGATCGCAGTACGGTTGTTACAAAAGCACAGAGAACGCTGCTGCCCATCTGGAAATTCCCTTAGTCGCCTCTTACGACACCCACGGGAAGATATGGGATGGTGCTATTATTTACGTCCGACACCATACAGACTTCTACTTCCGACGCCATACAGACTAGACGTGATGTTATGTTGTTGTAATTATCTATAGTTTTCAGATAGTTGTCATGATAATTATCAAAAAAAAACAATATCTTGATAATTTCGAACCGATTACTGGCAGTAAATCTGGTAGCTCGACAACGGTTATATTGTTTATTAACTTGTCACAGAAAAAAAGTAATATTTTTTATGTATTACTAGCAGCCCCGCGCAACGTCGTCTGCGTCGCATTTTCCCCGTTTTCGCAACATTTTCATTGCTGCTCCGCTCCTATTGGTAGTAGGGTGATGATATACAGCCTATAGCCTCCCTCGATAAATGGGCTATCTAACACTGAAATAATGTTTCAAATCGGACTAGAAGTTTCTGAGATTAGCGCGTTCAAGCGAACAAACTATTCTGCTTTATAATATTGGTATAGATTTTAGTTCAAAGTTATTTAAGCATTCTACATAATCAATTGTATTCATTTTGCAGTACCCATCCACGTTTTATTTATGCGGGCAACTGAATATTGCAAATACATTGAGCACACAATGACGGTACTTTTTCAATAGCTGCAAATTGATTGAGCGTTTTATTTACCAGTTGTATGTATATAAAAAAAGAGCATCGATATTGAGGTATTACGTTAAAAACACAAGTGTGGAGCAGCGGTATAGTGATAATGTTAAATTGTGTATTACAAAACAGAATTTAGGTCATTTTTGGAAATCCGTTCTTGCATACAGAGGTTAAAAAATTACAAAAACAGAGAAAAAAAAGGCTCGTTAAGCGCCCCTTGGATATGATCATCTGCCTAGCTTTTTCCCAACTCGGTTGGAGTTGGCTTCGAGTCTAACCGAATGCAGCTGAATACCAGTAATTTACATGGAGCGTTTACTTATCTGACGTCCACAACCACAAACCTCAACGTGCTGGCTGGCTTATATTTGTTCCACAGCATAAAGTATTTATTCCACGTTCTTATTTTGAAAGAATAAAGTATCCAGGTAGGTTAACACAAAGAAATAGGACTTTCTTTTTTAATTCAACAAAAATATAACGCAAACAAAAGTCACAATCTAAATCTTCCAAATCTAAAACACAATTCCATTAAACAATGAATTACTTTTTAATCGTTCTGTGCGAAGTAAAAAGGTTTTTATATACAAGATTACACAACAAAAAACAGGGAAGAAAAACCTTTATAAAAGCTACGAACACATTAGTGTAATAAGGGTTAGGTCACGCCCTGAGCACGACACCGGAATTGTAATAAAACCTTCAATTATAAGAGTAGGGAAAGCATAAATATGTGTACGAATTGGCTTTTAATAGAATTTGCTAGTGTTATTGTTTGAAATTAAAGCAGGTTTTATTTAAAACCACAGAAAACAATACCTATCGTCACGTCTCTAATCACCAAAGGCATGTGTACCAATAGTACAGCCATATTACGTCAAATAAGTTTAAAATTCCATGTAATGTGGTGAGAAAAGTTGCTATCAATTTGCAAAAATCCAGAATCCAAGCCTGTTACTGGGAATTGCCTGATGGAAAATCCCCAATAACACTTTGCTCAACCTGAAAGTCGAACCCAGGATCTCAATCTCAGCAGTAGCGCTTGGGATGAATAGGTTAACCACTATACTGTAGTTAAAACATAAGCTGTGTTTAGTTGAACTTAGGTAACTTGTAGCTCAAAAATAATAAGAAGTTACTCTTCGTCTTGTCTACTTAAACATTTTGTAATTCACTCATCCCATCCAACTTGGTCCAATCATCCTCATACTAGCTACGGAATCTATTTAAACTTGTCCAATCCCACAATCATAGAAAAAGCTATACAAAATAAAATCACAAATAAATAAACTTGCAAGTTAATCGGCTTCGTGAAAACTTCCTGATGATTTTGTAAGGTTTTTCTTCACCTTTTAATTCGGAAGCTGTCAACCTGATTCCTGCTTTGAGAAAGGATGAAGTTTTTATAAACTGGATTGAGATCGACCCCTCGAAGGTAGGTAATAGACGCCAATAAGGTTGTTACTTCGAAAATATAAATGTTAACCATTTTTCGGAAGATAAATTGTGTTGTAAAGATTGGAGGTTAGGATTTAGGTTTAAAGATATTTATTCTCAAAAAAGACACAAAGTCACTTACATGAGAACAATGCTAATAAATTATATTACATTTTTTATTATTTTTATTTTGATTTATGACATTTAATAATAAGATTTCGACCAGGTGAAGACCAGGTGTCAGAGGTTTTATGCCGCTTAAGGGCCTCTGACTTGCAATGTTGAGAGCATGTTAAGCCTTTGGCCCCGCTGTCAATTTTAAATCTTTGACAGTCGGCACAAGTAGTCAGTAGGACGACAACCTGACAACCAGCCGGGCTTGCGTATTAGTAACTTGGCTGTAGGTGTCAGATAGGCAGTCTTAACATGTAATTAATATACTGTTATGTAGCTTCATCAAGCAACATAAGAAACCGACTCCAACATAGTTGGGAAAAGGCCTTGCTGATGATAATGGTGCAAATATGTACATAAGTAAAGAATAAAGAAGAAATGTATCTTATCTCGAAAACCTTGAAGCAGGTATAAATGACAACTTTGCAACGTGTTTTATTTTTGAACGTATTTAAGCAAATAGTTTTTAATCAAAATAATTATACACATCATCTTCCTGTCCTTGTCCCATGTTAGTTGGGGTCGGTGCAACACGTTTTTTTGTTCCATTCTCTCCTCCGTTAACTGTCACGCTATCATTTACTCCTTTCTCTTTCATATCATTCCTCACACAATCCATCTATAGTTTCATTGATCGTCCTCTCTCTCTCTCCATCTATCAACATTTATATTCATCACTGTTTTACTTACATGCGAATTTTCCCTACTCATAACATGCCCATACAATGACAGTCGATTCCCTTTCAACTTTTCTGTAACTGGCGCAAATTTCAAACTTTCTCTAATATAGTAATTCCTTACTTTATCCATTCTTGTCATCCCACACATCCACCTCAACATTCTCAATTTTTCTTTAATCCTTATCAGGTAGGCCCTAGCAAAAGCGGGATTAATAAAGCCTGGCAGAAGGTGTTCGTGAATAGCCTACAGAATTCCGACTTTCATATTTGAAACAAAATTAGATTTCATGGAAAAGATTTATTATAGGAATAAAGAGTTCTTAGATTTATTGTTATTGAAATGAAATAATCTGGTCTGAATAATTTTATTATTGAGTGAAAAGCCGTTTCATGCCTGACTTTAAATGTTTTGTAACAAACTGAGATATTTTTAAATAAATTGAAAATAAGTTTCATGCGAGAACAATAAATCTGGCCCAAAATACATAATTTTCTATTCTAAACGAGTCAAAAACTTTCTCATACACCTCACAACTGCATTCTCGTTTAAATGAAAAGCGAATGGTTTTCAGAGCTTTTAAACTTCATATATTCAGAGCACAAGTTACTAGTGAAGTTTTAAAACGATGCCATACATTAATTTATATTTTGGCTACTCAGCAAAATGAGTATAAAACTGTTCCGAACAATTTCGGAATATTGTAGTTTTTAATAGCATGCTGTCCAATTTATCTGGTTTTGCTTTTAAGCTAATGTTTTGCAGCTTTGTTTATCAAACATCCTGTTTGCATTATTTTGTATTTAATTTTTGCTTCTACGCATTGTAAAGTTGCTGGTTGCCACGATGTATCAGCAACTCTTTCTGAACTATTTTGGGGTCTAGTTTCAGTGAACCAATTCTGATCTCCACAACCCAGTTTACCATAAGATGTTCTTAAAAAAATCTGTTTAGATAAACAAACGAAAAGATTTTCAACTAAAACGATCGACAGTTATAAATAGGTCGCCTGAGCTTAAAATGTCTCAAAGGTACTTTGGGATGTCCGCTTACAGCTTCGAAATACGAAGAGTTCATAGATAAAGCCTATGTATACGCTCCGTCGATATATTCCTTTTAAACTAGTATGGGAGTTAAAGGAGAAGTTTTTATCCAGTGTCAATTAATTTATTTTTTTCTATAAAAAATATGGTGTCATTAGAAGAAAATGTTTTCGTTGATGATGTTTATCACATATTAACTGAGTGTGTCAGCGAAGAATTTGGATATAGATTAGAATGTAGGCTTAGGGAAATAGGGTACTGCAACAGTGTTCTGGCTGCCACTTTCTGATGCAGCTATTGTATTTTTAGTTAAAATGTGTATGTAAACTAACCAGGGCATAATCGCATGTGCGAGAAAGCCCTTTTTATGGAATATTAAAAAAGAATGTGTTTATACGCAACTAAACCAGTCAAAGAAAGTCAATCGTAGTTTTCAATATCTGCTACGACAGCGTAGCGGTTACTTCTACTACGGCGTAGTAACCACGTAGCATATTTTGTCATATATTTTTCACTCAACTGTTTCTTACTCAGCCTAGAAGATATTATGTTTTTTATATCGTCACAACATAGTTCTAGTCACAAACGAACAAATGTAATACCTACTGTTTTATGCCACATTTATATCCTATGTATCAATTGTAAGTTTTTCAACCGTATCTGTTACTTTTTGTAGGTACACTCACTCAAACCTACTTTAAATTCTTCATGAGCCATTTCAAAGCACTCGATTTTGTTCCTAAGCGGCAAATAACAAAGCTGCATTGTGTCTATATTTCGGCCAAAAACAAAATACCTATTGCCCTCAAATAACTACACGCAAGAACTTGGAATTAATTAAACGAACAGGGCGTGATCGGTTCCTGAGGGATTACAAAGGGAACTTCGTACATGAATAGCTATAGAATTATATTTACGGTTAGAGCTGGTGCAGACCAGCCATTTTTATCGGTCGAAATTGTGTGCCCGACACGGGCAATGGGTCAAACCGGAGTAAAGTTCATTCTGTAGGCAGTTGTTTAATTTATTATATTTTCATTCGGAGCGCGAGAGAGAGATCCAAAATTGCTTGATTGGTTCACTAATGAATTAATTTTTCACTTAGATTAATTTTGTGTTCGAGTAAAATTCACCGAATGAAAGCCAATGCTGAAAGTGAAACGTCTCCTGTCAGCTTGGTGTTCTTGTTTTTGACTTGTTAGTTTTGCATTCTTTTATTTTTTCTGAGTACAGGTGTCCTTGAATAAGTGTTTTTGAAAATAATGTGCTATTTGTTTAAAAAAAAAAAGTATCATAAAAGGGAAAAATATCCTGTAAATGCACTTTTTAATAAGACAACAAACCATAATTTACTTATTATTTATTTGAGGAACTCGTGGCTAAGTAATAACAGCCGCACGGGTCGTCTTTAAGGTTAAGCCTTGCTTGCCGAGGTCGGTCCGTGGATGGGTGAACTTAATTAAAAATTAAAATTTAAAAAAAAAAAAATATTTATCGTAATCATACTTAAAAAACACACATAATTACGTACCAAGTTTCCTCCATCCCTCGGAAAGCACGTGAAGCCGTTGGCAGGACCAACGGCTTAACGTCATGCGTCGTACTGTCATTTGTAGATCTTTGACAGTCGGTACGAGTAGTCAAAAGCCAAAAGTCTGACATCCACTCTTACCAAAGGGTATCGTATTACCAAGTTACTGGATTGTCAAGGTCAGATAGGCAGTCGTTTCATGTAAAATACTGGCACTCAGTTGCATTCAGTTAGAGTGGAAGCCGACCCCAAGATAGTTTGGGAAAAGGCTAGGCAGATGATGATGAACCATAATTTATTTATAAACAGGACTTATCGAGCTTTCACTAATCCGGCGGCAATCAGCAATTGTACTTGTGTATAATTTTTATTCATTTTTTAATCCCATTTTTTTACATTGCATTTGTTAATCCAAATCTATAACCACTTTGAGCCATCGCCTGCTCGCGCTGAGGAATTAATATAACATTGTTAACTTTATCGATGGTAATATTATTGTGAATGTTCTGCTAAATTCTATCGACGAGTAATTAAAAGTTTGCAAGTTAGATTCGTTCCAGAGAGAGAATGTGTTCCAGGAAAGCAAATTACTTATCTTCGTGTGATTTATTAGATGACACTTTAGGCGCTTTTCTTTTACATATAAATTAATCATACTAATATACTACTACTGAATAAGCTAGAAGTATATTTTTTTTCAAAGCTTGTACTGTTTCGCACTGCTGGGAAAAACCTTCCCTTTCTCCTTCCAAACGTTTCGGTTTTTTGCAATTTCTGACCACTAAGTTACTATTATCAATAGAAAAATAACAATTATATCTATAGCGAACTCGACTCCAAATATAACCGAAAACTTAAGGGACAGTACAGTCATAATTTTCAACTTCTCAACTCCTGATAACTATTTTAAAATGTTTATTACTCGTATTCATTTTCTAATATAATTTTATATGGAAGGCAGAAATAAAACTTGTGAAACCAACTATTCCCTTCAGAGATAGCTTTATCTAATTTCTCTGAATATCAGACGTCCACTAAAGACACTGAAATTGACCATCTTCTCTAGTTTCATGAACATTCAAAGGGTTCAATATTGATTTGAATATCCGACTAAGCAACGCAAAATCTCAATTTCCACCAACCATTCCAAGACATCAAATTCACATCTAAAATTCTGGCTCAGTAACAAACTATAACAGTGCCTACATTTGAATAGAACTAGTCTTAACCGTCGAGTAACTTGGAGCCACTTCTAAGGCCCAACTTAGAAGCTGTATGTAAATGATTTATTGTGAAGACTAACTTACTGAACCAAGATGGTAGAATTGAAGAAAAACAAGCATCTGTTTGTTTTACGCAAATTGTGGGAACACACGCACGTTTCATGTCGAGTACAAATCCAGCGATAAGTAAACAATGCCTACGTGTATTTTTAGTTTTTCTTATGCTGTTTTGCAGCGCACAGAGCTCATTTCTTTTTCAAATACTATTTCAAAAAAAAAAAAAAAAAACCGAAGGTATTAATGACGAAAAAAAAGTAGTTTTCTTTTTTAAAGCACAGATCACAAAAATAAATCCGTTTACAATCAAAAACTTTCAAGGTCAATGCTGATTTACATCATTAAATTCTCCGGAAACTACACGTGAGACATCACAGTGTTTGAACTGCCGATGCCGGTTCGACTCTTAATCGTGATGTGTAGATTTTAGTCTACTCTCTATTTGGAATCCCTCATCTAATTAGAGAACAAGAGATAAAAATGTACGATGTTTGTATGTTCTATCATATTTTGTCATTACCCAACTCCGGAGCTGCTCATAGTTTAGTTAAGTTACTATTATTTTGAATAAAATTCCCCAAAATCATGAGATTGATGGATTGCACACTGCTAGAGGGTTCAGGTCTAGGCTATCAGTTGAGGAGAGGTGGTCAGGTCATATCTCACCTTCTTTACATGGATGTTCTAAAAATCTTCGCAACCAACAATTTGCAACTGATGAAGCTACTGAAGGTAACTGAAACTTTCAGTAGCGCCATCTGTATGGAATGTGGTGGGGAAAAATGTGCAGTCATGCATGTAAAGCGAAGGGAGATTATTGAATCCGTGGGAACTCAACTCTCGGATTCCATAAAACTGAGATCACTCTCCTCAACAGAAACCTATAAGTATTTGGGGATGTCGGAAGCATTAGGCATCAATACTGCTGACATGATACAATTGCGTGTGATACAGTTACGTTGAGGGAACGTTTCTTTGGCCTCCTGAGTAAGATGCTAAGCAGTCTTCTGTCAGGCGGAAACAAGGTGCGCGCCTTCAACGGTTGGTCATGGTTTTGATTTATTTATTCGGCACGCTTAAATGGACTCAGACAGAACTTGATGCATGATAGGAGGGTACTGCTGACTGCAAATCGTATGCATCACCCACGGTTATCGGTGATGAGACTGTATATCCCACGGAAGTGTGGGGGTTGTAGCGTCTTAAATAATAAGACCCTGCACAACCGTGAGGTACACAGTCTCAAGGAATACTTCTTAGAAGCCGACGTGGGGATGCACCGAGATGTGGTCTCACTGAACAAGGGCCTTACACCGCTCGCCTTGGCTAACGAGAACTGGCGCAAGCCTATAGTATTAGACAATTATGATTGCAGGGAGGTATGGCAGGGCAAGGAGCTTTACGGACACTTTTACCGGGACCTACATGGGCCCGATGTAGACTTCTTAGCGTCCGTATCTCGGCTGCGTTTCGGTGACGTCACCACGTCATCATCATCATCATCATTTCAGCCCAAAAGACGTCCACTGCTGGACATAGGCCTCCCCCAAGTGTCGCCACATGACACTTTGGAGGGTTTTGCCATAATCGCCACGCTTGGCAGGCGGGTTGGCGATCGCAGTACGGTTGTTACAAAAAGCACAGAGAACGCTGCTGCCCATTCTCTGGCAAATCCCTTAGTCGCCTCTTACGACACCCACGGGAAGATATAAGATATAAGATACGTCTTCACGTAAACCGAAGGTTTTGTCTGTGCAATAATGGACGAAGTTGACGAAGCTGACGAATAACTACCGGAAATACATTGGAAAGGATAGCACAGTTGACATGTTATATTATTATGTCGGGCATGCCACCGGATCGAGGATCGATCCGACACATTATTTCTGGGTGCTCTCGTTTGGCTAACGAGAGTACTTGCATAGACACAATCTCGTTGCCAGGATTATCCACTAGCAAGTTACTTTGAAAAACAACCTTGTGAAATCAGAAGTGCCATAATATAAGTATGCGCCCGATCCAGTGCTCGATGATGGTAATATCACGTTGTATTGGGATCGACCTATCGTCACTGACAGGACTATTGTTGCCAATAAGTCCGACATTGTGTTGACAGATCTATTGCGTCGCGCAATGATTGTTGATGTAACGGTCTCGCATGTTAAGTACGGATCACTAATGGAAATCGCCGACCTCGCACATCCTACATGTTTACGCCAACCGCATAGAAACTGCAGCGACGACATCTGTCCAGCCACGAGCCGCTAACACAGCAAAATTCAACAGGCATTTAGTTAGTTTTAAGTATTTTTGGCATTCCATATTCTGACATCAAATAGGTTTCACTATTGTAATAATAGTAATTCCTTATAATTAAATTAGTTTTGAAATCACTTTGGTTTTTTTCGATCCACTGCAGTTTACGTAATTCGCATCCTCGTCATGCGAATTACGTAAACTGCAGACAGTGGATCGAAAAAAACCAAAGTGATTTCAAAACTAATTTAATTCTATGGAATTACTATTATTATATTATGATACCTCGGTAAGCAGAAAAAGATAAACAATTCAAATATTTAGATCAGGCTCGCGAGATTGGCGACATGTGGGACGTGAGTACAGCAGTCATTGTGGCGATAGTCGTGTCGGCCAATTGCTTAATGCCCAAAAGCCTCGGACAACATCTGAGGTGTCTTCGCTTGGCAGCTGGATCAAGGGCTCGATTCAGAAAGCAGTACTTCTGGACAGGGCGCTTATTGTTTGGAGTTTCCTCTGTCAAAAGCGCACCGGTAGCTTGGACCCTGTTTCCAATACCGGTGGGCTACTATATTTCTATATTTTGAAATGCTTTTCTATATCATTTTGTAAAAATATTTAAATATGTAAATAATATTTAAGAAAATGAATAAACGGAATAATCAAGAGAATAAAAATCCATATTTTGCAAAATAATTTAATATCAGCCATAAGAATGTGTGACAATGGAACATATGCAAGTACTTTTAGTCAATGTTCCTTTGTCGGGTTTTTCAAGTGCAATCGTTTTTATGTCTATTGGTATAATTTCTGAAGTGAACAGCAGTTGTGATTACTAAATACAATTATGAAATATCGCCCGTAGTTCACTTGATTATTGATTATAAATAATTAATATCGTAATACTGAATATTTAAAACAGTATCAACATTAACATTCAGTGATATTATTGCAAATTGTATAATAAATATTTTATGTGCACAGTGCACATAAAATATTACGAGCAATTCCTAAATTAATTTAGTTTTTTTATTTTTTTTTGTTAATTATGGTTTTATTTGTAATTTCTAAACCTAAATTAATTTCTAAACTTAAAGTAGATAATTAAAACTAAAATAACAACAAATTATAAAAGGGCGTCAAAAAACTCCTCCTCAGCGCTGTCAGCTGGTAACGTGCCCAAGAGACTGGCGGCGTTGCCACGTTGAATGGCAACACTTAGCCTCTGGCCAAAGTAAAAGCCAGCCCTTGGGTCACGTGAAGCGTCAACTAAGCGTTTGGAGATTTCCTTAAAAAGGTTGTGAGCACTCGGACCCCACGGCCCCAGAGTTTCAACCCCAAACGGCTCGAAAATATAGTTACCACAAAGGTTACTATATTTACGCCGCTTGAGGTTCTCCGCAGCCGCAGCGGCAGCGCCAGCACAGCACGATGAGCTTGGAAGATGTGATGGCGCAAGAGTATCGACGCATGTTGCGTCCCACACTAAAGGCCTACCCATCTTCCAAGGAAACAACGACATGCCGTCCGGTCTTTTGCCATCGTCGCGTGCCAAGCCATTGGGCTCTAAGATAGCTGGAACGCCGACGGTAACAAGAGCTCGACGGATGATGTCATTTATGTTCGCGTGCCGCGCAAAACGGCCCGCACTTCGGCTGCATGACAGGCCGTGGTGTCCGAGGCTGTTGACAGCTTCACCACAGTGACAGCGATGAGGAGTGCAGCAGGCGGCACCAAGACGTAAGGAAGCAGCGAGGCGGAAGGTCGTGTCGTCGAACAAAGTACCTATGCTCGACGACAATAATAATATATTTATATTTTAGTAATATTGACAAAAATAATCAAAACAGCGAAATGTTTAATGGCTATTTGCGACATTGCCACCGTTAAGAATAGCTTGACTTTCTACGAGTAATTTGCAAGACATGGAAACATATTGGATACTAAAAACAGTTTTCTGGAGACAATACGTTAACCACTTTTTATTTCTAAACTAATATTATAAAGAGGAATGATTTGATTGTTTGTTTGCATTGAATAGGCTCCGAAACTACGGGTCCGATTTGAAAATTCTTTCAGTGTTAGATAGCCCATTTATCGAGGAAGGGTATTGGCTATATATCATCATGCTACGACCAATAGGAGTGGAGCAGCAATGAAAAATGTTGCGAAAACGGGGAAAATGTGAAGCAAACGAAGTTGCGCCGGACAGCTAGTTTGTAATATAAAGTGTTAAGTCCCTTATCGAAGCCGAAGGGCACGCGTTCTTCTCTTCATTACGATCACTTTTTGTATTCATCACTGCACAGTGTTACTCTGTTTGATGTACAGAATGCTTGGTTGCCGGTTTCGTAAAGGGTCCGTTCACACCTTTTACAGTTCAGATTTTCTGAACTACAAAAAAAAATATAAAGGTCTTTTACACTTATAACTTAAGATTTTTTGTAATCTTTTTTGCTTCATTATGGAACAGGATTCTAAAATTCTGATGAATTAGACCCATTAGAATTTAATAAAAGCTAAGTGCGGCGCCGCAACGTTTACCCTGAACCACTCCAAACAAAATACCAAACATTTTATAAATTCATGCAGAACTTTCAAATTTTTAATTGATGGTCTTAATTTGGGGATCAACTCTTTACAAACAATTACCCGTTTTAAGATTTTATTCTGCGTAAATAAATTAAATATTTAGTAACAGTTTCTGACAGAGTAATACCCAATTTTACGAGGGATCCGTAGCAAATCTCTGAGAATATCTAAAGGTTGTTTTGTTTTGTTTCTTTTGAGCTTGATGAGGTTGGTACCTGTTTTAGAATTTTAATTATTTATTTTAAGTACTGTTTGGCTGTACTGTTACTCAGTTCATTTCTATTTTATTCAAAAGTAAACTGTTATTAGTTATTCAACTTTAACACTTTAAGGCATTATTTCCATTTGAGTTTCATCTATAAATTATACTTTAATTTAATTAAGATCCTTACAGGTTATGCGACTAATTTAACTTATGATAATAGAAATTGTGTTTTCTTGGAGAAATTTTAATATATCTACGTATCCAACTGTAATAATATTACCAACGTTTTTTTACTACCTTAAAATATACATAATGTAAAAAGTCTGTTGGTAGTTTATTTCTACTTTAATTTCAAAACGACACGTAGGTCAGACAGCTGCTAAAACTGCCAAATTTGTAGAACTGGGACCGCCAGATGACAATCAGCCAATATCACAACAGTACATACCTATCTATGTATGTACGAAGCCTGATACCGACACCGCTCCGCAATTGGCGGTGACCAACGAAAAGCTAATTTAGGTTACATACACAGTACAGCTTGATTAAGAATTCATTAGCTAACATTCATGCAGTGACACGAAAAGTGGTTCACATCAATATATGAAACTCTCTTCATTTAGATGACGCCTGATGATGATAGCTTCGCCCGCGTGGAGTTCGGTAATTGCCCCATGGGTGATCCCGTCCGACCGGGACAAAAAGTATCCCATCCTGGTTATAAACTATCTGTGTTCCAAATTTCATCTAAATCCGTTCAGGAGGTTTTGCGTGAAAGTGTAACAAACATTCTTCCTCACAAACTTTCGTATTTTTAATTTGTAATATCCTCCTCTCCCTTATAACCTCTCCGTTGTCCGTCCACATCCTGTATAAGAAGTTCAGATTATACAAGGTGTTGTTTTGCATCCTCGTCAAAATTCAGGATGTTGTCACAAAAGACATAAATATTCAATATAAATTACGATACCTAGTAAATTATTAAAAAACACTGCATTTTTTTGTTGTTTAAATTTGTCAATATTTCAGAATAACCCCCATAGCGTGGTTTAGGGATTATAAAATTATCGAAAAAACGTTTGAGGTTTTTTGTTTGTGTGTAAGCGACGTTATAAGGCAGGGATCAGACGGCCCGTGTTTAAAACACGGGTGGTTCACAGTTACCGATTTCAGTAAATAAATAAAAAAAAGAAAATTACCTACTAATTTTATTATTGATTCGGGTCGATAATCATTAGCATAGTTACCTCCTAGAATTTGACGAGGTTGCAAAACAACACCTTGTATGGTATACTAAAAAAAAGTCTTGTACTTATTTGTTGTAGCCTTTTTTGCTTCATTATGGAATATGATTCTAAAATTCTGATGAATTAGTCCAATTAGAATTTAATGAAAGCTAAGTGCGGCGCCGCGACGTTTACCCCGAACCACTCCAAACAAAATACCAAACATGTTATAAATTCATGCAGACAGAACTTTCAAATACTTAATTGTTTAATATATTTTAATATTCTCCTCTCCCCTCTAACCTCTACGTTGTTCATCGCATAGTTGAAAGTGAAGTTCACTTAGGTGAAACCTTAATACTGTATCACTTCATAGCACAGATAACCTCCTCTAGATTCCGTATGTTGAAAATTTTGTTTGTATTCGAGTAAGTAAGTGATTGTTTTGTTTGCAGGAACCCTGCTGAGCGGGTAGGATGCGGCGGCATGCACCGTATCGTGCTGCTAATGGCGGTGCTCACCAGGGCCCTCGCCCCCCTTGCGAACGTTACTGGTAAATACATAATTTAAGTTAAAGTTCCTTTTATGTGTATAAAACCGATATGGACAGCTTTTGGAACGTCTACGATCCTTCAGAATCCATTGTCCGTAAATGCGTCTGTCTGTGAGGGTTGTATCTAAACTAATATTATAAAGAGGAAAAATTTGATTGTTTGTTTGTTTTCATTGAATAGGCTCCGAAACTACTGGTCCGATTTGAAAAATTCTCTCAGTTTTAGATAGCCCATTTATCGAGGAAGGCTATAGGCTATATTTCATCGCGCTACAACCAATAGGAGTGGAGCGGCAATGAAAAATGTAGTGAAAACGGGGAAAATGTGACGCAAACGAAGTTGCGCCGGACAGCTAGTTTTCTTGAAAGTCAAACCATTTTTTAGTTTACAACTCAACAAAATCTATTTTTAAAGGTTTTGAGGTTAACCATAAAGAGGACATGGTGCTGGTACTTAATTCTTTTAATTTAACTTTATTTTCACTAACGACAAACATAATGTTTTAAGCTAAATAAGGAGAAAGAAGGACGAAAAAAAATTTATATGTCGCACGGACATGCCGTGCATACAAAATTACAAAAATAAAATAAAACAATAAACATATATGTATGTAGGATCCGGTCATTAGTACGGACAGAAAATGAATCGGCAAGCGCGCCAAAGGTAGCACGCGACCTACTTACCAGTCTACCCACACCTAAGCGCGCTTCTACAGAGTCGTGATGTTTCGAGCTCGCTGTGAGGCGGACAGTCTGTGTCTGACCACGGCGGAGACAAGACGTCCCGAAACTGTTCCCCGATTCATGGTGCCTAGTGTTATTGTGTTGGATTGTAATTTCAAGTAATTTGTGAGTAGTAAGTGAGTTCGACAAAAGCAGTGTACCTCGTGTGGTGTGTGTTTTCATAGCACGGAACCCATGTTCTGCCCACATGATGACCGTGTCTAACGGAATAAATCAAGACAACTGCGACATGTACAACGCAAGAAAAAATAAAGTTAAAAGTACAAACAGGATAGAACAAAAATGTTTACTTCTTGCACGTCGTGACTGTTACCACTCAGCATGATGCTGTGTCATGGGGGCCCACAACACAGCGCTGGTTTTCAGTGGTCACCTGTGAAATAACGTACGGAAGCCAAGACAGCATAAATATTTGGTAACATAAATAATAAATAAGGTGTATTGTAAACAAAACTTTGGGAAGTAATAAAACCAAAGTAAATATTTTATTATTAAACCAATAAGAGACGAAAAGCATTTAGGTACAAAATTATTTGCCTACCTATATCACAAGCCCAAATACTTCTTCTACACATAAAGAAACTCGAGATATTCCAGCGTCAACTGCTATCAAAATATGAAGTCCTAAGATACTGAATATTATGATTAATTGCTGTTATTGTCACAACAATAATATTAATTCAACAGTCATTGTCTAGTATCCATTAATAACAGCGCTTAGCAGAATAATAGCTACATGAGTTGGATAAATTAGTTTAGTGCATTTGAATGCGATGACAGTATAAAATAATGTTAGTTATTTCATTTGTGGCAGTGTAATCAAATCAGTGTTTATTCATTTATTTCACGGCAGTCATAACGGACGCAGAGCAATTATGTTTGTAAAAACAACACACATACACTCACACAACTACTTGTTTAATACTAATATTTTATATAATAATAATAATAATAACCGACTGTCAACGTTTCGGCCCAACGGTTGTCGGATCAGGTGCGGGTCATCCAACGCAATCACATGTTGGACGACGCCGCACTTGATAGGCTGCGCTCAGAGGTACTGAGCAACCGTATCATCTTGACTTCTTCACAAACCACGTTACAAACCAGTTTTGCTAATGATGCCATTCCACCGCGGCCCAATTTTACTGTTGTAGAGGAAGATGATAGGGTTGCCACGGTAAGTAGCCAGTGCAACGACCAATTGAGGAGTGCTCTGGAAGATGCGCTTCGCGAGTATCGATCCACTCCTACCCAACTTAGGCCCCGATTACCGCGGTTACCCATGCATAAGAAAAATAGGGCGCTGGTGTGTGCCTTGGACTCGCAACTCAAAAATATTTTTGAGAGTAGTGAGAACCTCGTTGATACGCACTCGATCTTGTATTGTGGGGCTGTAGCGGCTTGTCGTTTAGCTAACGTCAAATTCCCAAATTTTGACCTAGCTACTCGACCAAAACCAGCCGTACCAGCCTGGCAACGCAGGATCGAGTGCCGTATCGATGGGGCCAGGGTACTCATCGGCAAACTATACTGCTTCAGGGAGGGCAATACACGCCCACGTGTGATGCGCTTTGTGAGGCGGGCATTCTTGGGGACTGGAATCAGCCCTCAAGAATACATGTCCCAAGTCACAGAGCGCATCGACTTCCTGAAGCAGAAAGTTTATGCATGGGCGAACCGTATTCGGCGGTATAAGCGCAGGGTTGATCGGTACTCGCAGAATCGCATGTTCCGGAGTGATGAAAGGTGGGTATACAGAGATTGGGAGCGACCCAAACAAAATGTGACAGACGTATGCCGTCCAGATGATGCCACCACTAGTTCATTCTGGCGCAGCATCTGGTCGGTACCCGTCTGTCATACTGAGGCTGACTGGATGCGAGATGTCGAGCGAGTGTGTGAATCTATACCAGAAATGGAAAAAATTATAATAACACCGTTAGATGTTGCCAGAGCAGTTCGTCCGTTACCGAACTGGAAATCTCCGGGACCGGACGGACTGCACAACTTCTGGCTTAAATGGCTGAGTAGTTCACACACTCGCCTGGCATCTCAATTCCAGTCATGCTTAGAGTCTGGGTCGCTACCACAGTTTCTTACAACGGGTGTTACCCACCTGCTTCATAAGTCCGGTAGTCCTGCGGAACCCAGGAATTATAGACCGATCACGTGTTTGGCGACGGTTTATAAACTTCTTACATCCATTTTGAGAGTGAAGATTAACAAGCACATCGATAGTAATTCCATTATGTCGGCCTCTCAAAATGGATGTAGGAATGGGTCCCGTGGTACTAAGGAGCTACTCCTCATCGACATGGCCATTAGCCAACAGGTTCGTCGATCCCGCAAGGATCTGTCAACATGTTGGATAGATTACAAGAAGGCCTACGACTCTGTGCCACATACATGGCTCATGAGGGTGCTGGAGTTGTACAAGATTGATGCAACTCTACGCGCCTTCCTTGAGTCGTGTATGAGGCAATGGAGGACGGTCCTTCGATATCCAGGATGTCGACAGATCCAGGGGAACGATGAGCCTGTATGGATTAAACGGGGAATATTTCAGGGCGACAGTCTGAGTCCTCTTTGGTTCTGTCTAGCCCTGAATCCTTTAAGCACACTGCTGGAGGATTCAGGTCTAGGCTACCGGTTGAGGAGAGGTGGTCAGGTTATATCTCACCTTCTTTACATGGATGATCTGAAACTCTTTGCCCCCAGCAAACTGCAACTGATGGAGCTACTGAAAGTAACTGAAAATTTTAGTAGTGCCATCAGGATGGAATTTGGTGTGGACAAATGTGCAGTCATGTATGTAAAGCGAGGGGAGATTATGGAATCCGAGGGACTTCAGCTCTCTGATTCCATACACCTAAGATCCCTTTCCTCATCCGAAAACTATAAGTATTTGGGTATGTCGGAAGCGTTAGGCATTAACGTAGCTGACAAAAAGAAGCGCTCCCTCAACGATTGCTTCACAATCGTTGAGGGAGCGCTTCTTTGGTCGCCTGAAGAAGGTACTAAATAGCCTTCTTTCAGGTGGGAACAAGGTGCGCGCCTTCAACGGTTGGGTCATGCCGGTTTTAATGTACTCTTTCGGCATACTCAAATGGACTCAGACCGAACTGGACGCCCTGGATAGGAGAGTTCGTACACTGCTGACCGCAAACCGGATGCATCACCCACGATCATCGGTGATGAGACTGTACATCCCGCGGAAGTGCGGGGGTCGAGGCTTTTTAAACGCGAAGACACTCCACAACCGCGAGGTGTGCAGCCTCAGAGAATATTTTTTAAAAACAGAGGTGGGTATGCACCGAGATGTGGTCGCAGTGGACAAGACACTCACCCCGCTGTCCATGGCTAAAGAGAACTGGCGCAAACCTGTAATACTGACTACCGATGACCGCAAGGAAATATGGCAAGGCAAGGTTCTTCACGGGCGCTTTTACCAGGCTCTTCATGGGTCCGATGTAGATTTTCTAGCGTCCGTGTCCTGGTTACGTTTCGGCGACCTCTTTGGGGAAACTGAAGGTTTTGTCTGTGCGATTATGGACGAAGTTATGCTGACGAACAACTACCGGAAACATATTATGAAGGACGGGACGGTGGACGTGTGTCGGGCATGTCACCGTCCGGGTGAGTCCATCAGACATATTATTTCTGGTTGTTCTAGTCTGGCTAACGGCGAGTACTTGCACAGGCACAACCAAGTGGCCAGGATTATTCACCAGCAACTTGCCCTGAAATATAAACTTGTGGAATCTGAGGTACCGTACTACAAGTATGTGCCCGACCCAGTTCTCGAGAAAGACCATGTCACGCTGTACTGGGATCGGCCTATCATTACTGACAGGACTATTGTTGCCAATAAGCCTGACATAGTGGTGATAGACCGATCAGCGCGCCGCGCAATGATAGTCGATGTTACCATCCCACATGACGAAAACCTCGTGAAAGCTGAGAAAGAGAAACAGATAAAATATCTCGACTTGGCTCACGAGGTTGTCGATATGTGGAATGTAGACTCGGCTATCATTGTGCCGATTGTCGTAACGGCCAATGGCCTTATGGCCAAGAGCCTCGACGAACATCTGTCGAAGCTCTCACTTGGCAGTTGGATCAAGAGCCAGATTCAGAAGGCAGTACTCCTCGATACGGCCCGCATTGTGAGGAGGTTCCTGTCTCTGCAGCCCTAACCACCGGTAGCTTGGACCCTGCTCCCGATACCGGTGGAAACCTGTTTTTTATATTTTTAAATGTTTTTTTTTTTTTTTAAGAAATATGTAAAAATATAAAAAATGAGAAGAAAAATTAATAAAGGACATAATAATAATAATCAGTTTATTATCAGGCATCTAAGGCCCATAGATAAAATACACAAATAATCTGACAACAATAATAAACTAATACATATCTTAAAACTTAATTAAACTATGACTATACACGTAACGTCGTCGGCGTCGTGTTTCGCTGCGTGGTGTCGCGTAACCGTCCTCGGAAACGTCGATATACGACACCTCTCGGCCAAAAGTCCTCTTCCAAGCAGATCTGTAGATGGTGGGTTGGAACTCGCACGACGAACGACTTAAAGTTGATGTTGTGGCGCGATTCCAACCTTACGACCCTCAGAGTCCAGTCGGTCTTCACTTTCACATACTGCACGACATCCTCAACCGTCGTGGAGTGATGCAGACGCGAAATGTACAGCTGCGTCGTAGGCACAGCGGGGCGCAGCAGCATGTTGGGACCAGTTGGTGCGGTACCACACTGGTTACGAGGACAGGGCTTCCTCTTCTTCTTCCTTTCTACCTTGGTGAAACCCTCCTCGTCAACTTGGCTCGTCCTTTTCACGGAGCTACGGACCGCAGTCAGGGTAGGTGGAGCTCCTTTCTTCAGATTTTCCCCTCTTTTGATTTGTCGCTTTGGCAGCGACGCATCTGATTTGATGATGATTTGATTTGATGTTTTTTTTTATATGGAGCGACTACTAATCTGACCTCGACCACCGTGTACCTACCTTGTACCTTGGTGACAAGATATTACAAAGTATTTAATACTTTATATTATATTGTGTAATAGATACTTTAAACACGCTTAATTTTTTTTCGTCGTTAGTATACTAAATACCTTATCCTTACTTCCCTTACTTACCTTTATAAAATTTTAATCGATATGTCGCCACAATTAATTGAATTCATAATTAAAATCGAGGAACTCAAATTACCTGTTTGAATCCTTATTCCGTATTTCCGTATTTATAGTCAAAAGGATTGCAAATATACTTCATGTGTTAAGTAATAGCACCCAGCTTTAACATTCAGTCAGTAATTTCAATATCAGCGCTGACCTACAAAAGTTTCATACATTAACTTAAATGAAGCCATACAGTAAACAAAAACGTTAATTCACTTAAAACCTACGTCGTCTGAAGTCACAGTAGAAACATTCTCAGTAATAAATCAGATGGTTTTGCAAGAGACATTCCATTTGTCCCTTTCAACTTCAGAGGGTTAATTTTTTTTCTACATTAACAAAGATATGGATAGGTATTGCTATATTTGAATTTGTCAACATTTTCTACGCCTTTTGTTAAATAACTACATAAGTGTGAATCAAGGATGTGGTGTGAGTGCTATGCTAAATATTTTTCATCTCACTTGCACGTAAACAGTATCTAAACATACACGTTAATTTGGCCGTAATGGCCCAAATAAAACCCTCGAGCTTTTTTTTTACTATGATACCTTAGGGCGGTAAGTAATTTTTTTTTAATTTATAGCACGGCACATACGTCATGCAAGTTCAAACAAGGAGTTTACACGCAATAGAAAAATTGTCTTAAAATGTTATCCAAACAAGAATTTCATTGCAGTCTCGCTACATGTTACTTAAATACTCAACTAATGTTTTAATCTAAAAATTTTAATTAATTTTTTTTTTACACTCCGTCTTGGCTGTTAAGTATTTGTCCTTAACGTTTCTGAACGAAACATATTTTGTATAATCTGTGGTGAAGGTTGAGCCCGCCATCCGCTTAAAAAAGTTCACGTATTTCGTGATAATAGTTGTGCTGACGTGTGTATTAAAGCTATAATTCATAATTATTTACTCGCAAATGTGATGAAAAACATTGTATGTTTCACGGGCGGTACGGGAATTACGAACCTCGACTCAGAAAGCCCTCAGTCTTCGACTTCGGGCTTCTACTAGAGCCTCGATCGTAATTCCTTACTTACCGCCCTTAATATTTCTTAATAAAGAATTCTTAAGAATTCGTAAAGCATGTTAAAGTGCTGCAGTCTGCCGCGAAATAAAAGTTATTATTATGTTTTTTTCGCAATTTGCAGATCAGTATCACATTCTTGGACAACGAAAAATTATAATACATCACTTAAAAATATTTATTTAACTAATTATAGTCGTAAATAAGTGTTCAAATCAAATCAGGTTGTAAGAGTAATCCCTCTAATTATAGGCCTATATCTGTGCTTCCAGCACTGAGTAAAATCTATGAAAAAATCATGCTGGACCAGATGTTGTCTCACTTCAACTCTAATAGGATACTGCATAGTCAGCAGTTTGGCTTCACGAAGGGTAGGTCGACAACGGACGCGGGAGTAAAACTCATCAGTCACATTTTGGAGTCCTGGGAGAAGTCCCAGGATGCTATTGGCATCTTCTGTGATCTCTCAAAAGCGTTCGACTGCGTCGACCACAAAACACTGATCTGTAAATTACACCACTACGGAATTCGTGGACAAGCTGCTGATCTTGTTCTCTCTTATTTATAAAACAGGCTGCAAAAAGTAAATGTAAATGGGGCGACGTCCTGCGGGTCTATAGTCAAGATGTGCGTGCACCAAGGTTCAATTCTCGGCCCTTTCCTGTTTCTTGTTTATATTAATGATCTCCCTTATATGATGGCCAAATTTTCGGATATAATTCTATTTGCTGATGACACTTCGATAATCTTTAAAATTGATAGAAAAGATACGGACGTCTTACATGTTAGCAAAAGATTGTTGGCTGCGAACCATTTCGAGAGAATAGTTATATTCTCTCGAAATGGTTCGCAGCCAACAATCTTTTATTGAATACGAATAAAACAAAATGCCTTAAGTTTTCTTTACCAAATGTACCACAACGTGACCTAAATTTAAATCTTGACGGCAAGAAGCTTGATGTTATAGCGGAAACTGTATTCTTGGGGATTACTATCGATTCAAAACTGCAGTGGGGCGCGCACATTAGAACTCTTTCAGGAAGGTTAAGCTCAGCTGCCTATGCAATCAGAAAAATAAGGCAGTTAACCTAATATAGCCACAGCTAGGTTAGTATACTACGCTTATTTCCATAGTATTATGTCCTATGGCATTCTGCTGTGGGGATCGGCAGCAGACGTTGATTCAATTTTCATACTGCAAAAGAGGGCAGTCCGCGCTATCTACAAAATGGGTCCTCGTGAATCCCTCAGAGAAAAATTTAAAGAAATAGATATACTGACTCTGCCTTCACTTTATATTTTAGAATGTATTTTATATGTCCGCAAAAACCGAGGACTTTTCAAAATTAGAAGCGACTTCCATAATATAAATACACGCAGTAAACACGAAATTGTAATACCCAAATTCAGATTAACCAAAACTAGCAAGTCTTTTCTTATAAACAGTATACGCTTTTATAATAAGTTGCCGAAGTCAGTTACAGAACTGACCGATGGAAAGTTTAAAAATTATATTTAACGTGTCCTAATTAAAAAAGCATATTACAAAATTAAGGACTACGTTGAAGATAGAGAAGTTTGGCCTTAGCCCCTTCGCACATGCGGCTTCCCTGGTAGCTCATAAACGGCACAAATGTGTGGATGTCTCTAACTTTTCTCAATCTTATTTTTATTTTCCTTTCTTCTTTCTTTTTAATCAGATGTTTTACAATAGTTTTTAAATCATTACACCTTTTGTTTAGAATAGTTACAGCACGGATGACAACATTTGTGTCACTTATTTGATCTAGTCATTTTGTGATATTTTCTTTTTTTTTTGTTGTTGTATAGACTCTTTTTCTTATTTACCGATTGTTTGTAAATGTGTGGACATTGTAGGCCTTATCGATTCCTAGATCCTTGGTAACTTTTTATTTCGTTCTACGTTTCGTAGTAAGCAACGACTTATTGTCAGGCCTACGATGTCCTCCCATACTTTAGTACTAATGCTGTAACAGAAATATTGTAAAACCAAATGATTTTAAAAGAGTAACCATGGAGTTTCTTGCCGGTTCTTCTCCATAGGAAACGACCAACGCGAACCGAGCACCTTTTTGCCGACGTTTTATAAGTGCCCCTGTAGGCCTAAGTAAAATAAAAATATTTTGATTTTTTGATTTTGATTTTACATTTTCTATGTTTAAGAATATGCCTTCATGAAATATTTATTGTATGAACATAATTATAGAACATGCTGACGATTTGAATGTTTACTTATACTTAGGTAAATACATAAACGTCACGGGCGCGTTTAATTTTAGAGCCTATAAATTGCAAAAAAGTATTAAAAGTTTAATTAAAATTAAAAGATCACGACTAATGGAAAATCTTCCACCCAGGTTCACCAAGCACTGAACCAAGCAATCCGCCATCGTCGACAATGATGACGCCGCCCCCCACAGTCTTCCGGAACCTCAGGGTCACCAGCAAGCCAAGGAAAGGAATGAAGCTTGGGAAAGTGGACTCTCCTATGTTAAACTACATATTCGATTCGTATGCGACGAGCAATAAGCATTTTCATGACAAGTAAGTTTGGAGTTTTGTTATCTTTTATTTATATAGGTACTTTTTTCGTAAATAGTGATGACATAGTGTGAAAAACATAAATACATTTCTGAAGCCTCTCTAATTTTGAAAGACAATCCTTCGTCAGTCCTTCATTTTATTTTGACTGTGCAAATTATTTCGTATTTTTTCTGTCACTTCAATGGTTCTAAAATCTCTCGCTCCAAACGAACACTCGAATAACCCGTTTTTTTCTGCAAATTTTATATTTTCATTTTCTTTTTTCCATACTAATTCTTAATCAGCATCGTACAATTTAATTAAAATCGTGCCTCATCTACAATTCTATTCATAAATCCTTCACGAAATTGCATTCTCAGATGCTTTCATTCCTTGGCCCAGAAAATTTGCATTTGTAAATCATAAGAACAAAATGGAACCGCCTAATGAGGAAATTCGGGCATGGGGTTTCGTAGCCTGGTAACTAACCGGTATATCGCGATCGTGCCTTCGCATTTTAGAAATTTTAACCCGTTGGAACATTTTAACATTAAACGTATTTAAGGTGCAAACCTTAAATACGTTTAATGTTAAAATGTTCAATGTTTCTGACATCTGCAAACGATTGCCAGAAATAGAAGTATCTTTTGAATATGTTTAGTAATTTGTGGTGCACACGGCCGTAAGTTTTGTTCGAAATTATTGACAATATAAAAACCTCATTGGAAACTTTTTACAATTTCCATTTTTATGAATTTTCAAGTATATTCATGGGCGTGACACAGGCAGCCACTATAAAGGTCCATCTCTGCCATTATGTAGCACAATAAAAGTGATGACAATAAACAAAATTATCATGATAAGGCATTTTGTAGTAGACATTTTGTTTAATGGATGCCAGGAGAGTTCAAAAGCTATTCATTGAGAATTTTATGGCTCATTTCAAACACTTTTAGGCATGCTTTGGATGAAATTAAGCACTTAAAATGTAAATGTGATTTAGGATCAAAGTTAGCCTGTGTCTGGAAAAAGTAGTGGCGCAGATGTTAGGTTCCTAAATATTGTTTTAGAACTATTTTAGCCGTTTTCTTGTCATGAGTCTGGCCAAACATTTCAGCCATTTTTACCAGTACATAAAATATATTTTTCGGATACGTTTTTATGTGGCCTTTTAGATGTGCAAAACAGGCTCGTTAAAGAATTTATTTTCTTAGTCTCCACAAATACATTCTTTGAAGATAGCTAAAGAAAGCCAAATGCTAAAAAGATCAAACGTTACATTGGAATTTATGCGCTGATCGGAGATCAAATCTTTTAGATACTGCAGTAATATACTTTTGATGGCTTTCTTACACGCCATTTATTTCTGTCCTGTAGAAGACCTATTTTGTTCGATTTATTGCTGTATTCTAGGTTTAGAAACTCTAGAACTTTCTTATTCTTTATTACACACAACATTAAAGAAAATAAAAATACAAGTAATATAGCTTACGTACAACGGCGAGCAGAATTCGGTTTTCTTACAGCAAACCTTACTTTAAGAGAAATATGTATTGGCTAAAGAGAGACAGCTTTGTGCATGAACAGTACTTTTAAAAACTTAAAGCAACTTATTTTATAAACTAATCGAATCCATACTCCATGAACATGTACTTGACTAAATGGTTTTATCTTTATTTTTTCTTTTTAACATTCCTTTACTCGCACGTTGGTCTGTGAGACCGATAAAACACTCTTTCTTGATTTTTTGCTTTTACAATATTGATAACATTTTGTTCTTTCTGTTAGCTTCATTATTAGTTGCTACAATCATTTCAGGACTAAAACAATCTTTGTACGAGTAGCACATATGGCCGTATTAGGCATACATCGGCCTGAGACTGTGAGACCAACGCGAGCACAGGTGTTACAAAATTTGTCATTAGTGATTTTGTACTGAAAATATTATGGAACTTTTTCATTTGTGTTTATAAGGTCAATCTCTTAGAAACTGTAAGTTTTAAGAAGAAAAAATGTATCTTTCCTAAAATTTTACAACCTCTTGCAAAAATGTAACTGGTTTTCAGAGACTACAGTAAAAGGCTATTACTCAGTAAATGATCGGTATATATTGGGTAAATTATAGTTTTAACGATATTGAAATGGATGTCTGAAATTTCGGTCTCTGAGACCGCACGCGAGTATAGGTGTTATAAAAATTGGCGGGGGTATACGAAGGTTAAGAAACATTGAAGACTAGGTTCTGCCCGTGATTTTTTGTAACAGGTGGTCCACAGACAATTTGACCTAAAGAATACATGATATAAGCAACGAAAACATTGCGTTAACCTACAAACAACACGGAAGCTTTTATCCCAAACACTACCCAAACAAAAAAACTTCACTAATCAACAAAGAGCTTCCAAAATCGTTATACCGATCAAATAAAACATTTCGGTGTGAAGGAACACGTTCTCTTAAACACTGAAACTAATTTCAGTAATACCGACCAACGGTATCTCATTTGTCCGCAGTAATGAAGATCCTTTTCAGGCCCAAGTCAAAGGCTTTTGTTACACCGAACGCTAATCTTGTTATACTCTGAATTAGATGCTCGTGTTTTGTTTGTGATAGTGATATAGGACGTGTTAATGAAGGAAGTGGTTGGTTGGTAATTTATTATCGAATGAATTGTAGGAAAAACCGTTTAATTTATTGTATCGTAGTTTAGTTTTGTTGCTAACGCTGAAGCGATTAGGTATCAATGATACACTCACAGCTTAGTAGTAGTACTTTAACATTTGAATTAATAACTAAAAGAATATATTTACATGTACGAACATGGATAAAGCAAATGGAGCGTAGCAAGTGGCATTATATAGATTACACCCATGAGAAAAAGGCGTTAATTTATGTATCTATGTAGCTCAAATTAAAATACAAGGTTTTTTTAAAATACTAACCTACCTAAGTTCTTTTAATAGTTCGTTGTGATGTTACAGTTCTCTTCTTTGTTTTGTCTGTTAGTTCCAGCGGTCAGTTTGCTGTCATCTTATTTTAGAACATTATAAAACTTGACATATTACTGTGTTCCTCAAACTTATGTAGAACATGCTGGGCTTCAAGTTGTATATAAACTGTACACACAGATCTCACTACTATTTGCAAATTACTCAGGACTCGTGTACTGAGTTACAGTTTCATTTCGACCGTACTGAATATTATATAACTTATACAAAGGGATAATACGTATAATTTCTACCAAATAATATTTCGTCAAAGCCCAGAACTTATAATTAAGTAAACAGTGTCCCAAAGTAATTAAATTACGCACTTCACGTTACTCGTCGGTGTGAGATGCATCCCTTTAATTTGAAAGCGTATCACGTCCATACAAAAGTTACCAGTTTGAATAAAATGAGGCTCGTCGGGTCACACTTTTTCTTTTGTAAAAAAATATACGGCGTCTCGAGCTAACATATGTTGGAGTTGTTCCTTTTTATAAATTAGACTCGGAATAATATCAAAACTCCCCCTTTATCCATCTGTAGGATTCTTTTTCTTTGCTGTTTAGTTCAAGAATGGAGAAAAGATTCTTCGTATATTTTTTGTTTGGTTTTTAGATTAGATTTTTTTGTATGTAAGTAGGTATGTTATGTTTTGCCCATTTTTGAAAGCCTCTGCGACTGAGATGACTTTTTAAAGTCTGATATTTACGGTGGCGGCTTGGATCGATCTCTTATTATATCGGATGCCTATTTGTACTTGTATAATCATACAATGACACATTTTAATGAAGTAGAATGGCCCATGGTAGTTAGATTCTAATTGGAAAAACTAGACGTTCTTATTGGAGAAACTGAAATTCAACACATATTCTCAACTTCACATTTTTTCGAAATACTTATATCTAGTTGTCGTAATTAATTTTAACGTAGTTAGATTCTGTATAGTTTCAGCTATACACACGTATTTTTTGTTTTGGTGTAGCTGCAATAGTTTACGAGATAATAAGCTTTAAGTGCGCCGTGGCACGGGTCGAAAAATTCCCGAGTTTAAAAAATGCGTAATGTACAAATAATGAGGCGTATTTTGTGGCCTTGGACGTTTCACCGGTTAGGTGTGCTCATCATCATCATCATCATTTCAGCCGAAAGACGTCCACTGCTGGCCATAGGCCTCCCCCAAGTGTCGCCACATTGACCGGTCCCGTGCGACTCGCATCCAGCGGTGTGCCCTGTGAATGCGATAAATAATAATCCTACCATAAAAGCTTTTTTTTTTCAGCATTTACTCACTTTTCAGTGCTTTATACTCGGGCTTCAGAGTGTAACTTATTTAAGTCCGTAATAAACTTACTGCATGACACATATTAAAAGCTCCCATGCATGAGAAAACTGGTTTCAAAAATGAAAGCCTACAATTTATTCTTTACTTGCCGGCGACATACAGTACTAAAATGATGATGATGATGAGAAATATAGTCGAAATAAAAGTATTTCTTCTATTCGTTACTCCAATTAGTTTACGCAATGTTTATAAAGATTATTTTAATTTTCAACAAGAGATTCAAAAACAAATAATTAATTAAATCCCTGGGGATCTTAAGTTAGAATGGCAGTTAAAAAGACATGAGGAAGGCATAACATCACGCCTGTCCTCGCCCAAAGGATGGATAGCACACACACACAGATGGATGTAATAGGAGGCGAGCCTATCGCCATCACAAAACTAACCTCCGAGCCGCTTCTCAGAAATTAGTGATGACCAATCCTAATTACTCTTTGCCCGACCTGGAGATTTGTAACTCCAGGACCTGATGCTCAGCAGTTGCGCTTGCCACCACCTGACCAATGAGCCAGTCAACATTACATAACATAACATCACGCCTGTAATCCCCGAAGGGTTAAGCAGAGGTGTACCTAATAGTACACTCACATTTTGCCAGTTATGTCTAAATCTAGACACCGTGGTTGCTACTAAGAAATTCATGATGGACAACACCAAAAACACTTTACCCGATCCAGAAATCGAACTCTGGACCTCACTATCAACAGCCGCACATTCAACCACTAGACTGATAAACTAGGCAGTCAATAATGATGAGTCAATATAACGTTCAATATAAGAAAAAAAATCTTAGCAACTACGATCACACCACTTTGTTTTAGAACCCTCAAGGTCACATCAAATGCGCTTGTGTAGTTTTGCTAGTTAATCAAACTCGACCTGTGTTCTAAACTGTTTTATACCATTCGATCCTTTATCTGACCATAGCTCTTATTTTTTTAATACTGTTTACGTAATAATGAATGGTTACGATTTAATTGATCTAAAATCGTTAAATTTATTCTTGAGCTCAATTTATTTAAGTATATTCTTTCTTCACTCGCTGGAATTAATCATAAAACACAATTAGTTTTTTGCTGTCCCATCTAATTTTGATAAACAATTATCATGTCACGCATAAAGCTCATTTAACAAAAATAAATGAAACACAAACGTTTGTAGCAATCAAAACACTTTGAAAATAAAATGAATCATGTTTTTCGTTTAATGCAATAAGAAAAGTTTATGGGACGAAATTGTTTATTATATTCCTCTTTGTGAAGTCCGTCCTTTATCCCATTCTAAATATTAGGTTGGCAACCTAATTACCTAACAAAACTAGAACGTGCGTGTGCGGGACTGTACTCCGCTCGGGGTTGTCACCTGTTATAATTACCTGAGGTACACTCACCAACAAAAGTAATATAACAAGAGTGTTTATGCTCAACCTGGTCTACTTTCAAGCTACCGTTTCCATTTTAAACACATTTACGAAGTATTTTTATTCAAGCACGTTTGTTTATAAAAAAAGGTTTAGTGGTTGTTGGTACACTTCCCTAAGCGACAGTACTGCCAGAAAGCGGATTAAGCTAGTTAATTTTCCAAAATTCAACGAAGGAAATTCCTGGGCCGAATTCGGGATTTTAATCATCAAACTTAAACAGAATTTATGCGGTGTTTAAAATTGGGGCCTGATCTCTGAAACATAATTAAATAACTTATTGACGATTCGTGACGGTTTGTGTAATGTCCTTTTAGATCTTTGCTCGTCCTATATATTTTATCATGGTCTCAGAAGACATGGGTAGAGAATACTTGCCATTTTGGAAATAGGACACATCAGGGTCTGTATTTTGGGAGACGATATTATAGAGATTTAACATTTTTATAAAAAAAAAAAAAAAAAAAAAAAACAAGAAAACGTAGGCTATGTAGGTTATGTAACTCCCTATAATTTTTGGTATGACAACTTAGTAAATATTAATGTTTTGTGCAAAAAAAGTAGCAGGAACGATAATATTAACTTTACATGCGGACGGAAAAAGTGCTTATAAAATTACTATCCAATTTTGTTTGCCACGCTTAGCGCTGTTGTATATTTTATCCTTCTCACTGTTTCTATTTATCTACTCTTTCTTACTCTTGAAAACTTTCATCTCCTCTGTGTAACTATACCTTCAAGCTTTCATTTATCTCTGCCAACAAGAATCACACTAAACTGGTAACAACTACTCTTTGCGTAGCGCGTTTGTCTTTTCATCTTGTGTCAGCCACTCAATCGTTACATCCACGTTTTTGCAACTATTTGCACCATAGTACTCTACAAGCTACATGCTAGCCATAAACTGAAACGTTGCGAAACAAACAACCGCAGTAAACAAATAAACATAATATCACAGCAGCATCGGGAATAGAAACAGACAAACAATATGTCATCAAACAGAAATTCCCTAACGCGTTCATACGTAATGTCTGAGACAACACAAACCCTGAATAAAGCCAAAATCCGATACAAATCCTTGTTTTATGCATGCAAATATTGATCCGAACTGAATGGAACCTTTCGTAAACTTACTTGAATAAACAAGAGCTAGGCTACCTAACAGAAGGGACCTTTAATCCTCAGAATTGTTAAATGCTTTTACGATAATTTTGGGTTGTAGAAAAAGCACCCTTATTTATTCAGTGGTAGGAATCTCTAGATTGGATGGATTCATTGATTGATTGAATGTTTGATTTGTTTCTCCTTTTAGCTCACAGTAGTACTTACATAGGCAGGCTAAATTCAAATGTAGTTGTTCTAATTTATGATTTGGTTTGGATATTTAAGTTGTAGACGGACCCTTTTCCCAAAGCTGTCAGCCAAGTATTCTACATCAAACTAAGTACGCCACGCCAAAATTATGGTAGGGGACTCCGTGTAACGCACTCAAAACATTACGCTGATGGATGCTTTGAATATTACAGGGGTCATGGAGGTATTAAAAGTAAAGTTATGACTACACTAACTTGTATTTTTACAAAAACTTATGAAAAAGTTTGAACTTTGACTTCCAATATCTCCGTAACAAGAAGGTCCCAGGTACGGTCAACAACAAAAAACCCGGCCAAGTGCAAGTCGTACTCACACTCACACAGGGTTCCGAAGCACAAACAAATAATAAAAATATTTTGAACGCTCATTTAGATGTTGTATTTTATTACATTTAACAGCAAAACTAAATTTGTCTTTCATAGTAACTTAATGAAAAACAAAGTGCTGCAGTTTGATGAAAAACTACCATATTATCTCAAAAACTAAACATCTAAACTTATTCAAACCAATTTCCTTCGTAAGTTTTTTTACGTTCTATAATCATACATTTTAAAAAAAAAAGATCCGCCGTTTCTTAAGACACATTTAACCGCTTTGGAAGTGTCTATCTTTCAAACAAATTTCAACAAGACTTTGAGAAAAAATGGTTTGGGGATCCTCAATGTCATTTTTAAGGACCTATCTATACACACGTACGCACGTATAGGTTTCATGTTTTTTATAGTTTTATTTCCATGTATGAGCCCCCGATAATCTTTTTTATTTTTTTCTTTTGTTTAAACATTTTTAAACGGTTCACAGAATACATTTACCTACCAAGTTTCAACTGTGTAGTGCTAATAGTTTCCAAATAAAGTGGCTGTGACATACGGACAGACAGACATGGCGAATCTATAAGGGTTCCTTTTTTGCCATTCGTCTATGGACACCTAAAAATTATCGCAAGGACGAGTAAACAAGTGCCTTTTTGTTTCGTTATGGGACTTTTTACACCTTTTTTTGTGGAGGTGGCCTTGAAGTCTGCACAAGGATACCTCTATAAAATATTTAGGGTTCGGCTTCGGTTAAACCGGTGCGTGTAAATTGCGAAACCGCCGTACAAATATTATTCGAATCATCTGTCAGTGTCCACAGCTGGTCCACAATTTATTTATACCAGTTTCATTAATCCTTTTAAGATCCAATCAAAATTTAACATTCATCATCACCACCACCATCATTCATAGCCTGAAAGTACCTACTTTTGGGTAGAAGCCTCTTTTTCTTGTTCCTAATCACAGTACCGCAGAAAAAAAAAATTAAATCCAATTCTTTTCTCCAATACCGATATTTCTCCTTAAGTCTACGAAATACTAAGAACACGGGTCACTGAGCATTAAATTGGAACAAAGAAAACTTTAAGGTTGAATTACTTTTTCTTAGTACCTATCATAGTATCCTTCTGGTATATTTGAATTGTCCTATGTAAATACTACCGAATGTCTAGACTTAAAATCTACATAGAATGACATTGTAAGGAAGTATTTAAAGAACCGAATAACTTAAGATCGTTGAGAATTTTATTTCTATTTTTTACTTCCATTACAACCTCCAGTTTGTATTTTTCCGATTCTAATGACGTCGGAAATTGCAGGACAGTCTATGAATCATCATCATCATCATCATCAGCCAATAGTGTTTCCACTGCTGAGACACAAGCCTACTCTCGCTAGTGCGGATTGATAAATGTCACATGTCTTCGAATTTTTACTTCTGAGACATTCCGGTTTCCTCACGATGTTTTCCTTCACCGTTTATGAGGGCAGCGGTGATAAAATAAATTAAACAAATTAATGCACCTGCCTGGTTTCGAACCCACGGCTTACTGCTCTTAAGTCGGTGCTGCCACCACTGGGCCACCGCTGCTCTCAGTCTATGAATAGACAGACTTATGTCGTGATCTACAGGCTGTTGTTTTGCATCCTCGTCAAATTCATAAAAGTAACTATGCTAATGATTCTCGACCCGAATCAATAATAAAATGGGTAGGTCATTTTTTTTCTTATTTACGAAAATCGGTATGTGTGAACCAACCATTTTTTAAACGCAGTCTGTCTGATCTTCGCCCTATAACCGCACTTTCACACATACAAACAATCTCAAACGTAGATTCGATAATTTCTTATTTCCTAAACCACGTAAAGAGGGTTATTCTGAAATACTGACAAATTTAAACAACAAAAAAAGCAACGTTTATTAATAATTAACTAGGTACCGTAATTTAAATTGATTAATTATGTGTTTTGTGACAGCCGCCTGAATTTTGACGAGGATGCAAAAGACATCTATATTATAATAATATTATAAAGCTTTTTAAGATAATGTTTGAAAATCGGAGAAAATGTGACGCATTCGAAGTTGCGCGGGACAGCTAGTCGTGTATAAACAGCGTGTACTTCCCCAATTACTGACGGTCGATCCGTTTGCAAACTTATTACGTGTATGGCTAAGTGTGATACCTGTCTATGTCACCCTACTGCAAGATAGAGACGGGAAAAATGAGTATAAACACATAAACATTTCCCATGGAGGTATGCAAAAATATATATAACAAGAGGCCTTAAATGGCCGCTTTTGCTTAATGATAATTAGATAATGATACGAATCGCGTTGAAATTTTAAACAATGGTCACAGACACAGTTAGTTATTATAAATTGTCAATTTGTGACCGTTTTACGAATTGTAACGTAATTTATATTCAACGTATCCTTATTTTGATTCTGCTAAAACGGCTATTTAGACCCCCTGTTCATACTCGCGCGTCGGTTACGAGTAGATACTAGCAACCGGTCCGGGTTTTGCACGGATAGCAGAGGATATAAATGCCTACATTTTTTTTAGACAATAGTGTTGCTACAGTTTAATAGATCTTTAAAGAGGCATACTTATTATTATTATAGTGCATTGTTTTTGCTCTCAGGCGGCATGAGTTTTCCGACATCTTCAACAATTGTCATCATATTTCAACCGATTTACACAAAATTTTAATGAATAGGTACGTAAACCAGCCTCATGAATCACTCGGTCCATTGGTAAAAACCAAATTGTCTCAGTACGTGCTAAGTGACGTTTATGGTTCTTGGCATTTGTCTCATTTAGACAAAGACTTAAACATAATGTTAATACCTCATTTCTTTTTATACAGATTTCGTCCGCCGTCATTTGAAGGCACCGCTGCTGAAGATACAATAATCAACGCTGATACAGGATCAACTGTCATATTTGATTGCAAAGTAACTGCTTTGAGAGATAAAACGGTAACAAACCTCTATACTTCAGTGTTAGAATTTCTTTCATCAGGAAAAGATTGTAATTTAAACGTTTTGTTACAGGTTTCATGGATAAGAGTGTCTGAAGATGAAAATTTGGAGCTTTTAACCATAGATCTGGATACACATACGACAGATTTTAGGTAGGTTACTTATTTTCAGGGAGATAGCTGTAACATTACAGTCTTATAATATTAGTTTCATCATCATCATTTCAACCGGAAGACGTCCACTGCTGGACATAGGCCTTCCCCAAGTGCCACCACATTGACATAACACGGGGGGTTTTGCCATAATCACCACGCTTGGCATGCGGGTTGACGATCGCAGTACGGTTGTTACAAAAGCACAGAGATCGCTGCTGCCCATGCTCTGGCAAGTCCTTTAGTCGCGTCTTACGACACTCACGGGAAGATATGGGATGGTGCTATTCTTTAGGTCCGATACCATACAAAACTACAGAAATATTATTTTGAATCTCTTTATATAATTGATTATTTATGGGTATTATCATGACTGAATAAACATTTATAATAATTAACAGATTTATAGCAATTTTTAACTGATATTATTGTTTTTAAAAACCTTGTAGACTATGGTTTTATAACATCAGTATCCATTTATAAAGTAAATTAGTTTATAGAACACATAAAAGTATTATTGAAGCAAGATGATTTATGTCAAAATAACTATGCTACAAAGACAGCTAAATATGCTATATATGTAGCATATTCTAAATATGATTTATAGACATCGTCTAATATCAAGTAGAAATATTTCCCGATTCATTCTAATATACTTATCAGTTATTCAGTAGCATTGAAAGCCGGAGTCCATTCTCGGATTCACAATACCGACGCGGGTTCCAATGGAGGACTCGTCCATAAATATAACTTCTTATTTACGCATGCCACAATTCGAATAGGACGTGTGTTTGTGCTAAAATAGTGGTTACGTACAAAATTGGTCGTTGGTATCAGTGGTTTTTGCAAAACACGTTGTATTGGGGTAGTTTTACTAAAAGCAAGGTATTTCTGGGTTCAAAGATATTTCTGGTCATTAGATTTCAATTAGTACCTATAGCTTGTTGATTTTGAGAACCATGCGACAGTGATAGGAATAAAGCTTAGCCAAAGTTCGTGCCAAGTAACATTTATAGATCTCGGCCTTATAAATAAGGTCTTAAAGAAAAATTGAACATTTTTAGATACAATTGCACTTTACTCGTATAATTCTGAGCTTTGATAACTGGGAGTTACATTCATATCATCATTCTACTGTCGTAGTTTTTGTATGTAACTACATATTAAACTGTCGTAGCTTACGAGATTATGAAGACGAATACGTTATAGTATTTTTTTTCACATTGTTGTAAAACAAAACCAGCTGATGTGGATCTTTCATACGTTTTCTTACGTACGGGAACTTTTTACACAGCGAGGCCATGTAATACTGGAAATGTATTTCTTGAAGTGTCGCCATGTGTACTGCCAATAATTTTATATTATATTCAAAGTTATTTCTCAATTCATTCTCTTTCAGGTACAGGGTAGACTTAGCTGGTGAGAACTGGAAGCTGGCACTAGCAGACGCCAAAGTCCAAGACTCAGGTGTATACTGCTGTCATGTTTCAACACACCCTCCCATGCTGAGGCGGTACAAGTTGACTGTGCATCGTAAGTTCTTATTTTGATAAAAATTGTGGCAATGTGTGGTGTGCAGTGTGTAAATCATCTAAATCATCATAATCATCATCTGCCTAGCCTTTTCCCAAACTATATTGAAGTCGGCTTGACGTCTAACCGGAAGCAGCTGAGTAGTAGTATTTTACATGAAGCGGCTGTCTATCTGACCTCCACAACCCAGTAACTGGGTATCACAATACCCGTTGGTAAGAATGGATGTCAGGTTTTCGGCTTCTGACTACACGTAACGACTGTCAAAAGTCTACAAATGATAGTTGCTGGATTTGTAAATCAACTAAATGATGATCTTAAATTCATTCTCTCCATAGCATTTTGCCAGTGGCTTCGCTCGCGTTAATTTAGAATTTGACAATAACGAGCTCGAACATGTAGCGCTATCCATTATCATAAGGCCGTCATTGTAGTTTTCCTCGGGAACAGTGTTTTTTTTTTCGGTATGAAAGGTACCCTATGTCCGTTTCTGTACACCTGACAACGTATATGTATGCAAAATTTCAGGATGATCAGTTCTGTGGCAAGCGTGAAAAGGTAACAAACAACTTTTGCATTTATAATATTAGTTCGGATTGGTTCAAGAAATTAAATTAGGGTTGGATGTTTGTGTGGAAGTAGGTAGGTACGTCAGTTTTAGGAAAGGGGGATTCGATTGTCATCCATAACATTGCTGTATAACTGTTTACGGCTTTCTGTTGGCTCTGTATCGAACTTACTTGTATTATCATCATTGGTAACGGATTTATTAATTCTTAATCTTCTTGAAAACGAGAAGGACTATTAAAAATACATTTATTTAAACACTTCAAGTACATAGTACAGAGGCGAAAATAATGCCATTGGCATTTTCTACCCGTCAACCTTTGGGTGATGCAGAGACAAACAGTGGTAGGTGTATATCTATTTTTTTTTGGGAATGGCATCTCGCAGTTCAACCTAGGAGGTTGTCGTCTGCTTAACCGGACTATCCTGTGGGTGCCTTAAGAGTAAGGCCTCCAGCTAGGGCATAAAACTTACGAACTAAGCGACTACACGCTAAGGGCACCCCCTGTGGGGTACGAGCCTCGGCTTAGGGCGTCGCTGGGGGAGGACTGCATGGGGACAGGCTGGATCTGAATGATATCATTATTTAGGGGCTGATTTAAAACTACTGGCACAGCATCGCGGGCTGGCTCGAGCGAGGGTCGGGGAGGGCATGGACCGGGACGTCGCGACGGACCTCGACGGCGAGGTCGGAAAGACGGCGGTTTGTGTCTAAACTTTTTAAGAGTGCTAGTCTCTTTGCTACTCTCCTGGAGGAGGGTGATAGCATCATCGGGAGTGACGAGGGTATGCCGAGGACGGCGTACTGTACTAATGCGCGAGGGTTCGTAACGGGCGGCCGTGTGTATATCTAAAAAAAGTTATTTATTTAATACTAAAACAGACTACAAAGGACATATGAAATACAATTAATATATATCTAAATATAAATACTATTATGAAAGGACAATACATTATACCAGCGATGACAATGTTTTGAAAATTCTGTTGAAAATCGTAGTAGAAAAACAAAACGTATCGTTTTCCCCTTTTCTCTCTTAATTTTCATGATTTTCAATAAAACCACGTGTTTCATTTAGATTTTTTGTCCACAGCGCCTTCCATAAAGATGAGTAAAGAAGCGTTTCTAGAAACAGGGGAGACGTTGTCCCTAAAATGTGCCATACTTCACCTGCATCCTGGCGAAGCGGTGCCAGAGATGCACTGGTATCAAGGAAACACCACCGTGTCCCTCGATGAGATCCGGGGAGGAGTACTCATTGAAACTGATCAATTGACTTTGACGAGTCATTTGCAGGTAGGTAGCTTAGATTTACTATAAAAGGTAGAGACGACAAATTAAAACACTGGCAATACTAGCTAGATCAAAACTATATTATAAAAGAACAAAAATAAATCAAAATATCGAAATTATTTGATTTTTTTCAAATAACTTAATGGCATAAAACTGTAAACAAAAATAATATAAAACGAAATAAAATACTGATAAATGGTGTTCTACATCATTTATAAATATTGTTTTACTAACCTTAGGTATAATTTGCAGTAATTCGCATCAGGAAATAAAATTTAAAAACAAATTTGATTATGTATAATTGTATACCAATGCGGTTGTCGTTAACCTGTCGGTGCTAGCATATTAACAGATCACATCATGTGGAAAATACTAAAAATAATGACCTGTGCCTGGTGTGTACGGTGCGAGCCAGGTGCAGCAGTATCCTGAACGCTTTTGCTGAACTTTTCGACTGAAAGTAAGTGAACCACTGCTGCATGGTTCACGTACAGACTAATCTTATGATATTATTTTAATTTTGTTCGTGTAATATAATATAATGTATAATTGTCAATTTAAATGTAATAATCTTTTATTTGTTTAATCATTTTTGATTTTAGTATAATTGTCCAAAGTTGATTGATATAAATAAAATAATACTAAACTACAGGATATATTAGACTGAATTTTTGTTTGCAAACTGGGAACTTAATTCATTGTCGTATTGTCATCTTTACCTTGTTACCCTTTTAAGCCTATGAACGAAGAATATAAACTGTAGCATCGTAGCTCCCAAACGAATAAACCTAACGGTTTTAGTTTTTACATTGACGCGACTCGACCACGAATTCAGCATATGGTTTAAAGTTCCACGCGATATTTCATTGGTTATTGGAAACAACTTTTTGGTCACAGAATTCAAGGTAACAGTTTGCGCGTATATGACCTTTACGCCCTGTTTACTATAACATTGCCCTCCTTCTGACTCAGTCGGGTAAAAACGGATACTACTACGAAAACTGCTTTAAATGTGATAAAACAATTTTCATGTTTCATAATTAGGTTCTTGAAAGGTCAGACAAAGGTTTTCTGGACAGACGTAACCTGTAAGTACCATCAAATACGACCACATAACAATGAAATTGCCCTCCTTCTGGCTCAGTCGGGTAAAAACAGAGGATACTACTACGAAAACTACTTTAAATGTGATAAAACAATTTTCATGTCTCATAATTAGGTACTTGTCTCATAATAAGGTCAGACGAAGGTTTTCTGGACAGACGTAGCCTGTAGGTCCCGTCAAATACGACCACACACACACACACATAATTTTATTTATATTAGTATGAGGAAAATGTCGGTAAAGTTTTGAGTATGAATGTGGATGGCTATAGGAATAGAAGAAGAGCAAAGAAACGATGCATGGACTATATGAAGGATGATATGGCAAGAAAGGAGGTGTCTAACTTGATGACGAGTAATGAAGAAGTATGGAAGAAGACATGCTGCGCCGACCTCAAATGAATCGAAATAAGAGCAGTAGAATGATGATTCACTTTCAATTTAAATTCTTTTGAACATTATCTTTTGTTCATTAAATAGAAGTGTTTCTGGAATTATAGCCATATTTTCAAAAATGGGTACTTCGAAAACGGTTACAATTTTTCTCTTGTAGCTTTCTGAATTTTAACATTTTAGCATACTTACGGCTAGTCTACGTCTTACCTGTAGCCGACTCCGCATTGAAATAACGCCTAAAGCGTTTTTTGACCTCGACCTCTTTTCAAAGCACCTGTAAGAAAATCTCCAGTTTATTGTGTTCCAGGGAACATTGTTTCCTTCTAAAAGAGGCTTTATAGGCTTTTCACGCAACTCGGTATAAATAAAATATCGAAAAACCATCGAGACTAGCAAAGAATTGAGAATTTTGCTTTTAAAAGTCGGTCAAATGCGGGCTGTGAAGTTATTAAGGACAAGATTATCTGACATAATTACTTTCTTTCAGTAAGATTTTTTTTTTCGTAATAAGGTTTTTTAATTGTTAATGTGACCAAATTAATTCAAAATTAGTATATTTATAAGCATTTTTATTAAGCTTTAGTATCACTTTGGTCTAGTACAAAAATAACCCATACTTTGTTTTTTCTCAGTTCTCAGAGATCAATTGTATATGTCGACATCAGAACAGTCGGATTATTTTATGATCGATTTATCACAACAGTAAAGTAATCGTGTTCTTTTGTGCACACAACAACTTTATTTTAGTATCTACAAATACATAGCCTCTAAAAAAAAACTTAGTTACTTTGCGCAACACCCTCGAGAACAGATCCCATTACCTATTCCAAACCAGTATAAAAATAACTTAGTTAATGCGACGTGCCCATTTTCCATTTACGAAAAGCCTAAGGGCGAGGTGTATCTTTCTAAAAATCTCATTGCTTGTTTACGTTTCATCAACTGTTTTTCCTAAATTCTGGGGAGGTTAGAAAAAAATTGTGTTTAACGAACCAAATGAGGGTTAGTTAGTGAGGCTGTCCCTCACGGGAATGTTGTAATTATGTCTGTAAACGTTTATAGTCGAGGAGATAACAGGGCGTATGATATTTACCGTATGATAGCCATGAGTTAAGTGGTACGGCGGGGTGGGGGCTCTGTAGTAGCGTTTATAGAAATATTTACTTACTTATTATTATTTTTTTAACGATTATTACTGGCAACTAAGGCCAATAAATCACAAAACATATATTAGTATAAAAATAATAACTATGGCAGAGTTAATACGGTGGTAAAAAATAGCAATGTGTAAAAAATTACATACTTAATGTATGTACCTACCATTAATTTGTCCAATGACGTCTCTAGGTATAGCATAAAGACTCCCTTAAACCCAAGGGGTCCTGGTGAGTCTAGATTTATACATCGTTACATTTTAATCTTTTTAATCCCTTGGAGGGTCGATTCGGTGCATGAAACACTATCGATTAGTGATAAAATTAAAAATAATTACCTTTTTTGTAACCTCGAATTAATTTTCGCATTAGTGAAAAAGCAATGTAAACCATTATTAGTACCATTTGAAACTCATTTCGTACCATATGATGTGACCACACACACATTTTGCGAATATTACGTTATCACTTGCTATTTTTAGGGTTCCGTAGCCGAATGGCAAAGAACGGAACGCTTTTAGTTTTACTTTTTTATTTTAAGCAATACAATGCTGTGTAAGTTGTTTATGAATAGTATTTTGAAAGTTGAATCACCCGTCCAAGTGACTAAAACGATCAAAATTTGACGGTGTATACGACATCTATGGTAGCAGTTTGTGATCGATGTCGAGGCAATCACAAGCAACTTAACCATATGAAGGCTATAATTAGTAAAATGACTATCAGACAAACAATTAGTTCAGTCAAAAAAAAACTGCGAAATCTCTTCGTTTTTATAGTCTCCTCGTTCATCATAAATGTGTGCTCCTTGCATTTTTCGGGACCGTTGCCAAAGTTCACCCCATTTAAAAGGCTGGCTAGGCTACTTAGACAGCGTATTAATTTTCCAAAATCCACATGGCTATCAGTGCCACCCCGACCTGCAACTACACCCTCAAGGCCCAGTAATTCTACCTCCCCGTTTGGTCTAAATTGCCGCAATATATTTGCGGGCTGGCTTAAGTGTAAGTGAGACTTAAATATTCTCTCTTACTTTCGACCTGAGTGGTGACACAAAAATGCAATCTTAAAAAAAGTAATGGTTTAGCCTTAAGAAATTCGTCTATTACACGGTGTTTTATTAAAAGAATTATATTTTTTAATATCTCCTTATCTGTGTTAAATTAGTCTTTTTTGTGTCAGTTTTATCTTGGGTTATTGCCAGGGTTTTTAAAAATGCAAATTGTCCCGTGTATGCTGATAAACGCGAGTGGGTTACAAATGTACACCATATTTTTAAGCTACCTTTTCTAAATAATATACGCACCACAATTTGGTTGTCCACGGAAAATAATTAGAGGCTAAAACACTTTGGAAACTAATATTGCTATAATAACAGCTACAGTGTAACTAGGCTAATTGGGGAGTCAGCAACAGCGTAAGATATTTCTAGTACGAAATTAATATTATTATACCATTCAATATCGCCCAATATATCAACTTGGTATTATTTACCAATTGTATCACATATGAGGAAGAATCGAATAAAGATCATCCGCCTTTTCCTCCTTCAGAATATATTCACATATTTCTAAAATTCTGTATGTTTATTGTGCCTTATTCGTGGTGTGTGCTTGGTAGGAATACAAATACTAATGCGGGAAGTAAATACACGTAGGTATTTGTCATGTAAACGTAAATATTTTTCCGTGTGACTAGCGAAAGTCAGGGTAGGTATTGATTGATAAGAAATCTTTGTTTAAAAATGGACCATTGATGTTTGTTGACTTCCTTGGTTGTCCAGTGGTCACAAACGCTCCATTAGAGTATGAGATCTGGGGTGGGGTTCCCAGTACCGGTAAGGTTATTTTTGTTTTTTTTTCCATCAGGAAATTCTCAGAGCCAGGCATAGGGCTCACCCAAACTGCCAAAATGTTTGTGTACTACAGGTACACATCTGCCTATATCTCCGGGGACTACATGCGTGATGTTAACTCAGTATCTATCAGGGGTCATCATAATCATCAGCCTACAGCAGTCTACTGCTGGACATAGGCCTCTTATCGCACGCCTCTTAACTCCATTCTACCGAACACCCTGCGGAGATCGTCGCTCCACCTAGCCTGAGCCTCTCAATGGTGCTTATGTATATTTAGCTTACCTCGAATACCGATATGAGTGTTTATTCTGTGAAAATATACTTGAATAAAACATTATTGTGGATAAAATATATAACATAGTAAATATTAATCTCATATCAGAAATTCAGATGCCTACAGACCAGACAGTACTTAACTTTGACCTTTGATTTAAGATGTAGGTATTAAAGTAAAATAATATGGATTATTCCAGAAATCCCCACCAACAAATCCCCACTAGTGGGGATCGTAACTTTTTTTTCCAGAAATCCCCACTAGTTATATAAACTCAGACTAGTGGGGATTTTTGGAAAAATAAGTAACAATCCCCACCAAGTATTGTTTCTAAATTATTAAACAATTTTTTTTCATTATAAATTGTTTGCATTGAAACGAAAAGCAAACATATTTACAAATAAACACACCGGCAAAATTTGGGGAACACAATAAAAAGTAAATGAGTCAGTTTTTGAGATTAAATGTATTAATTTAATGATTTCTTTATCATATTCCTTTATGAACTTAATTATCTGATCATGAGCTTCTGATTACAATTCTAACGGAATACATAATTTATTAGGCCCATTTTATAATAACTAATTGAAAACCCAGTTTTTGGAGGCCCTGAAATAATCAAGTGCTCAACGACCCGTATAAAATGTTTGCAAATTCTGCCTGATTTGATCAAATATTTACACACCAAGTATTTGTTACAGTTCGTAGATTTTAATCACAATAACTTTGTTTTATTACATGATTCTGTTTTAATAATAAAACAGATTGGGTAGGTACCTACTCATTGTTAAATTAGATTTTCAACAATTTTAAGCAATAGGAAAGTATAACCATAAAAATAGAAATATTTGTGAAGATAGTTTTCTGAGCGGCTGCTCACAATGGGCCTCATCAGAAGGCTCAAAGTCACCCAAAGGGCAATGGAGAGGGCTATGCTCGGAGTTTCCTTGCGTGATCAAATCAGAAATGAGGACATCCGCAAGAGAACCAAGGTTACCGACGTAGCCCGAAGAATTGCCAGACTTAAGTGGCAGTGGGCAGGGTACATTGCTCGCAGAACAGATGGCCGATGGGGCCGAAAAGTTCTGGAATGGCGACCGCGAACCGGGAGACGATGCGTTGGAAGGCCTCCCACTAGGTGGACCGATGACCTGGTGAACGTTTCGGGGATCCGCTGGATGCGAGTCGCACGGGACCGATCAATGTGGCGACACTTGGGGGAGGCCTATGTCCAGCAGTGGACGTCTTTCGGCTGAAATGATGATGATGATAGTTTTCTATTCCCCGTAGGGTTGGATAGAGATTTACCTAATAGTACTGAAAAATTCCTGAAGAAGGAACTCCATAACATTTTGCCCAACTACCCGGGGTTCGATTCCTAGAATCTAACCCAGGACTTTATGCTCAGAAATTGCGCTTGCGACAACTGGACCAATGAGACAGTACATCATCCTCATGATCAACCCATAATATTCCCACTGCTGGGACACAGGCCTCCTCTCTATAAGAGGGAGTGGGCTGTAATCCACCACGCGGGCCTAGAGCGGGTTGGTAGTCACATTTCTTCGAATTTTTAGTTCTAGGACATGCCGGTTTCCTCACGATGTTTTTCTTCACCGTTTTTGAATGCAGCGGTGATGACATAAATTACACAAAGTAATGCTCCTGCCTGGGATCGAGCCCACGGCTTACTGCTCGTAAGTCGGGGCTGCCACCACTGGGCTACCGCTGCTCTCCCGAGGCAGGACATTATCTGTCAAATCCTGGTGTCCACATTCGAGTTCACAGTTGGTTATACCGTAACTTTAAAAATGCGGATACAGAATTGAACTATGGAAATTATTCGAAATATGAACTAAACCTCAATTCAAGTTTCCAACATCTAACACACGTCCCACAATAGGACACTCGATTTCTGGACATAAAGACGCATCTTTGTACAGGTGGCGCGGCTCAAAGTGGAGGATGCTGGCAACTACACATGTGCTCTCGTATTCCCGGTGCAGATGAAGGCGACTGCAAGGGTACATGTTTTGCAAGGTAAGTACAAGAGGACACCTGACTCGAAAATATGTCGTAATGTTAACACAAAAATTTTGCCACGTAAACCAACTTGTATGTTTGAATTGTTTTGTTACTTTATTCTCCCTCTGCCGGTTTCTTTGTTCCCTGGTCACTATAATCCGGCTCTCTTCAAAATTCGAGTGAATTGGTATCCTCTAGGCAAGCGTGATCCACCCTCAGCTGCATCTTCGCTTCACATCAGGCGAGTTGCAAACGCAAGACTAATTATTAATATAAAAAAATATAAAAATTTCACTCACTTTGCTTGGACCAAATAAACGGTACGCGTGTGAAAGATGCCTATAGCTGAAAGCCAACATCATTAGATCGGTTCACTAATGAATAAATTCACTTACTATGAAAATCAAAGTGACGTTTCACAACGAGTGAAAAACAAAAATAAACTAAAAAAAACTGTCTGATGACTGATTAAGAAGACACGATAGTTATATGATCTAAATCATCACCTTTTCCCAAACTATGGTGTGATCGGCTTCCAGTGTAACCAGATGCAGCTGAGTGCCAGGATTTTACTTAAAGCGACTGCTTATCTGACTCTATAGAACTAGTAATGGCTTAATACTAAACAAAGTGTGAGGCAAATAAAAATATCAACCACTACAAAATTCCACATGTATGCAAAAATTGTTCGAACAAATGAAGCGACTACTGGAGTCCACGTTTTGGAAGATTAGACACCTGTGCCAAAAGTGGGCGATAAAATAAACAAAATGTTACTTTGTTGTAAGGAATTTGGTCGAGTTCCAAACGATAGAGTCTTTATGTTACTTTTTGTCCTAAATAGGGTTATTTCGAACAATAAATTGGTCCTTTGTGTCGTATTTACAAATAAGGATAAAACGAGTTTTTCTTCAGTCTTTGTGTTTTTATTCATTAAAAGAATATATTGAGAGTATTTTTTCTCTCAGTAAATATTCCTCATTGTAAGGTTTTTATTTGAAATTTGTTTTGTATTGTTATGATAATATTCATAAAATTAATTCATATGAAAAATTAACCCCACCATCCTAATAACTGCTCCAACTCCACAATCAGCTTGCGATAATATTCACATCAAAAATATTATTCTAAATCCCATGACAGTCCCTTGCCAGTTTTTAGACCAACCAACCAGTAACAACCCGCTTGCGTACACATAACTCCATGCTAAAAAAAAATGTTAATATTTTTATTTCACATAGACCTTACATGGGCACCTATAAAATGTCGACAAAAAGGTGCCCAGTTAGGGTTGGTCGTTTCCTATGGAGAAAAACGGGCAAGAAACTCTATGGTAACTCTTTTATATCTATATATTTATTATCTTTTATTGCTATCGTCGATAACGACCTTGAAAAAGTCAAAAATCTGAAGTTGATATTCATTGTAGAGACACAAAACGGTTTAAAAGCGCACACTTGTTTAGACCCTCTCGACTGGTTATCACTTAAAACTGATAAGTTGCTATTAGTTAAACCTCGATAGGATTCACACCATCGCATATGTGTAACTGTTAAATAAATAAAGGCTAAGTAAACAAAGCTGGAAATCAAAGATCTTTTCTCAGCACTAGAAAGCGACAGGCAAACAACAGCAGTAATTTATTTTGTTGCCTTTAAAGAGCAACAGAAAACACCATCTGAGTCCGGAATTCGCGTTTACAAATGACAGCTACAAGGTTTCTACGTTCTGCAGTTTTAGTGCACCTGTTCCAAGATTGAGTCATAAAGTATTTTCATGCTTATATTTGCTGAATAGTATAGTGCATAACTGGATAGTATTACTGCGTATTCACTGTATTGCATCTCATTTCTGTTCATAGGTGATATTGAGAAAGTTTCTTCGCAATGAAATACTTATACTTCGATTTGTTCATATAGTTTCCACATGTTATGTTGGCCGTTGAGCATAGGATCATTTTAGCATTCAAACAGAGTCTAATGGAAACAAAAGTTATGAAGTTAGTATCGACTCAGCCAACAGCACTACATTGATGGTCATAAGCTTCTCCCAAGTTTCGCCTACACAATATCCTATCCTCTACCTTTCATATCTAGTTTGTCCCAGCCACTTTTTTGAGGCTGTCGGTCCCCCTTAGGGCGACACACGCTACGATTTTCGACTTGCTCAACCCTTTGCGCCGCAAAGTAGCTTACTATGCACAACATGACGGTAGCTCCAGTGTTATTCTGGACTAGCACTTCGCCCGCGACTTCGTCCGCGAAAGTTGTCATATAATATAGCTTGTGATACTCGGGAAAGAGTTTTTAAAATCGGTCGTGTAGTTTTTGAGTTAAATCGTAACAAACAATCAAATCTTTCCTCTTAATAATTTTAGTTTAGATAATTTCGATTTCGATCTTATCACTTAAAGAAACTCCGACCATAGCACGCTGAACATCAAAAGGAGTGATAAAAGTATTGATTAAGTACCAACTCACCTGAAGGTGGTAATGTATTACGTCATCTATAACTCTAGATTGATCTCCTATCAATTCAGCCACAAGTAACGGTAGTATGGTAGGTATCTTAATTATCCTTAATCAATCACCTCGCTTCGCAGCTTGATTGGTAGCACAGCTTCTGCCTGTCTTGCCGACCTTATCCCCTCTACTACTTTAAGTATTAGAGCTACCATTACTTCGGGGTTAATCATTTTATATTCAAGACCACAGAATTACGAATCGTCACGTCCCGCATTATTTAAAACTTTATTAGTTCGCAAAAAACGTACAACGAAAATGGTTCATCGAGAACATTATTAAGAAATGTCTAAGCTTAATGAGGTTTTAATGCTATGTAAATTCGGATCCAACTAGACTCGACTGTAATACTCGGTAATAAAGGCAGTCATTTATAACAGTACAGTTCTAATATCATGTCATTAAGTTAGTCTAAATATACAACTGGCATCTGCTTTGTTTTGCAAGTATTTTCTCTCATACAATTTAGAGTAGGTACTTTCTAACACTGTAGTTGTGTTTATGGATTGTGATAATGAATGCCGTTCATAAGTTGTCTCCGTCGATCTAGGTCAGTAGTTCGTTGGGGAGCAAGATTCGGTGGCATGGAGCGTAGATCAGATGTCACCTCATAACCCCGTGGTCATTTGCCCTGATTTCATCCAATAAATCTCACAAGGATTTGTAGGAAGGGAGTGATGTCACCAAAGATCCTTCATCCAGATAAGAAATCTCCCCTACGTATACTGAATGTAGCGCAAAGTGCAACCTGGTAGTTGTGGATAGTTTACGTACAAAGAGCCATAGAATAACAAAGCTCCGTCTGGCAAAGGAACCACACTTTGAAGTTTTGCTCAACTCAGTACTTTATCTTGTAATATCATTTTAAATGGTGTCACACGAGCAGTAACAGCCCGGTACGGTGAACATTCACAATAGTCTATAGAAATTTAAAGTATCCGTATTTTGTAATATTGTCGAAGTATCCAAACCAGGATTTGGTTTGGATACTTCGACAATATTACAAAATAGATGTTCTACGTCCTTGAAACGAACCGAATATGAGGTGACTTAAATGAAAATTGACTCGTTAAGTGCATTTATTTCTCTTTTTAAAAGAGTAACCATGGAGTTTCTTGCCGGTTCTTCTCCATAGGAAACGACCAACCCGAACCGAGCACCTTTTTGCCGACGTTTTATAAGTGCCCCTGTAGGCCTATGTAAAATAAAAATATTTTGATTGATTGACTTGTTTTCTTATTTTCTGAACAGCTGGAGTAATAATTTTTAACATGTCAATGCCTTTCGTGTTGACAAGTCAACAAAAACGTTTCGAATTGTGATTGAAAACATGTTACGCAACTGGCATGCAATTTAATCAGGATTAGTTTTAACATTGTGATTTTCTTGATGGTCGTAAATAAGGACAACTGGCCTTCCATAATTGATTAAAAGTCGTAAAACTACGCACAACTAAATAACGTCACGTCTTAAATAAATGGGTGGTTGTTCTAATGGGGAATGGGTCGTTTGTTAGTTAAGAAATATATGAGTATGTCCCATTATTTTGCCAAATGACGTCGCTAGCTAAAGGCTGAAAAACTGCCTAAGAACGCTCGTATATTCTGAAAACTCGTTAGATATACAAGGTCAAATGAAATTAACTGGTGAAACTCCATTAATAAGAAAAAAAATTATCTAACGAAGCGAACTCCTCAAAGTTGAGAAAACCAGAAGAAAATAATGGATTTTAACTGATTTAAGCATCTTCATTACCGCGGTTCTGAGCCACACAAAAAAAAAATGTTTTATTGTTTTATAACTTGTTTTATCTTGTTAGTATACCGAAACCAATGGGTTTACGCCTGCGGAGTTTTGTTCGATAATTTAATTTGAACCTGTATACGGAGGCAAGTTTATTTGATAAAATAATTGTGACTTGGCATCCTTCCCTGACGATTTAGGGTTGGACCTCATCTGGCAGCACGGAATCGCACTTTTCCATGCTTCTATCCTTTTCAGTCGCTTAGAACAGTCATTTGCTAGAGCGAGAATCACTCTACGTCTATCGACTGAAAAGGATAGAAGCATGGAAAAGTGCGATTCCGTGCTGCCAGATGAGGTCCAACCCTTACGTCTACGTGGTAATAGCACTAATGCATAGCTAATGTGGCGAAGCATGTAGTTCTCAAATCTAATGCACCATATTCGGCAGCACTACGATTTTATAGATGCAAATATGAAAAGTCTTCATACTTGAGAAACTGTTAAAAAAATTACTACAGTTAAGTGGCAACATTTACCAAATAAAGATGTTATTTTTGTTTTATTTACCACTTGATGATGAAGATAAAGAAGTTTGGCTCTAGTTCCTTCTGCTCATGCGGCTTCCCTGGTAGCTCCTAAACGACACAAATGTGTGGAATGGAAAAGATAAAATTGGGAATAGTTAGAGACCTAACTATTCCCAATTTTATCTTTTCCATTCTTTTTATTATTCTGATGTTTTACAGTAGTTCTCAAATAATTGCACCGTTCATTAATTAATGAACGGTGCAATTATTTGAGATCAGAATAGTTACAGCACTGATGACAACATCTGTGCCAATTGTTTAATTTAGTGTTCTTATAATGTTTTATTTTTACTTTTGTATGGATTCTTTTTCATTTACCTATTTTTTGTGAATGTGTGGACATTGTAGGCCTTGTATTCTAGTTTTTTTTTTTATTGTCTTGTTCTACCTTTTGTAGTAAGCAACGACTTATTGTCGGGCCTACGCTGTCCTCCCACAGTTATGTATTAACGCTGTAACACTCAAATATTGTAAAACCAAATGATTCTATAAGAGTAACCATGGAGTTTCTTGCCGGTTCTTCTCTATAGGAAACGACCAACCCGAACCGTGCATCTTTTGTCGACGTTTTATAAGTGCCCTTAGAGGCCTATGTAAAATAAAATTTTTTGGTTTTGATTTTTTGAAAAATTGTTCATGATGGAATAATCTTAAACAAACCCAAATAAAAGATGGATTTTAGGCCGGGCTTTAAGGATTACAGGTGTGATGTTCTGATATGTATTCGTGATTTGATCAAGCGCACTAAAAAACTCTGCTTTATATGCTGTGTATAACAGGAATCAAAGAAAAACTTAATACTTTGTGGTGTTGGTTTCGTAGTTTTACTTACTTTTCTTTGTATCTATGCTATTTATGGTGGTGTTCTAACATGTCCGCTTCGTGCTCAGAGTTTTAGGCAAAAGATGGATTTACTAGCCACTTGAAAGAGCAGCACATCGAAGTTCTCGCCAACTGCCCTAGAAAGCCATCAAATGCTATTGCTGTGGAAAATCGGCTCTCGACATCATCATCATGCTATTTACTCAACTTATCAATCTATGCTACTAGCACAAACTGCATGACACTCCAATGTAAAGTCATGGGTGGCTAGTCACTTATTATTACACTACTACTTTTATTACTTTTATTATACTTATTGATCAGCCTATTGACGTTATCGTGTTCTAAAAATCCAACCCGTGGTCCACCACGGGTTGGATTTTCAGAACACAAATTCAGATTGTTTCAGTTTAGTTTTAATGCGATAGGTAAATGAACTATTATAGCTATTAAATTTAACAAAAAAAAATATATGCCAAAATGTTGCTTTAATTTAGAACATTAACCAAACAGTATACGTAGGAATGGCTCTAGGGCTAAAATGGTTGTTTTAGAAAAACACAATTATAAACAAATGCAAAAAGAAAATGCTTTAAGTTTAAACCTGCAAAGATAAAAAAAACTAACATCCTAAAATAAAATTTACAACCAAGATAAGAAAAATAGAGTTTAAAACCAAGGTAAATAATTTATTCATATTTTGTTTCTGTCTTTCAAGTACATGTGAACTACAAATTGTCAACATTGACATCAGGACGACGTCGTGACATCCTAATATCCATGCCATGTTGCCAATATGAATACTAACAACTCAGTCCACGTCAATTTTAAACGAGACAACATATATTTGATTCACAATTTTGTACATATTTTGTAGAACAAACAGATTGGGAGTCGATAAATGCGTTCTAAGTGTTACAAATGTAAGGTTTGTGTTCGACATTTTTTGTGTTCAGCGTTCATAATGTACATGGTTTGTATCGAAGTTCTCTCGAGTTTTATCAGAATTGACGTTAAGAGGGTTTCGCTATATTTGTTCTTTTACTTAAAATAAGAAAAGAAAAGGGCAAACAGACAGTTGTTAGTTTTCCGTCTACTATAACGTAATTGTTAACGTGTTCAATAAAAGGCGGAACAGGCTTAATATTCAGTTATGTGGTAAAAAGCTTGCTTGACTTATTATTTTCTTATACGCCTCAAATCCCCAAAGTGTTAGGTAGAAGTGTTCCTATTTCGCCAGTTGTAATTAAAGTCCTATGTAGTTGGAGAGGAGCGGTGCCGTGGGTTTGAACCAAGGCAGGCGCAGTACTTTGTGTAATTTATTTCATCACCGCTGCCCTCAAAAAAGGTCAAGGAAAACTATCGTGAGGAAACCGGCATGTCCTAGAACTAAAAATTCGAAGATATGTGACATCTATCAACCCGCACTGGGCCCGCGTGGTGGATTACAGCCGACTCCCTCTCATAGAGAGGAGGCCTGTGTCCCAGCAGTAGAAACATTATAGGCTGATGATGATGTAATAGGTGCGAACCTATTGTCATTAACCAGGCATAAATCCAGGCTCCGTGACAGAGAACTCCACTGAGGAATTCCTGCTAAAAAATCTCAAAAAAACATTACCCAACCAGGCAGTCGAATCCAAGACCTCCTGCGCAGCGGTCGCGCGGTCTACCACTAGACTAGCGACGCAGCAAATTTCAATGGTTAAAATCTCTGTTAAAGTATCTGTTTGTTTTGTGGAATAATTAGGAGCTTTAACGCACACACTTTAACCCCTCCTTCCCTTCTACACTACTAGACCGCGCCACTAGTAGTGTCGTGGGGATTTTTTTTCCCTTCCACACAACACAGACGGTGACACTTTATATACGTTACTGTAGAAATTTAAGTATACCATAGGTACACATTTGCCTATTCCTCGGAGGATTTCCTTTGGAACAGATATAATACTACTCAGATCACCATAAATATACAATAACTATGGTACTAATTCATCTCGTTCCAGAAGACGTGAAAATCGAGCAAAAAGATAATAGATTGATCGTGACCCAATTGCTTACCTCCCAGGTCAGAATTTGGGACAGGTTCGGAATTCTTTCGGAGGCAATCAACGACTCTATCGATTAAACTCAGTACCGCCTGTATTTAGAGCGCTGTCCATTTGTTGGAACTGACACCTGATTTCCTGTGTCCCAGATAACTCGCTAAACACAATGTAGCTAGGTCGAAAACAAGGTAATGGAGGTTCATGTGAAAATAATGGATTACATCAACCAATTTTGGTCGGCAGTAGAGGCTAAAAATGCTGTTGCTACTTTTTTAATTTAGCTAGTAGCTGTTTTTCCTCTCGTCTAGGAGCTCGTAAATAGTTCATAACAGCACGTTAAGCGTTTGATCCCGGCTGTCATTTGTAGATCTTTTGACAGTCGTTATAGGTCAGTGGCCCGAAATTTGTACAACCAGTCTTACCGGGGGGTTATCGTATATATACTGGGTTGTGGAGGTCAGATTTGGAGTCGCTCCAAAATACTGGTATTCAGCTGCATCCGGATGGACTGGAAACCGACCCCAAACATCAAAAATCATTTATTCAAATTAGGCTGATAATCACCACTTTTTTAACGTCAAAATTACAAGAAACAGTCCCCCAAAACGCGCGCCTTTCGCCTCTTCCCAGTGTCTTAGCTGGGAAGAAGAAGTGGTGGAAAAAGCTCCCTAGTACCACATCTGTCTGTTAGGAACATGGTTGTGAAAAGGCTAGGCAGATGATGAGCTGTTTATGCCCCTGACCGATCGCGACGGGAAACGTGTGAGGTACATTATGATGGAGTAAACCGCTTGTAATCCGTTTTGTAGTATAAAACAACAACACGTCACATAGACAGAGCCGAAAATCTAGTTTAGTAATTTTAAACTAGCTTTTTCCTCAGCTTGGCTCGCCTTATGGTCGGAAATTATCCCACGGGAATGTTGTTAAAAAATAAAACCTATTATAATTGGGGATAATACAGCTTAATAAACCATTAGTTAAAGAATTTTCGGAATCGGATCAGTAGTTTCGTAGATTACGCCCTACATTGAAACATACAAATATATAACCTTTAAACTTTTTATAGTAATGATTGGTATAGAAAATGTTGGATAATGATCGTGCCACCTTGTTATGAAAAATGTCGAAATTATCAGACCTCCATTTTAAAATAGGTAAGTTATTTACAAATTGCGCATATTCGATATGAGCAATTTGTAAATAACTTGCCCACTGAATTAATATCTAGGCAGCGATATGCCTACCAGTTATATTTGCAATCACGAAGCTCTTCAAATACTTGAATACCTCTAACAGATGCTTGATTTAGATCTGTCTGTTTGTGGAATTCATAGTATAGTATTTTATCCCTTCTCTACAGTATTCTGTTTAATCCCACAACACCGTCCTATCTCAAAGAACGTTTCAAGTTCCTACATGATACTCACAGTAGACACTTGAGATCATCGGAGAATTTGAGACTTTTGATGCCTGCTCATTCCACCAAATTTTATGACCAGTCCTTCACGGTCCAGGCTGTCCGTTTATGGAACGAATTGCCGGTGTCGGTAAGACAAGCACAGTCACTCGTTGCTTTTAAAAGCCTAGTTACAAATCATTTTCAGTCTCAGTAATTTCATTCAGTCTCAGTTAAATTTGTAACCATTCTAGTTTTATTTTTGCGATTTAATGTTAAAGACACAAATATCTACATATATATTTATTTACTTTTTTTTTTTTAATATGTATCTTATACATAAGTAGATAACTTTACTTTTGTTATTTAAAATTTTTGTGTAGTAGGTACACCACTGACTACCCCCCTTTTTAATTTTAATTCCATAATGTCCATCCGAAGGTTGTCTGGAAGATATCGCTATCAGCGATAAGACCGCCTTTGTAACCATAAAATTATTAGTTTTGTAAGCCCGTTATGTTTAATTTTTGGTGTACAATAAAGTTTTATTCTATTCTATTCTATTCTATTCTATTCTATTCTATTCTATAGTATTATATATATTTTACAGTATATTTAAAGTTTATTTAAACATTGCATTGTATCTGTGCTGGTGATCGATTCAAATGGTTTTGTTTTATTTCTCTAGTGACACTTGATTTCCTTTGCGCTCTAGTTCGTTAAAAGTGGAGGATTTTATTGAGTGCTTTGTGATTAACATTTAAAAGCAAGCTTTGGTATGTATTGCTTTTATTTCTTACCTTCAATGGAATCATGTTTATTTATGAACAAGATCCAGACGGTTATACACATGATTCTTCTTGGAACTTGAAATACCTACACGTAAACTCTATTTGTCATTCACTAAATCACTAAGGGAAACACTAACCTTAGTACTAACATTATTTAGAAAAAAAAATCTACCTAGAAAATTTTTAAAACAGACAAAATTTTTGAAAAAAGACGTTCGAAATGCGTGCTACCGCTTAAAACTTGAGTACCCACTAGAGTGAGGTTCCCATGAATTTTACAGAATAACACTTCAGTTCCTCCTGAATACAAAATGTCAAACGTGAATAGAAACAACAGAAAATTAAACTAATAGATCCGTATTTTTTTATTTGCTGTGGGTTTGCTCTTGACTAGTCTAGTCGGTCTAGCCTAGGTCAGAGATGGCAGACACAAAGTGGACGATGGTAGTACGAGCTTACCCAGAAGAAGCCTGTTCACTCTAACTTTGAAGCGATTAGGGTTGTAAGCGTTCGAAAACACAGATTTGCATTTGTACTTGATTTACGCCCCATTGAAAGAATTCCTCTTAGAACGCTGCTATTGTAGTGTGAATAAAATAACTACATGCCTATTTACTGCTTACGGGCTGGGCTTCAAAGTGGAACATACCGGGAGATTACACTGCATAAAAGTTATATGCATGTAACAGATACGTTGTAGACTGCCTTCGTGGTCTATTAGTCGCAAGCGCGACTGCTGAGCATGAGAGTGCTGGGATCGATTCCCAGGTCAGGCAAAGTGATATTGGGTTTTTTAATCAGGAATTTCTCAGTAGTAGCCACTGAGTCTGGATCCCCTTCGGGTATTACAGATGTGATATTATGTCATGAGATACCGTTGTGGTGGGTTGTGATTGTGGTTGAGGAGTATTGATGACACATAGGTTCGACTCGGCATGATACGACATAAGAGGGCCGCTATATCAAATGTACGTAGATAATTTTTCGGGAAAAAACCACTCGGCACAACCCAACTGAAAGACCAATAAATGAATTAATTGCTCCGGGTCTGAAACTCAAAGCATTTATTTCAATGAGACCATTACAGGCACTTTTGAATGTCATAAAAACAAAACAAAAGAAAGCGAAGCTACATTAATTCACAAGGCATAATAACTTGTAAAAGAACTGTAGTTGTCTGTTTTTTTGTTCAACAAATTCTTCTGAAACGAATGGTCCGGCCCGAAAAGCATGTGGCATGCCTTAATGATACTGTTCTATGATAAAAAATGTATAAACCACTCCCATTCAAATGAATGAATTTATCGGGGAATTTAAAATTGCATTTCTTTATAATTTCATGTTAAATGATAATATCAATGCTGCTGACACCTGTATATCAGCTATTTGGCAACGAATTATTAGTTCCTGATTTCACGAACGTTTCAGTTTTAAAGGCTTAATTGTATTAAGGGTAATTAATGATACAAATGGACTCGGATCTCCTGTGTGAAAAGTGAATGAGTGCTTTTGCAATTTTTTTCGATATTTTTAGCATTAAATATAACTTGCGCTAGAAACCAGTTTGAGCATCACACTCTTAATAGTACCCTGGTACTGTGATTCTAACATAGTGAATCCTGATTCACCATGTTAGAATCACTGTTTAACATGATTCGTTTCTGATGTCTTTCCCTATATCCTGTTACTCATGTTTTTGTTTTAGGGGCCTCACGCGTTTTGTAGAGCTGACAAACCTAAGCATTCACTCGATTTAAACAGTCCAACGTTTTATATCTAGAATGATCAGTAAAATAGTGTTCTCGGCGTTCGATAAAACACAAATCAAATGCCCCATTTTCTGTTACAAGAGAATGCTCAGGTTTATCAACATCTCTACAGTACACTATAAGGAGCTTAACCGAACAGAACTGTTGCTTCACACGGATCAATTCCTCTCTCGCCACAATTGAGCCATACCAGGCCTTTGACCAAAACCAGTATTCTTAATACCTCTTTTGTTCGCAGGATCAAGCCTGGCAGAGTTACAAAGCGGTGTGAAAACCACTACAAGCTACTTGAGTCTGCTACTAACTTCACTATTGGTAGCACTCGGTACGCGATATGAAGACATAAGGTGACCTAATTAGAGGATATAGGGAATTCGTTTAGAAGGACTGGATATCAAGAATTGAACTTTAGATCATACAACTGAATGTTGAAATTACAATACTATATTATTTAAGGCAGCTGGGGTTATGGTTAGACCTGTGGATATGAAAACCTATGTTAAGCAAAACGGGGCTCAATGCATTGTAATCCGGTTTACAGTGTCCCTAATTAAACAATAATTTCTTTCTTTCTTTAAAAAAATATTCCTCACACTAGTAATTACTCCTGCATGATGCATTGCGTGCATTTACAAACACTCAAACTCACATACGAGTACACAAACAGCCAGACCTGGAACAACTACCTGTAGGTCATATAAATATTTGTTCCGTGTGGACATTGGACCCGCGACACGCAGCGCAGCGGTCAATCGAGCCACTGTGCAAACCATGCCGTCAAGATGGGGCGAGCACTTTTTGAGGATGTTATATTAACCAATTCACATCTTTCAATAAGTGTTGTCAGCGTCACAAATAATCTGTTAACAAGACTCTGCATTCTTTATTCGTTTTTCTTTTTCATTTATTGATTCATACCAAATAAAAAGACAGAACAGAGTGAAACATTATTGTATTTTACAAAATTTGCAACAGCGCGTCTTTTCCCTAATTTAATGCTGTCGCTCTGAAATGAAATTCGTAATTCAGTGTACGTCGCGCAAAAAGCTGCCAGGAAGTTTTTTGTTCATCTTTGTATGAAACACATTAGTGGGTACCTAGACTAACAAGGTAGGTATCCCGCCGTGGGGCTAGTTGGGGCCAAAAGAACGTCCTGCTCCATTAACGCCCCGTTCCGGTTCGTAACCACCTTTTGTCTGAAGCTCTCTTAAATATTCACTGGTTTTCAACATCGAACACTATATTTTATTTAACATCCGCTAAAACGGAGTAATGCTCTCTAATTTTCCGAAGACCTTTTTTTCGCAATTTCTGTGGAAAGCTTTCAATGGTAATTACTGTTCAAAATCGGTGTTGAATAATCAGAATTGCTACTGACAGATCTTAGAGCTCAATGTAAAAAAGTCGCATAAAAAATAACGCGTTATAGACTGTAACAATGGTTTATTTATATTTCATTTGTTCTCAGGGCATAAAAACATTGTGTTTTAAACATGACGTGTCAAATGGATTCTGTTTCTTTTTTCTTAGCCTGTATTGTCCCAAAGGACACCACCGTAGTTTTTTACTCTTCTCTCCGTGCGGTTTTCTTGGTTTTGGATTCTGATAAAAAATAAATCATTTAATTTCTCATGAGAACATTTATTTTAATCAAACGTTACTAAATAAATTGCTTTCCTTATAAAATAAAGCCTAAGCAAATGATAATTTTATTTAGTTAGTCCATCGAATTCCAAAATGTTCCTAATTCGGTACGAATTTGTTTTAATCTTAGTTACCGAGAGTTTAATTAAGGTTTAAGAAGGGTTACTGTTATGGGTTATTCTAAAAATTAATTCTTGCTTATCCAGTCCTGGTGTGAGATCCTCAAATGAAGTTTGAACCGTCCAAGGATCTTTGGGTAAAAGGACCATTAGTGAGAGTGTATATACGTTGTACAAAATTATATGTAATATAGTTATATATTAACAATACTATTATATACTGAAGTCAGTCGGTTTCCAAGTATTGATAGATATATTTGTGACCTAAACTTGACTAAGTTAAAACTAATAACGTGTCTTAGATAACTCAGTTTCTCCTTTTTCGTGCATATTACAGGTCAAAATAACACAATTATTAAATTATAAATGTAAAACTCATAAATAACGTCAGCGGTTTTTAGGCTTTCCTCAGCAACGACGCCCGTCCTCTGACACCTACAGCGGCACGTCACCGGCCTCTTTATTTTTTTTTGTAAAACACTCTAATTTATATCTTCTACTATATTGTCCTAGGCTACCGACTGACTTCCAAATCACTTCTCTAGAGGATACATATCACAAATATAACTCTTCATATCACTTGAACGCACTATCACATTGTATACAAATTTTTATTTTACTCGCAAAATATCTAATGAGAATACTCTTATCTTTACGAACTATAAGTTCATTTAGCGATATATAAAATGAAAACCATATCTAACTTTGTAAAAAAATATGATTCATTACTTGAAAAGAAATATGAGTAAATAAGTATTTTGAACATTTCGTTATTAATAGAATTTATTTAAGTTTATTGTATAATTTGAAATTTAACAAAAAATATACACAGCTAGCTGTGTATATATTTTTTTTAACAATGGACAAAACTTTTGTTCTGAATGTCGTTCAAGAATAATAACTTTACCGAAAGTTAACGAAACCACAAATTATACGTTTATATAAAGCAACAAAATTGCGACTGGTATTTTATAGAACTGGAAACTCCGTTGTATCATTTGTGAAAATTGTAACGTTTTCTCCCAAAGCTGCAATAATACAGAAATATGTTTGGGTCAAATGGTGTGCGAAATTCGCCATTTTTGTTTATAAGATATAAGAAAACATAATATTCGATTGTAGTCTTCAACCAATCCAATTTGTGTTGTTTGCTGTTGGTCTTTCGGTCAGCTTTCATAGAAACTTGCCCATAATCCTTTATACGTAACTTTACAGACGCAATGATTGCTTGTAATCCATATATCGATACCGATCTTGTCTATAAAGTTACACCTTTTACTTACCTTGTATTTTAGACATGTATGTTTTCTTAAAAGATTCCATTTATTTTCATAGAAGGGTTTCATGGAGCATTTTTATCTCATTTAATTTTGTATTGACTGACCAATCATTTAAAGTTTCTAGATTATTTTGTGATCAGCATTTTTTTTGTTAAAATACACCGTAGTTCTTTAAGATATGATAATTTGGGAAATTCGAATCCACACGAGATGCGGGAAAAACAATACTTTTTATCAATAGGGAGTAGTAAGTATCCTTACATGAAATGGAGTCGAATGGCATTAAAAACAATTCGTTGAAAGCGCTCATTTTTGGGGAGCAAAAGCGGAATTGTTTTAAAAGAGTCGAAATTTTTCTAAAAAACGTTTTCCGATGTCTCTTACAGATTTAGGTTTACCCACAATGTCCCATTAAAAAATATATGTTTAAATGTGCTCTAGTAGTTGTTTTATACTGATATTAATAAATGATACAATTCTGTTAACAGAAACTTACAATTTCATGTAGTAGTTGAAAAATAATATATTCTGTAACTTTCATCATGTACCGCACTTTCTTGTAAATATAACTGTAATTTCTTCGCTATGTGCACATATATATATTTAATATTTTATTTTTTACTAACACATCTGTAAGTATTTGAAAGTTGTTATTTATGTAAATATTCATTCTCAACTAATTATGTGACAGATTTTTTTCTGTTCTATTTAGGAAAGTAATTTATTTGAATATTTTACGCGAAATTATATTTTTTGGAAATACTCGTGTTTTTTTAAATAACTTTCTACTAAGCTTAGAACATGTTGATGTTTGTAATTTTATGAATAGTAAATTATTTTGTAGGTTTTGCATTCATGTCTATCGCAAATCTCACTCATGTCATGAACTAATGCTAATCTAAAATATTTCCCAGGATAGTCTTATCTTGTTATAATGTACTGTATCGGAAGTGTGTAGAACATCTTACTTCTTTTTGTTCACTTAACTCATAACATATCAATGTATACATACCTATCTTTCACGATATGTACCTACTTATAAATAAAGTATAGTAATTATAAACGGTAGAGTAAGAAATTATTCTATAATGATACATATAATTTAACGCATGTGCAGGATTGTAAAAAAAATACTCTTGAATCCGGGATGCTCAGGCACCCCGACAGTTATCAAAAGCGTACACGTTCGAAATGTATGGTACAACTCATTTTTTTTTTCAAATTACCGACGAAACATTTCTATGTAGGGGTTCTAGTAAATTAAAAATATTATAATTTATTTTAGAAATTTAATTTTATTGTATTGTATTTTTTATTGTAAAACATGAGTATACATCAAATAATTTGTGCAAGGTCTTAAAATAAACAGGTAGATCTGCATGTTTTGCCATGTATGGCGTACAAAATAACATATTTTTTGGTTTACAATAAACCATAAAACAAATAAGAAATAAAAAAAGTAATAAGAAATAAAAAAAAGTATTAATTATTTAAAAAAAAAACAGCTGTTTTTTCTTAGAATTCTGTACATGGTATATACTTACTTAAATTAAAGAAACAGATGCGGTATTTTTTGTTATAAATGTTAATATTTTAAAATCATGAAAACTAAACAGTGGCAATGTTCTAGTCATTGCAAAATATTCAATAAGTAATCGTTAGTATTTAAAATACTTCATTTCTCGTGAGTTGATGTTTTTAAAAATATATTTGTGATGAATCGTAAATGCGTTGTGTATTTTATTATAGATATTGTCAATCTGTGACTATTTTTATCAAGTGTGTTGTAAATAAAACTATTGCATTTGTATTGAAAAATGAAAAAAAAAAATGCAAAACTGGACATAACATCAAAACTACATATCATCTATCTACTTAGCATGTCGATGGCATTCTAAATTTGAATCGGCTCAAAACGGAGCTACAAGTTTGGCGTTTTTCGTCCATCACTTCCTGTAATGAATAAATTACAGAACACGAAATTAAGTGCCCCATCGTTTGTGGAATAGCGCCAAATAAACTATAAATAACATTATTTTATGTAACAACACGCATAAATATGTGGTTTTACACCACAATTGGGAAGATTGGCCACAGACTGAAATATTTTTATCAAACGTTTAAACATATCGGTGCTTTTGTTGACTGTTGATTTTAAGTGTAATTATAATTATGTAACGAAAGTATCATGAAATGAACATATTAATTCATACGTGTGCAATATTGTGATAAAAGTAAGATTTTTAATAAAAGTATGTATGAAAATAAACAGTCTATTATTTTGCACTACACAAGCTTCTGCCTGCGGCTTCGCCCGCATGGAGTTCGGCAATTGTCCATGTTTGCCTTACCCGCGCAAAATAGTGTCGAAAATAGTCATTTAAATGTTAAATGTAGATAATTGTGTTGTTACCCGCGGCTTCGCTCGCGCGTAAGTGTAAGTATGGGATACATAACTGTGTAAAAGTCTGTGATTTTCAAAGTAAGAAGCGACAGAATTCATTCTGTTTAGAAAAAAGTATATTACGGTGTATTTTTTATTTTTATTTTAGATTGTTAGTGACCTAAATGGGTTGAGCCAGAATTTATTTTATACATATTTTCCGAGCTTCAATGCCGTAGTTAAAATGTCCCGGTCATGCATCCACGCCTTTCGATATAGTTAATGGTGTAAATGACCTAGCTTACATTTTTTTAATAAAAAATTACTCGGATTAATCAATACTATTTAAGTCCCGTAAAACTATATTAGTAATGAATTATCCTAGCACCTCTTTTTAAATGACGTTTGCTTTAATTACTAAGTTAGTCGCAGCGCTCACTCCGGAGCATGCAACACAAAACTGCCCATGGGAGAAACAGTTCTCACTTAAATCAATGCCAGCTGTAGCCTAATTTAAAGTAAACAATTTCTCAATATCCTACATATTGAGACATTGTTTATTTTAAAGCAGATGTTACTTTTGTATGGGATTCCGGCCATGACTTGTACCTTTCAGGAAAGGTGGGAAACAATCCCTTGAATAGAATAAAGTTATATTTTTAAATAGTATGGTTTTTATGCACATAATAAAAATTAAAACTGTTTGACGTTTGTCGCGAGAGTTATGACAGCCATGACAGGTTGTAGAGTGGACGTTTACATAACCTAGAAATTGTGAAAGAAAGAATGAGCAGATATCACAAAACCGTAGTAAGAAGCAAAAGTCGTAGGAATGAAACAAAAAATAAATGAGAGAACGTAAAATAAGACCAAAAGCCACGAAAGTCGAGACGAACGAGACTGACTGACTGCCACTGATGGGTATTATCACTTGTCAGAACAAAATGTCAGTTTGAATTTTTCGTTCAGAAGTACACTCCAGAAAAGTTGTACCTATTATATAGTTTTTAACGATGAAATCACCACACTTGCTTTTAATTAGTTGAAAATGATGTCTAAGAGACTAATATTAATAATTAATTACAAAAACACATACTTATCATAATTTAACGTCGATGTGATATTATGTTTTTATGTGACATGATTTCAGAACGAAAGCAAACTGCAAACTGGAAGACGCCATGTTGAATGGAATGGGGCAATAATTGAAAAAGTATTACTTTTTTGCACAGCAAATCAGGCTTAAATTCACGAAATAATATTTTTCCTAAGTTCGTGGTATTTTTTCCTCTTTTTCAATAAATGTACACCTTATGGCCGAAAATGAAACATCTCCTTTCATTTTTTTAAACCTAGGAAATGAGGTCAAAATGAAAATCCAATGTGGTGCCGAAGATAATTCTCATTTTGTTATCAGCGACCCAGAAAACCACGAAAACGACACCCGTGAAGGAAAAAACCAAAAGTTTTCCTCGGCACCATCTTGAATTTTCAATTTGACCTCATTTTCATTGTCAGTGACCCCAAAAACCACGAAAACGACACCCATGAAGGAATAACAACAAATTTTCCTCGGCGCCTTCTTGGATTTTCATTTTGACCTCATTATCATTGCCAGCATTTGAATGCTGGTGGTATAACAAAAATAGTCTGATCTGCTTGAAATTGATTCAAGCAGATCAGACTATTTTTGTTATACTAATGTTCCCACCCCTTTTCTCCCGTTTGGGGTTGAATTTCCGAAAACGAAGAAATACGTATTTATTTATTATTGCTCAGAAACTTTAATATTTAATTTCATTCTTCTTACTTCAAAATTGACGGATTCCGCATATAAACTTTCAACCCCTATCCAATCCTCTTAGGGGGTAGGTTCTCAAAAACGCTAAAAACGTATTTATTTATAACCAGAAACTTGTACATAAAATTTCATGGATCTAACTGTCCAACCGACTTCCAAACACTCGTTCATCCTTTATTTTACCCCTTTAGGGGAGGAATTTCAAATACCCTTTCTTAGTGGATCCAGTTGTATCCATCGTAGACGCTTCATGTAAAATACTGGTACTCGGTTGCATCCGTTTAGACCGGAAACCGACCTCAAGATAGTTTGGGAAAAGGCTAGGCCGATGATGATCGCAGGTGGACCAGCAGGTATTCTATACAATCTCGAGGTGTTGTATACAATTGAAAAGGAGAGTATAAAATGGACAATAATATTCATAATATTTCATACTTTGCCTAGACGCCCCACGTATTCTACACAGTACCCAGGTATAGAATACCAGATTATACTGATTGCCGGTAATATATATTCAGATTATACGGGTTAGGGGGGCATTCGTCGCACTTTGAAACTGTGACCAGAGACCAGTTTCGCGGGAAGACTGTATGTGCCACCATTACAGCCTCATGCTTCCCTAGTAACAAACTCGGCTAACTCCGCAGTTTGTGTGGGTAACGGCAATGCAGCCAGGAAAAAGATGCTAAAAAGTCTACGGCGGGCTTTGAATGGCATTGTGCTATAGGCCTCTTACTAAACACTTTAAATATTGTTTATCCGCTACCATTAAGATAAAAAAGACAATAAAAATAAAACCTACTAAGAAAAGGTGGAATTGGTCTTTGGTTCCAGATTTGAAGTGAGTCCAGTTCCCCCCTATCTAATAAGTATAGGTAAAATTGGACTCTGGTCTCATTTTCGATGTGAGAACGAGTTGTCTCCTAATCCCATTATACAAGGTACTCCTAACAAAATAATAATAATGTGTATTTCAATTACAATGATTCTTTTACTAACATGTTTTGGAGATCAACTTTTAAGCAAGGAGATGCTTCTGGTGACTCCGTTGTTCCACTTAACATTAAAAAGTTTATATATGTATTATTATTTATATATTATAGTATATTTTTATATTATATTATAGTATATGTATTATTGAAAGACTATTTTAAAGAAAATAAAATACAAAAAATAAAACATAAAGGCATAAAGGTGCGCACAAGTGTGGTGTATGCGAGTGGAATTTTGAGTGTGTGTGCGAGTGTGAGTGTGCATTGTGTAAATGAGTTAAGTTCATTTAGTATTTAGGTTTCAGCTTAGGTTTACGTTTAGCATAAGCGCACAACCTCACGTGCCGTGTCAGACCATAATACTGAACCACTTTTGTTACAATATTAGTATCCCGCTTTAATAAAACATGTTTTAAACCATTTTATGTTACAGTTTGTACGCGCACGCACCTAAATACAAATAGCAAAGTTCTGACATAAATTCAAATGAAAGCGAGAAAATTAATGCAATTATTCAGTCTGCTGGAAAAATGCCATAATTTATAGAATAAACCTCTCAAGAATCCAAAAATGGATTAATTAAAAATCTTGAAAGTGTTAATTCATCTCTAGAAAAGGACATTAGCGAGAAAAAAGAAACATTTCTCAAGTCTCTCAGTAAGATTATCTTTGTTTTTTTTTCAGACAATTTGTTATTAAAAATGTTCTGAAGATAATTTTTATCTCGTTTTAAGAATTAATATTTTTCGAAGAATAATAGTTTTGCTGGGCAGTTGTGACAGCGTTTATTTTGTGTTATTTAAGATGTAGTTCTGTCGAAGTGTTTATTCCAGCAGAATCTTGGGAGTTCTCTAAAAACAGACATCGAAATAATTGGCGCTCATTAATTAAGTATTACACGTTGAAAAATACACGGTTTTAAATAAATACAATGGGATGTGGTTCAATCTTTCTTAGCGAAGAGCCTGAAAAATCCCGACATGTAGACAAGCCTAACATTTTGCTCAGAAGTGGGACAAAAACAGTCTGTTAAAAAACACATAGCACATAAATAAGTTCGCAGTATATCTTTTTTCCAAAAGAATTATTTCCTGCAATTGGGACTGCGCCAAAAATAGCGCCAAGCTTGCACTCTATCAGGTTTAACATTGTCATCGAAAATCTATGGGGGTTAGCGTAGCATTACTTGCAGTAACAGTACTGTTAGCGTATAAAAGCGTACTGCCGTAATTATAATGTAGGTACTGCATTTATCTACAATCCATGTTAAGCGGTTTTAAGATTCTTCCAATTATTTCTTGGGAACTCTTTTAAGAACCAACTAGTATTACACATTTATAGTACTAGTTTTATGCAGCATAATCTTCAGACTGTCTTATTGGTCTAGTGGTAGCTGGGTGGAGAATGGGTTCGATTGCCAGGTCGGGCAGAACCACGTTGGAATATTAATTTTTTATTTTGTTGTATTTATCATAAATCGAATTGTCACTCGGTCAATCAGCAATCATTAAGACGCTGTACCTCGTCAAAACAGGCAACTTTGAACAGTTTTTTAGCCAAATGTATACATTTTAGAGCAACAAAAAAAATATATGTTACTCTTGACCATATTTATGAGGGAACCTTCGGGCCCAAATCACGTTTTTGAAAAAAAATCCCGATAAAAAAAAATCGAGAAGTTCTGATTTTCAAGCAAGTGTAACTGTATTACTGCTCAACTAATCTTGACTAAATTAATAACAGTGATGTAATATAAAATAATAAAGGGAACTGTCGCTTTTCTTTTTCGTTTTATTTACTATATTTGTAAGGATTCATGTTTTTAATGATAATTATTCGAACAAGTCGAACGAAACATCACGCCATTCGCGGCGTCTTGTCGCATCTCTTTTATTTCTACGCAGAGTGACAGTGACCGCTGAGGCGCGCTGCTAGATGGACGTATGTCACTTTTTTCCGCTCGCCGCTCAAATTTTTTCAATTAAATTTCGATCTGTTTGTTGTTGAAAGCTGTTTATTATATTTTATTTTATGATTAGTTTTTCGTTCGTATAAATTTTTGTTCGATTTTAGTCATAAAATGTGTAAATAAAAAATCAGTGAACATCAGTGGCGAAGAGTCAAAATTGTGGGTGGGGAACCTCAGTGGCGAAGGGTCAAAGTTCTGCAAAAGAATCCGAAAAATTAAATAATGTAATTTTGTTTATTCGTCATTCCCGTTTTCAGCGATCCGGAAAACCAAGAAAATGACCCCCATGACAAAAACACTGAAAATTTCATCCGCGCCAAGTTTTTTTTTTTACCAACTCTTCGTTATCAACGACCCTTAAAACTACAAAAATGACACCAATGATAAAAATATCGAAAAATTTCGTAAGCGCCAACTTCATCTATTTTGTAAATTGTCAAGAATAAAATGTAGAGGAACCATAAACAAAATAAAAGTGATTTATCTTATGTAAATAAGTCAACTAAAAAGCGCGAGAGATACCATATATGAAAACGTCTCATGTTAGAAGACAACATTTTGAAGAATTGTGTCGTGTAGAATTTATATATTTAGATTATGCTAAAATCATCAAAACAAATAAAATTTATTTAGACTTATATTGTTTTAATTTAGTGTATTCTTACTGTTCGTTCACCTCTTCATGCATATCTCCATCCGCCCCGTCCGTATGTCCACCCTTTCATTCGTCTATCCACGCACCCGTCTGTCCAGTAACCTAGCAGAAAGGGGGGGGGGGGAGGGCAGAGGAGGGCCTCACAACTTCAAGAACAAAATACAAACATTAAGAAAAATAATAATTATGTAGCTAGCACAGCTGTCTTTTTCGGGGATTCCCTCACAAACACTAGCTCAGCTCTATGTATAATTCGGAAAAACTTTTAGTTATATCAAGACTGCAAAGACACTTAAAAGCCATTAATGATACAGTTTCTGAGTGGCTATCTTTAGACCTTTTAAAGTTTATTGTAGATAGGGTGATAGTCTGAGCTAAGTCACCCAGTACTAGGCAAGACCACAGGGGGACCCTGTGGTTTTGCCTAGCCTTAAACCCTCTTAGCATGCTACTGAGGGGTTCAGGTTCAGGTCTGGGCTTTCGGTTGAGGAGAGGTGGTCATACCTTGCCTTCCAACCATGTAAATGATTGATATGAAACTCTTTGCACCCAACAATTTGCAACTGATGAAGCTACTGATGGTTACAGAAACTTGTTGACAAATGCGCAGTCATGCATGTGAAGCGAGATTATGGAATCCATGGGATTCCAGAATCTCCGATCCGATTCCTCTTCTCAACAGAAACCTACAAGTATTTGGGAATGTCCGAAGCATTAGGCATCAATACTGCTGACATGAAACAATCGTTGAGGGAACGCTCCTTTGGCCGCCTGAATAAGATGCTAAGCAGTCTTTTGTCAGGCGGAAACAAGTTTCGTGATAAGAAGATCCGCGTACTGCTAACTGGCTTAGAAACCTCGACCAACATCTGAGGAGTCTTTCGTTTCGCAGCTGGAACAAGGGCTTGATTCAGAAAGCAGTAATTCTGGACAAGGCGCGTATTGTTAGGAGGTTCCTCTTTGAAAAACCCTGACCATCGGTAGTTCGGGCACGGTTCCCGATGCCGGTATGCTACTATTTTTAAATGTTTTTATTTATAAATATGTATTTTCTTACATACTGTTACAAGTTGGGTATAGGATAATTTATCACACTACCAATTAAACACTAAAAATCTTTATTTAACACTAAACAACACTTATAACTCAATCACAAATACACAACTGATCACTAATCACTTATATATCGCATTAGTAGTTCACTTAGATCACTTTGTTCCGTAGCCAAAATCAGACTAACTCATTCGCGAGAAATCGCTATGCCCCCGTAGAGGGGCGAGGCTGGCGGGATGTGGGTTCTACCCTTGCCCCGCGGTATCATCACATGTGCCCGTAAATACGGGCACCTCATTTGGTTGCTTGTATTGGAGGGGGCGAGTGCGTGTAAAGTGCGCGACTCGCCAGTGTGTAATTGTCATTTTGTCCGGTAGGAGTCGCCAGCGGCGCTGGGCGCTGCGCTACGGTGAAACGTTACCGTAGCGAGCGCCGCTTTCTTTACGCCACCTCGGCGGTCTGTCACCGCCAGGTGAGACCTCCGGTTGCCCGGAGGAGGCCCAGCGGATGACGACCTGCGACGGAGGTGACTTTGTTGGCGCATCCTACCGCTAAGGATGCTGGCCCCCGTCTGCAGACGCTCTCAGAGCTAGCCGATCGTGCTCCAGACCAGGGGCCGTAGTGTTTGAATTTGAGCGGCAATGTACTGTGTAACGCCGCCCATGTAAGCGAACGAATAGCTGGCCTGCGCCGCTCCTTCGTCGCGGGAGTTAGAATGCATGACTAACTCACTTCCGCACCCGTCGCCTATTTATATGGCCGACTCATGTTCGAGAAACTTCCACAACTTCCATGAATCTCTAGGTAGTTCCTTAGAGGAAACTCATCCTTCGAGAAAGTTCTACAACCTTCTTGAACCTTCCAGATAGCTTTATAGTGGAACCAATCCTATTAGAAAGTTCTAGAAAGGTCCAGAACTTTCTCAAAGTTTCTAGACATTTCCATTGTGGAACATTCTAGGATTATTCTCGAATCTTCTAGACATACTGGATCATTCTAGACTCGAACGTAATCCTAGAATGTTCTCGTAAAGCAGGCAACGTAACACTGCCCCTCCTTAGACATGCTCGTCCCGAGCATCGTTAGTCCCGTAGTATCGCGCTAATCGATCTACATGTACGATCTTAGGCGCACCTCGTGGACCCTTCTGTATTCGGTAGGTGACATCGTTGACCCTGGACCATCCTGGTCACGACTCGGTAGGGTCCATCCCATTTTGCTTGCAATTTCGGAGACTTCCCTTTGCTACGCACTGGGTTATGCAACCACACCAGTGAATTCTCGTCGAAACCTCTCCTGTTCGTCTTCTGGTCATAACGAGTCTTCATCTTCTCAGACATCTGTTGGCCGGATTGTCTGATATGCTCTTAGACATCGTTCAACTTGTTACGCAAGTCATTTGCATAATCTGTAAAACTGCGTGGTGCATCAGGGGCAGCTCCAATGATTGAATCTGCGGGCAACCCCTTATTCCCTTCCAAAGTTCGCGAAGGCTGGTGTCACAGTCGTACTTTCGTGGACTGCACTACGGTAGGACAGAAGAAACGGCTGTATGTGCTTGTCCCAATCCTTTTGCCTGCTTGCTACGACTTTTGCCAGATTTCTCTCCAACGTTTGGTTAAAGCGTCCCACCATTCCATCAGATTGTGGGTGGTAAGAAGTGGTTCTTGTTTTGTGGGTACCCATCATTCGGCAAGTCTTCTGAAATACTTGTGATTCAAAATTCCTTCCTTGATCACTGTGAATTTCTAAGGGTACTCCAAACTTCCTGAACCAATTTATCTGCGACAGTTGTAGCTTCTTGGTTAGGAATGGCGAACACTTCTGGCCACTTTGTGAAATAATCCATGAAAACCATTAAGTACTTGTTCCCACTTTCACTCTCTGAGAATGGCTCACCATTCCCAGGAGGCTCCAACGTTGTACACTTTTAATGCACCTCTGCTGCGTGTTTGGGGTCTTTTCACAGCCGCACAAGTGATACATTTACGACAACAGTCCTCCACATCTTCTCGACAGTGGATCCAGTAAAATCGCTCTCGGATCTTCATTAGAGTCCTTTTTACCCCCATATGTCCTCCTGAACATACATCATGGTAGAGCCGTAGAACATCCGGTACTTTGGCTTTAGGGACAACCATTTGTAGATGACACCTGTCCCCTCGAGCGTTTTCCCATTTACGGCACAAAACTCCATCCTGGATAACCAAGCTGTTCCATTGGGCCCAATAACTCTTCGTGATAGAACTCATCGCTGCCACATCACTCCACTTGGGTTTAGGAGCACCAGCTTTGATCTACTCGAAGATCGGTTTGATCTCTGAGTCATTTTGCTGGGCCTGTTGTAGGGTTTCCTTCCATTCATCACTGAGATTCGTTCTAAGCACCCTCACGGTTGCTACCTCCTTAGTCTCTTGCCTGGCACAGTGCTTAAAATCTTCAGGACAAGGTCTTCTTGACAAGGCGTCTGCGTTACCGTGAGTTCTCCCAGTGTGATGTTCAGTTATGCAGTCGAACTCTTGCAGTAGTTCAATCCACCATCATCACAATCCATGTCGCCACTTGTCCCTCCGGATTTTTGAACTGTAATAGCCACTTTAATGCAGCATGGTCAGTTCGCAGCTGGAACTTTCGTCCCAGCAAATACACTCTTTTGCAAAAAAAAAACGGGCACCTAAGGAAATTACGTTCTAAGGACGATTTGGGTTATCATCGTTCTCTTGCCATGAAATTTAATTATTTGACGTACTTTGTATACTTATAATCGTGTAAATTAATACGCGTGAAGTGAACTTCGGCAATATTTTTTTTAAAAAGTCGATCAATTCTTTAAAACCGAACCATAAGAAGTGGTCGGCATAAAGACAAGAAGATTTTTTTACTTTTTTTGATTAAATAAAGTTACAAATGTAAAAACCTAATAACGAGTGTGACCTCCTCTTGCCAAAATCAGAACTTGAATTCTTCTGGGTATGCTTTCCACGATGTTTTTAATAACGTTTTGAGGAATACGTTCCCACTCTTCTGCAATGACTCGTTTTAGCTCCCTGATGTTTAGTGGAGCAGGTTGCACTCATCTTACCCGTCTCTTTAGAACATCGCAGACATGCTCAATTGGATTGAGGTCAGGAGTTCTATCTGACCAATCTAAACGACGGATCCCAACTTCTTGCATGTACGCTTCCACGTCGCCAGAACGGTGTGGGCGAGCATTGTCGTCCATAAAAATGGAATCTTCCCCAAGTACAGTCAATCAATAAATCAGGTTATGCATATGGAATTAGGAATTCCATTATGTACCGGTGTGCTTTTAATGTTCCATTTTCTATGAAAACTAACTTCGTACGCTGCGTCGAATTAATTGTTGCCCAAAACAAAACGGAGCTTCAGCCATAAGGAGTGATTTCTTCGAAACACACTTCCGCATAGCGTTCCCGTGGTCTTCGTAACACTCGTCGGCGTCGGTGCTCTCCGCACAAAGAGATTCTAGCTTCATCAGAAAACAATACTTTATTCCAGTCCTCCAGAGTCCATGAAGCACAGTTTCGAGTAAACTAATGTCGAGCAACACGGTGTTCACGGAGTAAATTTGGACCCCGAGCCGGGCGGTAACTCCTGATATTGGCAGCCAAAGCCTCCTCCTGAACGTCCACAAGCTAACTTCTACTCATCTTCTTCAAGGCTCTTCTTCAGGTCCACACTTGATGCTTTACGATTCCGCAACGCCTGACTCACCAAAAAGCGGTCTCTTGGTTTTGTGCATCGTTTTCTTGCCGAACCAGATCTTCTTTTGACCGAAGCGGTCTCTTGATACCGTTGCCAAGTCCTCTGGACAGTTGAACGACTCACATTTAGCCGCTGAGACACGTAAGTTTGCGAACGACCTTCTTCAAGTAGGGCTATAATTTTACCGGTCCTTATCGCTTTTAACTCAATATCAAAAACTGGTATTTAATGTAAAAAGAAAAATTAAATTATTTAATTTGCAGAAAATTTCCAAAGAGTTTTATAATTTTAGTAATCAGTAAAAATATCGTTTCAGCAATTCGCGCCATTAGTAAAGCAATTTTACAATAATCAATTTTTTTTTTTGCTCATTTCAAAATTTAAATTTGGAACGTAAAGAATCATGCCAGGATGCTTCAAATGACATGCCAATACATTGTCAAATGAATAAAACCTCTTTCTTGTTCTTCTTCATTGAAATAGAGGAAAAAATCTATGGTGCCCGTTTTTTTTTTGCAAAAGAGTTTATTTACTGAAATGCTGCAATGTCTTTACAACGGCAGTAACCCGTCGAGTAACGCAATGATTTCTTTCCGGTTTGGTTTGTTTAAAAATAGGTGTTTTGCACAGACGTTTCTTTAATTCCTGAAATGCGACGTCGCAGCTCTTGTCCCAACAGAATTGTCGCTTTTCCTCAGTGAGTTTGTGTAGAGGTTTCGCAATGTCAGCAAAATTCTTTGCGAACCGTCGATAGTAGGAGCAAAAACCCAAAAATACTCTGACCTGTGTCCAGTCTTTCGGAACTTGCCAATTCTTGACGGCGACTACTTTCCGTCTGTCTCTTTCCTGTGATTATTCTTTCAACTCCTCGTATGTGAGGCGCACGGTCTTATCCACTGAGCTAGCGTTGAACTAATATCGAACCGCTACAAGTTAATTTCTCTATCCTGAGCCTAATTTTTTATATTTATATAAATCAATATTTCTTTAAATATATATTTATATATATTATAATTATATCTTATATATAAAATTCTCGTGTCACAGTGTTAGTTACCATACTACTCCGAAACGGCTGAACCGATTTGTATGAAATTGTGTGCATATCGGGTAGGTCTGAGAATCGTCCAAAATCTATTTTATTTATACACATAAAAAAGTCCACGCGAACGAAGTCGCGCGCAGTTAGTTATTATATTATAAATGCGAAAGTTATTATATAAAAAAATTGTTTGTTACCTCTCTTCACGCCTAAACCAATGAAGTGATCATCCTCAAATTCTGCATGTACGTTGTAAGGTGTACACAAACGGCCATAGGATACCTTTCATCCCGACAAAAAGTAATGATCCGAAGGAAAACAACAATAACTTTCTTATCACAATAGATGGCGCCACGTGCTTTTGTCAAATTCTAAATTTAATCGAACACTAAATTTTAAATTTACTGCTTTATTAAAAAATAAAACTGCACGCGTAGCAAGACCACTGTAGAAACGAGTTTTGTCTACGGAATAATCGACATAATGACAGATAGACAATGACAATGTGGCACTTTGTCGATTTTTCCGCCGACATAGCCCGTTTCTACGGCGGTCATGCTACGCGTGCAGTTTTTGGAGCATAGTTCCAGGGTTGTGTGGGCAAAAAGGACCATGTCGTCGGCAAGTCGGAGATTCGTCAACCTCTTACTGCCGACTTTAATGCCCTTGGTTGTCCATGAGGCTGCTTTGAATTATTTATTATTCGTTTGACGAATCTATTCGATAATATTTCGATAACCTTTTCTATAAAACAACAATCCAAACAACCAAACAATCTAAAATAACTATCAACCCCTTTAATTTATTAGGATAAAATAAGAAAACAAAAATATAAACATTTAAAAAAAAATGCGATATTGAAATGTAGGTGCATACATTATAACATTATATTAAAAAAATAAGATAAAAAATAATTGCGTGTATTGAGGTTCAAACCTAGAGATCACCGCGGAAGCAATGTGCGAAGTAGGCTAGCGGCGCGCTGGGCTATTCGTACTTTTATATTGAGTTTTGAAATTAAGCTTCTATACATTTATTGACGTCGCACATCGACGTGATTCAAGCGGAGCACCCCGCAGTAGGCGGGACTAAAGGGACTACTCGACCCCCCTCTTCATCTGCTTCACCCCCTCAAAAGCATGAAAGTCGCCTAGAAGAGCGCCTTATTCAAATCCCTAGATAGTAAATTAGATCTATGTAATTTATGGTTGCGGCACTGTTTTAGGTTACTCACTCCAATGACATCAATCTCTGCTTCCCTAGACATACGAGCAACAATGTTAAGTATATCAAATGTTATCATATACATCGTGGCACCTCAAACAGAGGTACTTTATTCCGTGACGTCACGTACCGCGTCATTACCATGACGGAACAGCCCATATCTCGGCGTATAAGCACGACCAAAGAATACTAATCCATGCTTCAGGAAGATCCAGATGTTTCTCGAAGGTTCTCGATGTTTTATACCTATTGTATATTGAGGTGAATCAAAATGATAGATTTTTTTATTGCTGTGTTTAGGAGATCTTGCTATTTTGTATTGACTTTAAATATGAGTCCATATTTTGACTTATGCAGTTTTCAGTAACGACAACCAGTGTTAGGAAATTACTCCTAAAGAGGGACAATGAGATGATCCAGCAAAGAATGAAAATGGCTTTAAAAAAATGAGGAGTGGTAAGTTTGTAACATCAATATTTCTTTCTTTCAGAAATTTATGATGCCAATTAAAATAGACAGATTCGAACATTTTTCCTACTTTAATCATCATCATCATCAGCCTATAATGTTCCCACTCTGGGGGCAAAAGGCCTCCTCTCTATGAGAGGGAGTGGGCTGTAATCCACTGGGATTAGTAGATGTCACATGTCTTCGAATTTTTAGTTCTAGGACATGCCGGTTTCCTCACAATGTTTTCCTTCACCGTTAAAGAGTACAAAAGTAATGCGCCTGCCTGGGTTCGAACCTACGACTTACTGCTCGTAAGTCGGGGCTGCCACCACTGGGCAAGAGTAAGAGGAGGAGGAGGTAGGAGTGAAGAGCAGCACCGCTGCTCTTCACTCCTACCTCCTACCTACCTCCTCCTCCTACCTACTCCTTTCCTACTTTAATTAACCCTAATAAAAACATTTGCCCACCCAATTCTTGCCACATGGAAAACCCTGACCTCAATTCATTGCCACAGTTTTTAATCATTACCACTCCTATAGGCTTCGAATGGGCAAATCTGAATCACAAATTACAGCTTTAATAAAACCTTTATGTGCCCCTTATAAAGGCGATGTCCTCAGCAATTCACTGATTGAATAGCGGGATTTTATGGACGCTTAATTAATAGCATAACTGTTTTGCTTGTACGTTCTGTATTAACATCGAAATTGTTTCAATCGGTTTTATGGTTTCACTTAATGGGATTGGGGGTGGTTTAATTTGTTCTTACCCTCATCCAATATGTTTTTAATAATGATTGCTAGTTATTTTATGAACTTTTGTTTAGAATATGTTACTCCAATTGTGAGATGTAAAAGAGCGGCGCTTCCTGGCACAAGCATCTATATGCTTAAAAGGCCACAGTATAATGCACAACTTGTAATAATTAAATAAAACATTTTTGATTTTTTTTAACCGACTTCTAAAAAAGGAGGAGGTTCTCAATTCGGATGTTTGTATTTTTTTTTATGTTTGTTCGCGCATAACTTCGTCGCTTGCCAACCGATTTGAAAAATTCTTTATTTGTTTGAAAGCGTATACTTTCCAAATGGTCCTCTGAAAATTTTATCGAAATCAGACAAGCGGTTTTTGAAAAAATCAATAAATATTTATTTTTTCTAACTTTAGTTTACTCTGCATTGCGTTTTTTGTTCGCACATAACTCAGTCATTTACGAACCGATTTGGAAAATTATTTTTTTATTCCAAAGCCTATGCTCTCCATTTGGTCCCATAGTCACCGAGTCGGGATCTGATGATGGAGTCTTGGCAAAATCGAGGGAACTCTCCAAGTTTTATAGGAAAACGTACAGCGATTTTGGTATTTTCTACAACAAGTGAAGTATTTGCGTTCAATAAGAACCATTCTACCATCAGATCTGATGATGAAGCCAAGAGACAGGCACTGGAACTCCATAATAAGACAATGTATCTTAGCTGTATTTGGGCTTGTTGGAATTGTAACGGTATGCACTTTCCAGGTGTACCACAGACTAACTTCTTGACTTTCCTTATTCAACCTACGTAACATGTAGGTCCTCTGCTTTGACGGTCTGTTTTCGCGATGATCAGGGTTCTTATTCAAAATGCGTTGATCATTTCTTTCCCTTACTTCTTTTAATCGTTTTCCTTTTTCTCATTTTCAGTTCGATGCCGTTTTCTCACACGAGAAGCATCTTTACTAGGCCTACCCATATTTTATTATTACTTAGATTAAAAATATGTCACTAAAAATTAAGAAATACTTTTTTTTTTCACAAAAAAACCGACTTCAAAAAACACTTAACGCACTAAAAAGTTAAAAATTATACTTTAACCTACCTATATTAATAAACATAACCTAACCTACGATTAACGTATAATAAAATTTTATAATTCTTTGCAGTCGGTGCCAAGCAATATACGATACCTAAATGACTATACACCGTGGCATTTTAATCGTCTTACAACGGCAGCCCACTTCATGTATCCAATGATTAGTAAACATTCATAATAAAAAAAAACATATTTATGAACATTTGAATAATTAAAAAAATGAAAATATTATTTATTATTATGACGCATGACGTAGTTTGAAACACCCTGTTATGAGCGCGGTCCGAGCATTGCGTTCCAAAGGCGGCACGGACTGAAGCGGCGGCATCTTTAACAGAGTTCATTCCCCCTATTGCAAAAATGTGTTTCTTACTATTGCAATAATAAGAAATTACTATTGCAAATAAAAAAAAAAAAATCGTGTCTGGAGGTATTTTATGTCGGATACATTGAGTGGACCACCTTTGTAAGACGATTAAAATGCCACGGTGTATACAGACTAAGGCCAAAAAAAAAAAAACAAAACATAAATCTTACAGCTTCTTAATATTAATTCATTAATTAAAAATAATTGAAATTAATGATTAATGTTTTTTTTTATTCTAATTATATTGCTTAGCACCAACTCCAAAGAATTATTAAATTTGATTATAGGTTAATCGTAGGTTAGGTTAGTTTTATTAATATAGGTAGGTTATAGTATAATTTAAAAAAAATATATACTATAACTTTTGTGCGTTAAGTGTATTTTGAAGTTGTTTGTTTGTTTTTTTTTTTATCATTTTGTCTGCCAGACAATTGAAAATGTATTGTTTGAGGTCACCTGTGATCGAAGCGGCAGTGAAGGTGGGGGAAAACGACTTCAGCGCTGCCACTGACACTGGTCTTGATATTGGGTTTTTCCATCAGAATTTTCTCAGCAGCAGCCACGGAGGCTCGATTTGCGCCCAGTTTGTGGCAATAGGCTCGTCCCCTATTAAATGTGACTTAAACAATACTCGCGAAATGTGAGTGTACTAATAGCTACATCTCTGCCTGACCCTTCGGGTATTACAGCTGTGATGTTATGTTAACAGCAGCTGTTTTGAAATAAAAAGCACAAAAGAGAGGAAGCCTCTCCTCAATTGTGACTGGAACAAAGCTCCAAATGATAATAATGATGATGTTTTGAAAGAAACTTAGAAAATGAAAATAGCAAACAAACTGAAACCACAAACATCATTGTTATGTTGAATGTATACGACCAACGATTCATTACAATAGAAAATTAACACATTATCTTCTAAGATAATCGGACCACCATGAAATGACATTAAACAGGCTTTCGTATCTGTAAAGCTAATAAAGCTTTGTTTGTTTTGATACTCAATGATAATGGCTATTTAAATAGGAAGATTGCTCTAAATCCGGTAGGCTATAAGGCTTCACTTAAGCTAAGCTAAGCGAGAAATGAACGAGCTTGACGATGGCAGTTTTGAACAAGAAGTGTTTGAGCTCTTCGCTAAAGTTGTTGATGATGATGATTCTTGATATTTGTCGACGGTTTTAAGCTTTATAGAGTATTGAGTTTGAAACGGTGTCATAACTAAACAAAGAGGAAACTCGGAAAAAAAGCTGTTACATACATTTTTAGCATTCAGAAAATAATTTATTCATTCATGAATATGAGACAAACATACAGAGTAACTAAATAGTAAACACAAGTTAGAAATAGTAGATTGTAAAGAATGTTTGGTTGCCTTTGGACTGATTCGCCCTATCCCCTCTTCCTAGTATAAAACTGTATCACGAAGGGATAGGTATTGTGCTTTTATAAGGAACCTTCACGTATTTGGTTTTTGATAACCGAAAATTTTTCAGTATACGTGCTAGAATTATGTGTACGTAGAAAATTTATTAAAACCCTCAAAAATATATGTAACATAATCTGTCCGGTTTTCTGTGTTTCTAAGTGAGTTGATACATGGACTAGCTATTGAGTTTTGTTCCTAGACGATTATGTTTATGCTTCCTATAAAACTACAGGTAAGTAAAATAAGCGTTTATTCAGGTTACCAAGCAAGTATTACTAGATTTCCGAAAACTGTACGCTTAACATATATTAAGGTACCTACGCAGCCAGACATTTGCCCTATAATCAAGCCTTTGTATTGTGCGTCATTCATAACACAGAAATAAAACTCAAGTAAGTACTTGCCAAAGACGAAAACTCGAACTAAAACAAAATGTATAAAATAATAGTCATTGATAGAATTTTATCACTAAAAAAATTTATAATCAGAAAAATATTGTGACAGTGGTTAGTATGCACAAATTATGACATTTTTTTCCAACAAAAAAATAATAATTATCGTGACGTCGTCTAAGCTATTTAAAACTTTGTTACTGGAACAGTAGGAGTAAAATAGGAATGATGTGTAAAGCTTATCTATCGTCCACGATTATACACAAAAGTAGTCCTAAGGTTATAAAACATAAAAATAATAAGTGTATGTAGGTATGTCCCAACGACATACATTCAAAAACTGTCAACGAAACAGAACATTGCAGATTCTCAAGCTGTGCTACTAATAGAATGACCAAAGCTAAACAGTTCGCTGTGAGACTTAAGACGACCACTTGCGAACGAAGCAAAAGAGACGATAAGCGAGAAATGGCCCCGTTTGTGGTAGACTTCAAATGCCATTTCCTCGTAAATACGTTTTGTCTGTTATCGCAACAAACCCCGCCCGGCTTGCTTCTTGAATTATGCAAAAGTTCAGTTTTCCAGTTTGAAGTAATCTACCTTTTATTTGAATATTAAAAGTACAATCTCAATATTGTTGGTTTAGTTTTAAACCGTTTAAATTGTCGTTTTCTGTGATTGCGGTTTTCTTATTTCGTGGTTCGTTGCTTGTGTCACTGTTTGAGTAGAATTTAAAGCTAAAGTGTACGATATAAAAGGATAAGTAGCAATATGCATTTAGATTGTTGTGCCGTCGAATAAATCTAGGATTTAGTTTGGCTGTTACAGCAGAATAGCTGCTGTGTAAGTGTACCCTTCCTCTCGCTTACATCTGCACCTTTTAAGCATTCAGCTCTTCTAAACATATTCCACCTGCGATAGTCATTTAAATTGCACTGTGTCCATCATCATCTGCCTAGCCTTTTCCCAAACTATCTTGGGGTCGGCTTCCAGTCTAACCGGATGCAGCTGAGTACCAGTATTTTACATGAAGCGACTGCCTATCTGACCTCCACAACCCAGTAACTGGATAATACGATACCCCTTGGTAAGACTGGATGTCAGACTTTTAGCTTCTGACTACTCGTAACGACTGTCAAAGATCTACAAATGACAGCCGGGACCAACGGCTTAACGTGCTTTTCGAGGCACGGAGGAAACTCGATATGTAATTATGGTCACCCATCCACAGACCAACCTCGGCAAGCACAGCTTAACCTTAAAGATCGACCTGGGAGGCTGTTATTATTTAGCCACGAGCTCCTCCTTAAATTCCTTCCTATTCCTCCTTAAATTGCATTGTGTCCCAGGTAGATTAATGAGAAAAGGTCAAAAACACTTCAATGTAAAAAAAGTTCTTCATAGGAAACTACCTTTTATCATCTACCACTTAACAGATGAAGTTAAGCTCATTGCCAGTCTCCATGGCAGTTAACGTAGATACGATCATAGTAATTAAATGACACTAATCGGTAGTAAAATGAAGCAATTTATTCACTCAACGAGAGGCTGATTGCGGTTGTCATTACCTACTTTTTGCGACAAAAAATTTCATCAAGCCGTTACCATAAAGTTTATGCCTTACTAGCATTTACTTGCGTTGAGCGACTTCAATTTAGTTTTTTTAATTAGGGAGAAGCTTACTCTGAATTATGTAAGTCCCGGTTGACGCAGTTAGCCACGTTATTTATTTTGACTTTTTGAGTTAGAATAAATGAAAGATTTTTTGTAAGTATATGGAAAGGGGGTTATTGTACATAATTGTTCGTCACAAAGTAAGTTCGCCACGGAAAAAAAGTATGTATAAATTTGACACAGCTCTACGTTAGGAAGTAAATTTGCCATATATTAATTTTGATCGTCAAATTGTTTATTTCTGCCTACGTTTATGTTCGTCGTATTCATTGTATGTAAAAAAAAAAAAAACTATGACCCTAACAAAATTTTAAACAAGAACTAGAAACAAATCAATTCTCATAACGAAGTTATAACAATTCAACTGAGTTATGCCAAGTTTTGAGAAACGTTAAAGTACGCAGAAACATGAGCAAATTCAACTAACTTCTATATCATACACGTCATTCACACAGTAACAATTAACGTCATAAGCCGGTAATTTTCACAAAATTTATTATAAATTAACTTACCAAAGAAACGGCTGAAACTTTTACAACGAAGTTTTATTAGGGACGAACGTTCATTTTTATAAGAATGAAAATCTTTCTGGATACTTTCATTTCTTTCTAGAAAAAGAAAACGGTACCATCTCATTAATATAACGAGAGTACATTTCCATGCAATGATTGCTATTTACTACGCAAATATGATGCAGATGATTTTGAAACAGAGGTTTTTTCTATACCTAACCAAGTTTTTAATCACAACAGGTTTTCATTATCATAGTCCACTTCCTAACCAAAACAATCGAATTGTGAAAACGAGACCAGCTCGTCAATATTTTTCTGCGAACCCGATCGTGAGGTCCATCGTGAACGCCTCCTAGTTCTCCAAAGAAATTAGTGACAATTGAGATAACGGAATGAATCGATTGCGTATTCGCATGAAGATTAGCTTCGATTGATTTGGTTAAGACGCGGCCTAATGCATTCACAGTTAACGAAATAATAACAGATAATGATATTAGTATGGACATAAAAACGTATAATTATGACAATTACCAGGGTTCAAGCGTGCTTACATCTTATGTTCCAGTATAAACATACGCTTGGCTCCATGAACCGATATAGCGGAGGAAGAGAGCAAATGAGGGGTGACCCTATCCAACCCTGGCTTGCAGCCAATATTGTTCACTGAAGTACTTAATTTATGTAACGAAATACAGGAAAATTATTTTCATTTGAATTTTCGATGCATTATTGTGATTTACAATTGGTATTTTCTTATTTAATGTTATGGGTTTCGCGAGTTTAATTACTGTTTGTTTGTCTGCAGTGCTATCGAAAATTAATGTAATTGCTGTTTTAAATAAGGGTTAAAATGCAGTTAATGACTTTGATAGAGGTGAAAATCGTACTTTGTTGTGTAATATTTCATTGTGTTCACTTTTTCAAATGTAATTTTGTAGCTTTTGTGTAAAGTGGTTTTATCGGATAAGTGAACCACTTTGAAAACACCTTTATGATGAAACTAGAGAATGAAAAAAGAAATTTTGTCGCGTGAAGAATGTATAAAAAGGAGGAACTCGTGGCTAAATAATAACAGCCGCATGGGTCGATCTTTAAGTTTAAGCTATGCTTGCCGAGGTTAGTCCGTGGATGTGTGACTATAATTAGGTACAAACCGAGTTTCCTCCGTGCCGCGGAAAGCACGTTAAGCCGTTGGTCCTGGCTGTCATTTGTAGATCTTTGACAGTCATTACGAGTAGTCAGAAGCCAAAAGTCTGACATTCACTTTTACCAAGGGGTATCGTATTACCCAATTAATTGGTTGTGGAGGTCAAATAGGCAGTCGCATCATGTAAAATGCTGGTACTCAGCTGCATCCGGTTAGACTGGGAGTCGTCCCCAAGACAAGTTGGGAAAGGCTAGGCAGATGATGATGATGAAGGAGGTAAAAAACAACTCGACATTTTGACAATAATACTTGTATTCTTAGTCATGAACTGAACTGAAGTTGGACTTTAACCACGCCTACATTCCACCCTGTTTGTTTATAAATTGACAAATAAACGCCTACTTTTCATCTGTCAAATTTGAAGTACCGGAAAACTATTAATAATATACATCTTTATCATAGATTAACGTGACATATTCTTGTCACATCTTTAGCATTGATAGAAGCAGAATATAACTATGAGTTTGACAAAGATAGCTAGCTAAAGGAGGTACCTTATTCGAAGATCCGCCAATTGCGGCCAAGAAATTCTAAGAATATGACTAGGTGGGTGCTTTCAACTGTTGGCATGGCAACAAAAGGTCGAATCAGCTGTTTTACAATAGTTTTTAAATTATTACACTTTTTTTTTAGAATACGGGCCTACGATATCCTCCCATACTTAAGTACACTGTAACATAGAAATATTGTAAAACCAAATGATTTTAAAAGAGTAACCAGGGATTTCCAGTTATTTTCCATAAGAAACGATCAAACCGAACCGAGCACCTTTTTGGCGACGTTTTGTAAGTGCCCATGTAGGCCTATGTGAAATAAAAATATTTTGATTTTGAATTAGTTCAAAAATGGATTTGAAGGAGGAAGGCTCTTAAAATATGGGTGTGATTAACATGTTTATTATAAAAATCTGCCATTTATGGGATTTGCATCGAAATTTAGATTATGGGATGTACATCGAAAATAAAATTCACTTCAACTATGAAAACACAGTGATACAATTTAATCAAACACTTGGTCCTGAAAACAGATAAAAAGGTACCCTCGTATCTCACGAGGTCACTTTAATAATGTTTGCGGACCCTGTCCCTTTGCTGACAAATATTTCGGTAAACAAACATTTACTGAAATCGACCCATACGTCACACTCAATAGACTCACACTTATTTTGAACAATTTTATTTAGAAAATCTTTTTTGGGCTATTGAGCTGGTTTATGTTTTCATCAACTGAATTTGTTTTGTGTGAAAGTATTTTCAGGCCCACTTGCACAACAAACCACTATTTAAATGCGTTTAGCATAAATCATAAAAGCGTTGTTGTTGTAAGTATAATTGTTGTAATGTATTCAATCGTTTGAATACATTTTTATAGTTTAACTGAGTGATCTGTGGTGCATACGGGCCAAAGGCAAGGTACTAGTTTGGTTTTTTGGACCTGTTAATACTAATCTATTGAAAAGTACATGTTTTCTGCAAAAAAAAATTGACCTCAACAACACTATTTTTAATTTTAATCCTTGTTCATTGTAACTTTTACTCGAATTGCTATCATTCCAATGAATGAAAAAGTTAAAAAGTAGCAAAGTAGTAGATTATGATATAAAGGGTGTAAATAGACCCTTTAACAAAGCCGAAATGCACTTGTTCCCCCCGTTATTCCGATCCTTTTATAGTTCTGGACTAAACCAGGGAACCTTCTAGTTACGAAGATATTGGAGGTCAAAGTGCAAATTTTTCAACTTTAAAAAAAAAACTAGATCTGAAGGTCGAAAATTTACTTGAAATACCTCCATGACCCGTTTACTATTAAATGCATCAATCAGCATAATGTTTTGAGTGCGTTGAATTGAGTTTTACCGTAAAACGAGATTTTTGACTAGGGTCTATTAATAAAAATAAAGAATATTTTTTGGGTAGGATCTGTTTACACCTTGTATAGATATAGTCAGATAGAATTTTAATTACAAATTAAATAAAATCATTAAAAGATAATTCTTGTTTATAGAAACCTGCTAAGTACTTTTGATTATAAAATCATTTGAATGATGTAATGAATGATTATAATTATGTGCCAGATATTATTGGTATAGTTGCCAGTTGTGCAAAAGTGTCAATAGAAAATTGTGCTCAGAAATTCTTTTCATCATTTAAATAACTAGTTTTAAAACTAACGATGTCAAAGGAGTGTATGGCGACATTTTTCATACAAAAACATCCAGTCATGACAGGTTAATTTCGCGATAAACGATACCAAAATCTGACTTCCTGTAAATTGAGTTTTCAGGCAGTTTTATTACAGCTGTTTTTACCTTTATTTATTATGGGTTTTCGGGTAGGTGAAGTAATAATGGCAGCAATCTGATAGTTAATCTAGAGTAGTTAATTATTGACCGTGATATAGTAATAACGTGTTATAGCGCCCTCTGTTCAACTTTTACCAAAACTGGTTAAAAGACTTTGTAATAGATTTATTACTGCAGTGATTGCATAAGCCGTATGAACGATGGCTTAATTTGTAAAACTGTGAAGGAAAACATCGTGCGACCAAACATGTCCTAGAACCAAATATCATCCAGTACTTTCTAGGAGGTCATATCGAATTCCACAAAAAAAAATTGTTCGTCGAAGGAAGTCAGCGGAAGACTTTTGTTTGTTTTCCTTTGATTGCCACCGACGACCTAAAGTTATTTTCCACCTTTTGGTGTTTTTATAATGTAGATTTTTATTTTCAAAAAATGTATTTTTTTTCCATTTTTAGACGACATATTCAAATTCTTGCCGTGTTATAATTTTACATTGTTAACAATACATGACATGTCATGGTTATAGGCTTATGTCCAATAGAACTTTAACATAACTGGCGAAATGTGGGTGTGTTTTACACATCTTGGTATCCCTTCAGAGCAAACAGGCATCATATGTTATGAAATTGTGTGACAATACATAATATTATCTAAGCGACTGCAGCAATCATGACAGATTTGCTTTCTATTTTTGAATAGTTCAATAGTATATCTCCAAAGATCAGCATCTGATCTTTACGTTTAAACGGAACCACCACGAAAAAACTCTTCCAAAAATTGAGAACCTCCTCCTTTTGGAAGTCAGTTAAATATCCAGGCTGACCCAGTGGTCTGGGTCCGCAATTATGTCCCACTCGGTCTTACAGAGCGCAGACATGTATTCAAGCAGTGGAAACATTATGGGCTGATAACATTGGTTCATTCACCAGTACAAATATTTTGGTACAAACGCCTGACGAAGATATTGAAATACTCTAAGAAAAAACCTCGATAATGATCGTCGAATCCGCAGTACATATAAATAATAATAGATCTGGCGTAGCAATTGATTATTCATGAGCAGCCGTCGCATTTCGAGACGATTCGATAGAACTGCGGGGCTGATAGGAAAATTCATATCTTTGAAACGCTCACGGCTCTATTGGTTATAGGGTAAACAGAGACTTCGAGAACTTATTAAGAGATGCCACGAGAACGGATTTATGTCGAAAGATTTTTATCTTTGATACTGAACTTCTAAGGTAAGGAGATAATAAAAGAACGTGTTAATTAGTGTATCTGAATTGTAATTGTGGCACTAGCTTTGATAGTAGGTACCTTATCAAACTGCCATTAATAAGAATTTACCTTAATGTAGAATTTGTATTTTATTAATATGTTATTTGAAACTTATTTACATTTGGTTCAACCAGCTTGCTCCTTCCCGACGTTTCCGAGCTCTGAATTTCATCGAATTAATGTCAATTTGACATTTATTCGAGTGAAACTCGATTTGAATCAGTACTCGATGAAGTCGTGACTAATGCCAAAGCCAAATCTAATAAGATACTTATATCATTATGCGATGTGAATTTTTTCCTACCAACATTTATGTTTTTGTTTATTTAATTCAGCCATCAAGTTGTATTATTTCATTCTTCTAGAATCTACATGAAAACGAAAGAAATCCAAACTCATTCCTAGTTACCCACTACAACCATCGCTCACGCGAATGATTCCAATTATGAAGTAAATAATTTTATTAGCTCCGCGCTCTTTCAGTATGCATGCCATAATGAAATAGCGCGGAGTATGAAGAGATGGAACGCCGATGTTTACCCTTAGGTGTGAAGCTGACTTCTACATGAATAAGCAGTGCCAAGATAATAATTATGGTCGTATAATTATGCCTAATCTGCAAACAGTCTTTTTCTTAGAATTGAAAGGTCAACTGTCCGTGAGACCGATTTGATGACGTCAACTGAAAAGCTATGATAGTTTAATCCATTCCCTATAGTTACGTCATTTTAATTTAGCGTATTTCTATTGATTTGAACACATGTGACTAAAACAGTGATGAATATAAAGTTGATGGATGGACAGTGAGAGGCTTTTCTTCTCCTTGTGGTACTGTTCCACAAACAATGGGCCTCAAAGAAGGTTCTGCACGCCCTGATGTCTGGTCATCACAGGAATTGAGGGATGCTAGTGAAAGCGCCCAACCGAGTAAAGTTTGCCATCAACACGCTAAAAAGAAGTTTGGTCTTTATCAGAAGTCTCAGCATCAGCCCACAACTCAATTTTGACGTGTGAGCACTCCATTTCTAACATCATCGATGCAAACGCTCTAAAGTCTAACCGCTGCGCCATCGGGCTAAATTTATGCATGAATCGCTTCATAAATTTAGATGTGTTAACTGGCAATTTGTGTTTACTGTTGTTAATGGCTGGAAATCATAGCATAGAGACGCAATTACTTTGTTGGCAGTAGTTTGAATGAAAATCGATAGTGATTTGAACGGTAGTGTAAATAAATGCAGGAACGCTCACGGCCGTGAATGGGTATACGGGTCAAATTTGTTTGTCTAAGTCGCTATTATGACTGGTTTTGTAAAAACTGGTTTTATTGGTTGTCTTACTAAATTTTTCCTTACTTGTTTGTGATTGGTTGCGTAATGACCGCCATTGAAACACCTAGTGCTTTGGCATTTGGACAACTCAATGTTGATTTGAATTTATAACACGTTACTTAAAATTAGTGTCATGGATGGCATTAAGTTAAAGAAAATAAAATTTAGACTGTATTGCAGACAAAGTTGCGAAGAGCAGTGGTGGTCCTAGAACCAAAAGTTCGAAGACATATGACATCTGTCAACCTGCATTGGGCCCACGGAAAAAAGAGTAAATGATTGATAGCGTGACATTGACCGGGGCGAATGGAAAAAAAGTGTTGCGCCGACGCCAACTAACATGGGGCAAGGGTTGAAAAATGTCATAGTCATAGTCTAATAGGGAGATGGCCTGTGTCCCAGCAATGGGAACATGAAAGGATATTTATGCTTGCAAAATCCAGTATTCTACTACCAAATATCTCAAAAACCACGGAGTCCTACTTCAATCAATCCACAATTATTACATTTGATTGCTTCGCCGCAATACAGCCTGGCCTGTCGAACAGTTTCGTAATTTGTATCTAAAACAATCAGTAATTGAATTCAATGGCTCTTTGAAGCCCTTTCAAGTTTACAAGTGGCGAAATTAGGATTTCACTGCGTACCCAATTGTTATTTTGACCAAAAATAGAAAGTGAAAACCCTTAGTAATGTTTTATTCAAGAACTAAATACAGTAATTTGAAAAATACGTTCAAATTTTATTTAATCAATCTAGTCTATGGTAGTACAAGAACTTATACTACATGTTGACAGTGATCGATTTAATACCAAGCAGAAAGAAAGTTGCTTCTTAAGGTATTTCTTTAAACCATAGTCTGGTTTAGAAAATACATATAGACTTATGAGAAAAAAAAACAATCTTTGTTTGTACACGTGCACATTTCAAACCATTTTCCTCGACTATCATTTTCAATCATTATCAAGAGGTAAAGTCATATTTCCCTGCTTTCAATGGCACATCACAGCAAACTCACAAAATAATAGAGTCTATTCTCTTGGTACCAAGATTAATATATTCATTTTAATTTAAATGGCTATATTAGAGAGAACCATTAGCGTCGACGCTTTTTTTCTAGGGTTCCGCAATGAAATAAGAAAAAACGAGATTCTGTCATGTAAGATAGCGTGGTGTTTCAATAACCAAAAAAAATTAATAAGTTTATATTGAGTTAGACTCTGACTAGGTAACTAGTTCATGGGTTAAAGCGATTTGAAAATACGACGAAAGCAATTTAAAATAAATATTTTAAAAATATTGAATATTTAGGACATGCGAAACAAAATAATATTTTCAATTTACTCAAATTAAGTAATCGTGCAATTGCAAAGTAAACCGGAGGTCGAAGTCAGCTTTGTGATATTTTGCCGTGCCAGTTGAAAGCTCGTCGTTGTCGCATTGTTCACGGTGAGTCGGATCAGTCTGTGGTGGTGGTGCAAACTCCAGTGAGTCGGGGCCGACAGCGCTGCGTTTGCTCTGGTGCGTCGGAAGTGGTACAGCGCCGCAATGTGGCAGACAGCTAGAGAGGTGTCGACCGGGAGGTAATGAAGCTCTCGACCGTTGGAAAGCGCAGTGTCCTGTGCCAAGGTCGGTTGAAGATAGGCTAAGGGTGCTAACTAGGAATGCGCTTCCGCGGCTGGCTGGTGGTCAGGAATACCCATTTGAAGCTGGCTGGCTGTGAGACTCGCTGCTTGAAAGCTTGAGGAAGTGATGTTGATGATGATGACGTCAGGTTGCTCGAAGGCTGCGCTGACAAGGTCATAAGTTTGGAGGTACGAGGAATAGGGTGTAAAGGCAGGTGTCATGCCTGGTGGGCTACCTGGCCGACAGTTGTTGTTGGGTTTCTCAATATAGTTTTAAGTCGGTTTTTTGCTTGCGAGATTCAGACCATATTTGTTCTTCAGTTTTATCATAGATGGTACTGTATTACTTTTTGTAATAAGTTGCTTTTTGTTGGTTTCTTCAAATATCAATCGTAAAATTTTTAGGTTATTTTGTAAATAGACGTGTGTATATCTCTTTTCTCCCAACTTTATCGACTTACTTTCCATTTAGTTTTCTGTAAGTCTTTAGTCGTTTTAAAACTATATTTATGTTGCCATAATGAATGCTACCTCTAAGAGTGGGTCCCAAATTATATGCGCCTCGCCAGCCTTCTTTTGTACACACACACAGTAACACATAGTAAAAGGCATAATATTTTTTATTAACGTTTATGGAATGTACAACAACAGTGTTTTCGTACATTAAAGTTTTTCCATTGTCCGTGGCATAAAACCTTTGCAACCTAGAATATTTTTTCCAGATTTATTTTAAGATAAGTTCTTTTATTCCTTCTTTTGCAAAAGTCTTCAGATCTCGACTCACGCTTTGCTAGAATTCTAAATAGGATATTGAAGGGTCTGTGAAGCTAATAAAAATGATGAGAACGCTTCCACTGAGTTTGTTATTAGGCATACTTATGAATAATGCAAAGCGGAAAAAATAATTTAAGAACAACGGCCTTTATTACAATTCACATTAAAAGTAACTTTTTAAGGGAAAACTGTGTAGGCTTGGACACAATAGTTTAATATCTTGAGATGGAAATAAGGTTTAAGCAACGAAAGAATGTACAGAGAAAATTAATAATTCAAAACAGTTGTCGGTCTCATGTGGCATGACATTCGAATAAAACTACGCTATAGTTATATGTATTTTGACTATGAGGGATACAAAATTGATGTACTTACCTATTTTCCATTGGACACAGTTGTGCATTAATTTAATCTTTTGGTTTGGATAACAAGGATAAAATGGAAATAGAACGCGAAAATAATTACTGGGAATGATGTTGTCTTTGAAGGACCAAACTAAGAACGTAATAAGCATAGGTTTATTTTTAATTTCCCTATGATAAAACCATGGTCATCTACTTAGTATTTTACTTTACTATGCTAGGGCCGGCTTCCCGTGTTAGCAGAATACCCATAATTTGCCTATCTGACCACTCCACGCGGTAAGACTGGCTGTCTGATATTCTGGCTTTTAACCCTTAACAACTGTCAAAGATTACGAAACTATGACGACCTCTCTCAATAATCCTACCAGTTTCGAAGGCACACTTATTTACGAAAACAAGTTATATCTAAAAACTGTCTTCTTTGACAGCAAAAATAAAAATAGATGACAATAATTTTACTCTTTGCAAAACAAAAATAAATGGAACACATTACCAAGTTGCCTGAACATTATTTTCTTGACTAACAGTTGCTACTCTTAACTTTCTTTCCTTCGTCCGAGTTTCAAATGTCCAGCAAAGTTAGCTTTTGAGTAGGGATGACATAAAAATATCAACAACGAAAGAAGATAATGAAATGTTTTGGTACAATAAATCCTTTCTTTTTGTTAGCGTGAGATGCCGCCACATAATTTATTGTTCATAATTAAATTTGCTTTGTTAAAATGATAATAGTAAGTCAAGCTATATCATGTAATACTGCAAACAAAGATAAGTTTAAGATTGTGACATTTATTTATTTTGCACAGTATATAACCGTTCCTATGGCATAACATGATCCATATTAACTATTGTGCTCACCTTCAACTTTTTGTAATATATTTTGTATATAGAATGCAATAAACGATTACGATGAATGTACAGAGGTGAGTTCTGTATAGTGTCGGACGTTAAGAATATCACCATCCCATATCTTTCCGTGGGTACCGTAAGAGGCGACTAAGGGACTTGCCAGAGAATGGGCAGCAGCGTTCTCTGTGCTTTTGTAACAACCGTACCTACTGCGATCGCCAAACCGCCTGCCAAGTGTGGCGATTATGGCAAAACCCCCCAAAATGTCAATGTGGCAACACTTGGGGGAGGCCTGTGTCCAGCAGTGGACGTCTTTTGGGCTGAAATGCTGATGACAGAGGCGAGCATAATTTCATAGGCATTTTCTCATAGTTAAAGTGAACATTTTGTTAGTATAAAAATATTCGCTTCAGAAAATACTTTTAGTGAATAGTCTGCTATTTATAGCAAATCGTAACTCCATATCCACATTTGCTTTATGTCTCTGCCTGTCGTTATTTATTTAGTAGACTAAATAACTGTATTTAATCTGTGGAAACGTCGTGGATTGTACATTAGCCTACTTCTCGTATATTTACTGTAACATACACTGTACAATTGTTTATTTTGCCTAAATAAATACATAGTCCACCTTTCTTCTCCTTAGCGTATCGATGGCAATATAAATTGAGCCGGTTTAGAACTTGACTACGTGTTCGGCGCCTTCAGTACTGTCCATCAGTTCTTCTAATGAGCAAACAAAGGATAGAACATTTAATATCATGTCCTGCGTGTCCTTTTGTTTGCTCATTGGGGAACTGACTCAAATTTTGAGTGGTGCAGCGACAAACAGTGGATAATTTTTAATATTGAGGAACCAATATTCAATGGTAAACATTATGCATATTTAAACAGAATCATACCTACTCTGTTCCTTCTTTCATATACGCATGACGTCAAATCAAGATAGACAAAACCAGTTTATGTGTATCTCTCATTGCACTGTAAATCTATACAGGGTGTAACGGATACATACTTAAGCGTGTGCTACAGACCATCAAGTAGAACAAGTTTCTTCATCGGACAAACATCTTAATAGCGAAGAAATTATCTGCTGCCCCATACAAAATTTCAATACCTATTCGACCCAAATTTACAGGGCAGCTAATATTTTTTTCGCTATTACGATGTTTGTCCGATGGAGAAACATGTTCAGTTTGATGGTCTGTAGCACACCCTTAAATATTTATTTATAGTTAATTAAAACGGTATAACACCAATTAACATAGAAACAAAAAAATATGTATTTACCCTTTCCGTTGCACCCTGTATATACAACATGTAACGTAATAAACGCACACCCTCAAACACCCCAATTACAGTATTATATTATAATCTTATTAAATACTCTGAAATTTTAGTTAAACATGTATAGACATTGATTAGTAAAGACTTTAACTTCCTTAAACTAAGTTTGATTTTTCTTTATTTTATATTATAAGACGGAATTTGTATTAATACAAATGAAACTGAACTTTTAAAGTCTTATTGCCTTGAGTTACGGTCCATTTTAGTTGGTTTGACTGTACAGGGGTAGTGTGTCAGTAATTTACGTAGTTTTAATTATTTTTGGGATAAAAAATAACCTATATTAAAAATTATAGAAATCGATTCAGTAAACGATTCTGAACAAACAACTTTCAGGATGTGCGTTAATTATGTTACATGTTGTATATAGCGAAGCCATGTTATACGGGTAAATGTATAGCTTGATATGTCTTCGTGTGTACTTAGGTGTGTTTTAACGATTGTTATTTGTTTAAAACGGTCTTATACAGTATAGCACACAAAACCGTTTGATATAGGATGTGTTTGATGGTCTGTAGCACACCCTTAAGTATGTATTTACCCTTTCCGTTGCACCCTGTATATATATAGCGAAGCCTTGTTTTATTGGTAAATGTATAGCTTGATATGTCTTCGTGTGTACCCAGGTGTGTTTTCCCGATTGCTTATTTGCTTAAAACTGTCTTGTACAGTATGGCACACAAAACCGTTTGATATAGGACGGTCTGTTTCCTACTAATTTGTTATAACTTCCAACAGTAAAATCCCAAGACCCAGTTTTAATCAAACTACCGTTTACGTTAAATATTTTAATCTACATTCTAACCACGGCTAAGGCGTAAGCAAGCGGCGTAGGTACGTACCGGGGCTGCAGCTAACGGAGCCACAAATTGCCCGCCAAACGGTCGGCAACGTGAAGGTAACAGGAAGCCTGGAATTACCTACTGGCTGAATAGAAGGTTTTATGTTCGTGTCAGGTTTTTCGTCCAATCTAAATAGATAGAAAGAAAACATCTAAATTCTACAGTAAGCCAGTCAGTTTGTCGGTCTGTTACCTTTTTAGGCGTTAACGACTGATCGAATTCTTGGATTGACGGCACGGTTGGCGAAGTGGATGAGCGTTTGACTGCTGCGCAGCGTGTCGCGTTTTCAATCCCCCAAGGAACAAATATTTATATGGCTTACGACAGTTGTTCCGGGTCTGGTTGTGTGTGTGAGTTCAAATATTTGTAAACACACCCACGATACAGGATACAGGAAAAAATCCTAGTGTGGGACAACTTTTTTTTGACGTGACAACGTACAATAAATCGATGAACCCCGGCTGCACGCACGAAAAAGGATGACTCATTGTAACGTTACGATCATTGTAACGTTACGATCGAAGCTAGAGCGCTGCACGAGCGAGAGAAAGACACGATCGGTTTGAGCGTTTGGCTTGCTATTCATTAAAGTATGCAATCATTTCATCAATGTTTTGTTATGACGTTGTCACGTTAAACTATCGTCCGTAAACCGACTCTACAGACAACCAGTTTTTTTATCCATAATATATCATAACCAGTTAAGATATCCCGTTTTCGTGGATAATTTTCTCCATTTACACGGGTGAAGCCGTGGGCAGAAGCTAGTATATAATAAAATATGAAGGAATCAACATTCGTTAGTATGTGTGCCAGATAATATTCAATCCCAGTTATAGAGTCCAGGTAGGTAAAAATATGGAGACTTCCTATATGATTAAATGAAATTTGGTTAATTCAGCACCATTACAACTAAACTTATTCTACAAGCAAAATGGAAAAGAAATATCTACGGAATAAATTAGTTTTTAATGCTTTACGTGTTCAGAATTTTATAATGAAAAACTTTTTCACTACTTAGAATTCTATTGTTTGTTATACCTACCAATCCTACCACTTCATTAAAGCCTTATTTTACTTTAAGAATTTATCGTTACTTTTCATTTATTTATACTAAGAACACCTTTATCCTGGCGTAGAACATAGTCAAAATATCATAGTTTAACAAAATGTAATGGAAGATTCACGTTACTGAAAATGTAAGTGTACACATAACATAACTATACCATTACGGCTGTTTCCCCGGAGGTGTACACCTAATTTCGTTAGTAAAGTTTTTAAGTCACATGTAGAACCTATATTGCAATGAACCGTTTTCAAATCGAGAAAAATTACAGATGGAATAACCCATAACACATTGCCCCCAACAAAGAGTGCAGTTCCGGAAGCGGCCACTGTAAAATAAACACCTATTTACCATAGGTGTGACAGACAGCCATCTGTGCAGAGGATGCATTGAGGCAGATGACCACAGCACGTGCTCATAGAGTGCAGAAGCGTGACAGATCAACGGGCACGGATTCTTCAATCGCCGGCATCACTCCCGGAAGCCTGCAGCAGCCTGGAAAGGCTGCTAGCTATCTGAGAGGACCTGGGATGGTTGGAGTAACAAGAGGATTTTCAGGCGTACAATGGCCCAATAAAAAGGCTTAGTGCGGATACAGCCTAGCTAACCTAACCTAACACTTTTCCGACTTGGGAGACACAGCACATCATGCTCTTCAACTAGTGCTTAGGTAACGTTATAACCAGTGGCGTAACGTGCCTTGGCGGGGCCCCGTATAACATTTATTTGGGGGCTCTTATGAAGGGTAAAGATTTGTTACAAAAGAAAAAAAATGTTTGCATAAAATTAAATGAAATATTTACTCACCATAATTATCTATCTGTCACTTTTTCCAAAACTTTAACAAACTATTCAAATTAAATATTATACTCTCCTTGCCTTTTTTTCGGCAAACTGATTTATTAAATCATTTATAGCTGATGATGGCTTTAGTTTTTCTAAAGTTTTTATAAATTTTTGCCGGCCCTGGTTGTAACGTTTCCGTGGGATAATTTCCGACCAAAATGCGAGTGAAGCCGCGGGCAGAAGCTACTTATCAAGGAAAGCCTTAGGTATAACTTTCTATTCACCCAGTAATCTTAACCTTGATACTCCACATACACGTAGGTGCCGTAAAGTTTGGCAGGCAATTTGTGTGTCAGTTAACAGCTACCTCGTAGATTCCAGACACTGCCTACTCTCGCCGCAACTCAATGATACGGTGAGATTTATTGACGAATGATATTGGAACGGCTTAAGTTGGATGAGATGCTTTGAGAAAGTAACGATTTAAAATGTTGGAAAGGGATTCTTGTGTCTTAAAATTTCAAGTAAACTAAAGTTAAAGGACAGTCAGATACCTATCTACAATAAACGAAATTCTAAACAAAAAATGTATACGTGTCATCATCTGCCTAGCCTTTTCCCGACTATATTAAGGTCCAACGGCTTAGCGTGTTTTCCGAGGCACGGAGGAAACTCGGTATGTTATGGGTGATCACGCATCCAAAGACCAACCTAGGCAAGCGCTGCTTAACCTGAAGTCAATAAAAGCGGCTGTTATTATTTATCCACGAGCTCCTCAAAAAGTTTATCCTTGTACACAGTATTAAAACTGATTGAATGCAGAGAAAATCATATCATTTACTGACGTAAACAGTCGGACGGAGACTGCCTTCCAGGCGAAGGACATATCTAAAGCCATAAGGCTTATCTCGAGAGGTAAATCCCCGGGTCATGATGGGCTCAGCATTGCGCACTTCCAGCACGCCGGACCACACATTGCTAGGGTCTTGGCTATGTTGTACACCCTGTGCGTGAGCCATTCCTACCTGCCAGCCGACTTTATGAAAACAGTGGTAGTGCCTGTAGTGAAGAATAAAACGGGTGACCTTACGGATAAGAGTAACTACAGGCCTATTTCTCTTGCCACTGTAACTGCTAAAGTGTTTGACGGTTTGCTTAACGCACAATTAAATAAGTCGGTAACTCTGCACGATAACCAGTTCGGGTTTCGTCCCCGGCTGTCCACTGAAAGTGCTATATTGTGCCTTAAGCATACCGTCAAATACTATACAGATCGGAAGACACCTATATACGCGTGCTTCCTTGATTTGTCGAAGGCGTTTGACCTTGTAGCGTATGACCTGCTGTGGGGCAAGCTGAAGAGCATAAATTTGCCGCCGGAGCTCATCAGGATGTTCCAGTACTGGTATGCGCATCAGTCAAATAGTTTTAGGTGGGCGGGGGCAATGTCGGATGTGTATCAGCTCGAATGCGGAGTCAGGCAGGGTGGCTTAACATCTCCTACCCTGTTTAATTTATATGTGAACGGGCTGATCGTGGCGCTTAGCAGTCAGCATGTCGGTTGTCACATTGACGGTACTTGTGTCAATAATCTAAGTTATGCTGACGACATGGTGCTGATGAGCGCTTCGGTCTGCGGCTTGAGGAAGCTGTTACAGATATGCGAGGAATATGTTTGTGGTCACGGTTTATTGTATAACGTTAAGAAGAGCCAGTGTATGATCTTTGAGACCGCCAGTGCGAAATGTCCTAGGAGCATACCACCTGTCAAGCTGTATGGTGTTCCTCTGGAAAGGGTAAGTCAGTTTAAATACCTGGGGCATATTTTAACTGTCGCAAGGATCACGCAGACATGGAAAGGGAGCGGAGGGCGTTGTCTGTTAGAGCGAATATGGTCGCACGCAGATTTGCGCAGTGCTCAGTCGGGGTTAAAGTTACGCTCTTTAGAGCGTACTGTACCTCGCTATACTCGTGTAGTTTGTGGGCGCACTACACTAAAAGAGACTACAGCGCCCTCCGCGTCCAATACAATAATGCGTTCAGGGCGGTGATGGGGTTGCCCCGATACTGCAGCGCGTCGGGTATGTTCGCAGAAGCGCAAACCGACTGCTTTCACGCGACGATGCGTAAGCGAGCCGCTTCTCTGGTGCGCAGAGTAGGGGCCAGCTCCAACACCGTTTTGGCGATGATTGGGGAAAGGCTGGACTGCCCTTTCATCCGGCATTGTTCCAGCAGACATGTAGGTCCGCCAATGCTGGAGCGAAATTTGTAATTTTATTATTATATTTGTAATTTATTTTTTTTGTAATTGAATTTGATTTGATTATTATAATTACTTAGATTTTTATTTATTTATTTTTTAGATTTTTGCTTTATCCCAATTTAATTTGATTATTGTAATTTGAATTTTAAAAGTTTGAATTTTATTATTTATTTTATATAATTTATTTAGATTTAACTCTTATAATGAATTTATTGTATTTAATTGTATGGCTATGTTTTTTTTTTCTGTATAGTTGGGGTAGGGTTGTGCTTGCCTGAAATAAATGAAATTTAATTTAAATAATTTAATTAACTGTTGAATCCTGTCTTAATTCTAAGTTAATGTAAGCAAATTTCAGTCTTCCGTCTGCTGCGCCATACCAAACCAACCAGCCTCTCTTTAATCCTCTAAACGAATCGCAAGCACTAAATTATAATATTTTTTAAAGATGTTACAAACATCTAAATCCTCCTTAGATAGAAGACGGACAGTATACATTATGGCTACACACATACGCTTTAAATTCAGCAGAAGGAACAGGTCAGTCTAACAACGTGATGGGTTGCCAACCTGTCTCTGCAAATACATTGTTGTGTCCATCCAGTGTGGGGATTGGGGTTAGTATTATAATATGCGCTAAAAGCTGCAAACTTAGAATTAACATTTGGATAGCAACAATCTGTTAAGATAAAAATACCATTACATTTAAACTACCAAATATTTGACACATACTAACTAAATAATTAAAACTTGAAATGATTTACATAAAATTAAAAATTGTCGAAACGAAAAAAAAAAATATACACAAGGGATACAAAATAGGCGTATAGTCGTGGATAGAATCCGGCAACTGGGTCTCGAGGTGGCATTGCACAAGTCCGAGGCCATGTGCTTTCATGGGCCTCGGAATGCGCCACCGTCGGGATCCATACTGACGGTAGGAGGGGTTCCCATCGGCGTCGAGTCGACGCTGAGGTACCTAGGGCTTGTCCTCGACAGCCGGTGGAACTTCGTGGAGCATTTCCGACGTTTGGCCCCCAAACTGGAACGGGCAGGGGCTGCGTTCAAGCGGCTCTTGCCCAACCTGGGGGGTCCAAACGCCTCCTGCCGCAGGCTCTACGCGGGGGTCGTGCGGTCCATGGCCCTTTACGGGGCCCCGGTGTGGGCGCGTTCTCTGAGGCGGCGAGCCGCCCATTACCTGAACGCGCCCCAGAAGGTGGTAGCCGTAAGGCTGATCCGGGGGTACCGCACGATCTCCGGCGAGGCGGCGAGCCTCTTGGCCGGATTGCCGCCATGGGATCTGGAGGCGATAGTCCTCGCGTGCCTGCACGAATGGCGCGCGGAGGCACTACGCCGGGGGGAAACTCCGCTGCCGCGGCAAATTGTCGCTCAGCGGACAGACCTCCGGCGCGATCTCATGGCGACATGGAGAGAGCGACTGTCGCAACCCCGTGCAGGGCACGCCACAATAGTGGCGATAAGTCCCCTCTTTGAGGAGTGGCTAGAGAGGCGCCACGGCGCCCTCACCTTCCGCCTGACGCAGGTCCTCACCGGACACGGTTGTTTCGGGAGGTTCCTGCACCGAATCGGGCGGGAGGAAACGCCCGGGTGTCACCACTGCGAGGATCGGCCGGAGGACACGGTGGAGCACACTGTGGAGCTATGCCCCGCTTGGGCTGAGCACCGCCGTGTCCTCGTAGCGGCGATTGGCGGCGGCGACCTCTCGCGTCCTGCCCTGGTTCAATCCATGGTCCGGAGCGAGAGGGAATGGGAAGCCGTCGCCTCCTTCTGCGAAGCAGTCATGCTAGCGAAGGAGGTGGCGGAACGTGAGAGGGAGAGAACCTCACGTCCCAGCCGCCGCGGGAGACGCCCCGGGCGTCGGGGGGCAGCCAGTGGCCCCCGGCCACCGTAGGCGCGGGCCTGTGAACGGTGAGTAATGGGCTAGCTCACCGTCCGTCCGTCTTATGACGACAGACCGTGCCGACGGCGCGTTCGTGTTCCACGCGCGCCTCAAGGAGATGTCAGCAAATCGGAAGGGGTCCGAGAGGGCCGACGCCTGCCAGGGCTGCGGGTTGTTCGAAAGAGATACCGTGCCCCTGGAACGCAAAGGGCTAAGAAGGAACATGGATGGGTTTTAGTCAGTACAAGTCTGACACTCCCTTCCGCTCCGCCCAGAGCGGAAGAAGTCATTTGATGATTTCCCATCCGAAAAAAAAAAAAAAAAAAAAAAAAAAAAAAAAGGGATACAAAATAGGCAAGTAAACAATCTTGCGTTTGTTTTTCTAAACGTAGATGATGACTACCGAAGCACATACTTTTCTTGGAGATCTGTACCTTGCATCACTCACCAAGTAATTCACTAACTAAATTCAAAATGATGAAACTCGTACAAAACAAGGTCATAGTTCAATATGAAACGAGACAACCACTGGATTACCCACATCGCTAGCATTTCATCAAGCCAACTCTTCAAGTATTCTCGAACAAATTTCACAAATGATATGCAGATGTAAATGAAAATATTTGCAAGCAAAATATATGCGACCGCACGCAGATGTATGAATTTCCCCGATCGACCTAATTCAATCTCCCTTGGAATACTTTTGTATACAACAAACCTTATCCGACATTTAGCTAGAAAATAAAAAGCTGGAATATACGTCGGGACGGATTGCACATAACCCGACAGTCTTTTGGGATTTCCTTCTGCTAGGTTTTAAGATGACTGCTAATTGTACCGTGTTGTAATTTGGCGTGAGATTGAAATGTTCTTGGCTGTTCTATTCACCACTCTCAACCGGCAGACTTGTTCCACCTAATACTGAGTATAGGATTACTCCCTTTTGTGCCATTTATCCGTGGTCTGCGCCAGTCACAATCCGCGACTTTCTGAATGTGACCCACCTAACTGGCTGTTCAATTATACTTACGTAAACATAAAGAAGAAAGCAAGATCTTCGCAGTGATATACACTACATCAGCACTAACAGTAAAATGCGAATTTAACACCAGGTATCTCTCTACTGGATGCCAAAGACATCCTTCTAGCGTTTAATGCTGCACTTAAACCTATACATAAGCTCTGACTTGAGATGACACTCTAAAAGTTTTAATGCTACTTGAAAATGCACTCTCGTCATACGATAAAATACATGCCAGAGATATCGATCGACATACTCCGTCAGTCAAATTACTATTATCACTTCATCTTCCAATGGAGTGCCACAAGGAACTATCTTAGAGCCAACCTTAAACAGATCTCCATGTCTCGTAAAATAATGTTACGCTTCGGTGTGAGAGGCTACCTACGTTATTCGCATGTAAATGGAGGAGTCATATTGAAATTCTAAGGATTCCGGGGATGTAGGTACTTGCTTTTTGTAAGGCTTTTGCGGTACTTCTTGATCAAGACTACTCTAGTGGATTTACTAATTCTGTAACAGAAATATACAACAAAAATATGAGATGCATCGTGAATATGAGAATAGAAATCATATTTTGAGTTATAAATGGTTGGTTTCATAGTCCTCGTTACGTTTCTATCTAGTTCCCAGTAAACAGTTCTAGTTTGACTATAGGTGTTTCTCTTTTTAGAAGCTTCTGTCTATCATGTATTTCAAAGAAAATAATATTCATGTAATTTAAAAGAACGAGGGAGTTTCCTCCGTGGTTTTATTAAAAAGATGTAATGGGCCAGAAAATCAACATAAACATTTCAATATTGTTCCAATATTGCATACCTTTGTTCGTTTCCTTCATTTGCACATTCTGTTTAAGTCAATATCTGAATAATTCTCGGAACGGGCCTTTTGTTTATACCTACTTAATGCCTTATTTGAATAAGCAACAAAATGTTTTTCATTAGCTTTTTAAAGGCAACGCCATTAAATATTCCGTGAATAAATTAAAAGGCTAACTGAAGTGCTAAAAAATGCATCATTTCGTTTAATCTTCCTTTAAGGAAAATTCCTTATTAACAACTTGTAGGTATAGGTATTGATTTTTATATTCCTAATCTACTGACCTAGCCTGCTTTTTACTTGCAGATAATTGTTTTTTTTTTTATTAAAACCTTATTACTTTTTACAAAAAGTACTACTTGAAAATTTTATAAAACCCAATATTGTGGACAGCCTTGCCTCTTCAAACACAAAGTAGCTAGCCAGAACGATTATGGAAAACGCTTTCCACTTTATTCCCTGAACCCAATCTCCTTTCACTGCAGACGGTTTACTTTTTTAAACGTAATACGTTATTCTCTTTCGAAGCACTAACAGGTCTAGAAAAGTTCACCACTATAAAGATAGGAATAACATGTAAAATTCATGTTTCTAGTTAACGAAACAAGAACGATTCCTCTCAGTGGATGTTCGAAACTAAGAAACATTATTCAAACTTCCACCGAATTGTCTAGGGAATAGTCTGAAGACGGCTGTTTTTTTAGCTTTACTTTGAGAAACTTTGTGCAAATACTGTCGTAGTATTTTTGTCATGTATTGTGGTTCGACTACGTGATGAAAATAAAACGACATTTGAAAGGATGGAGTAAGCTAGTTTTAGGCCTACCGCTTTTCGTTGGTTTTCGAAGTTGAGTACTTTGATACCTATTTTATAAATAGAAATGGCGAAATTTATACTTGAAAACCGAAAGTTTATCTATCTGTCTGTTACCTTTAAACCGTAACTATTGAACTGTTTTTGATGAAAGATAAAATAGGTAGACCATGACCGGGGCTAGGATATAATAGTTTTTCTGGCAGAAAGTGATAAATTCTGAACCTACCTCGGGCGCAGCCACAGGCATCAGATAGTTTCTAAATAAATTACTAAATCTTCCTTGGTATTCTTAGAAGTCTCTTATTTGTCTGAGACCTCAAGTGGGCAGATTTAACAGCAATTGGTATACAGGGATACTTTGACGAGACGATTAAAGGATACCGATGTGGAACTTCCTCGCAGAAATGCTAATCACGTTTTCTGCGCTCTATTCCCGAAAAGTTGCAGTCAAAGCAACTTGTGCCCTGGAAAACTAGTAACCAAAACATTAAAATTGATATGGTATAAGTACCGATTTTACTATCAACATGAAGAAGGATATTATCTATTATATACCTTAATAATTAAATGTTCCATCAAAATCAGAAATAGTCACACGAAAAGTCACGAATAAAGACACCTATAGTCGAGAAAACCTATTGTTTTCAGAATTCGCGATGTTATTTCTTTTATTGTTTGCGTGGAAATCTAGTCGGCAATCCTCATTGTTCTCTATAACTGTATTATTGCCTAGGAGACCCAATTAAAGGTTCAGGAGGAAAGCAACAAAAGGTAGGATTCTGGTTAATATGTTATAAATAGTTATGGATACGGCAGACGATCATAATAATTATTGTCAAGGTTTTTGAGACAATTTTTTCCTGGCTGGTACCGTAAAAAATAAACTTTTTTAATTTTTTGTTTTTTGAATTCTGTGAAGTAATTAAGTGAAAAGCCAAGTGGACACTACAACCACAATTGGCCGAGGTTAAAAAAATGTGGTGTTTACCCGCCTGTACTATGCGATGGTTTATACATAATGTCTGGAAGTGATGTAGGTAAATTTTTGGCGTTGAGGTGAGGCTGACATGTGTCTGTATACAACATGTCATTATTAGCTATAACGGTCAAGATGAGAAGAGTCAAAATAATCATAGGCCAGCTAATAATAGGTGTAAAAAGACCCTTAACGAAACCTTATTTTATTTTTTATTTGCAGAGATATAGTAAGTCAAAGTTCCAATTTTAAACAAGTTTAAAAAAATACATAAGTTTTTAATGTTATAAGTTCACTTTAAAAATTACTACATTACTCCTGTACCATTTAATGCATCCATCAACACAATGTTTTGAGTGCGTTACATTGAGTCCTGCCCTAAAACATGATCTTTCACCCGAAAATAATAAGTCCACTTCCCAGCAATATTTTTTGCGTAGTGTATTAGTACATAATGTTTGGTTAGCGACTACTTGAGTTTAAGCCTTGTATAGTTGTTACAGGTTTTAAGAGCCGTTTTGAGGGTCACAAGAAGAATACTTTCATTTAGTTGTACAATACACCTGATACATATTTTTCTGCATCTCTCATCAGTGTATTATTGATTTTGCCTCAGCGAACAAAAATATTTAATTTATAGTCTAAATATCTCTGCGCATAAATATTTTCAAAGAACAGTTATTTGTTCATTTTCTTGTAGAAAATCTTACAATAGTTTATTGTTTCCAAGTTTTTGATCAAGCTAACAAAAGACTAATTCTTCGCTCCTATTTATAAAGAATTTCGCACCCAATTTTAGGATACACGTGGCAATCTTGTAAGTATAATATTGTATCATTAATAATCATGTATAATTTGTTATTGGTTTCTTATTTGATTGAACATGAAGATTTTCAGGTTCATAACTTGGATAGTTACCTCACAAATATTATTAATACAGTTTACTCCTATCCTACTCATGTCATAAACGCAGAAGTTTGTTAGGATGAATGGATGTTTGATACTCATTCACGACATAATTACCCAACGGATTTTGGAGAAATATTTTCGGCGGGCTGCTAAAACACACGCCAGTAAAACGCTTAACCATAGATCCGTTGTACTGGCGTGTCCGCAACTTAATTTTGAAGGACAAAAAAGCGCCCTGTATTCAGGTTTTTTTTTTACCTTTAAATTTAAGTTGCGGACAAAGTCACGGCCAGAAGCTAGTAAATTAAAAAAACATTGTTATCATGTTTTCCTATAAACGTTATAACAAAATAGCAGCTTTTTTAAATAGCACGTGGATTGATGCTCGAATTACTAGTGCCGAATTCTATCTCAGCAATTCAACGAATTTGATGCTGGTATTACAAAGTATGTTGACACATAATATTTGACTGTCATTTAGTAAGTAAATAATTTATCTATAGTAAACACATGCAATTTGCTAGTGGGAAAAAATATTTAGTAAGCTTTTTTGAAGGGTACACTAGTCGAAATACAAATACTACAGGCTTATACGTTAAAAATTATCACATTTTCAATATACATAATATTATATTATCTAGTATTTTCTTTTCAAACCTGGGCAGCAAACCTTCTACTCCTAAACCTACTAAGAAACACCAACAAAGATTACAAGGGCACAATCTTGTATTAACTTGGCAAAAATAATACATTTTCAAAGGAAAAGTTCGAACGATTATTATTGTATAAATTAATCTACCAGGAATTTGGCTTTGGAAGTTTACTGGCTTTAGGCATTTACAAATTTTCCAACTACTTCTGATTAGTTACAAAGAAGCGGCTCGGTAACCGCGGAATGTTCCCAGACATTGATTTTGCTTTTGAAAGACGGTTTTTGCTATATTGTTTTCCATGTTTTGGGAAAAAAAACTGTATTTTTGGAAATCAGTAAGCATTTGATATAATTGTTGATGTAACAGAAATCACCTCACATGAGCGTAGAAGATTGGTACAACTAGAGAGAGACAAAATACCTATCTGTTGGTGAAGTCAAGCTAAGACTGCAATGGTATAAATATATTATATACACACATAACTGTGTGTATATCATTTTTTCCTAACCCTCATGAGAAAAAGGCGTGAGTATTAACACAGGTTGGCAGAAATCGCAGATCACTACCTGCTACGATCATAACATACTCCTTTCGCTTCGTCTACGTTCAAAATCAAAATCTAAAGTCATTTTTTCAAATTGGTTTCATAATCACTCATGCGTACTTTAAAGATAAGAAAGGTAGAATCTGCGAATAGAAAAACATCACAAATACCCTTCAAATAATAAGTAATTAATATAAACCAAAAATAAAAACGGACCCATTATTGAGCCTTGAGGTACACCTAGCTGAACAGGTAGCCCGGAAGATTTCACGCCATTAACATCTACACATTGGAATCTATATAAAGTTCTCTCCAGATGGTTACGTAATCTCTTGCGAGGTCTACGGCGATGCCTTCTGGCTGTGTCAGCGCTCCACATCGTGGTTATCTTGGTTCACAGCACTTCGGGCATATGGCAGAAATAGCCCAGTCTCACTTCAGCTTAGAGGCTTTTAAAGCAACGTTAGTAATTTGTGTGTTGGAGTGCAGTGTGGTGTTAAATATAATTTTATTATTTGTAAAATACATAAATAAAAAATAGTCCACTCAGCTCAAACAAAACTTAGTACAGTATCTGTCTAATAACTTAACCTTACACTACAATGCCTATATCTAAACAAACCTTCATTTATCTCATACAAAACACAAGACCGAAATTAAACACCTAAACAAAGGGTGTAAGAATGTGTACAGCAATGAAGCTTGACAAAAATGTGCCTGTCTCATATTATATAGTACAGTCAACATAATAAACTACATCCCTTTCGGATAACGAGTGAGAACTTAATAGAATTGCGGAGAGAATGCGTGAGTGCCTCGGAATGCCTATCGTAGACGGTATCATAGAATAAGAAGATGTAGAAGGTAATGTTATTTTGCCCACTTTTTTTTAGTTTAGTGGTCATTATTGCTGAGCATGAAGTAGTGGGTTCGATTTTAGGTCGGGCAAAGTCTTACTGGGTTTTTCCTTCCGGAATTTCTCAGTAGTAGTCCTAGAGTCTGAATAAGGGCCCGGTTGCGGGCAATAAACTCGGTCTAATACATGGAACTTAAATATAACTGGCGAAATGTGCATGTACTATTAGGTGCCCCGTCCCTGTCGGGGATTACAGGCGTGAAGTTTTGTTATAATCCTTTGGCTTCATATTTTTTTTAATATCTTCTTTTAAAGCAACAACACATTATTCTTCTACAACCAGGCTTACCAAGAGGCTTTCGCCATATCCTATAACTGTGTTGTGGAGGTCAAATAGGCAAAATATCCTTGTAAATACCGTTATTATGTTGCATCCGAGAAGACTGGGAACCGATCTTTTAAAAGGAAAAAAAAGTTCACGTGGTCCGATTGATCGGACTAAGCAGTCGGACCAAGTTTTCACAGGGCAATTAACGATGATGAAGTAATACTTATTCTGCTATTCTCTTTTTTTTAAATGAGTTTCGCTTCTGTTCAGTTTTATTAATCGTTGACAGTACCGTCAGCCAAATAACTTGTTTAATAGAACTTGTTGTGTAGATATTTGTTGAGTCGATTTCATTTATTCGTGTTCTGAAAAGTTTTGTGTACATATGTTTATTTACACAATTTATGTTTTGAAGAATCATTTTGTGTTATAAACAGTTTAATTTCGCTGTGTGAAGTTGGTGTCTTTATGAATCCTTCTGTGTAGCTAAAGCGAAAGGATAGAATGGCAGATGGTCAAGTGGAAACTAAACATACTACTAAACGTACTTTTATTAAACTAGCGTTTTTCCGCGGCTTCGCTCTATGCTCGGAAATTATCCCACAGGATAGTTTCAAAGATATATCATAATATGACTCTTGGGGATAATGTCGCTTCCCATAAGTAAAATAATTTCCGGAATAAAATCAGTATTTACTTTGATTACGCCTTACTTCTTAACTTCAAACTTCACAACTTTAATATTAGTGTATTATTGCAGATAGTGTTAATCACCGATACAATTATGATAGAATATGATCTTACGCGTCATTAAAAATAAATATAATGCACGAAGTAGACCTCTTCGACAAAATCAACGGCCATTGGTCCACATTAACCCAGGACTGACAGAGCTGGAAGTCATGGAGAAAGAGGTCATTGCCCAACAGTGGGAGACTACAGGATAAGAGTACGAATACAAAGTATATAAAGCAAGTTGGTAGGTATTTCACACAATCAGGACATCTCGATTGCAGTTAACCGAAATGTGTGCGTACTTATACAAAAAACTCAACAAGGATTAAAATTTATAAAATATTATCATGAGCATAAGTGGTGTGTAGCTAATTAATTATTATAAATGTGTATTGTTTGTTACAGCCGCTTTTGGCTCTATGCCAAAACTAACTAGTCATGCTGTTACCAGTAAGGCTGTTTGCCACGGTGGCTTGCTGTCATGCGCATCGCGAAATGCAACGTGAGAAAGTAGCGAGTAAACTATATCGTAGAAATGCGCGACTGTTTCTAATGACATCAGGGGAGCATAGAACAGAAAATATAAACATTTTTGTTCCGATACTGAATCACGACTAAAACGCTACTGCATAACGATAGCACCTACACAGCATCGTGGTTTTGTTGGCGAAGGTACACAGCAACCCACCGCATCGTGACTGTACCGCTGCAATAAGTTATAGAAGGTGAAGTCCCTTATACCCCAAGATAGTTTGGGAAAAGACTAGGCAGATGATGTCTGCGTAGGCTTTTCCCAAACTATCTTGGGATCGGCTTCCAGTCTAACCGGATGCAGCTGAGTACCAGTATTTTACATGAAGTGACTGCCTATCTCACCTTCATCTTGAGTCAATCTCATCGTACTTCTCTTTTTCTTGTCATCTGAGGAGTAGCCTCCTTTCTAGGCATATCATCCTTCCCACAGTGTTGCTATTGAGATATTCCTAGTGAAAAAAAAGAAAATACAACCAAGAGGCTGTTATTATACCCCTAAGCCTATTTTGTAATCCAAAAAGTTCTAACAAAGCCTAGAATTATGTCACCTCTAAACTAACATACGATTGAAGTTATACAATTTAACCAAATTATGGCCTAGGTACACATAATATATCGGTGTAAAGATGTTCTCAACTTGTCTACAGTTTAAAGTAACGTTGCGGTGGCCATTATTTTGGAAATCAGCTTTATTTGCAACTTAAACTCAAAGTCGTTTATGCTAAGTTTGTATGCTACTTAAATCGTCAAAACCTGTCGTCATGTAAGAAAAGGGCACGAAGCTTTTCTAAAAATACTTAATCAATTTTCCGGAAATTCCGGCTCCGACGGAATCACCAATAGGGTGTTCAAACTCCTCCCCGCTCAGCTCGTCGTGTTAATGGCGGCTATCTTCAATGGCGCCCTGAGCAACAACGCATTTCCCCAAATATGGAAAGAGGCCACTGTCATCGGTTTCGCCAAGCCAGGCAAACCCAAGTCTGATCCTTCGAGCTACAGACCTATCAGTCTCCTGAATGCACTCGGAAAAATCTACGAGAGACTTATTTATAAGCAACTCAAAGACTTCGCCGAGGCTAAGAGTCTCATCCCCAACGAACAGTTCGGCTTCAGGACTGGACATTCTTGCATTCAACAGGCCCACCGCATCGTAGAACACTTGAGCGCTGGCTTCCAGCGTGGAGCGATGACGGGTGTGTTGTTTTTCGACATAGCAAAGGCATTCGACAAAGTCTGGCACAACGGCTTATTATGTAAGCTGTACAAACTGGGAGTGCCAGACCGTCTCGTGCTCATCTTACGAGACTTTTTGTCGGATCGCACCTTCCGCTATCGCATCGGGAAGGCACTGTCTTCCCCCCACCCCATTAGAGCCGGAGTCCCTCAGGGCTCCCCGCTCTCTCCCCTTATCTTTAATCTGTTCACCAGTGACATCCCCAAGAGCAAGAAGGCACAGTTAGCCCTGTTCGTTGACGACACGACCATCTATTACACTGGCCGTAGTCACGACGCTATTTACAGCACCCTCCAAACCTCAGCCAACGTCTTAGGCGCTTGGTTCCGGAAATGGAGAATCGAGGTGAACCCCGACAAGAGTCAGGCAGTTCTTTTCTCTAAACCGCGTAAAAATAAGCTACTCGCGCTCAGCCCGATCACTATGTACGGTAAGCCTATCCCTTGGGAGAAGCAAGCCAAGTACTTAGGAGTCTTACTTGACAACCACCTGTCTTTCGCGGCGCACATCAAAGCAGCTCGCGACCGAGCTGCCTTTGCTATGGGTAGGCTTCATTTCATGATTTCGGCAAAAAGCAAGTTGTCACTCAAGTGCAAGTTGCGCCTTTATACCGCGGTGATCCGCCCCATTATGACGTACGCTTGCGTCGTGTACGCTCACACCAAGACTAAGTACATCCATAGGATGCAGACCTTGCAGAACCGGTTCTTACGTAGAGTCACGGGAGCCCCTTTTTATGTCCGTAATGACCGTCTACACATAGATCTTAGAATGCCCACCGTCCTTCAGTTTATGAAACGTCTTTCGAAACACTGTAATCCCCTGATCGCAGCGGCCGCCCGTTACGAACCCTCGCGCATTAGTACAGTACGCCGTCCTCGGCATACCCTCGTCACTCCCGATGATGCTATCACCCTCCTCCAGGAGAGTAGCAAAGAGACTAGCACTCTTAAAAAGTTCAGACACAAACTGCCGTCTTTCCGACCTCGCCGTCGAAGTCCGTCCATGCCCTCCCCGACCCTCGCTCGAGCCAGCCCGCGATGCTGTGCTAGTAGTGTTAAATCAGCCCCTAAATAATGATATCATTCAGATCCAGCCTGCCCCCATGCAGTCCTCCCCCAGCGACGCCCTAAGCCGAGGCTCGTACCCCACAGAGGGTGCCCTTAGCGTGTAGTCGCTTAGTTTGCAAGTTTTTATGCCCTGGCTGGAGGCCTTACTCTTAAGGCACCCACAGGATAGTCCGGTTAAGCAGACGACAACCTCCTAGGTTGAACTGCGAGACGCCACTCCAAAAAAAAAATCCAAGTGTATAACAGGATACTTTTGTAGATAAACAGTTGCAAGGATTCATGATATTTTCCTCATGTGTAATCTATAAGTGGTCTATTGTAATTGTTTTTAATAAAGCTAGTTAGTTGTATAAAACCCTTGAAGAAAACTTGCCATAAAAGTGAAAAATGGAAACAAAAAAAGTAAGAAATAAATGAGCAGCATTAATGCATCTATGAAACATGGAACACTACATCTTTTAACAAGATTTTCAAAAACAGTATCACAACTTCAGTGTAAGATTTATTGATTTGTTTTTTTTTTTGCGGCAAGATTCTTAATCATGCCGCATGTTCTAGAACTAAAAAATCTAAGATATGTTGTGAAATCTACCTAGTATAAACCTGCACTGGGCCCACGGGGTGGATAGAGGGTAAACATAGAGGTTTAGGTCCAAAAAGGTACTAAAGTTACAGGCTAGCTATGACAATACTGTCTTACCAATTATTTTTAACACGTTCACTTTCAACAATTGACCCGAATCTATAAAACCAACGGGTAGCTGGGGGCAGTGTGTCTTTTTCCTGGAATTTCACTCAAATTCTAACCATAAATCCTTTTTGCTAATCGTCTTTCACTCATCCCTTCACATGACAAGGCTGCGGAAGTATACCTTTATCAACCCTTGTCACCGAATCTTCTAAACCAGAATGTTTGAAAAATTTGCAAAATAATTTTCGAGTTCATGTTTTTGATAACTTCCAGGGTTAATTGTCATTTCTCAGCAGTTTATTGTTTTTTTCTGTGTTTACAGTTTCAGTTCGGGTTTTTTTATGCCCAATAAAAAAAAAAAAAAAATACAAACATCCGAATTGAGAACCTTCTCCTTTTTTAGAAGTCGGTTAAAAAGCAATTTTCTTTCTTTATTTTAATATGAAACTTATAAACAATAAAATATTAGATTGACAAAGACCGGTAAGAGGCTTACGAAAAAGCACTGGACCAACATAACATTCGAATTTGCTTATTTAATTTCATGGGGAACCCTAAAACAATGCTGAATCAACAAGGTATTGAGTTTATTCATAATAAGGACGCTGTTTTGAGATAAATTGTTGACAAAACAGTATCACGCAAAATCTTGCCTGATAAAATAATTTCGATGAAATCTTTTTTTAGGGACGTAGAAAGTATAAAACAGTAGTACCTACTACATAGAAGTCACCATCCCTCCCCAACCTTCGCTCGAGTGAGCCCGCGATGCTGTGCCAGTAGTTTTAAAACAGCCCCTAAATAATGATATCATTCAGATCCACCCGGTCTCCATGCAGTCCTCCCCCAGCGACGCGCGACGCCGTAAGCCGAGGCTCATACCCCACCGGGGGGTGCCCTTAGCGTGTAGTCGCTTAGTTTGTAAGTTTTTATGCCCTGGCTGGACGCCTTACTCTTAAGGCACCCACAGGCTAGTCCGGTTAAGCAGACAACAACTTCTAAACTGCGAGATGCTATTCATAAAAAAGAAGGCACCATATAACTACTACGATCTGTGTTCAAGTTGGTTTTCAATCTAAATAATAAGCCCTTTGATAAGACTGGTTACAGGACCATTGGGCCTCTGACTACGACTGACAAAAATCTGCGTACACTAAAAGGGACCAATTGCTTAACCTGCTTTCCGGGGCACGGAGATCCTTGAAAATCGATAAGTGCGACTGTTATTTTTCAACCAATATAAAAGAACTTCTATAATTAACAAGGTCATGCAAAACTTGTTTCACATTTTAGTAAATAAATCCTGAAAGCACCCATCTTAAATATCATGGAAGCCCTACCTTGAACATGTAGGAGGGTAGTCGAAACAAGTGGCGTGGTACATTCATTACACCCTGCAAACAAAGTTTGTACCGCGAGCGCCAACTTACGCGGCTGTTCTCAGCGCTTTAATTAATTGGCACGAGTTTATTTCTGTGTGTAAATTATGTATAAGTACGTAATGACATTATTTTTTGTACTGGGGTTGGAAGAAGCGTGTTATTTTGAGGGTTGTTGAGAACTTTCCCGTTTACGAGGTGTAAGAATGACGGAATTATATTTTAAGAAGAGAAGTCGTTTCAAAGGTATTTTTGTGAGTATCAGAATTTGAGTAACACGGTTTTTTTTTTATCACGTTTAGCGTGTTTCGTTTCCGTGCTTAGTCCTTCAAATGCACCATTGTGTGTGAAGTGCACAGTCTTCGCGTTTTATGATTTGATTTTGTCTTAGAATGGTGACCACTAGGAGCCTATGAACCCTTTAACTAGGAAAACCGTTGAAACTTAAAACAATAATCATCATTATACTTCTATCTTTAGTTCGTACAAAGATATCGACGAAAAAATTAAATAGCAAAACATCACGCCGACCCGCATAGTACTCCCAAATTTCGCCAGTTACAGTCGATTGTAATAGGGGGCGAGCTTATTGCCGCAAACTAGTAACAAATCTTGACGCTTTGCTGCTACTAAGAAATTCCTGTTGATGAAAACCAATAACATTTTTCCTGATTTGGGTGAGCCTCGTACTCAGCAGTCACGTTTACGACAAATGAGGCATTCACACATAAAAATACTGGTGAAACATTTCAGACCATTTATAATTTCTTTAGGTACTTACAGTAATGACGTGGCTTGGGCTTGATATTATAACAACAGTAACTTTTCCCCCAACGATGATAATAACCTTAACACACTAAAGTCTCTTTGTATAACGACCATGTTTTTTGATGAAATTAGAGGAAATCTTTGTTTAATGACTGTAGAACGCGTTGTCCTATGTAAGCTTAGCCTTCACCCGACGACGCCATAGCGACTTTTTGTAGAGATGTCGCACGTTTTAAAATCGCGCTTCTCCATCGCTGCTGTCGCGTGCTGTGAGTGTGTTGCGTCGTTGCAACGATCAACGTATTGTGTGCCACACCTGCGTTGCGACGATGTACGACCGCATCTCAGTGTGGATGTCAGCCTTCATTTGACAATGGATATGAAAAAACGTGTTTTATTGCCATTAATGCCACCGCCGAACCAAACGTAGAAATAATAAAATATTCTGGATAAACATAAATAGATTGGTCGCAAAAACTGTCCTGGAGCTCCGACAGTTAAGCGCATTATCCTTCGCCGCTTCCTCTATCGTCCGTCGATCCTTTAAAACGTCATCGCGTGTGACGAGGCAACACATAGTGTCATAAAAAATACCTATATGTAATACGACGCAACATTGACGCAGCGACTACGCAACTCAAGGCACTAATGAGACCTTAGTCGCATTAGCAATGCGCGACAGAAGCGATGTGCATCCTGTGAACTGTACCGTTCACAGATATTTCCGTATCGATACTGAATGAAGGCACACAACCGGCACAGCAGTGCCAGTATCGCTACCCTATCGCTGCGTACAGTCGCAATGGGTCAGAGCTCTAAAGTTTAGTAAAAATACGAAAAATAATTGCATTTGAATACCAGTTTTTTGTTTGGAACAACTGCTTATCTAACCTCCATCTGAGCAACCCTGTGACTGGGTAATACGATACCCCAAGTCTGTGACGTCACTAGTCTATTGACCAAACTTGAACATGGGGTACAACTTCGTCCAAGAGCCGGTTCGTTTCTGGCAATAACTTTAATAAACTTTCTAACTTTCTTTAGACAATGGGTAGTACAAAATAACATTAACTCTTTGTTAGACATCAATACTAGTCATGAGATGGCGGTTGTCGTATCTGTAAAGAGAAGTAGCAAAATACCATGATGGGTCTAAAATTATTGCGTACCTACCTTTATAAAAGGACAACTGCGACTGGCGAGCATGATAACCTGGGTTCACGCCGCCACGCCGGTCGAGCAAACTGTTATTGGCTATTTTCATCAATTTGTTTTCAGAATCAGCCACGGAATCTGCATTTGTGCCCGGTTGATGGCAATATGCAGGCCCCTGTTACAAGCGACTTACACTACAGAACTGGCGAAATGTAGGTGTACTATAAATAAGAAATACCTATGTCTTAATAACCTAACCTTTTAGGGGTTTACAGGCGTCATGTACGTTTGTAAGTCTACATAAAAGAGGGATAAAGCAGTTTTTTAGACGAAGCAAGAAATACCAAAATTTGAAGTTCGACTTTTGATTTTGTCGCAGCGCTTTTGTTAGCGTCTGCCGCTCACGTAGGACCGAGGGGAATTCAGCATCGCCTTATGACTTTATTACCTTTTCGCTAATTTTCTCCGAACTTTGTGTACGTGAGCAGTTTGTAAAGCAGCCAATGTAAATGCCATGCATTAAGCAGCATGAGCATCTTTTTGAAACACTAAACGCATTAGCTGGCTCGTAACGTGAGGAATTAACTTCGTTCGCGTCTAAAAATTTTGCTGAAATATGCACATTTAGTCATTTAAAATTTTAAAAAGAAATGTAATTTGTAAGGAGTAAAGAGCTATTTAAAATGACTTTGTCTACATTTCATAACCGTTCCAGAGGGATAAATAGACTGAGCGAAGATACTTATACTACTACAACGATCTTTTGGCGCTTGAATGACGTTGACAGAGAACGATGTAGGTTATCATTTGTGAATTGTATTAAAAAAAACAACATAGCGGCGTTATTTTCAATTTTGGTTACGCTTCAGAAGATCTTTTTACAGTTATCAGCTTACTCTTAAAAGTGTTTTCTGTCACGTTTGCGAATGAATTTTGGAACACACTCACACAACTAGCTGAACATCACTTTATAATACCTTATAAAAATTTAACAATAAAAATCAATTGGAGCATGTATGAAAGAACAACCAACGTTTTAATACCTATTGGTCCTTTGCGAAAAAGAATTGATTAAAAAGTGGTGATCTTATCTCTTGCAAAAGCGCACTTCTCATTTTCTTTATTAGTCAATTGCACCATTGAGGCGTGTCGCTAGTAGAGCATAAAAGACAGTGTTCAGAAAAAAAATACAAGTTAGGTACCTATATTAATAGCCTTATTCAGTGGCTCACAGGCAATATCAGCAAACTTATTGCAGCTGTGTCCACTCTACAACATTGCATTTTTTTAGAACTTCGAAGTCCATCGTGACAGGGTTTACATAGTAAAACAATATACTTTTATTTGTATCAGAACAGGCAGTCAGTACAAAATGTTGCTAGTTCGCAGTGGAACTCGAACGTGAGTTTATGTCGAATATATTATATAAACGGAATATCGCTTTTGTATTGGATCCTGTGTTTAGTATTCAACATAGTAGGAATTGGGATGTTTCAATGAAATCAGATTTGAATCTTTGTACTGCTTCTATTTTTGAAACTGGACTAAAGAAGCTTTTCAATTGAAAACATTTTTACTAGAGAGGCCCAAGCCAGAGCGCGCGGTGTAAACTTTACGTACAGTACCCGGCGATAAATATTGCACATCGACCTTTGGAAAGAAATTGGTAATTTATACAAAGAATAAAAAGAATTATCAAAAGTAGCAAATCATAATTGTTTTAACAGCTCGTAATAGATACCGGACTGTTTGTATTTAGTGCGATAGAGATAACGCTCTACGAAGCCGAAATTAGCCGATTGTCTAAAAGGTCGATGTGAAATATTTATCGCCGGGTACTGTACATACAACGATTTTAAATCAAAAATACAACATTACCCTGTAGAATTTCAGGTAAATTGTTTGCTACAAGCAAAATCTGCATCCATAGATATAAATCCATTTAAAAAAAATTAAAATATTATAAAATAATTATTTATGTGAAACGGATATTTTAAATATAACTATCGACTTTTTACGTTATGTTTATTTTCAAAACGGTCACGGTGAATGAAAACAGGAGGAAACCGGCAAGTCCTGAAACCAGTTCTAGGCACGTGTGATAGATAGCAGCCCATCTCTTAGAGAGGAGGTCTGTGACCCAGCAGTGGGATTATACTTGTGATTATCTTTCCATGGACTCTTGTCTTAATAGAACTTGATATCGCTGCACAAAAAGATAGACTCAATTTGAAACTCATTATTCTACCTTAATTGTCGTTTATGATATGAGTATGAATAGATTTAATTGAGTGAATGAACAATATAAATACTTGGTATAATATTTGAAAGTTCTATCTGGTTCCCTAGTATTTCTGTGTCGTATAACAGTACGTCTCCATAAAAACACCCTACTGTCAATCTCAATTGATGAGCAAAAATACTAATGAGGATTCTTTTAATCTGAATATATCAATTTTAAGATTTAAACCTACCACTGTTTGTCTCTGCCTCACCCGAAAGTTGACTGATAAATATGATTATGGCATTCGATCCGCCTCTGTACTTTAAGCGTTAAATAATTTAATATACTTGACATCTAACTAAACATTCATGAAAATTTGTAATAGAGTGACAAACATGTGACCAAATATGCCTATATTGGAAGAAAAGTTTCAAAGTGTGTCTCAATGGCATCGTAAGAGGATATTGGTAATATTCTAACTTTAAAATAACCGAAACAAACATTACAAGAAGACGTTTTACTTTGTAACAATATGACAATATAAAGATTTACATCAGAAAATTCCCTATAACGGCTTCAATCTGAACTCTAAAACAAGCATGTAGGTAAATACGTTGGAATACAGGACGACAATATCAGATTGTACGATGCAGTATATTGCCATCGATGCATACGCTATAAATTCACGATTCAACGCTTCTCTGCAGTGTTCCCGCTATTTTGCAAGAGTTGTTTACTCTGCTAGTACTTTTAAATGGAATTGTGTGTTGTTACTATCTGGGGAAAATCATTGTAATCTGCTGCAGATATGGAAAATATCTTTTATTATAAACTGTCTTAAAAAAAGTTTTTTTTTTTTTTAATAGTTATACATATAAGGTTCTGCTAATAAGAGAAAATCCTTTTATTTTTATGCTACGTATCCTAGGAAAAAATTAAAGTTTTTCTCCTCATCACAATGTCCATTCCAAGGGCAACGATTTCCTTTCAACTTGAGCCAAGTTGAAAGAAATATGTTGCCCTTTCTTGTTTTTAGGGTTCCGTACCCAAAGGGTCAAACGGGACCCTATTACTGAGACTTCGCTGTCCGTCTGTCCGTCCGTCCGTCCGTCTGTCACCAGGCTGTATCTCATGAACCGTGATAGTTAGCCAGTTGAAATTTCTACAGATTATGTGTTTCTGTTGACGCTATAACAACAAATAATAAAAACAGAAAAAAAAATTAAGGGGGGCGGCTCCCATACAAAAAAGTTTTTTTTTTTCGTTTTCTTTTTTAGGGTTCCGTAGCCGAATGGCAAAAAACGGAACCCTTATAGATTCGTCATGTCTGTCTGTCTGTCTGTCTGTCTGTCCGTCCGTCTGTATGTCACAGCCACTTTTTTCCGAAACTATAAGAACTATACTGTTGAAACTTGGTAAGTAGATGTATTCTGTGAACCGCATTAAGATTTTCACACAAAAATAGAAAAAAAAAACATAAATTTTGGGGTTCCCCATACATAGAACTGAAAACCAAATTTTTTTTTTTCATCATACCCATACGTGTGGGGTATCTATGGATAGGTCTTCAATTCAATTCAATTCAATTTATTCACGAACAATTTACATTGTGTTTGAAATCTTAAATAACACATTAAAAAAAAACACGTTCATTAAAATTATAAAACTAACACAAGTACACTAAATAGGATAAACAAACACAAAAATAATAATATAAAATTCAATGGCAAAACAAATAAAAAAATAATAATAATCAATACAATTAAAAATTCAAAATGTAGACATATCATCATCCATCGAATACAGACATTTCTCCAGTAGGAATGCCTTGAGTCTTGACTTAAATGAGCTTTTATAAATTATAGTTTTTAAGTCCAATGGCAACCTGTTAAAAATCCGCACTGCTTGATATTGAGGACTATGGTGCACAATATTAAGTTGGGGTATTAATTTGGTTTTAAAATCTTTCCTGCGGGTACTTTCCCTCAACTGTCTCTCCTCATCTGACTCATAGCTATGTAGGTATTTTTTAAAATTTACCATCAATACCAAAACATAGAGGCTGGGCACAGTAAGAATTTTTAAATTTATAAAATGTGGCCGACAGCTCTCTAATTGCGATATCCGGACCATGGTTCGTATAGCTCTCTTTTGGAGCACAAAGGCTCTCTGACAGTTATATTTAAAGCTGTTCCCCCAAAACTGAACACTATATCTCAACCTTGATTCTATTAGAGCATAATATACCATTTTAAGGTGTTTTATCTCTATTACGTCCCTAAGACTGCGTAAGGCATAACACGCTGAGGAAATATATGAATCAATGGCTTGCAATTCCTTTTTCCAATTTAAATATTTGTCAATATATATCCCTAAAAACTTTACTTCATTAACTATGTCAATTTTAACTTCATTAAGTGCGATCGTCAGGTTGTCTTTATTGCGAGCTGTTGTGGCAAATAACATTACTTTGGTTTTTCCTGTGTTAATTAAAAGTTTGTTACTTTCAAACCAAGATTTAAAAGCTGCCAACACTGCATTAACCTTAGCGGAAAGCTCCTGAATGTCGTTAGCTTCAACTATTGCATTGGTGTCATCTGCAAAAACTATCAGCTGTGTGTCGGGAAATATTGAATGAATGTAATTAATTAAATCATTTGTAAATAATATAAACAAAATAGGCCCCAAAATCGATCCTTGGGGTACGCCTGCTACTATATCTTGCATAGAAGATTTATTGCAATTACCTTTAGTTTGCATATTACTAATATCAACATACATCTTCCTGTTACTTAAATACGAAGAGAAAAGTTGTAACGTTTTGCCTCTCACACCATAATGCTCCAATTTTGCAATGAGCAATTTGTGGTCAATTGTATCAAAGGCTGACTTTAAATCAAGGAAAATGCCAGCTACCCTCATTTTTTTATTCAATTTACTAATAATATCGTCCACTAATGTATATATAGCGTCTCCTGTTCCGACATTTTTTTGGTATCCAAATTGTCTTAAGTGCAAAACCTTGTTTAAATTTAGATGAACTACAAGTCTACTCTTAATAATTTTTTCAAAAATTTTTGAAATAATAGGGAGCAAAGAGATAGGTCTATAGTTTTTTGGATCTGTTTTTGAGCCCTTTTTGTGTAATGGGATAATTTTTGCTATTTTTAACTGTTCCGGGAAAATACCTTCTGAAATGCAGTTATTGTAAAAACTAGTCAAAGGTTCAGCTAATATATCTAAATTTTCTTTAATAACTGCTATGGGAATGTCGTCATAACCACCTGATTTCTTATTTTTCATACGGTTAACTATTTGTACTATCTCACATGGAGTAACAGGCGCAATAACCATGTCATTATCAACTCTTTTAGTGCTTTGCTCAAGAAATTTTAAGGGATCTAGATGCTTGAAATTACTCGAAATACATTTGCAGCTAAATTGATTTACTAATATGTTTGCAACATCTGAGGGATTTTCTATAATTTTACCGTCAATTTTAAAAATGATATTTAGGTTTCTAATATCATTTTTTTCTAAACTGAATAGTTTGCGCAAGAGCCACTTCCAAAGTGGTAAAATGTGTGTCCCCCCCTCTAATTTCTAAAGTAAGAGGAGGAAAATTCTGAAAATATGCAGACTTGTAGAACGTAAAAAAAACTATCAACGAAAATTGGTTTCAATAAGATATAATGTTTAGTTTTTGAGATATAGGCTTTTTCATCAAACTGCAGCAGTAACTTTGTTTTTGATTAACATACTATGAAAAACCAATTTAGTTTTGCGGTTGACTTGAAGTTTACTAACTAATACTACTAACTAATGAATGACAGTTCAAAATATTGTTTGGAGCTATGGAACCCTGTGTGTGAGTAAGACTCGCACTTGGCCGGTTTTTTTACTAATGTTACGGAACCCTTCGTGCGCGAGTCCGACTCGAACTTGGCCAGTTTTTTAATTTCGTTGAGCTATTTCATACTCGCGTAATTGTATTATAGCTCCTATATTATACTTTAGGCTACTAAAGTATAATATAGGAGCTATAATACAACTACGCGAGTATTATATTACTATGCAATTATATAATTATTATATTGCTATGCAATTTATTTATATTTTAGTAGTCGCAAGCGCTACTGCTGAGCATGACGTCCTGGGATCGGTTCCCAGGTCGGGAACCGATGTCACACTGTTATTGGGTTTTTCTATCAGGAATATATCACACAACGTCTGGATTTGGCAATAGACTCGCCCCCTATTACATGGGACTTAAAACATAACTGGTAAAATGTGGGAGTACAGCTATGCCTAACCCTTCGGCGATTATATTATACATCAAGTTGACTCACTACAGCCATGTGTCCTCCTAACCTCAAGCTGTATTATATTTAGATACGGATAGTGAGCGTCGTCCGGTGCCCTTGGCATTCAAATTTTATGAGAGGAATTGAATAAGTGGACTCGTTTTGTTATCTTAGACAAAACAGAGACTGTTTATTTATCTCGGTACTTATTTATATTGATTATTATATCATTATACTAGTAATTATTTGATGTTCTCATTTACCAAAGTTTTGGAACAAAAAAACTGTGTTTCGTTTATTCATACTCTCCCGTTGGTCTACTGGGGGTTATTATGACGTCTTAAAACATTATTGTTTCATTCTTATTCCAGAGTGGGAAAGAGATGGAGCTAGACGACCTGTATAGCTCCGTCACTTTCCGACTCTGGAATAAGAATGAAACAATAATGTTTTAAGACGATATGGTACGCCACTAGCCCCCGTATTCACACACCCGTTCGATTCGATGTCGATCGACAAGTCGTATGTCTATCTCGCTCGCTTCCGTAATGCCAAAAAAAGATAGACATACGACTTGTCGATCGACATCGAATCGAACGGGTTTGTGAATACGGGGGCAGGTCGCAAGCGCGACTGCTGAGCATGATGTGGGTCTTGGGTTTGATTCCCAGATTGGACAAAGTGTTATTAGGTTTTACCATCACATGTTTTTCGGATGCACTATTAGGTAGACACTATAAAACCCTTCCAGGCAGTTATTATGTTTTTTATAAGTATCTATCTGTTTATCCGTGATCATGGCGTTTGCAACAGCGCCGAAATATCGGGAACTCATAACAAATAATAAACATGGTAAATATCCCGTTACAAGTGTTATTGATAAGCGTAACGTTTTATATTATAGAAACCGTTTTATTTTCATAATTTTAACTGCGCAAAGTTCCATCGTTATGTAAGCTACTGAGTTCGAAATTAATAATATTTACTTTTAGTACCGTTTGCATTCCAAGGCCAGGTTCAGAACATGTTTAAGTAAATAATGTAAGTACTCACGCATTTAAATTAAACCTTACCCGTATATAGTGAAGAAAATTAATTTTAGTGAGCTAGAGGCACAGAAAATATCACAACTAATAGATAATGAAAATAACATAACATTACGCCTGTGAAATAGAGGTTCATCTAATAGAACTTACACCTCGTGGCTGCTACTGAGAAATTTCTGGCTACGTCCCGTTTGGTAACTTTCCCATTTGGACAACTAAAACAAAGACGTGCAAAACAAGTGAAAAACAGTACCATTTTGTAACTATTTTAATCTTCATATATTGTGTCCCGTATCTTAACCCATAAATTTCAACTGCTTTTTGAACGGTAAAGTCAGCTGCCAAAGCTATAATATTAGTAAATACCCTTGAAAAGTACAAGGCTGACATGAATTGTTCTAAAAGTTCCGTCTGTACATACAAAATCTGGGTAGGACCTAGTTATGATCAAAGCATACATTTGTACTGTTTGTTTAAATTTTATCCTCTTTATAAATAAATAGGTTATTGCAGTACCTAGTTCCAAACTCGTGTTGTCCGAAATAAAATGATTTTATTTATTTTCGTTTATTCATGTTCTTAAATTATTATTTACATTTTTAAACATTTCTACTACCAAAATTTGTTTTGCTGGGATTAAAAATGGGCCCCCAGTAAACACGCACATACTTTAACATGCTACTTAAACCGTATAAACATGTCACAAGAAATTCTAACCTCTAAGAGTGGGGGTGCAAAAAAAATTGAGGTGGCTCCACTCGCTCTAGGATCCCACAAGAGTTCCATTATTCTAAAGTGCCCAGGGCCTCCAATTGGGTAAAGACGGCCCTGCATAAAAGGTGTAGTATTTTTTAGTATTTCTCCTGATTCCTAACTGTTTTTGACAAATAAAAAGTTTACCAAATGGGAATGAATACACGCACACTCAAAAGGTTACGAAACGAGACTCAAAATATGAAGAACAAAATTTTACGAATCGGTACTTGTGTGATGGTATTTTGTTTACTTGTACAAATGGGAAAGTTACCAAATCGGAAGTGCTCAAATTTTATGGAGAAACCCAATAATACAATGAGAAACGAACAGAACTAGGAGGTGCAGCAGCAGCAAAATAAGGCCTATATCCAGTATTTTAGTCCGGAATCATTCCTGATTGATGGGGTCAAATGATGATGATGATTTATTTATTTATTTATTTAAAATACATACACTATCATTACAGGGTTACCTAATACAATAGTGCAGTTATGGTTATATAATGGACAAACAAAAAAACGTAATACACCTAAATCTTTAACTAATAATTATATGAATAACACACTAATTAATAACTAACAGTAATTAATAACTAACAATTTTACAAAATGCGGCCCGTGTGAATTCACTCAGAGAACAATTAAAGCAGTCAATCTGTTGTGACACCATATTGAGTGCACGTAGCGCGCGCGTCAGCGGCGCGTGCTGCAGGAGGTTGGTGCGAGCGGGCGGCACCCACAGCAGCGGCGGCCGCCTCCGTCGCCCCACATACCCATCCGGTACACACAATGCCACCGTGCTAAGAACGCCTGGGTTGTGTATTTTACCACGCATTATCTTAAACAAGTAAGTGGCGAGAGCTACTTCCCTTCTTACTTCCAGTTTATAGTAGCCTACCATGCCCAGCACAAACAGAGTAGGATATAGCAGTGGATACCCTGGATACACACCATACAGCTTTAAGTACAGGAATCTCACAAACTTGTTCTGGATACGCTCTAACATTAGTTTGTACTTGGCTTCATGTGGCGACCAGATGACAGCATTGCATTCCAAATGACTTTTTACAAGCGCTTCGTACAACGATCTTAGAGCACTGATGTTTGTGAACTGATTTCCTAGCCGCAAGACCAACCCTAAATTGCGATATGCTTTTTTACAAACATCCGTGGTATGCTTACGGAAATTTAAATCAGTTGTGAAACGCACGCCCAAGTCTTTAACCTCTGAAACACGTTGCAGTCGGATTCCATCCATGCAATATTGATAATGACTTGGGTCACGTGCACGGGAAAAAGATAAAACCGAACATTTGGCCACATTGAAAAACAACTTATTGCTATGACTCCACTCTACTACCCTATTAATATCCTGCTGCAGTACGTCATGATCAGTTTCCTGCTTTATTTTATAAACCAATTTCAAGTCATCCGCGAATAACAACGGTATGGATTTATTGACTACACTCGGCAGGTCGTTAGTGGTTAAAATGAAGAGAAAAGGCCCTAAATTAGTGCCCTGACTCACTCCTGATCTCGTGAAATAGGGCTCAGAGAGCTGCCCACTGCAGTCGACGTACTGACAACGGTCTCGTAAATAGCAAGCGAAAAACGACAAAGTGTGAGGTGTACAGCCTACCCCAGCCAATTTAGCCAAAAGGACGTCATTATCTACTGTGTCAAAAGCCTTCCTGAAATCGAAGTAGGCAACATCTACCTGTTGACCCGCATCCACCGTCGGTACTATTTGTGTCATAAGATCCAGTAAGTTGCCTGTTGTCCCCCGCCCAGGACGGAAACCATGCTGTGCGTCGGACAACAGAGCGCTAATCTGTGGATACGATCATGATGAATGATAATAAGTGAAGTAATGAAGAGACAATACCTTTAAATGTTATGTTTTGCGTTTTCCGCATTAAGACTGGTCGAGCGCCAGTACTATTAGCAAGTACTTAATATGTAAACGATAGTGCGCAGATTCGGATGAGTCAGTGCAGGTTTATAATTCGTACGGTCAAGTTTGATGAAAACGGTTCGGTTTTGATTAAACGTAATTATTTTACTACGTAAATTATAATTCAAGATTGTCGATGTGGTTGTGTGGGTACAAAGTGTTTCGGTTCGGTTTTATGTTATATTCATCAGCGGTATTATAATATTATATTGATCATCATATCAGCCCGGAGTGACCCACTGCTGGGTATAAGGTCACTTTTTTCTGTCACACTACCCGGTTCTGTGCGACCCTTATCCAGGTGTTCCCCGCGATTTTGACGATATTTTAGACACAACGAGTTTTAGGTTTTATATATTAATACTGGTTAACCTCAGGTTAACCTCTGCTCTGTATGGTGTCGGACGTAAAGAATAGCACCATCCCATATCTTCCCGTGGGTGTCGTAAGAGGCGACTAAGAGATTTGGCAGAGAATAGGCAGCAGCGTTCTCTGTGCTTTTGTAACAACCGTACTGCGATCGCCAACCCGCCTGCCAAGCGTGGCGATTATGGCAAAACCCCCCCAAAATGTCAATGTGGCGACATTTGGGGGAGGCCTATGTCCAGCAGTGGACGTCTTTTGGGCTGAAATGATGAATGATGATGACGACTGGTTAACCCTTTTAAAATCTGTGATAACTATTTAAATATCAGCTGATTTAGCAGAATAAAAAGACAAAGCACCGAGCGCGTGCTAGACCAAATTTTCTTGCATAGTTTTTATGTACAAAAATGAACTCTGTGCGTGAACCGATTATTGTAGGTTGATTAACCCTATAAATCGGGTTAACCTTTACGGTTGGGTTAACGTTTTTCACCTTACCCTTAAACAATAACTCGATTAAAACTAATATGCGGGTAAACTTTTTGTCCCTTGGATTAGAAGTAAAAATACAGTATACCACAAGTCAGTTAATGCTTTAACCTGCAGTTGGCCTAGCGTAGAACGATATTTTTATTTATTCTACCTACCATCAAGTGTTCCTTTTTGTTTAAATCAATACAAAATTTTGTGTTTCAAACTGCTCTGACGTACAAATCAATGGGACACTGGGACTATTTTGACATCAGCGACTCAGTTTAACCTTCGTAAACGTAACAGACTTGTTACTATACTAAACTGACAGATTAGATTTAAATGTTTTGGAGATTGTAGAGCTTTTTTTCTATATCAGCAATATCAATATCAGCTTTATCGCTTGTAGTTACATAATACATGTAGCATCGTTATACATACATACTGATATGTTTGCTGGAAATAATACCCTATTATTTTTCAAATAAAAGTGGCATTTATCTCCAAACGAGATATAATTAAGTCAATTCTCATCCATAATTAAAACCATACCAGACGATTACTAATGGTGCACATGTTTACTTCTGAATTGACCTGTGTACTTGCAATAAAAAGTTCTTAAAGTTTTAAAATGTGCTTCTTTTATTTCTCCGGATGCTATTTTTTTTTTCTTTTTCCAACTTTAAAGTAATACAATTTGATCATTATAATTAATGCAAATTCATTGTTTGTTAATCAATATTATCTTATCATCAGTTGGCGACAAACGCTTACCGTTACGTCTTTTGCCATTTGATATTATTAGCAAAGCTGATAAAGACTGGTGCAATATTTATAAAAATGGACCAAGTTCAAAAAATAAAACTTGCGTATTTATTGCGTGACCATTTTTTCTAACATATTATTACGGTAGATTGCGTCGTCACATTATTAAGCTTATTTAAAAAAAAAATTGGCGCCATTCCATGCACATGATCAAACTGTGATACGGCAATTTTATTTGTTTACTATTACGTTGCCATAAACAAAACAATAGATAGGTACAAATAGTGTTTCACTCATGATATTAATCACTCTTGTGTAACATTCTGATCAATATATTGCCATCATTTTAATCCACATAATTTATTTTATAATTTGTACATTATTGTTTTAGGAATCAGTTCAGAAATTTAACGACGTCTTACCAAATCTCATCGAACTTGGCTCCCCTCAACCGTGCCCCCGATGCTTGAATGATAGATATCCATATCATTTACAGTAATCAACCGCGCTTCGTACGCTCTACCAGACAATTTAGTTATATGTAACAAAATGAATAAGTGGACTTTAATATTATTCTCAGCTATATTTTTAAGCAATGTGTGTGCCTACAAAATCCTCGTCGCTTTCCCTTATCCCGGGAAAAGTCATTCAATATTGGGTGAGGGATATGTGAGACATCTTTTGGCAGCTGGTCATGAGGTTTGTTTATTTTGTTCTGTAATATTTCCTGTAAGTTTGGTTGAGTAAACTGGCCAGGTTGATTAAATCGATGATTTTGTGATTTTATTTCTATACTCTTAAATAATTGGTGTTCAGATTCTGTAAGTAATTTCAATATTTTTATAACTTCAGTTTTTGTAGAAAACCCGCTTAGAATCGTTTTTATTAGGTTAAAACATTCAGACTTGCAAAGGAATTTATATAGCAGTCATCATATTTCACACAGTCTATCAACGTTTCTTTATACGATGAATGGACTGTGTGTGATTTCTTTTTATAGAAAGATTTTTTTTTCCTTTCTGGCTAGATTATATAGCCAGAAAGGGATGACTCTCCCTTTCTGGCTATATAATCTATAAAAAGAAAAATATAGAAGAAGAAAACGTGCTGCGTGAGTCGACCGCAAATCAATTGGAATAAGAGCAAGAGCTCTTGCTCTGTATGGTGTCGGACGTAAAGAATAGCACCATCCCTTATCTTCCCGTGGGTGTCGTAAGAGGCGACTAAGGGACTTGCTAGAGAATGGGCAGCAGCGTTCTCTGTGCTTTTGTAACAAAAACCGATCGCTTTTTGGAGGGTTCCGTGAAAGCCAAAAAACAAATGGGAACTGCTTCGTATTTCCTGTTCTAATAAAGTCATTTATCAATTCACAAATCTTTCAGGTGACATACTTAACTGCGATCCCATACAAGAAGCCTCATCCAAATCTTCGCCAAGTAGTGGCAGAGGGTGTCATCGACAAGTTCGAGTTAGGTAAGTAATAACGATGATAGTTATAAAAGAATTAAGAAAAAAAAAAATACAGGGGTTATAAACGAATATTTTAATCGATAAATTCACCCTGCCGCTTCGAAAAATGTTAAAATAAAAATTATAAATATTAATTATGTAACACCGTCATTATAAGACAAAACTGAGAAGAAAATCTCCAACACTGTCGTCATCTGTGCTGTTTCTTGCCTGGTTAAATTATCGTAACCCATTGTTTACAAAAAGACATGACAAAAAAAATGTGAAGTGTGCTGTTTTATGTTTCTTTTTTATGCAGTAGTGGCTCTTGTTACTTTTATACAGTAGTCCACATGTCAGTGGTTACAAAACAAGTACATGTAGAGGGGCCCCTCTTTTTGTAAAAACTCCTTTCTACTCTGGACCACTTCTACGTCAGCAGGAACAAAGAAAAAAAAACACTTTTTTTTTCACAGCAAAAACTTTAGACTTCAAAAAGGTGATAGCAAAGGAAGTCGACTTGAAAGATATGTACACGATGTACAAGACAATGATGGTGGTAGCCAACAGATCTTTGACGCATGAGAACCTTCAGAAATTCATGTTGGACACAAATGAGCGGTTCGATTTGGTTGTTGCTGAATGGCTCTACCATCACTTGTATAGTGGGTAAGATTTTTTGAATTACATTTAATAAATCATAGACAGTATTTCATTTACGATATAAATAATTTTATGAATATTTTTGATCGAAGCAGTATCTAAATATAGTGGCAGTTTGGTTTAATAATATTCACTATCTCAGGACTATATATCAGGAGGATACATACATAAGATACTAACAGTAACTAGGTTTGGGTTTAATAGCGTCCGTCGAAAAATTAAAAATCGTGCAATAATGCCAGCATTACCGACATAACAATGATGTTCCTATATTTTCTGATACGACTAATCACTGAAGAATTCAAAAGAAAAAGTACTCTTTTTTTTTTCGGATGACCCCTCCCGCTCTGGGCGGAGCGGAGGGAGTGTCAGACTTGACTGAATAAAACCCATCCATGCTCCTTCTTAGCCCTTTGTGTTCCAGGGCTACGGTATCTCTTTCGAACAGTCCCGCAGCCCTGGCAGGCATCAGCCCTCTCGGACTCCTTCCGATTTGCTGACATCTCCTTGAGGCGCGCGTGGAACACGAACGCGCCGTCGGCACGGCCTGTCGTCATAATACGGACTGACAGTGAGCTAGCCCATTACACACCGTCCACAGGCCCGCGCTTACGGTGGCCGGGGGCCACTGGTTGCCCCCCGACGCCCGGGTCGTCTCCCGCGGCGGCTGGGACGTAAGGTTCTCTCCCGCTCACGTTCCGCCACCTCCTTCGCTAGCATGACTGCTTCGCAGAAGGAGGCGATGGCTTCCCATTCCCTCTCGCTCCAGACCATGGATTAAACCAGGGCCGGACGCGAGAGGTCGCCGCCTCCAATCGTCGCTACGAGGACACGGCGATGCTCAGCCCAAGCGGGGCAGAGCTCTACGGTGTGCTCCACCGTGTCCTCTGGCCGATCCTTGCAGTGGTAACACCCGGGCGTTTCCTCGCACCCGATAGGGTGCAAGAACCTCCCGAAATAACCATGTCCGGTGAGGACCTACGACCTTCTGTAAAAGGACCCCTGTCATCAAAAAGGATCATCATTCTGTTATCAAAAAGGGATCATCTATAAATAGGAATTAGTTCTACCCCGGTTCTTCATGAATTTCTAAATTTCAGATTTGCTGCCTTATACAACTGTCCCTACATCTGGTCATCATCGATGGAGCCTCATCCAATAATCCTGAGTTTGATCGATGAGGTCGGGAATCCTGCGTACTTCCCAGATCACATGTCGCCAGTATCACCACCTCTGTCATTCTCACAGCGAATTGGTGAACTGTGGAATGTACTTTACTTGTACAGGACCATATGGTAAAATTTTGCATGCTAAAATTTAGAACATATGAAGCTCTGGACACATTGGCGCGGGACACCAAAGCGATTGTCGATTGTTTTAATATGTAGGCATGAAATCTTGAAATCTCGCATTAGTTTGAACACTTCCAATCAAATTAAAACAATCGGCGGGTGTGAATAAATTTCTTCTAAAATTCCGCGTGGGATTCACTTTAGTTTGTTCAGAGCTTAAAACAACGGACTTTAAAAAAAAATTATGAACATTAAATCATTTATCCTCAGGTCTTTGAAAGATTTTGAACAGCAAGCCTACCTAGATTCTTTCGGTCCAGCTGCAGCAAAGAGAGGGATCATCTTACCCACATTAGAAGAATTAAAATATAACGGCTCCATGGTTTTGGCAAACTCCCATGTTTCGTCGGGTGAAGCTCAGAGGCTGCCAATAAATTACTTTCCCATTGCGGGGTATCATATTCCAGACGAGGTTCCACCATTGCCCGAGGTAAACATTTAAATTGCTACAACTGAATTTATGAAAGTGATATTACATCATCATCATCACCATTTTTGCGAAGTCACCTACTGCTGGATGTAGACTTCGCCTTTCTGTTTGACTTAAAGTCCAAGACCTAAGACTAAAAATGTATAAGATTTATTGATTGAAAAGCTACTGAAAAACCTTATGTCTTTCGGCAGAAATTTGTGGCAGAAATACAAAACGCTTAGAAGTGATTGCCACTTGCCTGGACCATCACTTACTGCCCTCTAGTTTTATTTAGACGAACGCTAATCAGTGTTCTATTTCTGAACCTTTCTTTCAGAACTTACAAAAGCTTTTGGATAACGCACCCCATGGAGTTATCTACTTCAGCATGGGTTCTATGATGAAGAGCAAAACCATGCCAATGGAACTAAAAAGGGATTTCTTGAACATGTTCAGTAAATTGAAGCAGACTGTCATTTGGAAGTTGGAAGAAGAATTGACAGATATACCGAAGAACGTTCATATGGTGCAATGGGCACCTCAGCCAAGCATATTAGGTAAGTGTACATGTCATGGTTTCCCTAGTTGACGGAAACCGTAAAAATTTTTTTTATTTTTTTTAATTTAACCTTTTTTGAAATATTCATAATTGTAATATTTGTATAATTACTCTTCTTTTGACAAGGAAAATTAGAGAAGCACTCTTCCTCTCTCTACTTATTTGAAACTTGCTGTGCCCGACAGGGTCCATAAATGTGTCTATTATTTTTTATTCGACCACCTGTTAAATGTACATTATGGATGAAATTATTGATTTGATTTGAAAATCAGGTTGAAACACCTGATCAACACTTTAACTTTAAAAACACATGCTTCATATCGTTCGAACAATTTATAGAGCTCTAGTAATCCTTGTCATAACTTTACTTCAAGTTTCTAAGGAGACTTTATTTTACTTCTGGATTTAACCATTAAGTAAAACTCATCGTCCCGTCTTGAAATTCTTGTATCTTTACAGCTCATCCTAACTGCAAACTCTTCGTCACCCATGGGGGTCTCCTCTCAACCACGGAAACCCTACACTACGGAGTTCCTATCATCGGTATACCCTTGTTTGCTGACCAGTTCATAAACGTTATGAGAGCTGTTCGCAAAGGATTCGCTTTGGAAGTAGACTTGGGTTATGATACACCAGCTAACCTAAAGGTGGCTATTGAGGAAATATTGTCGGATCCTAAGTAAGTGGCACCGGCCTCATGTGGCACCGGCCTCATTCCGCCTCATCTCGTTTAAAAAAGAGACGAAGTGTAAAAATGTTTGTAAAAACCTATTTGCAAAACAAACATCATTTATCATATAGCATAAGTACATAAAATATAACATCATCTTTCTCATGTTTCGAAGAATTGCAATCTTTGGTGGCAGTGAGTAGGGGCATTTTGCTCGCAGAACGGATGGGCAACGGGATTGAAAGATTAAAAGGTGCTGGAGTAGCGACCACTTACCGGAAGCGTTGAATGGCCTTCAGTCAAAAACCTAGTAAAAACGCGAGAATCTGCTGAAGTAAAAAGCACAGGATCAGTCGATATGGCGAAACGTGAAAAAGATTTTCGTACTGCTTCCGATTCGACTTGCCTTAACTGGAATTTTGCAACAATTGGATTCCTTTCTTTCTTGTCCCAAATGGCTTTTGCTCGGTGTAGTCCATCGTTTTCTTCTACCTGACATTCTTTTGTGATATGATATGTCCCTCTTGCAGATACGCCCAAAAGGTCAAAGAGCTGTCCTTCATCTACCATCACCGTGAAACCAAGCCTGGTGCATCACTAGTACATTGGATAGAACATGTGATCGAAACCAAAGGAGCTCCTCATCTGCGCTCCCCAGCAATCCACGTCCCATTATACCAGAAACTGTTCCTAGATCTAATAGCTTTAATACTCCTTGGAGTCATAGTTGTAGTAAGGATGGCTAAGAAATTAATCGTTTCGAATACAAAAAGTGAAACCAAAAAAAAGAGAAGTTAAAGATTGGAGAGTTTTATGAAATTGGAGTGATTGTGATTAGATTAAGTTTAGCTAATAGCCTTTTGAACGTCAGAGCGTAAACGCACGTGAGTGGCCTCCACGCCAAGCCACAAATTCACCGCGAATAAAAAAAGGGATTTCAAAAGTATTGTTAACTTTTTTCTGGATTAGACATTTAATATTTAAGATATACAAGCTGTTGTTTTGCATCCTTGTCAAATTCAAGGAGGTAACTATGCTAAAGATTCTTGACCCGAATCAATAATAAAATGAGTTTCTTATATTTGTTTTTGTGTTATTTACGGAAATCGGTAAGTGTGAACCACCTTTGTTTTAAACACGATCCTCGCCTTATAACCGCGCTTTCACACATACAAACAATTTCAAACGGTTATTCAATAATTTATTATTCCCTAAGCATAGGGCTTATTATAATTTTTAAGGGGGTTGCTCTGAAATACTGACAAATTTAAACAACAAATAAATCAGCGTTTTATTAATAAATAACTAGGTAGCGTAATTTAAATTGATTATTTATGTCTGTTGTGACAATCTTCTGAATTTTGACGAGGATGCAAAACAACAGCTTGTATAGATCACATTTTAAAGATATATAAATAAACACACACTAGTAATGATTTAAATTGCTTATTTCGTGTTATAGTGCACCGCGTTGTACACATTGCATTGCATTGCATTGCATTTTTTGTCACAATATATTTACAAATAACAAGCAACCGCCTGCCCTGTAGGGCACGCGGTTGCTTGTCACGTATATGTGACAATGGCGTTCAAAAGCATAATAAGCTTTTATTGTTTTGAAATAAAAAAAACAATTACACTGTTTTGGGGTTATTCTGTTTTGTATATCCTTATTTCAGAAAATTTTAACCGTCTTCCTTATTCTTTATTTTACACATAAATGGCAACAATCATACATTGGTACTACAACATAACATTAACCCTTAGAAAATATGGGTTAACCTTTTAAATATTGATGATTTAAAACATAACTGGCGAAATGTGGGTGTACTAATAGGTACAGCTCTGCCTTACCTTTCAGCGATCATACAAGCCTGATTTTGTGTTTTTTTTTATAAAAGAAATGATATATTAACCAAAAAAAAAATGGTTAATCACACATAATTATGGGTTTTAAGTTCTTACCGTTTAACCCGATTAAATGATCAATGTTTCATCATGTTTTTTTTTTCCCTGTTTTGCACATCGTTGATGTACAAGAAGATGATAGTAAAAAAAGAGTAGATTTGATCTGGCTAGGTGCAATCCGCAGTTTAAGTATAAAGCTATAAGTACGTGGCAGCTCCTTCCAGATGACCCGTCACATACGTTTATTTTAGTTTTAAAGCTTTAATTTGTTAAGTCTCCATCATTTATTCATGAATAATTACGTAATTGGGCTATTAAAAAAGTATGTAAGTACGAGTACCTGTTATCAAATGTTAGTCCGTAATAATACTCAAATACAAGATAAAGATACTTTCCGACTTAGCTAATGATCGTCCTGACCTTGTAAACAGAACTTGTATGTACCTCATTTTACTATAATTAATATTTAAAAATATAAATAAATGAATAAACGATAATAATTAACATTCTAACTATATACCAGGCCCCTCAGAAAGTATTGCGAAAAAAAGTTTTTATATATGGGAGACTGGCCAGTTATTATGTTTTTCGAAAATATGATTATTTATAAGTAAAAATAAGTAAGTTCCAATTTCAAAATTTCCCTCCACATTTTTTGCGAGTTAATTCAAAGTATTGTGTCTCACTGAAATATGGATCTGCGCCGGGAACATTTTAGAGCTATGATTTTATACGATTTCAAGTGTCGCCTGAAACCGGATGAATCGTACGATAGACTTCAAATGGCATTCATGGATGAAGGCCCTTCCAAGGCAACCGTGTATCGTTGGTATAACGAATTCAAGCGCGGTCGACCAACTTTGGGGGATGACGAAAGAAGCGGTCGCCCTTTGACGGCTGTTACCGAAGAAAACGTGCTAGCAGTGAAAAATTTAATCCAAGACAATAGGCGAATTACATATCAGGAGATTCAACACATATTGAAGATTGGATCGGGAAGCGTTCACGAGATTCTACACAGCCATCTTCGCGTGAGGAGGATAGTATCACGCTGGGTGCCGCACAACCTCACCGATGCTCAGAAGCAGGCCCGGGTGGAATGGTGCCGTGATATGCTTAACAAATTTGAAGCAGGCTCGTCTCGGCGTGTTTACGACATCGTTACAGGTGATGAGTCCTGGATTTATCAATACGACCCAGAAACCAAGCGCCAGTCGACTGTTTGGGTGTTTCAAAATGAGCCAACGCCTACCAAAGTGAAGCGATCTAGAAGCGGGGGTAAGATTTTGATCGCTAGCTTTTTTAATTTGACTGGCCACTTGGTATCAATTCCCTTACGGGATCAAAGAAGCATTAATGCCGAATGGTATACTTCCAAATGTTTGCCAGAAGTTTTCTCTGTTATAAGCAACAAGCGACCAAACACAGGGCTCCGCGGGCTACTGCTCCACCACGACAATGCACCTGCGCACACCGCACTCAAAACGAGGGACTTCCTGGACAGCACGCCAGTCAAACTCCTGGGTCACCCTCCTTACAGCCCTGATCTAGCACCGTGTGACTTCTTTTTATTCCCAAAAATAAAAAATCAGCTCAAAGGGATACAATTTTCGTCGCCGGAAGATGCGCTGGCTGGGTTCGAGCAGGCTGTAAACGAGGTGTCTGCGGCGGACTGGAAAAAGTGTTTTGAAAACTGGTTTAGGCGCATGAATCTTTGTATAGAGGCTGGTGGAAAGTACTTTGAAAAGATTTAATAAAAATATATGTACGTATAGAACAATTTTTTTTAGTTTCGCAAAACTTTCTGAGTGTCCCACGTAAATACGGATATATAACTAATACAAAAACCGACTAATGTACTCTGTGGTGCACGAGCGACGCGGCCGGCGCGCGGCAGCCTTACTGAATTAGTCCGTCTAGTCAGACCCTCCACGTACCTGTAGCTTCATACTTAGTTAATTTGCGGCGTGCGCCTGGCCTGCTCAAATCTTCTTTCTTTGCTATCATCTTCTTGAATATCGACGATGTCTCGGTGAAAAATAAAAGAAAAATGTTAAACGTCGAAATAAGAAAGTTACTAAATGGGATGTACTCAATTCGATTCAATGGTGTCGGATGTAAAAAATAGAACCATCCCATATCTTCCCGTGGGTGACGTAAGAGGTGACTAAGGGACTTGCCAGAGAATGGGCAGCACCATTCTTTGTGCTTTTGCAACAACCGTACTGCGATCGCCGCCTTTAGGGGGAGGCCTATGTCCAGCAGTGGAAGTCTTTCGGCTGAAATGATGATTTAATCAAATTTGATGGAGAAACGAACGGAACTGGGAGTCGGGACTCATTCCTGATTGATGGGCAAATGGTGATGATGATGAATGATGATCAGTGAAATCGAAATGAAGGGAGAATACCCTGTATGTTATGTTTTGCGTCTTCCGCATTAAGACTGGTCGAGTGCAAGTATTATTAGCAACTACTTTAATATGTAAAAGATAGTGCGCAGATTCTGATGAGTCAGTTCAGGTTTATAATTCGTACAGTCGAGTTTGATGGAAACGGTTCGGAGTAAACGTAATTATATTATTACGTAAATATTATTTCAAGATTGTCGATGTGGTTGTGTGGGTACAAAGTGTTTCGGTTCGGTTTTATACATTCATCATCATATCAGCCTGGAATGACCCACTGCTGGGTATAAGCCTCCTATTTTTTCTGTCACACTACCCGGTTCTGTGCGTGCCTTACCCAGGTGTTCCCCGCGATTTTGGCGATATAGTAGGCCCAACGAGCTTTAGGTTTTATACATTTATATACTGGTTAACCCTTTTAATATCTGTGACAACCATTTAAATGTTGCTGATGAACCAGAGACAAAACACCTTTCTTGCGTAGTTAATGACTAACTGTTTTAACTGTTTTTTTTATCCAACCCTTAAAAAAACCCGATTATGCGGGTAAACTTTTTGGTCCATCGTATTAAATTATGTTGAGTGAAAATACAGTGAACCCCAAGTCAGTCAATTTTGTGACCTGCAGTAGGCCCAGCGTACAACGATAATTTTGTTTTTACTACCATCCCGTGTTCCTTCTAGTTTTAATCACTACGAACTTTTGTGTCTCAAACTGCTCCGACGTACAAATCAATGTAACACCCGGAAGTCACTACCATGACATTAGCAACTCAGTTTGACCTTCGTAACAGACTTGTTACTATTATAAACTGACCGATTAGATTTGAATATTTTGGAGATTTTATAGCTTTTGTTCTTTAGCAGCAATCGCTTGTAGTTAAATAATACATGTTACATTGTTATAGTACATACTGATATATTTGCTAGAAATAAGATTAGTGTTCATATAAAAGTCGCAATCATCTCCAGACGAGGTATAATTAATTCAACTCACATTCATAATTAAAATGGTGCACATGTTGACTTATACTTGCAATAAAATGTTCTTAAAGTTTTAAAATGTGCGTCATTTATTTTTCCAGATGCTATTTGTTTTTCTTCTTTTCAAATATAAAGTAATACAATTTGACCCACTAATCATTTTAATTTAAAATAATGCAAATGCATTGTTTGTTAATTAATATTTGTGCAATATTTATACAAATGGTCGAAGATCAACAAATAAACTTGCGTATGTATTACCTGATCACTTTTTCTAACATATTATTATGGTAGATTGCGTCGTCTCATTTGTAATCTTATTTAAAAAAATTGGCGCCATGGCACGCACATGAACAAACTGTGACACGGTAATTTTATTTGTTTATTTCACCACTAAGAAGAGAAGTTATCACTAAGTAAACATTTAGTTTCTGTAACTTTTCCAGAAACGAAGAACTCTATATCATTATGGTGCCATAAACAAAACAAATAGATACAAATAGTGTTTCACTCATGCTAATAATCACTCTGGTGTAACATTCTGATCTATATATTGCCATCATTTTTATCCATCACATTTATTTTACAATTTCTGCATATTGTTTTAGGAATCAGTTCAGAAATTTAACCACGTCTTACCAAATCTCATGTTTATATAATAAAAGCGATAAATAAACCCTAGAAACTACCGAACTTAGCTTCCCACAACCGTGCCCCCGATGCTTGAATGGTGATAGATATCCATACAATTTACAGCAATCAACCGCGCTTTGTACGCTCTGCCAGACAGTTAAGTTTTATGTACCAAAATGAATAAGTGGACTTTAATATTATTCTCAGCTATATTTATAAATAATGTGTGTGCCTACAAAATCCTCGTGGTTTTCCCTTTTCCCGGGAAAAGTCATACAATACTGGGTGAGGGATATGTGAGACATCTTTTGGCAGCTGGTCATGAGGTATGTTTTATTTTTTTTTATTTAAAACTGGCTGTCCCGCGCGTTCTGTATGATGTCGGACGTTAAGGTTCTGTATGGTGTCGGACGTTAAGAATAGCACCATCCCATATCTTCCCGTGGGTGTCGTAAGAGGCGACTTAGGGACTTGCCAGAGAATGAGCAGCAGCGTTCTCTGTGCTTTTTGCAACAACCGTACTGCTATCGCCAACCCGTCTGCCAAGCGTGGCGCTTATGGCAAAACCCCCTTATGAGCGCAAAAAAGAAATGGCCCCTAGTACCCGGCAGCCCGTCTACGTTGAATACATTTTTCTTTTGTTCTTCACCGAGGAATCGTTGATGTACAAGAAGATGATAGCAAGGAGAGTAGATTTGATCTGGCTAGGCGCACTCCGCAGTTTAAGAAAAAGCATTTTACTGGTTAACCCTTATAATATATTGGTTACCGTTTGATACGGGTTAACCTTTACCTTTCCAGGCTTTTTCACCTAACCCTAGAAAAACAACACCATTAAAACTACTATGCAGGTTAGTTTTTCGGTGCCTGGCATTAAATTATGTTGAGTGTAAATACAGTGAACCACTAGTCAGTCAATTTTTTGACCTTCAGTTGGCCATGAGTAGAACGAAGTTGTTGTTTTTACTGCCATCCTGTGTACCTGCTTGTTTTTATCTTTACAAACATTAGTGTCTTTCAAACTGCTCCGATGTGCAAATAAATGTATCACCCGGAAGTTACTATTATGACATCAGCAACTCAGTTTGTCCTTGTTACATACGTTACAATGTCCGATTTGATTCCAATGTTTTGGAGATTTAATAGCTCTAGGCTCTTTATCAGCAATACTATGTATTGTACTTTGTAGTTACATAATAGTTGTATCATTATTTTTGCTAGAAGTAAGATTAATCCAAACTAAAATTATAAAGAGGACAGATTTGATTGTTTGTTTGCATTGAATAGGCTCCAAAACTACTGAATCGATTTGAAAAATTCTTTCACTGTTGGGAAGCTACACTATCACCGGGTGACATGGGCTATATTATATTTTCAAAAATTTTGGGATCCTTACTCCAGTAATGAAACCAAGGTGTAAAAAAATTACCCAAAATATTCTTTCATCGCGTGCGCTGCGAAAACTATTGATGATAGAATAAAATAATATACTACGATTTTGCAGAACACATTATTATTTACAAAAAATATCGCGACAGCATATGGCTAACTATTAAACTTATGCCACAATAACTGTTCTTTTATTTTTTTTATTAATTTGAAGTGCCGCCTATAGAAAAGGCTCTTTATTTGTATCTTGGTATTAATTCTTATCAAAATAAACTTCTTCATATTCAAGACTGCTTTAATACATTTATATAACTTTTTGAGTTATTCAATTCGGACATTCCATTCGAATGATTTCACTAGTTTAAAAATGTAAGTTTAAAAAAAAAGTTGCGTGGTCGCCACTCACCCTGTTCAGCTAGCTAGGCAGCACCTTATGCGATGTAAGCATCACTGGGGTACGGACCGTACGGAAGGGGAAGCAATGTCAAGAAATGATTTGAATTTGTGTATTATAATTTTTAATTTTGAAATTTTTGTTGAATACCCGTGCAAAGCCGGGGCGGGCTGCTAGTGTTCATATAAAAACCGTGTAATTATCTTCACCAGTCTCTGTATGGTGTCGGACGTAAAGAATAGCCTCATCCCATATCTTCCCGTGGGTGTCGTAAGAGGCGTGCCAGAGAATGGGCAGCAGCGTTCTCTGTACTTTTGTAACAACCGTACTGCGATCGCCAACCCGCCTGCCAAGCGTGGCGATTATGGCAAAACCCCCCAAAATGTCAATGCGACACTTTTGGGAGGCCTATATCCAGCAGTGGACGTCTTTTGGGCTGAAATGATGAATGATGATCTTCACCAGGTTATGCTGTAGTTCGTCAGCTATCAAAGATGAGTTATTATTAATTTGACTCACAGAAATTTATTAAAACCATACCAGACAATTAATAATGGTGCACATGTTGACTTCTGAATTGACCATCTTTTGCATTTGCAATAAAAAGTTCTAAGAAAAGAATGGTCCAAGTTATAAAAAATAAAACTTTTGTGTTTATTGCGTGTTCTCTTTTTATCTAATGAGGTAGATTCTATCCTCCACCACTTACCTTATTAAACAATTTGGGGCTAAGCCATGCACATGAACAAACTGTGATATGGCAAGTTTATTTGTTCATTTCCCCAATGAAAAACATAATTTTCATTAAGTAAACATTTAGTTTATGTAACTTTCACAAGGAATTCTTTGTATTATGTTTACTATACTAAAATTTAAACGTAACAGACAGAAACAACCAGTTTTTTCATTCATATATTATTCACTCTTGTGTAACATTCTATATTGTTTTAGTAATCAGTTCAGAAATTCCAGAATACCACGTCTAATCAAATTTCAAGTTTATATTCTTAATACGATAAAAAAACCCTAGGAACTATAAAACTTGGCTCCCCACAACCGTGCACCCGTCTCTTGAACGATACATAATCATTATCCATACATTTTCAGTAATTAACAATGCTTCATACGCTCTGCCAGACAGTTTAGTTTTATGCACCAAAATGAATAAGTGGACGTTAATATTATTCTCAGCTATATTTTTAAGCAATGTGTGTGCCTACAAAATCCTCGTGGCTTTCCCTTATCCCGGGAAAAGTCATTCAATATTGGGTGAGGGATATGTGAGGCATCTTTTGGCAGCTGGGCACGAGGTTTGTTTATTTATTAGTATTTTTGTATGTTTATCATCTACTTCAGTCTTACATATTTAACTACTAATGTTATTCAGAAGACTGCTTATTTGGTATATTGCTCGCAAGTGTGACTGCTGATCATGATGTACCGGGTTGGATTCCCGGATCGTTGTCGAAGAGTTATTGGGGTTATACAAGAGGAATTTCTCGGTAGCAGCTACGGAGTCTAGAATTGTGCCCGGTTGATATCAATAGTCTAGCCTCCTATTGAAAAATTTTTTTCCTGCACCTCCGCTATTCTTTTCTGATTAATTTCTTTGCGTGATCTAAGACAGTTTAATTGTTTCTCTGGGACTTTGTCGAGCTTCTTTGTCTCGGCACTTTTTCGGTGGTCGCCACTGTTGATTTTGGCGCACAGGAGTTGCTGTGGTTTGGAAATATTGTGGCAGGCTTGTCCCAAAGAAAAAAAACCGACCAATTGCGAGTCGGACTCGCCCACGAAGGGTTCCGTAATATTTTTTATAAAACACGAGCAAAAAAATCACTTTTTGGTATGGGAGCCCCCCTTAAATATTAATTTTATTCTGTTTTTAGTATTTGTTGTTATAGCATCAACAGAAATACATAATCTGTGAAAATTTCAACTGGCTAACTATCACGGTTCATGAGATACAGCCTGGTGACAAACGGACGGACGGACGGACGGACGGACAGCGAAGTCTCAGTAATAGGGTCCCGTTTGACGCTTTGGGTACGGAACCCTAAAAAGATTAACCCGCTAATAAATAGGACTTAACTGTCGAAGTTAGTGCTACTGTTAGTTTCTCCGTAGCCCTTCGAAGATAACAGGCATGATGTTATGTTATTATTCATAAAATACATGAAAGTCGTATTAGGTATGTGTTTAGGTATCGACAGATAGTAATAAATCAGGAAATTTAACACAGGCCGTGTATAAATAAAGATAAGAGACATCGTCAATTTTATGATAACCTGTATCTTCGGACGTAATAAAAATGGAAAAATACACCGATAAAAATACTATTTTACTTGAAGGCAAGTAGGTACATTCCACCATACGTCTAAGATTTATATGGATCTTATGAAGTAATGTCTTGACCTAAAGCTGGCAAAGAGAGTTTCAGTAGAAGAAGAGGCCAACTTATACTGGTTTTGTTACCACTGTCGTACGCCCACGTTACTTTAGTCGTAGTTGTATCCCATGCTTGCTAAAGTTGAGACCTATCTGAGGGACCTTGACTTTGTTTACGTCTTCTCGATAGGAAATGAATATGTTATGTTACGGTTAAACTTGGGTGTGAAATTAAACTTAAGATTAGCCCTGAGGTATGGAAGCAACAACAACTTGGGTAATGAGTATTCGTTCGATCTGATTATCAACTCGGCTAAATTGTTAGATTAGATTAGAAGTGTGAAAATACGAACGGGAGCCGGTTGAGAGGATCGGCAGCGGTAGGCAAGTGCTACATCCTAGTTGTTTGTATAAAATCGCTAGTACTAATAATATTTTCAAGTCGCCATGACAGTCACAGTCACATTCTTTATTTTAAGGTACACCTAACTTTAGCCGGCTAATCTCAAGGTTATTCGCACCCATCTTAGTCCATAACAGATACATTTAAATTGACGATAGGAGCCCGGTTGATATAATAATGTATGGTCGTATCACTTTAGCCAACAATCCAACTATCCGACACTACCAACTACATATTTCCTCGTTATAATAACTGACTAAAGTTCTGCCATGACACGTACTTAATCTGAAGTTATCACTGGTGGTTACTTCACTCTGTGCTAATTAATCAGGTGGTTACCGTTTCCAAATAACATACATAATATAAACATACCTAAGTGAATGTAACGAGGTCCGCTGGACAAAAGTCGCCACAAGATGATTGCGCAAAGAGCAGTCATTGCGAGGCCCCGAAAAGTGGCGTGACGATCTGGACGCGTACCGCGAAGGCTGGTTCGAGGAGACACGGGAAAAGAGCTATTGCAAGGAATTGGGACCGGCCTTTGTCCAGCAGTGGGACAGTAAAGGCAAAATAAAAAATAAGTGAATGTAACTGAATACCAGATTTTTGGAATAGCCTAACAAGCATGTAATTAGCGCCGCATCCACCTGAACCTACCTACATACAAACCAGACCTCTCGTCTTCATGAATACCTAACGAAACAACATTTCATTCAAATCGTTCACTATTTAGGTCAAAAGTCAGACTTCTTACCTGTTTTAAATTTAGTCCGCAGTCAAAACGTAAGTTTGAGCTCATGTGATATTCAGGTTCGGTCAAGCGGTACCACTAACAACTTGGCCCACGCTCATTCATATTCAGACTGCCTTCCAACTTCAGGCATAAAAGACGTGTTATAGGCCATTTTGTGGTATTTGTCAACTAGTTGTCGAGAGGCGAGTTATGTATTTTGCATGGCTGGGTAGCACGTGCTATCTTAACATAACGCAGCACAATCAAGCCATTCAATGTTCCCACTGCTGGGATACATACCTCCTATGTCCATGTTTCGAAGAGAGCTGAACTACAGTTCACCACACGGGCCCAGTGAGCTATTTTAGTTAGGAGTCTATCTTCTATCGTGTTACGGGTTCGATTCCTGCACGGAAAATATATTTTGTAAACGCAACCACGATACAAGAGAGGTTTAAATAGTGTAGAAAAAGAAAACCCTTTTATTACAATGACGGGTGGGATGCAGTCAGTCAATCAGAATAGCCGAAGGATATCGTGTTACCTTCAAACTCAGATGAAGAGGTAAGATATGCAGTCATAGTAAAATACTGGCCGTGTCTGCAGCATCCAGGAGTATGGAAAAAAGCTACGCAAATGATTTTACACTAAATAGGCTTGAGCAATTACTCTCCTAACTTGAAGCAAGGATAGGTTACACTTACGCCAAAAGACAACAATAAAAATTAACTCATTATCTGTGGTTATAGTGAAGGTTATAGTAAGGACTTTGAGGTGTAGTAGATATAAGCCCGCTATTAACTTAAGATTGCGGAAGGAAGACTACATCTTTTATCCTCTATTATCCCATATCTTCCCATGGGTGTCGTAAGAGGCGACTAAGGGATTTGCCAGAGAATGGGCAGCAGCGTTCTCTGTGCTTTTGTAACAACCGCACTGCGATCGCCAACCCGCCTGCCAAGCGTGGCGATTATGGCAAAACCCCACCAAAAGTCAATGTGGCGACACTTGGGGGAGGCCTATGTCCAGCAGTGGTCGTCTTTTGGGCTGAAATGATGATGATTATTAAACTTTATAGCACCAACAAGCAGTATCTAAGTTTGTCTTACAAGTTTGTTCACTAAAACAAAATAAATTCATAATGTTATTCAGTCCAAGTAAATTAAATAACCGAAACTGTCCCAAAAGTTTCAAGTTCCTTATTACATATTTTATCCAGCACCACTTTGCCAGCATCCAAAATTCATTCAAAGCTTTCCTAACCTAAATTCAGGGTCCGGGGCATCCAAAAAGGCCAGAACAACTTATAATGACACTGCCCAAAGGCACAGCTTGGCCCTAGACATCAATTTGTTCTGCAGGGTACAGGAAAATTCTAAAAACGGTAACACAAATGGTAGATGAATAAGAAGTGGCTTGCCCCGTGACTCTGAGAATTTCGTATTCGGGAAACGTACGGGGAACTTTTCCATTCTGAGGTATAATTTCACTTGTGAATAATTTCCTATGCGTTCCGCTGAATAACTTGACGAGGTCTCTTGTTATGAAAATTTATAAGTTTGTTCTGGGTATGATACGGTTTGGGTCATGGTAAGTTTTGGGATGCCGTGCCGCTACTAGTTTCATAGTTATGAGGTCCTTGATTATTCCTGGTAGCAAAATTGACTTGTAAGGAATATAGATGACACTCATCATCTTTCACACAGTCTATCAACGTTTCTTTAAACAAGGAATGAACTGTGTGAAAGATAATATCGAAAAGTATAGAAGAAGAAAACATGCTGAGTGCGTCGACCCCAAATCAATGGTAATACGAGCAAGATAATAATTATGGTAGTCTAATGGTTTCTGAGACTAAGGCTAAGCTTATTGCACAAATCATCGAACCGTACAGCGTTGTAAGGCTTGTTAGCTAAAGAAACATAAAAAATTTAGTATTAAAATCACAGTAAACCAGGTACTAGGCGTTGCTCAGAGGTGGTTCCGAAAAAGTATTTTAAGAGGAAACGATGCCTCCTTTCATGCGTTGCTTGTGACCACCGCGCACCGGGGTGGTTTTAGTGAGCTAAAAATCCCATTTGTCCCTCACTCGGTCCTATTCCCAAAGACCGGTTGCCTTCTGGAAGGTTCCCCTAAAACAGAAAAAAAAAACTTTGAAACTGTGTCGTATTCCTGTCTTTATAAAGTCACTTATCAATTCACAAATCTTTCAGGTGACATACTTAACTGCGATTCCATACAAGAAGCCTCATCCAAATCTTCGTCAAGTAGTGGCAGAGGGTGTCATCGACAAGTTCGAGTTCAGTAAGTATTAACGATGATCGTTAGAGCAGAATTAACACCAGGATGTTGAAAACAAACATTAATCGTTAAATTCACCCTGCCCCTTCGAAAAATGTTTAGGGTTTGGTTTCATTGACAATGACGCTTGAATAATGTTGTCTCGCTCGCCGCTTGTGAAAATCGTATGTTGTGAGTTGTTTATTTTTCGGGTGATTTAACAGGGAACAGGGCCTGGGAGGAATTTGATAAAAAGGTATTTGAAGAAACTATTTCCCACCCCGGAGAGTACCATAGGGACAGCTGCAGCTCAAACCGATTATATCACAAAATAATTGACGAGATCGAAGTTTCGTATTCCCTTTTTGTCTACCTGAATAATGCCTCTAGAACATTTTTTTTTTTCAGTAAAGTCAAGGTCTGCTGTAGAGATTTCTCTTTCATTTCCTATATGTATGGAGAATCACAGCCCCTATTCCCCTCTCCAGTGACATCTAACGATATAATTTTTTTGTTAGAAAACAATATCACTCCCACTCGTTTGTTACGGAAGCATACTTTTGACAGTTGTTCTGTTTGTGACTTGTTATCATAATTAATATATTGTTATCAAAAGAACTTGTGATTCTTGCGATTGTTGCTATCGTAGACATATACAAATAGTAGTACATATTAAAACGTAGGCATACTTACAAATAATTATGTAACACTATCAGTATTAGATAAAACTTATAAAACAAAACTGCATCAAATGCCATGTTTACTGTTTCTGGCCTGATAACATTATAGTGTCACATTGCTTACAAAAAAAAACAGTGCAAATAATTGAAGTATTGTGTTATATTTCTTGTTTATACAGTAAAGACTCTATTTACTTTTACGTAGGATGACTGGTAACTCATGATAACAAACTTACCAATTTTTTTTTTTTATATCTTTTATCACAATAACAACCGTATGAATTTCAGGGTTGCGAGCCGCGCATGTGTTCTCTGTCTACCCACTGTGGCACGGTACGATAGTAATGAGATAGAACTGGCTGTTGTGTTCTTGTGATAAAACTGAAAGAGTATAAAAAAAGTTTCTTTGGGAACGTGCTTGTTATCATGACTACAATCACGTGTGTAAGTGTTCACTTATTACCAGTCACCCTATATAGTAGTCCGCATGACAGTGGTTACAAAATCTGTACATGTCGGCCTTTCTTTCTGTAAAATCTCCTTACTTCTATAGAACAGTTCTAGGTCTCTGTCATAAACTAAATTAAATTAAAGATTTTTTTTTTTCTGCAGAACAATCCTTAGACTTCAAAAAGGTGATAGCAAAAGAAATCGACTTGAAAGATGTGTACATGGTGTACAAGATAATGATGGTGGTAGCTAACCGATCTTTGACGCATGAGAACCTTCAGAAATTCATGTTGGACCCAAATGAGCGATACGACTTGGTTGTTGCTGAATGGCTCTACCATCACTTGTATAGTGGGTAAGATTATTTTATTTTCGATTCAAGCTTAGTTTTTGATCGAAACAGAATCTACATGTATTATAGTAGTTTTGTTCATCTAATTTTAAATATACTATATAAATCAGGAGGAAACATACAACAGATACTAACTTGGTTTGTGTTTAATTGCATCTGTCCAGAAACTTGACGTGCAGTAATGGGCATTACCTACTTGATATTATATTTTCCAAGTTTTTTGTTATAAAACACCGAAAAAAGAAAATAGATCCTCTGACATCAAAAAAGGATTTTCTCTATGAGGGAATCAGTTTTATCCTAGTTTTTCATGAATTTCTCAATTTCAGATTTGCTGCCTTATTCAACTGTCCCTTCATCTGGGCATCATCAATGGAACCTCATCCAATAATCTTGAGTTTGATCGATGAGGTCGGAAATCCTGCTTACTTCCCAGATCATATGGCGCCATTGTCACCACCTCTGTCATTCTCACAGCGAATTGGTGAACTGTGGAATATACTCTACTTGTACAGGAGCATTTGGTAAGATTTTGCATGCTAAAAGGAGACATTTTTTTTCTGTTTGAACTATAGTCCCATTACATAAATTGTAATTTAAAATAATGAAACGTATATTGATTTCTGCCTTATAATTGCCAGATTACAATGGTTATATTAGCTAAGCCTTGTCTAACGGAAATATTGAGATTTAACTTAATATAGTGTTGTCTGTGAACCAATAAATGGCGGATTACTACGTTCCGTGCCATGATCATTTTTTAAACCATCGACGCGATTTTAGCGAAAACCTTTAAGACGAGCATTAAAAAACTTACAGTTTAATACTATTTCTTTTTATATATTAAATCGGAAAGTATTTAAACTGGGTACCGTACTTTTTTTTAAACATAAAAAAACGTCACGTATTTCTTGTCAAATAACATTGACAGAAAACAACAAGAATAAATTGACTCGCTAAAAAAATGTAAAGGCTCTTACCCGCTGCATCGGAATTACTTATGATATGTGGCACCAGATTTAATTAGATTAAGCAAACAGACGTCGGCGATCCGTCAAAAATGTAAAGGCTCTTACCCGCTGCATCGGAATTACTTATGATATGTGGCACCAGATTTAATTAGATTAATCAAACAGACGTCGGCGATCCGTCAACGTCTTGTTAAGCGCCACCTTCCTTGACAACAACCCAAGTCAATATGGCTACCCGCAACGACTTGACGTTTCGCCAGAGAGAATTGTAGACCACTTCTCTCTCGTCTGTGGTAACAGTTTAGTTTGCAACGTGAATCATATGTAGCCTTTTTGCAAAGGCGCCGTCACGGCCAGACTGACATACGACCATCCTCGGGCGTTATTGTATTCCTAGAACAAACTTAAATGTCTAATCACCAAGACATCCGCTCTTCCATCCTGACAAACTATGACAAAAATTACTCTCGTCGTAACTGTGACTGTTTCAGAACAAAAGAAAGCGTGTATTCTTTCGATCACTCACGGACTAGACGGCATTTTTCTCCTACCAAGAAAGCGCGTGTCCTTCCAACCACTCATGGACCGGACGGCACCTTTCCCCCAGCAAGAAAGCGTGTGTCCTTTCGACCACTCATGGACCGGACGGCACCTTTCCCCCAGCAAGAAAGCGTGTGTCCTTTCAAACACTCATGGCCCGGACGGCACCTTTCCCTAAACAGTTAACACCTGGACCGGACGAGTGCATCCCTTCAACCAATCCGTAATGGATCTGACCCGGACGACACTCTCCTTTCGGCCATACCAACGTTTGAACCGGACAACTGCGTCCCTACGACCATACCACTGTACGGGCCAGACAACAGCGTCCCCTCGACCAACGTCATCACAAAAACATCATAAACCGGGCACCTGCGTCCCTTCGATCATCGTAAAGCATGAACCGGACAACAGTGACATTTCGACTAAACACACTTTCTTTTCGACTGAAAAATGTGGACCAGACAAGCGCGTAACTCTAGATGTCAAAGAACTTTTACAAATTACGCCAGCATCTAATAATTCCTGAACTTATTGGCCGACCACCTATTTTATCAAAATATCGCCTATTTTAATGGTACGATCTCCATCGTGCATTTTAAATCATAACCTCCGATGCCAGTAAGGTTTACTGATTATGTCACGCATAAACCAATTAAACAAGCCATGTTTAAGCAATGAGTCAGATGACCTACTTATCGAAAAGAAAAGAAACAGTCTCACCCGATGATGTTGTGAGGGTATCCTCTTGATGATTTGTGCTCGCGGGTATGGACGCTTTCCTTGTTGCTTGAAAAGTTCATTGGTTATGTTCCTCACTTGGCCTTATTTTCGTGGAGGGCGCGATTCTTTATCCCAATTCTGATAAAGGCTCTTACCCGCTGCTTCGGAATTACTTATGATATGTGGCACCAGATTTAATTAGATTAAGCAAACAGACGTCGGCGATCCGTCAACGTCTTGTTAAGCGCCACCTTCCTTGACAACAACCCAAGTCAATATGGCTACCCGCAACGACTTGACGTTTCGCCAGAGAGAATTGTAGACCAGTTCTCTCTCGTCTGTGGTAACAGTTTAGTTTGCAACGTGAATCATATGAAGCCTTTTTGCAAAGGCGCCGTCAAATGCGACTTATTTATTATGATTTCAAGTAATATTTCGTTTATTTACTATAAAAAGTGGTTACGTTTTACGTTGGTATATTATGAATATTATACGTAACATAAAAGTGAGCCGAAAAAAATTGTCTCCTTTAGAACGTATGAAGCTCTGGTCACATTGCGAAACCCGTGCGGGAGACACCATAGTGATTGTCGATTGTTATTGTAGGTAGTCATGAAATTCTTTGGTTCTCCAGAGCTTAAAACATCGGACTTTTAAAACAAATGATGAACATTAAATTTTATCCTCAGGTCTTTGAAAGATTTTGAGCAGCAAGCCTACCTAGATTCTTTTGGTCCAGCTGCAGCAAAGAGAGGGATCACCTTACCCACACTAGAAGAATTAAAATATAACGGCTCCATGGTTTTGGGAAACTCCCATGTTTCGTCGGGTGAAGCTCAGAGGCTGCCAGTAAATTACTTTCCCATTTCTGGGTATCATATTCTAGATGAAGTTCCACCATTACCCGAGGTAAACATTTTAAATTGCTACGACTGAATTTAAGACCGCGAAATTACATCATCATCACCATTTTAGTCCTAAGTCACCTACTGCTGCATATATACCTCCCCTTTCTGTTTTTTTTAGACCTGGTGACTATAGTTATATCAGTGACAGCGATGGTGGCAAAATATGTATTGGGTTGATTGGCTCTTAAGTCAATTGATCCTGCACAGTTGGAACACGCGGGTTTTATTAAAACGATCGTAAATCAATGTCGATTTTCTTACCTTCCTTCCAGAACTTACAAAAGATTATGGATAATGCATCCCATGGAGTTATCTACTTCAGCATGGGAACTATGATGGAGAGCAAAACCATGCCGATGGAACTAAAAAGGGATTTCTTGAACATGTTCAGTAAATTGAAACAGACTATCATTTGGAAGTTGGAAGAAGAATTGACCGATATACCGAAGAACGTTCATATGGTGCAATGGGCACCTCAACCAAGCATATTAGGTGAGTTTTAGATGTCATCCCTCCACCAGGCCGTTTGGTTTCCCAAATCGACCGAATCCTTACAATAAAAATGTTAGAATATTTTTATTTTTTCCTGAAAATCATCTTCATTCAATTCAACTTTATAAACCTATGCTTCTGGTCGTTCGAACAATTTACAGTTTAATCTTTTACAATGGCATTACTGCCGTCCACAATTCCACATCTGTCGATAACACCGGTCGCAGAACCGCAACAATGCCATCCGTATCCGGTGTAGCGGAAGGATTAATAGGGGATATGACATGCCGATCTGTTTTCACAATTTTATTTCTTACTTTGAAAATAAAATTTTCGATGTTTTATGGAGCAAGTGAATGGAACACTCATTGTGTGAGCTTATGACATGATATAGGTACTTTTAAAAGCTAACGTAAATGTAACTCTTGAATTGTTAATTTGAGAAACCCCTATTGAAATACGAGGTTTAATTTAGGACCCCGGTTTTAACCAGAGCAATTTTTGAATTTTGAACTTTACCAGAACTTAGGTGAAATTCTTAATACAAAGTTGACAGCTTAGAAGCTTCATGGTGCCATGGCTTCAACCACCTAATTCAGGCTATTTGTGAATGTGAGTTTTAATGTTTTCTAAACGCACTTACGATACAGGAGAAAGTCCTAGGGGGGACAACGTTTTTTTAAAAAAGTGGCTGTGACATACGGACGGACGGACAGACAGACAGACATGACGAATCTATAAGGGTTCCGTTTTTTGCCATTTGGCTACGAAACCCTAAAAACAAGACTTAGATTTGATTTTAAACCTTGTTTTGTGATGAGACTGTTAGAATTCGATTCGATTAACAATTATAGTCCATTTTATTAACACGCTTTTATTAGCATGGTATGTATCTGAGTATGAAATTGAATCTTCGATCATGATTTTGACCCACTTAAAAACGTCGGATTAAATTGAACTTTTGCACAGTTATCAAGGACCGATGACAATGCAATAATATAAATAATTTGTCCTATTATCCTGATCAGGACCTTCAGGATGTCGATTTTCTAAATGCGGTGGGATGCTTGATGTCAATTATTATGATATTTTTATGACAGATATTGGTAAAAGTAGAGCCAATAAGGATGTTTCTTATTAAGTGTCCCACGCTTTTCTACAATGTAAGGTTTTTTTGTTACACTATTCTGAATTTAAATTTATCGAATATTACTTTCTACTTTTAGTTAGCTTTTTCTAGCAAAGCGTGTTTTTTAGTTTTTTTTTAAACTATTATTTATACAGGGTGTAACGGAAAGGGTATATACATACTTAAGTGTGTGCTACAGACCATCAAACTGAACATGTTTCTCCACAAACAAACATCGATATAACGAAAAAATTTTCTGCTGCCCCCATACAAAATTTCAGTACCTATTCTACCCAAATGTATGGGGCAGCTGATATTTTTTTCGCTATGATGATGTTTGTTTGTTGATAAACATGTTCAGTTTGATGGTCTGTAGCAAACCCTTAAGTATATATATACCCTTTCCGTTACACCCTGTATATTTATATTAATGTGTATTTTTTATAGTTCAACTGGCCTTAATAAATTTAAAAACTTTAAAAATCATTACTTTAATCTAACTTTATAAGGAGGCTTTAGTTCACTTCTATTGTTATCTTTTCTTTTTCCACTATATCGTGTGACTAATCACTAAAATGCCTGGTGAACCTGGTTGTTCTCTGATTATAAGTAAAACTCATCTTCATATCTTCAAAATTTCGTATCTTTACAGCTCATCCTAACTGCAAAGTCTTCGTCACCCACGGAGGTCTCCTCTCAACCACGGAAACCTTACACTACGGAGTTCCTATCATCGGTATACCCTTGTTTGCTGACCAGTTCATCAACGTCATGAGAGCTGTTCGCAAAGGATTCGCCTTGCAAGTAGACTTGGGTTATGATACACCAGCTAGCCTGAAGGTGGCTATTGAGGAAATATTGTCGGATCCAAAGTAAGTACACAAGAATTTGTGTCTTGAATAAAACATCATCCTCCTCATGTTTCGAAGAATTCAATTGTCAGTCTCTAGTGGCAGAGGCATTTCGCTCAAAGACGGATGGTCGACGAGATTGAGAGGCAGAACCTTTTAATATCGAATAGGACACTTATACTTGAATGCCAAGCGTTGGATGACCTATAATCACCTTGTGTTGAACGCGAGAATCTGCAGAAGCAAGAAGCAGAAGATTAGTCGATCTGGTGACAAGTTCGATCTGCAATGAACGACTTCTAATTTGATTTGCTATTGCAACAATTTAATTTATTTCTTTCTTATATCAAATATAATGTGCTCCTCCATCGTTTCTTCCACACACTTTTTATATATTTAATCATGAAATTCTCTTGTAATAGAATTTTTCCCACTTGCAGATATGCCCAAAAGGTCAAAGAACTGTCTTTTATCTACCACCACCGTGAAACCAAGCCTGGTGCATCACTAGTACATTGGATAGAACATGTGATTCAAACCAAAGGAGCTCCTCATCTTCGCTCCCCAGCCCTCCACGTCCCATTATACCAGAAACTATTCCTGGATCTGATAGCTTTAATACTCCTTGGAGTTATCGTTGTAGTGCGAATGGTTAAGAAATTAATCGGTTCGAATAAAAAGAGTGAAACAAAAAAGAAGAGAAGTTAAAGACTGGAGAGTTTTATAAATTGGAGTGATTGGAATAAATTTAATGAATAATAAGATGATGATCAAGCTGTTATTGTTTTGTAATAAAAACAATTTCACTGTTTTAGGGTATTGTTTTTAACTATTGTTATGTCAGGAAATTCAAATCGTCATTCTTATTCTTTATTGTGAGTTTTAGGGAATCGGTTTCTTCTTGGCAAGCTCGCTCTACCTTAAGCCGCAGCATCGCTTCATATCAGGCAAATTGCGGCCAACGGCAAGCCTATTTATTAACCATAGGTATAAATGGCGTCAATCAGACATTGGTATTACAACATAACATTAACAAGACAAAAAAAAAATTGTTTTATTATACTACGTATGTTTATGAAGAATTGGCCCCATTACAATATGTCCGTAGGTACGAACGAGGTTGACCACCAAACTTTTCCATGTAACCCTAAAATAACCTAGGGTCGGGATCACAATATAAAATCCATTCGTCCCCAATTTTCAACGCGCCCCAACCCGCTCGGGTAGAAGGACTGGCTTTATTTAAATCTCTTGTTTGTTTAGGCCTCCCAATGTTTTAATAGTATCGAACATACTCTTTTACGCTCCGTTTAACGAAATTATTATTATGAAAATTTTACTTTTCCATTTTATATTTGTATCATTGAGTGACCTTTAAATTATTAAATTCTGAAGGTTTAATAGAGTTTTGTTTTAAACTGACAAAGTAACTGGTATGCACAGGTTATTTTAAATCTCTTTTGACTAGTAAGTAGTAGTAGCTAATTTATTCGGCAGTTCTGTTAGAAGGACTATTTTCTTCAAGGTACTCGTTTACTCAAATAATATTGCAAATGTTCAAGCTTATATTTTAAAAGATAGCATACTATGTTCAAAATCAAAATCAAAAGTCATTTATTCAAATTAGGCTGATAATCAGCACTTTTTGAACGTCAAAATTACAAGAGACAGTCCCCCAAAACGCCCGCCCTTCACGCCCTTCAAAAGTTCATTTGGACGATTTAAATTCTTCCAGTACTGTAGTGTTTGGTCCCCGTGTGTTTGGTGTTTGGTTGTTCGAGTGGCACTAGCGATCTAGATAAAGGGGTCACTCGAACTTTTAGAACCACAGATGAAGTCTATCCAATTAGGAATGGCACAATAAGCCACCGAAGCAAGCTAGAGCCAACGCTGCCGAACTTGATTGAACTTGCTTGAAGTTAGTCCTCTGCACAGTCTACACTTCGAGGGTAAGACGTTCGAAAAACTCTGAACCCTGATAAACATCAAAATAAAAATGGCGTTTTATTTATCAAAAATCAGTTTAAAATATACAATTAATTTGATATTGTTACTGCATAAATAAACCTTTTCAATATCATTTTAATATCTCCTGTTTTAATAAACTTCGTTATTTGCAGCAATAAAATTTAAATCATTACTAAATTATTCAATAAACCGTAATTGGTATCGGCTGTTACCGTTTTAATGTATTTACATTGCACCAATTCCACTTAATTTGACAAAGCCTCAGATTCTCGGTAACTTAAAAGTAGAGATCGGATATTTGGATGCATATTTACCTAAAGTTCGAGTGTTTATTAATATGGAGCGCGCGTCAGTACGGCAAAAGTCCTGTTTATATAAATATATAGTTATGTTTTCATTATTGTTTTAATTTAAATTCATTTGTTAGATCGAGAAACGATGTGTATGATGTCCTCTTAAAAAATAGACAGTAAGGTTAGCGTATACTAATGTCTTTTTTAGTTCTAAATACGTTTATGTAAAAATAAAAACATTACATGTATATTACATGAATATGTAAGTAATATACATATATAATTATATACACTATAAAGTAATCATTATAAATTGAAGATAAGTACACAAACATCATTTTTTATTATAAATATATATAAATATATATACACGTCCAGTAAATACATTACATTTTTAAGCTATGCTCTTACTTTTAGTTTTATTATTTTAGTTTTAGAAACACCGTTTTTTAAATGTTTATGTGATTTTTGACACGCTTGTCTTACTACAAACTCAAAACAAACATTGTTTGTGATAAAAACCTAGATTACATTGATATAACATTAGTAGTTCCATTGTCTGATTTCTTTGCATATACTACTTGTTTACGCTAAGCTTGTAACTCGTTACCGTCATCTATGATTCACAGCAAAACCAAATGTATCTGGTAAAAAGTGTCTTAACGTGTTTACATTATGGCGACTATTGCATGAGCAAGAATCTTACCTTGCCGTAACACAGTCCTTGACTAGCACGGGAGGTAAAGAACTTTTCTCTGTATACCGTCATCGGGCATTTATTATTTTGTCAATTATGTAAACCATTGCTTTACTTGTGATAGCGTTACTATAACTTAACTGTTCTTCTACTCCACTTGCTACTTGTTATAGATAAGTAATTCTAACTTAGTGTAGTTGAACGTAAGTGAGTGTGCCCTATACTATGTAGATAATATGTATTACCGGTGTACTGTAACCTAAACTTATGGCCAATAAACTTATTATTATTATTATTATTATTTTAAAATGCGCACACCAAAGGAGTGGAACTCTCTGTCTGCGTCTGTGTTTCCGAACGTTTACAACCCTAATTTCTTCGGAGTTAGAGTGAACAGGCTTCTTCTGGATAAGCTTGTTCCATCGTCGACTTTGTCTCTGTCATCTCTGACCTAGACTAGAGGCAAGAGCAAACCCATATCAAATAAAAAAGGCCTTCTGTTTTCAGGGTGATATTTTTACGTTTCAATATTTTACTTAAACTATCGACTTACGGCTGTTAGTCATAAATAGTTTAGTAAGTACTTATTTCTGTGAATATATTTAATTACAAAATACACAAATAGCGAGTTGTGCCGGTTGCGCGTCGCGTCGTTTACAAGCTGTGACACCCAGCTAAGCAAAATAGGTTACTAGAATTCACGACGGTTGTACACTAATGTTATTTCTACGTAAACGATTTTCTGTTTCATTTGATAGAACCATATATATGTAGCAGTAAAAAACTATAGCAATCAGGTAGCTAGGTATATAATATTAAACATGGGCCATATTGTTTCAAAAAACAATTTTATTTCATTTTGAGTTAGTGAATATAACCGTTATTCCCGTTTCCGAGAGTGTGTGGTGTAGCGTAATTAAAAATAAAAATCGGCACTGCTACATGTTAAAACGTATAATTTTTCCGTTATAATAAAAAAAACATAATACAAATGTTTGATATAAAATTTAAAAGGATCAAAGGAAAAAAAAAATTGGCGACATAAAATGTGATTTTAAGAAAAGTAGCGAAATGGGTTGTTTAGAATTGTATAAAATCTGTGATTTTGAAAATTAAAACCAGAAGGTGAGAAGGGGTTGCAACACCTATTCAGCTCTAGGCGCGATCAAATTGTAACCGTGCATAATTACGACACCGGAAAAAATACATTGCGCGACCTTTTGACACGAATGGCTTAAAAATATTAGATGATGGTACAAAAAACTACACTATTGCTATAGATTATAAAAAAGAGGATTAGAACAAAATTTGTTTTTGAAATTTGACACCGTGATATTTCTCCCTGTAGGTCTGGATCTTCGCTCGAAACCTGACTGTTGTTCCGGGTCTTAGGTGGCAAGCCTCGGAGTCAACCGCTAGCACGCGTCTCCCGACCCTGGTCGGTATTGAGTCGCGGCGCCGAAAGTATTCGGGTCACCAGTTCACAGCTAGGTCTTAAGGTCTCAGAACCGATTCTGAGCGAATCTATGGTGAGAAAATAGGAAAAAATTAACACCATGCTCAAAAAAGAATCTTTCAAGCCGTAAAAATTTAAAATGTTTCAAATACATACCGGTTCTTTGTAAAAACACTTATAGCTACCGACTATTCAGTACCGCTTTTAATAGGTACAAAATTCAAATTGTCTTCCCTGAGTAAACGGTTTTAAATTACAATAATTTTGGTATTTTATTTCGAAACGGAATATCATGTATATTTCCAAAGATTCGTCGCCAATCTGACGAGAATTTTTTTTTCTTGACATCCAAAAGAATCATCATACTTTTAAATTTGAACCGAAGTAAGAAAAAGAAAAATGATTAGAAATGAGGTCGACTTACACGAAGGGAATAGTTTTTATTCAGCCGAATCAATAAACAGCGTGATAATGCTGCAATGGTTCTTAAGAGTACGACCTATAGCTCTAAATTGGTTACCTGTGACGGCTGTCCTTGCATGCATGGAAGGCATGCTCCAGTTCAGGGGTCCAGAGCATGGGCTTAAATCCTTTAAGCTTCGTAGCCGTAAGGCACTCAATGAGCGGGGTTGAGTCACGGCGTCATTTGGCAAAAACTGTCGGTAGTAAGTAATTCATCAAGCCCAAGAATTTGCGGAGACTATTTGCTGTTTTAGGCAAGTAGAAATCTTTGGGGACTAAGGCTTAAAAAAAAATCCAATGAAGGGATTAATTGGAAACTTTACTGGTTGTGGCGTATTGTGTCACAACAAACATAATAAAATAAGTGATGTATTTGTTGATTTTAAGTACCAATGCAGTTTTTTTAATAGATTCAAATAACTACCAGTAAATCAGGATAATAATTAAACAAAGTATGTATGTGAAAATGAATAACATTTAAAAATACACGCTTGACTTGATTTTTAAGAAGGAAGTTACCGGTCCGTAAAAGTAGTCTCCTAAATAGGAACATCCCGATTCGTAATGGCTATAAAGGGCGGTGACTAATGAGAAGTGCGATGAAGAAATAATTGAAAAGTGTGGGAGAAGAATACATGCTGCGCTGGTCTCAAAAAAATTACAAAAATGTCAGGAGAATGAAGATAATATTAATTGACATCACTTTCAATTCATTTTAGTAGGAAAAGCTTTAGGGAAATTGAATAAGTCTATCGTTTTAAGTGAAAATCACCCACTTCTGTTATCCCTCGTCGTCACTTACGCCCCTAACTGTGCGGTCTATTACACGACCAACTACAGGGTAAACTTCATGCTAAATTTTATCTGGAAACTCAGCACCTCTTAGTTCGTTGTAGCTCCAAGCAATACTTGAGATGCAACTAACTTTAACATTGTTTGCAACTCCGCAGTAGGTGTAAGTGAAAATTAATCGGTAATACAAATCATTTAGAGTTATTTAACGGTTTAGAGTCATTAACTTAGGTAAGTGTTTGTAGCGGTGTTTCTGATTATGAACCGGTGGAACATACGGATAAGGATATGTAATTTGATGATCTATCAAAATGATTACCAACTGTCAATCTCAAGTATTATACGTTGTCAATGGTTGTTTTTGTACACTACGTGAACAAAGACAACGACGTATTTATAATTTGTAAACAACGTTGTTTACAAACTATAAATAGACATACTAAACATCACAACTGTAATCTCGAAAGGGGTAGACAAAGGTAAAACTAATAGTACACCTACATTTCGGCAGTTTGTTTAACTCCCATGTAATAAGTACCGATCCTATTGCAATCAACCGGGCACAAATGAAGACTGAGAAGACTAAATTAAGACAAAGACATACTAAGAACATTTTCAGCTGAACGTATTTTATTTATGGAACATCTCAAAACGTTACTTTACCCATTTCGTAACATTTTACCTAGAACAATACTACAATGACACAACAAACTCATATTATTATGTGATACGATCATTTTACTATGCATGGGCTGGGAGTTGGTTCACTATGTTTAGGTAATGCCTATTCAGAATAATTTAGGAAAATAGCACGTTTTGTAGACAAACTGATCATTTACTAGCTTGCAATAACTGTTTGTCTATTATCTTAGATGTCTCTAGGGAAAGACCAAAGAAACAATAGATGGACTGTGTGAAAGATGATATTGCTACAAAGGAAATTAACTGCTGAAACAACGAGCTATAGAAAATAATGGAAGAAGAAGAAATGCTGCGCTGACCCCAAATAAAATGGGGTAAGCGCAGGAGAATGATGACTGTTATTGCAAGCTAGTTCAAGAATATATTCTAGTTTTTTTTGGCTACAGTGTGATAGATACAAAAGTTATAGGTCTTCTCCACCTGCCCTTTAGTATCATAACCATCAACTCTCCAATACATCATAAATATCATCATTTCAATATAGAATATGGAATATCCCAGTGTGGAATTTCCTATCTTGAGGTCAGCTTCCAGTCCAACCGGATGCAGCTGAGTACCAGTATTTTACATGAAGCGACTGCCTATCTGACCTCCACAACCCAGTAACTTGGTAATACGATAGAGTATAGATAGAAGCTAAAAAGTCTTACCAAGGGGTTGGTAAGACTTTTTAGCTTCTAATTACTCGTAATGACTGTCAAAGATCTGTATCAAATAAAAACCACTAACGTTATTCCTTCTCAACTACGTGCTATCCATTTCATTCAACTACTGGTACTTCAGTTTGTTATGAAATCCCCTACAGATTCTTTACCAACGTACCTATAATATAAATAGATTGAATACAAAATAAAAGAAAAACCACTGCCAAACTTCACGAAGGATCAGTCTTGACCTGTTTTTTTCTACATCGAAATTTAATTTTGCCCAACACCGCACTGCCCTTAAAATAATTTTACCTGACTGACTGCCTTTACAATCTCAATCAAAATAAGCTAACCTTGTGAGGACCTTTCAGTTTTTAATGAAATTTCCGACCGAACGACGTTCGATAATTAACACGACAAGCAATTAACTGAACTTAATAATCTAGTGGGTACGATATTACAATAACCGACTTCCAAAAAGGAGGAGGTTCTCAATTGGACTGTTTGTATATATTTTTTTGTATTTTCACCGATTTCTCCGCCAATTCTGAACCGATTTTTAAAATTCTTAATTTTATTTGATAGCCTATACTCCTGAGGTGGTCCCATTGGCACCATGTCAGAATCTGATGATAGTATCCTAGGGTAATCGAAGGCAACCCTCAAATTTAATAGGCACAATCAATGTATTTCACGTACTTTCTAACGCAATTCAGATTTAGTGCCTAGTAATCATCATTTCATGCTACGGAGCTGATGATGGGATCCCAGGAAAATTGGCAACCATCAAATTTTATGGGCACTGTTTGAAACAGCATACTTCCCATGTGACCTCATGGTCATCAGGTCAGGATCTGATGATGGTATCCTGGAAAAATCAAGGGAACTCTCCAAATTTTATAGTTACACCTACTTTATGCTTGGTTATCATTATTTAATGTTGCTGAGCTGATTATGAAAGGTATAAGTCGAGATCTGATGATGGGATCCCAGGAAAATCAGTAACAAAAGGAGGCTATCAATTCGTCTGAATGTTTTGTATGTATACTCAGCGATGTCTTTACCAATTATGAACCAATTTCGAGTTTTTTTTTATTATTTGGAAGAATATTATACCGCGGTGGTCCCGTTAAAATTTGGTGCAGATTTGATGCTGATCTTCGCAGATATACTATGGAACTCTTTTATAATAGATGGCAAATCTGTGGCGCAGATGTGTACAGTACACCAACATTTCGATAGTTATGTAAGTTAAGTTCCATTTTATTGGGGATAAGCCTATTACCATGACATGTATTGTTAACTCGGTAAATTAATTGCATTGCAAAAATTTTGTAAAGGATATTCACTAACAACTGAAAATGGAAAATTAAAAGGTTTTTTTTTTTAATAAAAATAAAATCGATTTTGGAGTCGGTTTTTTTTTGCCAAAAATTATTAATTTTCTTTTATTAAAAACTAGCTGTCCGGCGCAATTTCGTTAGCGTCACATTTTCCCGGTTTTCGCAACATTTTTCATTGCTGCTCCACTCCTATTGGTCGTAGCGTGATATAGACTATAGCGTTCCTCGATAAATGGGCTATCTAACACTGAAAGAATTTTTCAAATCGGACCAGTAGTTTCGGAGCCTATTCAATGCAAACAAACAATCAAATCTTTCCTCTTTATAATATTAGTTTAGATTTTGACTTTCGGGGTAAAATAAAAACTGCCGCACGAGTAATAGTCTACGTTGTGTACCGTGACCATCTGTGTCCATTTGTGCCTCCAGCGTCTGTGCAGTTGGTGTCGCCTGTTGGTATTTATTTATTTATTTAATGCAAAATGTAAACAATCAAGCTGGGCTTAAAACTAGGCAGTACATGACCCTGTTAGGGCGCAGCAAAATAACTTTAAACTTACTTAAAAATAACTTAATAATATTGCAGCGAGTCTTTTATCACTAAAACTTTTATAATAAATAAATAAAACTTATATCAAGCATTTTTTATACATAAAAGAAAATATATTATTATTAACACAAATCTCTGCGCTGTATGGTTTCAGACGTAAACAATAGCACCATCCCATATCTTCCCGTGGGTGTCGTAAGAGGCGACTAAAGGACTTGCCAGAGAGTGGGCAGCAGCGTACTCTGTGCTTTTGTAACAACCGTACTGCGATCGCCAACCCGCCTGCCAAGCGTGGCGATGATGGCAAACCCCTGTTATGTCAATGTGGCGAAACTTGGGGGAGGCATATGTCCAGCAGTGGACGTCTTTCGGCTGAAATGATGATGATGATGATGATGAACACAAATATTTGAGCTATATTTTAAATTCTTATCGTCCATAAATTATTGTATACTATAGTATAATTTTTCTAAGACCAATGTTTTTAACCTTGCTTTAAATACACATAGTGTCTTTGTGGACGGGATATTTTCAGGTAATTTATTGTATATCTGTATGCTTCGGTATTCTGGACTATTTTTATACATTTCTAATCTCTAGGGTGCTGGTAGAATTAACTTAGTTTTACGGCGCTCGTTCCTATCGAAATTAAACAGTTCAATGTTTTTCTTAACAAAAGTGGTTATTTCTAATACATAAATGCAGGGCAGAGTTAACATTTTTTCATTTATACAGTGTGGTTTGTAGCTATCTCTAGGTTTTATTCGAAATAGTATTCGTAAACATCTCTTTTGTGTAATGAATAAATAATTTGCATCTTCACTGTGTCCCCACATGATGATACCGTAGCGTAGCCACGCGTACCCATATGCGTAGTATGCAGTCAGCGCACAGTGAGTTTTTGTATTTACTTTCAGCACACTTAGTCCATATGAAAATTGTGACAGTTTTATTTTAGGTTTTTCGACATGTTTTTTCCAATTTAAATGAGAGTCTAATATAATACCTAATAATTAAACTATAACTGACGGTCATTCAGAAAATTATTCAGAAAGGTCTACGGATCTTTATTCGGGTAGTGGAGGTCAGTCACACTACATATAAAATACTGGTATTCAGCTGTATCCATTTAGACTGGAAATTGACGCCAACATGGTTGGTTGAACTGAAAAAATAAAGCTTGTTTTTACGAGAAATTCTCTTAAACCTTGACCCGAAAAGTTAACTGGACTCATCAAAATAAAACTCCTGTTCAGGAGTCTTAAGAAAAATATATTTTTCTCATCATATTATTTACCAGAATTTACCTTATGCATAATCATTTTTTCGTAAGAGGGAATTTATCAAACATCCGAAAATGCTTTCAAACTCCGTGTTTTTATATCTTTGCGAATTGAAGAAACGAAAGTAATTTCCAAGTATTTTCGCTAATGTCTCACTTAGCTTCGTTTATAAAGCCCGATTTTTCCGATTCATTAGATTTTTTAAAAGTTTTAGTTTGATAATGGTTTTACTTCGACGTCGAAAATAATTGTAATGAGGAGTGATTCAGCTGGGTGAAGTTTATGTTCTTTAACAATTGCCAGGAAAACCCAGTCTCTGACTTTTGCCCTGCATATCAACGGTTTTTTGGCTACCTGTATGACGAAGGACGAGATAACCAAGTTAAAGCGGTGTAAAACGCTACACGCTAGCTTCCGCTGGACGATAGTTCGAATTTGATGACAAAACACACTTAAGTTGCAGTTGCACTTCCGGCGCGCCAACTTAAATAAAACCTTGCTTATCTCTTAATGGAAAGGAAAACAAAGAAAACACGGCAGCAAGTAAAATATTTTCAAATGAAGTTGGCGTCGAACATAGCTTAGCTTTAACGACACATCCGATACTCTGAACCTCTTACTATTCTTGAAGCAAGTTGAAGTTCAATCAAGTATAACTAGTTTGACGGCCGTGAACTGTCATTGTTTCTTTTTCATGTCACCTGTTGGTAGAGGAGAGCACTACTTTTAAATTATACATAGTGGGTAAACCTGAAAAAAAAAGATGTTTGCATGAATTCAATGCCGACAAAATCTCAACTCGTAGGCTCCTTTTTTGGGTTCTAGATTTCCAACATACCTATAAAATATCTGCAACTAGTTGTTTATTCAAAGTCAAGTAGCTAAATTATCATTTTTTTAATTTAAATACAGTCTTACTACATCAGTCAAGATATGTAAATGTCCTTTTTCAAACAATGTGTTGTGACAGTAAGCTACCGCATTGCAGCATACGCTATTGGGAATACGCGGCGGTAAATCAACTCGACTCAACATCCGCATGCGTTAATCCAAGTGAAACATCACGGGAAGGTATTGGTTGTGACGGGTTGAAAGTAACGTTGATGCGCTCTGAAATTTGACGTCATACCAAATTACGTCATATGAGTTTCCACATAGTTCACTGCTATATAGTGCAGCTTTTAAGAGGATTACAACAGCTTGGTCATCATCATCATCATCATCGGCCTATTATGTTTCCACTGCTGCGACGCAGGCTTCCTCTCTATGAGAGAGAGTGGGCTGTAATCTACCACGCGGGCCCAGTGCGGGTTGGTAGATGTCACATGACTTCGAATTTTTAGTTCTAGGGCATGCCGGTTTCCTCCCGATGTTTTTGACGGCAGCGGTGATGAAACAAATTACACAAAGTGATGCACCTGCCTGGGTTCGAGCCCACGGCTTACTGCTCGTAACTTGGGGCTGCCGCTACCACCACTGGTCAACTTACACCATTTATCAAAAGAAAAATGGTGATGGTGGTTTTTGAAACCTAGTAACAGCACACATAGTACAGCCTGAACTCTTTATTGCCCTAACTCATGCATAAACATACAAAATATCGAGCCTGTAATATCCGAAGAGTAATGGGCCTACCTTGAGAGCAGCGGTGGCCCAGTGGTGGTAGCCCCGAATTACGAGCAGTAAGCCGTGGGTTCAAACCCAGGCAGGCGCATTACTTTGTGTAATTTATGTCATCACCGCTGCCCTCAAAAACGGTGAAGGAAAACATCGTGAGGAAACCGGCATGTCCTAGAACTTAAAATTCGAAGACATGTGACATCTACCAACCCGCACTGGGCCCGCGTGGTGGATTACAGCCCAATCCCTCTCATAGAGAGGAGGCCTGTGTCCCAGCAGTGGGAACATTATAGGCTGATGATGATGATGATGAATGGGCCTACCACACGCACAAGCTTCACCACAGTTTTGCCTGCGCAAACCGGTTTGTGCACGGAACACTGCGCGTGCGGTTGGTAAAACTGTATCACGTTTCCAACCACTTGCGCATTGTTCCGTGTACAAACCGGTTTGCGCAGGCAAAACTGTGGTGAAGCTTGTGCGTGTGGTAGGCACATAAGGCAGAGGTGTAGGTACCTATAGTGTACTCAAACGCCGGTTATGTTGAGGTCCCATATTATTGGGCATCAACCGGACAAATATAAGCAAGATTTAAGAAGTCACTGGTGGAGGTAAATTTAGGATTGAGCATTATTCAATTTTATTAACTTAGTATAAAACCTATTTAATTAAAGAAATACAATGAATCAAAAAAGCCTTTTATTTGTTAATATAAATTACAATTTATTAATTACGTAATCGTGGTTACTACCCACAGGAGGTGTTATGGAAGATAATCCTAAATAAAATTTAGATTGATTTATGAACTGAATTTTCAAATGAACATTATTTAGACAAAATAAGAGCACTGCGTTACTGGTATCATAGATCTACGGGTGGGATAGTCTACGTTAAGAGTATACACTCTTAATATCCCACCCGTAGATCTAAATCATCTAAATCATTTTTATGCGTATCATTGTAGGAATCCAGCTAATTTATCAATACCAAAGCTGCTTTTGAGTATTAATCACAGCATGCAAAGCAGGAAGGAAAATTATCATCATCATTGTCATTTCTGCATAGAAATCCATCGCTATAGTTACATTTACCGGTCCTGTGATTCTGGCAAGCTGCGGATCTCTAGTCTACGAAATCATACATTTTTAGATTAACAAAACAACACTATAATCTGTTTTACCACATTTTGTTAGTTTTGTTAGTTCGTGTTAGCAGCCTAGCCTATTTTACCACTAACTTCTACTGCTGTCAATAACATATCTTAAGTTAAAATTTAGAAATCAACTATTTTACAAAATATTTTCAATATTTTACTGCCAATCTACGTAGTATGCCTATAACTGTTGTTAAAGCGAGTGGTGGGGTGCGGCTTTTATGAAAGATCACACGAAATGACTTGCTAGCCAATGCAACGATAAAACGTAGAAAAAAAAACTTGTCCGCACAATTCAATAAAGGGGTTACTGACAGCCCCTGCATCAAACGATGTTGTTTCAAGTCACCAGAAAAGCTAACAAAGCTTTGAATGGGTGTCCCTACTAAACAATCCCGGACTCACTGAAGATGGATGACTTGTTTGGCGCAGGGAACAAATATTTGGTGAGCTTTTGGGCATGTTAACACACGCTTGATGAAGAAAACTCCTGCTTATGGAAAAAATATCTTTCTTAAGGATGGAGGAATGATACGAAAGAAAAAGGAGTAAATATATTCGCTAACGTACCCGCTGATTGGGGAAGATTTAAGTAAAACAGTGTCGAATATAACGACTCTAATTTGCTTATACCCATACTTAGTTATCCTAGACCGTTATTCATGGAAAAGTTCTTTAAATAACGAAGGTGAGCACTTTTATTAATTAATCCCTAAAATTAAGATAGGGATGAAAGTGTATAGGTATGGAATTACGTCTAAATATAAACGCTGTTTAAATGCCGTACTACAAAACATTTAAGTTCTAAGAAATATCCCAATAAGGAAACCCAGTAAAATAATTTGAGCCCGACATGTTGAAATAAAATCAACAGTCCCACAGGTCTATCAACCGTGAAATTCCTAAAATTGCCCGATGACGTGTTAGTCCGGCGAGCGACACGTCACGTTCCAAACGAATCCAATTGGTGGTTCACGCTGCGAATACTCGAAGCGGATTTGTTAAGGTGGAAGTTTAATCGCGCTTTCCCATACATTGTTTTTTTCTCAAATTCTCGATACTTATATGCTTTTTGTAGAAGTAATGAAACAACATGATGTTATTACGAATTAGTGTTGTCGCAAATCCCTTCAAACATAAAGAAATAACAAGGTTTGTAGGATTTCCAGGGCCGAAAAAAAACGAAAAATCTTTGCATGTGTGCGTGCTTGGACTCACACCATCTACCGGATATCTAAAGAACAATCAAGCCTCTTGCATAAAAAACCTCGAAATAATTATCTGCTAGGACTAGATGGCGTGACGTTGTCATTGTAAGGTGGTGACAGTAAGTCTTAGTGTGTGCGTGACTTTTGATTTCATTCTTCAAACAAGTAGGTAGGTAGGTAGATAAATCTAATTTGGGTAAATTAGATTTATAATTTCATAAGAATGAAGTTAACCCTTATTTCGAATTAGTCCGGTAGGATGGACAAGTACTTTAAAAAAATCTGTTGCAATTTTAATTTAGTTTATATTTAATTTATTTTAAATAAACGATAAAAGATATAATAAAGTAAACGGAGAAAAATAATTTTGTGATTTGGCATTTGTCATCTGTCACTTATTGAGCTAGATAGCGCCGACACCGAAATCTTAAACTTTACTCAAGATACCATATTTTTTTTTTTATATTATTTATTATTTTAGATTGGATTTATGGTGTGATATTTGTTGCCATATAAATAACGCTTACATTCACAAACAAAACAATAAAATAATTGCACTTTATTTACTAAAAATAGACCTGCTAAGGAGTTGTCCGCCACGCCGGACCGTACCGAAACTACGGCAATGCACACGAAGTTTTATTTGTCCATGACAGTGGACTTTGTCAATAACATAGTTACAAACATAATTTTATTTGCCTTTCCTGACAGTGCAAAGTATTTAGTTTTATAAATAAATATCAATGGTTTTTTTTATTAGAATGAGCATACCTTTTATAAATATTGAATTATAAATACATATATCTATAGATATATGTATTTATAATTCAATATTTATAACTACCTATAATTTCAAACAAATTTTCATTCCTGTGATATATTTTTTATTTTTGTTGTGGTTTGCATAGCTTTTTTTCTTTTGCTTTTTGACAGTGTCACCTGCATGAATACTCCAAAGAAATGTTAGCACTTGTATCTACCTATTAGAGCGTGCACCATCTGAAAAAAGTGACCAAGTCCAACACTGGAAATGAGCTTGATGAGCCGCATGGTTCTACTTCCTCCTCGCCTACACCATCGTTTACTTCTTCTTTAGAGCACATGAATCTTTTGGGTGGTGTCCCTGAAACACTACCTGAAAACCAGTCTGAAAGAACGAAGATCCAGATTTATCAAATGTTCCTATAGCTCCTATTTTACAAGAAATTCTACCTAATCCAAGACAAGAACTAACCTTTCAAAACTTGCCCTCTATATCATCTTTACCATCTTTGAATACCCCATATCTCCAGTCTCTCTTGGCCTTTTTCTAGCTACTTTTGTAGCACAAATTGTCAATTGAATTCAAATGGAAAGAGGGTACTTTTTTACACAAAGGTCATATAAAAGATCCGGTTATGTCGTAGATGAACTCTTGAACAGATACTGCAAGGACATAACGCAAAGAGTGGATATTGATTGTCCTAATATGGGCAAGGGTTACAATTTCAGAACTAAACACTGCTGGTGATTGGTGATTTGGATGATTTTTTCTCAAAAAGAATTGCTGGATTCTTTATAGGAAGCAAAAAGCTTGTGCTGCCGCTGGTCATGTCAACTTTATGAGACTCAAAGATACTTCGGTTTATTGAATAACAACAGAGCTGCTACCTACCAACGGGCTGAAGGTACTTGTGTCCGCCATGTGTGCAAGCCTAGACCACCTGATTATACCCGATTTGATAATGTGGGGCACTTACCATCTCTGAAGGAGGAAGGTCGTTGTATGAATTGCAAAAACAAAACAACTGTATATCGTTTAATATGTAATATGCGGCTATGTTTCGTGACGGGAAAAGCTCCAATAACTGTTTTTTTCATTTGCACGTAGAAGGCTAACATAACTTTCAAATAAACATAACTTTCATTCCTTTCCTCTCGTTTCATATTTTAATTTTATTTGTACTCTTAAGTGGTGAAGTCCACCGGGGCGGACAAGTTATTTGGTTTGTAAATCTCCATGTGTTCGACGGAGTCCGCTGTGACGGACCCCCTTTTTCTCAAAAATTATAAGGTTTATATTTTTTTTATCTTTTTTACGGGGCTCTATTATGCTATAGAAACCTTGTTTTTGAAATAAATTTGAAAAATTAGCATATTGAGAACTCCGTCGAAATAAGGGTTAAATATTCTTAAACTATGTCAAGTTGTTCACCCAAACCAATGTTTGAAAGTACCTATTAGGGATGAAATGTGTAATTCGGAGTTGGTTAATGGTTGGCTAATTTTATTGCGTGATAGCTAAAACTTATTAGTTATTAACAAGTAGGTATTCAGACATACCAAACATTCGTTATGAAGCCACAGCTTTTTGTACGTGGACTTTTCGCGGTTTATCTAATAAACTAATAATGTAAGTACTTACATTATATAACATTACATTCATTCATCACACTATTTACATTCATGAATGTAGGTAAGTACTACCTGCTTACCTACTAAAACATACCGACGCAGTCAAGGTTATGTTGGGAGAAAATTAAGCGTCGTAACTGTTTCTAATAATAATGATCACAGTGAAAAACACAAACCTAACTGTCGTTTTTGCTTTTAATTTCATTCTTATGTCTACGGAATAGAAGTCAAAGTCGGTTGACCGGACTGTAAAAAAGGCGAAGTGGTAACTGAACTAGAGCTATTCGTGTTATTGTGCGATTTTATTTATTTATTTATTTATTTAAACTTCATGTACAAAAGTGGTACATAGGCGGACTTAATGCCACAAGGCATTCTCTACCAGTCAACCTTTGGGTTAAATACGACAACATTGTGATAGGGGTACAAACAAATATTCACAAAAAACCACTAGTTCTCAAGAATTCATATAAGATACTAATACACATCATACAAATAAAATAGACTAATAAATATTATAACAAATACTGAAATAAAAAACGAGAATCCTAATAATAATTACTATGACTAGACTTTAAATCATGCATTTTCCATCATGCTTTAATCTAGGCTTAGGACTAGCAGAAAAGTTTCCAAATATGCATTAGTATTTAATTTGGTTGAAACTACGTAAACTTACAAACATTAGGTATATACATTCTTTCTATTTCCAAGAAACATTGAAGCATAAAACAAAATACATCAACGTTTAATCTCGAAAATGTAGTCTTTAAATGCTTGACAGTAAAGATTATATTGATCGCATTATAATGTCTGTTAGATTTCCGAGAACCGAAATCTAAATCACAAAATTCGCGCTATCCTTTTTACTCCGCTATGTTACCCTTAGTTAGAAAGAGAGAAAGCGGATTTCTAACTACGTTTGGATTTCATTTGGTGATGGATTTGATTGTCGATTCGGTTGGTGGTAGATCGTTAGCGTTTGGTTCGGATAGGTAGATTATTAGAATCAGATCTTCAAGTTTGAGAAATCTATACGAATCGATTTTCTAAATTAAACTGCATATAAGCGCAGACAAAATTAGCGTTAAATAAATAAAACAAAGATTTTTTTCCAGTCTCTGTGTCAATTTGATTTATATTTGATTAGGTATACAAAATTATACATTATGATTGCAGACGAAAATATTAGTTAAAAAAAAAATAAGCAGCCGTCGACCTCCTATGTTAAAAATTGCTCAGAGTAACAGGCTTTCCAAATGATCTAAAAACAAAAAGTTTGTTTCATTACCTACAGTCAATGACGTATCACTACATAGTATAAAACAAAGTCGCTTCCCGCTGTCTGTCCCTATGTATGCTTAGATCTTTAAAACTACGCAACGGATTTTGATGCGGTTTTTTTTTAATAGATAGAGTGATTCAAGAGGAAGGTTTATAAGTATAATATATGCATAATATAGTAGAGAAACACTGATAATGTTAGAGGTTTCCAATGTGATGTCGACAGACATTCTGTAGTATATTTAGTATCTGCATTGCACCCGCGCGAAGCCGGGGCGGGTCGCTAGTTATAAATAAAGCGATGTTGGCGGGCACGGGCCGTACCGCCGTACGGGAGAGGAATCAATGTCAAGAAATGATTATATAGGTATTAAATTTATAATTTTGAAATTGTTGTGTTATACCTGTGCGAAGCCGGGGCGGCCTGCTAGTTCGATAATAAAAATAAGTAAAGCCAAGGATACACTAGGGGACAAATGTGCCACGACATGTATCGGCGACATGTCAAGCGAAGCCGGCCGATTTCGCCTGACAAATATGGCGACAACGCGCGACTTATGTCCGCAGCGACGTCAGACGAAATCGTGCGACTTCGCGAAACTTCGCCTGACATATCTAGCGACATCACGAAGTTTCGTTTCACAAGGCAGGCGATATCCAGCCACCGAGGTAGTGTTGTTGGCTGCGGCGTACACAATTATTATTAAAAGTCAAAGAAAAAAGACGAGAAGATGGTGAGTTAGAAAGTACTATGTAAAGTATGAATTCGCGCAATGTTACGACTCGGACAAAATAGGTAAGTTTATGTGGAATTATCTTGTATGTTCACACGGCGACACATCAAGCTTTACACTTCCAGTATAACGTGGCCTCGCTTTGTCTATATATTCTATACAGTGACAAATTTGCATAAACTGGTTTTTTCATACCTTGATCAGCGGTCGTGCGTACCTACTGTTATAATTACATATGTACCTACAATACAACGAAAATGTCACAAACCGTTGCAGCGTCGTGGACACTAAAAAGTAACATTACTCAAGAATGCATGTATTGTGGTCATTATTTTGACAACCTTGTTCGAGCAAAGTCGACCTTGCCGTCAACTCAAACTAACTAAATCGCAAACTATTAGTAACTAGCACCCCGCCCCGGCTTCGCACGGGTATTTAACAATCACAAACATAAATAAACCCTTCTATTTGCGTCAGGTAACTAAAAAAAGTCTCTGTGGTGTGAAAATCTGTATGGACACCATACAGAATTTCACACCACAGATAATTTTTTTGGTTCTGTATGGTGTCGGACGTAAAGAATAGCACCATTCCATATCTTCCCGTGGGTGTCGTAAGAGGCGACTAAGGGACTTGCCAGAGAATGGGCAGCAGGGTTCTGTGGGCTTTTGTAACAACTGTTCTGCGATCGCCAACCCGCCTGCCAAGCGTGGCGATTATGTCAAAACCCCCCTTACTTATGTCAATGGCGACACTTGGGGGAGGTCTATGTCCTGCAGTGGATGTCTTTTGGCTGAAATGATGAATGATGATGAACTAAAAAATAATAATTATAAACAAAGTTTGAATATTCCCCTCCCGAACGGCCCGTACTCCAGTGACGCCTACATCGTATTAGGTGATGCCTAGCCAGCTGAGCAGGGTGAGCGGCGACCACGCAACTTTTTTCTAATACTTACATTTTTAAACTCGTGATATCTTTCGAATGGAATGTTCGAATTGAATAATTCAAACAGTTCTATAAAGGTATTGAAACAGTCTTGAATATGAAGTAATTTATTTCGATAAGGATTAATACCAAGATACAAATACAGAGCCTTTTCTAACGGCGGCATTAAAATATATTTTTTTAAATAAAAGAACACTTATTGTGGCATAAATATAATAGTTAGACATATGCTGTCGCGACACTTTTTGTAAATAATGATGTGTTCTGCAAAGTCGTAATACATTATTTTATTCTATCATCAATAGTTTTCGCAGCGCACGCGATGTAAAGAATATTTTAGGTAATTTTTATACACCTTTTTGGTTACATAATTGCAGTTTTAGTAAGGATCCCTAATTTTTTTGAAAATATAATATAGCTTATGTCACCCGCGGATAGTGTAGCTTCCCAACAGTGAAAGAATTTTTCAAATCGGTTCAGTACTTTCGGAGCCTATTCAATGCAAACAAACAAACAATCAAATCTTTCCTCTTTATAATATTAGTTTAGATTTAGACACAGATTAGGACAGATACTTCACTCAGTAGAAAACATCCAATACCTATTACGATAATTGCCTACTCCCTCGCGTCAACAACCACTGTATGCTAAAATGCGCCTAAATGCTCAAGCGTACAGCAGTGATTGCTTCGCACCGCGCGATTCCACAGTAATCGCAGGGCTGCCTCTTCGATAAAATTAAATTAACATAACTTTTTATCTATGTTATTGAGAACTGTGAATATGTTCTGACTTTTATGTGGCAGGTAAAAAATGTATCATTTATAAAATATTTAACCAACTTAAAAAAAGGAGGTGATCAGACATACAGGCCAAACTGAGAAGTTTGACTTGTATGGTTTGTAGGTATGTATGTTTGTGCGCGATAATCTCGCGTTTGGCTAAACCGATATCGATGCGGTTTTCAGAAAAGGATTTGTTACATTTATGAGAACGTTTTAAAATAAGTATAATAAATACTTCTTAGTTTGATGATGATCTTCGGAGATGTTCACTAGAAATGAAAAAAAAGCCTTAAAAAAGAGAACCGACTTCAAATAAAGCACTAAGCCGTAAGAAAAATTTTTTTTTTTATGGTAGTGCTAACAGCTGGTAATTACGAATCGAAAAAGCACCGACATCAAAGAAAAAATTATTTCTTACGGTTTAGTGTTTTGAAGTCGGTACTCTTTTTAGGGTTCCGTAGCCGAATGGCAAAAAACGGAACCCTTTTAGATTCGTCATGTCTGTCTGTCTGTCTATGTCTGTCTGTCTGTCTGTCTGTCTGTCCGTCCGTATGTCACAGCCACTTTGTTCCGAAACTATAAGAGCTATACTTTTGAAACTTGGTAATTAGATGTATTCTGTGAACCGCATTAAGATTTTCACACAAAAATAGAAAAAAAACTTTAATTTTTGGGTTTCCCCATACATAGAACTAAAAACCAAAATGTTTTTTTTCATCTGACCCATTCGTGTGGGGTATCTATGGATAGGTCTTCAAAAATGATATTGAGGTTTCTAATATCATTTTTTTCTAAACTGAATAGTTTGCGCTAGAGCCACTTCCAAAGTGGTAAAATGTCTGTCCCCCCCCCACTAATTTCTAAAGTAAGAGGAGGAAAATTCTAAAAATATTTAAGTTTGTAGAACCTAAAAAAAACTATCAACGAAAATTGGTTTCAATAAGATGTGATGTTTAGTTTTTGAGATATGGGACTTTTTCATCAAACTGCAGCAGTAACTTTGTTTTTCGTTAACATACTATGAAAAACCAATTTAGTTTTGCGGTTTAGTGGAAGTTTACAACTAATACTACTAACTAATGAATGACAGTTCAAAATATTGTTTGGGGCTATGGAACCCTGTGTGCGAGTAAGACTCGCACTTGGCCGGTTTTTTTAAAGTTTGTTTTATTATATTTGTAAGTTTGTTTTGTTTTATATATTGGTGCTGACTGTGGAAGAAACCTAGATAAAACATAATTATAGGCACCACACGGCATCGTAATACGCGTACGAACGAACAGCACTATTAAAATTGAACGGCGTGCGCGCGCTTCGCTTGCGAGGCGAAAACCGCACTGAATTTGATAAGCCGGCGGACCGAGACCGCTCGGCTGGGCGGTAGGCACTTATAGCGCGCAAGTACATGGAGTGACGGAGGCCTGATTTAGATATCAAACCCGGAAAGACGGTGTTGAATTTTAGTAACTGTACTGTTGTCATTTTAACTAAAATTCTAGTTTATTAATATATTTTTTATTTAAATTACTTGCTGGGTTTATTAGGATTAGGTACTTGAATTTTTGAGTAAAGCACTATACAAACCTTGGCCCACAATGACTGCTTCGCTGGTCACGCTATGATTGCCTCGAGCTAGCCTAGCTACGCGCTGTCGGTCATAATCAGCGCGACCAGCAAAGTAGTCATTATAAACCGCGGCAGTAATGTAGGTACTATTAGGTACGTACGTAGTAAGGTAATAAGAAAACAAACTTGTATTGATACTACCATTATTACCTCAAAAATTTAAGAAAACAGGTAGGTAAGTAATTTAGAAGAAATAAATATGTTGGTAGAACTAATTAAAAATTTTATATTTGGTATCCACTCGGACATAAGACTAACCCGCACTGGGCCCGCGTGGTGGATTACAGGCCTGTGTCCTAGCAGTGCGAACATTATAGGCTGATTACGCTGCTGCGGAATATAATTAATCGGACATAAACTGCGATGAATTTTCAAGTAAGCATGCGACGGCACGGCGCACGGTGGGCTGAAAATCGGCTTTCATAGACTTAGGGATTTCAATTTGCAAGTGCTTGTTTTTATGTCGGATATCGCTTCTATTAGTCATTACTATGTACAAAAATGACACCCGAGTTAATTCTGCCCAAAAACGAAGGAAATATATTTTTTTTACGAAAAATTTGTATGAAGCTAGTATGAAAAATCGAATTATCTCCTAAACGGCATGTTTAACGGTAATATCCTTGGAGGTGGTCATAGTGCTAATTATTCATGATTTTTTGGTTGGCGATCGGACGAAAAATTTAATGCTGTTTTTTTTTTAAAAATCGTCAAAATATTTTTATTTGTTTTTACATGTAAAACGATCCCTTTTAGTGTCCAAGTTAAAAAGTTCGATATGTTATTAACCCAAATATTAAGAACACACGAATCAAGAAAAAAGAAATAAAAAAATTGCTGTTTTTGACACATTTATATTAATTTAAATAAAAAAAGATTATCAAATTATTATTAAAGTAACATATTAAGTTATATTATATACAAAATAATTTAATTTAAGGAATTAATACTACGCATTTGTAAAATAAATTAAAAAAATAAAAAATATCATTAAATATAACAAAAAAACCCAAACACACTCAAATACAAATTTACAAATATGTACATATATATTTTTTTTACAAATTTTCCTTATCACTGTCGTTGTCAGACTCCAATTCTGAGTCAGCATCCAGATTGGATATATCCAAAAACTCGAACTCAGTTTCCTGAAATTGAATTAAGTCGAGAGTTTCAGCAAAAAAGCTCTGCTTTTTCTTGGCATCTAACTTAGGCCTTTGTGCACTTAGCAAAGGATCCGAAGAAACAACAAGCATATTTAAAATGTCTTGATTAGAATCCTGCCTACTTCTTTTCCGCGAATGATGTTCACGAAACCTCCTAAAATCTTTGTTTCGAGACTCTGAGGCTTCTTCCGAGAGAGTCCCAATCGGCACAATATTATTTTTCTCGATTATGTCAGCCCCATGGATTAATAACTTATGAACGGTTGACGACATGTAGTACCAGTCGTATAATAATACTTTTACGTACGTACAGTGACAGTTACTGATTCATCGGCTAGGATTACACTTCAAGCTTTACTTGATATCACGGTTTCAAGAATCCTTCAAAGCCTTTCTAACGAAGAGCATAACAAGCAGTTAAAGCTGATATCCAAGTGGGGATTTGATGGTGCTTCTAACCAAAGCCGATACAAGCAGAAAATTGAGGGTGAGGAAGATGACTCGAGCATTTTCATGACCTCCTTGGTGCCACTAAAACTCATAGATGGAGACAACATTTTATGGACGAACCCAAAACCATGCTCAGTTTTGTATTGTCGTCCAGTTCAGTTTACTTTTGTAAAGGAGAGTGAAGCAGTTGTCCTTGAGCTGAAAAAACAAATTGATGAAGAAATTGAGGCCCTTATCCCCACAGAGTGCAATAATAATAATAAGGTGACTCATCAACTAATGATGACGATGATCGACGCTAAAGTCTGCACTTACCTTTCTGAAGCTAGATCAAATGCATCGTGCTACCTGTGCTTAGCAAAGCCTACAGAAATGAACCGCTTAGATGCTGTAACATCAAAAATTGTGTGTTCGGACCTGTATGAGTTTGGCTTGTCATCCCTACACACCCGTATAAATTGTATGGAATGTCTGTTACTCATTGCATACAGGCTCGACTTCAAACGGTGGGCAGCGAGAAGTGATGAGCACAAAGAAATGCTACAGACAAGGAAGAAAATAATTCAAAATAAATTCAAAGATGAGCTCAATCTGTTGATTGATATAGTAAAACAAGGCTCGGGAACCACCAATGACGGGAATACTGCAAGAAAATTCTTTGAGTTTCCTAATAAAACCGCAGCTATAACCGGTTTGGATGAAGACCTCATCAAAAGATTTGCTGTAATTTTACAAGCAATTACGTCTGGAGAGCAGGTCAATATAATAAAATTTAGAGATTATGCTCGCAAAACAGCAGAAAAGTACGTATTATTATACGACTGGTACTACATGTCGTCAACCGTTCATAAGTTATTAATCCATGGGGCTGACATAATCGAGAAAAATAATATTGTGCCGATTGGGACTCTCTCGGAAGAAGCCTCAGAGTCTCGAAACAAAGATTTTAGGAGGTTTCGTGAACATCATTCGCGGAAAAGAAGTAGGCAGGATTCTAATCAAGACATTTTAAATATGCTTGTTGTTTCTTCGGATCCTTTGCTAAGTGCACAAAGGCCTAAGTTAGATGCCAAGAAAAAGCAGAGCTTTTTTGCTGAAACTCTCGACTTAATTCAATTTCAGGAAACTGAGTTCGAGTTTTTGGATATATCCAATCTGGATGCTGACTCAGAATTGGAGTCTGACAACGACAGTGATAAGGAAAATTTGTAAAAAAAATATATATGTACATATTTGTAAATTTGTATTTGAGTGTGTTTGGGTTTTTTTGTTATATTTAATGATATTTTTTATTTTTTTAATTTATTTTACAAATGCGTAGTATTAATTCCTTAAATTAAATTATTTTGTATATAATATAACTTTATATGTTACTTTAATAATAATTTGATAATCTTTTTTTATTTAAATTAATATAAATGTGTCAAAAACAGCAATTTTTTTATTTCTTTTTTCTTGATTCGTGTGTTCTTAATATTTGGGTTAATAACATATCGAACTTTTTAACTTGGACACTAAAAGGGATCGTTTTACATGTAAAAACAAATAAAAATATTTTGACGATTTTTAAAAAAAAAAACAGCATTAAATTTTTCGTCCGATCGCCAACCAAAAAATCATGAATAATTAGCACTATGACCACCTCCAAGGATATTACCGTTAAACATGCCGTTTAGGAGATAATTCGATTTTTCATACTAGCTTCATACAAATTTTTCGTAAAAAAAATATATTTCCTTCGTTTTTGGGCAGAATTAACTCGGGTGTCATTTTTGTACATAGTAATGACTAATAGAAGCGATATCCGACATAAAAACAAGCACTTGCAAATTGAAATCCCTAAGTCTATGAAAGCCGATTTTCAGCCCACTGTGCGGCGGCGTGAAGTCTGAAGACTCTCTTGAGCGATCGCTGCATAACCACCCGGGGAAAACTAAACATACTTATTTAATAAAATAAGCAATCCATATTAGGTATCTACAGAGCCCTTCAGCTGACCAGGTCATGACCTCCGACCCATATACCTATCAGCTGGCCAGGTCATAACCCCTGATCTTAGTACGAACCAGCTGATCCATGGTTACCAATATTAATTCTTCGATCGGAATTCGATTGTTTTTATTATTCAACAGATAAATAATAAATTAATTTAGTTTTGATACCTTCCTTTAAATTTTGAATTGAGTAGTAATATATCACTACCAACATTAACAATATTTAATTGAGTCTGGAAATACCGGAATTACTTTTCGGAAAAATGGCTTATCCATGTTATTCTTTCTGTGTGCATTTATGATACAAGTACCAAAAATCATTCTACCTACTCCGATCTATGGTGATAAGCATATTACCATCATTATGTATTGTTAACAATGTATTTACATTCATAGCAAATAATTTATTAGGATATTACAACTAAATATGGATTAAAAAAAAAAATAGAAAAAAAAGTGAAAAATAACTTTAGTTTCAGAGAAGTTGGTGGCAAAAAAACTGAAAACAAACATGTCACCGACTTCTGAAGCTAAAGTTATTTTTCACTTTTTTGCTTTTTGAAGACAGTTTTTTTTTGCAAATAGTTTTAGTTTTTTCTTAGGTGACACTAACGAGCATGGCAGTTGAGAATTTGTCATGGTATGGGTCGCTAATGTTGGCACGTGTGTTGCACTTGCATCATACAGCTTCTTTACAACTGTTTGAGCAGAATGGCCGCCGTTATTCGAGACTGGTCATCTCTTAACTGCTAGGTCACCTAGTTAATCTTTGTAGGTATTAAATTGTTATACATTGTTCTCGCATGTAGAAGCAAAAAAAATAATGTAACCAGGATTTTGTAACAACTTGTTTTTAAAAAGAGTGTCCATGGAGTTTCTTGCACCCCTAAGACGACCCACTGACCGTACGTTCTTCTCCATAGAGAGACTGAGTCTTTGACAATTCAAAACTGCCTGTAAATGGTATTTAAATAAATGCTTTGAGTTTGTATCAATTGTATTTTTTTGCCTTATAAGTGCTTATATGATTTGACTTTGATTGTTTTTATAAACAATTTATTGTATTATGTACCTAGTTGAAAAGGGGGGCAGTGACAGCCTAGTGGAAATGGCCTTGACTAATGAATTGTAGGTTGTATGTTCGAACCCTGACAGGCTTTACTATGGGTTAATGAATACTAATACTACTTGAATAAAAAGCATTACTTACAATAGTTATATAATTTGTGTAAACACAACATAACCACATTCATATTTTGTTTGAACAGAACTTCATTGCGGCATTGAAAACGGACACAATGCTTTTATTAAATGGTACACTTACACAACACATTTATGACAACTAATTTGAGATTCCAGAACCAGAACATAAGATTCTCTTGTTGATGTGTAGAAGCTGATGTATAAAATATAATCTCCCTGTGATGTTTACATACCGTACCTAGAAGTTTAGTCCCTACAACCATGTCTGCTAACTTTCGGTAGATTCGAGTAGAGAAAATACAAAAGATTTTCGCACATTGAATGTTTATTGTTCCCAACAGAGAAAACGTCAATCAAACGAGAGACATTCCGTTTCAAGTTAGGTAGGTACTTTAAAATGGTAATTATTGTAAAAAAAATAGTAACTAAAATAAAAACGTTGCAGTGGCCCTTCTTGTATGTTTTTTTTTAAACATTTTTGTCACAAAATATTGATAAATATGATATCAGCATGTTTCCTAATTAAACGTTTTTGATGACAATGCCATCTAGCGGTTCAGAAATTAACCATTTACGTGTGCATGTGTGTGTGTGCATGGTGTGTACAGATATAAAGTTGAGACGGCTGGTGGAAATTTCGAAAATCTCCGTTTGAGAAGAGTTAACAAGTAAGCTGTATATGTGGAAAAATCAAGACAAAAGGCTAGTTTACGCAAATAGAATATTGTCCATCAAATATATTTTAGTTATGCGTAATCATAAATAATACCCAAATGCAAGACTACAGCGCCATCTATTGAAAAAACGGCGGCGGGATGATCAACGGGACCACCTTAAGCTCTTAATTGAAAATATTTCACTTTTCAAAGGATTCTTAAAATTGGCGGAACCGTGAATCGTTTGAAAGCGCAATTTTAGAATTCCTTTGATATTGGAGGGACTTTTGAAATTCTAACTGGGAATTGGTTGCCACCGTTGGGACCTATTCAGTTACCAGCTTCATACTGATGAATAGTCTTGCTACCTATGCAAAAATATATTTAGGCATTGTACAGACCAAACGTATTGTCAGCCACTGACTGTGAGCGCGCGTTACCTACGCAGTTTCATTCTTTTCCAATATATATTTAACTTCTCGTTCACACCGAACCGACTAAACGCTATTACGTAGTGTGTTGATTATGGCATACATACTTAAAGTCGGCGGCGGACAATACGTTTGGTGTGACCGTGTGAATGATGCCTTATAGTAGAAATAACGATGTTGTCCAATGCTAAGTTCGTTTTTGTTACGTATGTCTTGAGTAGAATCAATTGTTATTCTTCTCCTACTACGTTTAAAATAATAAAATTAAAGAGCTTTTTTATGCTTGAAAAATAAACGCTGATCCGGTATATTTTTCGCCTCTGCCTTTTTTATTTTTTAACCTTTTAGACCTAAAATAATTTCAAATTAAAACCAAACACTAAAAAAAATATTTCAAACCAGAATAAATTAAATTTAGCAATTAAATAACGCCCACTACAGTGTGTTTAGTGAAATAACATTCAAACAGAACGGACAAACAGACCGACGACGTAACGGGAGATATATAAAAAAGTAAATGAATGTAAACAGTGATTCGTGTATCAAGTTATACCACAGAGTAGTAATAAACAGTAAGAAAATTATTATTAGTGATTGACAAGAGGAATCTCCCACATATTCATTAATATAACATCACGCCCGTAAGTCCCGACGGGTTAGGCAGATGTGTACCTAATAGTACACCCACATTACGCCAGCTATGATTAAGTTCTGTATAATAGAGGGCTACCCTATTGCCATTAATCTGGCACAAATCTAGGCAGCATCCCACTATCTGGGCAGCAGCCCACCGACACACGTCGTTAGATGACAGACGTCTGGACAGGTTTTTGACAGTGTTAGAGTGTAGTATTCACATAGGCAGTCGCTCCATGTAAAATACTGGTATTCATCTGCATCCGGTTAGACTCGAAGCCAACACCAACATAGTTGGAAAAAGGCTAGGCAGATGACGATCTTGTAATCATCTTTATTGAAATACCTGAAAGAACATCAACCGACACTATAGACATCGAGCTGTTTGGGGTTGAATTTCTGGGGCCTTGGGGTCCGAGTGCTCACAGCCTTTTTGAGGAAATCTCCAAACGCTTATTTGACGCTTCCCGTGACCCAAGGGCTGGCTTTTACTTTGGCCAGAGACTAAGTATTGCTATGCAACGTGGCAATGCTGCAAGTCTCTTGGGCACATTACCAGCTGACAGCGTTGGGGAGGAGTTTTTTGACGCCCTTTTATAGTTTATTCTTATTTTAGTTATTGAACTTTTTAGTTTCTTAATCCTTGTAATGTATATAGTAGTTATTTAAATCTTGAATTAAAATTTGATAGACTAGTTAGAGATTACTAAATGACAAGGGTGACTTTTTTTAGAGCATTATTTACCCACGAGCTTCTCGATTTATTTATGCACACACGAAATCCATATTATTTTAGATAGTTATTTTACGTTCTGGTACTGTTAAAATATTTCTCACTTGCAAAACTGCATAAAGTTATTCTGTGGCAATACTATTTTCCTTATCCTAAACAAACGCACGCAGAGTGAACAGAAAGTACAAACGAGATAAACCAGCATGTCTATATATACGTAAGCGTAAAAATATGAGAGCCAATCAAAACTGTTTATTCGTTTTGATCAACTTTTTGTACCCAGCATAATTTTTGCTCGTTTAGTTAAACCACGTAGTTTTTAGTCGAATATGGAATTTCCTGAAGTTTTGAAACAGTAAATTCTTTTTTGAGAGTTCTTGTTTGTAAGTATATATATTTGGCTCAGGTAAAACTGGAGTGTGTTGTTTAAATGTGATTTATGTAGATACGTGAAATGGAGCGTTTCTTTGTATCAATGTTACAAAGTGGTGCAGAGTTTTATGCTTTGTACCCTACCGACCCTACCTACCCTACCCAATCCTACCTACCCTAAATTTTCTTATAATATAAACCTTGTCCCGACAATAACGAACAATACAATAACGAACAATAATTATCCAATTTGGTTCAGTCGTTCAGAAGTTATGCGCGTAGTTACATTTCGCAATTCATTTTTAAATATATAAATTGGTGTACCATATAGCTTTATAGAATTGTTAATGCTGCATTGTTTCGGTTATGACTGCCTCGATCAAGTGTTGGTCGGACGAAGTATTTACAGATTTTCCTATCAGGAATCTCTCAGTAGCAGCTCGAAGCCAGGACGAGTGACGATTGGCGAAGTATGAGGGTAATTACTCCTTGGCCTAACCCGTCGGGGATCACAGCCATGATGTTAGGTTTTTTTTTTTTTAAACACATCCTTCCATGCCTCTCTATCCCGCGATCTCTGGCCATGTTAGCTCCGCAAACAGGACTAGATCGTCACGCCACTTTCGCCGTGGTCGACCTCTACGACGCTGTCCTTGCTCAGGCGTCCAGTATGTTAACATCTTTGCCCATCTCTCCGGGTGCATCCGTGCTACGTGGCCTGCCCACTCCCACTTCAGCCTGGCAGTTTTTTCTCCAACATCAGCTACTTGAGTTATGGACCACAGGGTGATGTTTCTAATGCGATCTATTCGCTTAACACCTATTATGCTGCGCTCCATTGCTCGTTGGCAAACCTTGATTTTTTGACTGCAAGCTCATAGCTGCCAGTGGACAATAACACGCTTCTCTTAGTCATGCCTAGCAGCCTGCAGATACTAAGGAGGCTGACTCAGTGAAGCTTTTCTTGTAAGTCTGAGTTCACGGTGAAAAATATTATTTGTAACGTTTGTTTGTGGGGTATATATTGCAGTCAAATCAGGATTTTGTCCACATTTCTCCACAACAGACCATCTCCATACTGTCAACTAAGTTATCGAAAACGTCAACGAATTTAACAAGTCGCTTTACTTGGCCTTTGTGGATTATGCCAAGGCATTCGACAGTGTACACCATCACTCAGTCATTTATGACCTTATTGACACCATCTATCAAAATAGCTCTGCGAACATTATGTTGCACATTTCTAGTCCGAGTTTCAACATAGAAAAAGGTATCAAACAGGGCGATTCACTCTCACCCAAGCTATTAACAAGCGCACTGCAGGAGGTTAGCTACCCAATTCGTGGCAGTCACGAGGCGTAAATGTTAGCGGTCAACACCTTATAAACCTTTGCTTTGCCGATGACATCGTGCTATTCTCCACACCAGCTTCAGAACTCGTAGAAATGCTGCAAGATCTGAGCACGGCAAGTCTTGAGGTTGGACTTTCAATGAATAGATCTAAGACCCAAAAACGAAGGGTCGAGGTAGACACGTTGCAATATGTCAACGAGTATATCTATTTGGGCCAGATAGTGTCGTTCAAAAACAGGCAAGACAAAGAATTCGATAGACGAGTTCAAAATGCTTGAAAGGCCTTCTGAGTCCTGAAGGAATATATGTACGGAAGCTTTCCACCTCACATTGCAAAGAAAACTCGTCGACATGTGCATCTTGCCCGTCCTAACCTACGGTGCACAAAGTTGGTAACTTACCGAACAACAGAATTGGTAAATACTCGATGCAGAATTTCATTTATAATGATCAAATCCAGAAAGTCTATGATATTTTATCTGAGTACTCCCACTATAAAAACCTTAAACTAGTAACTATACATAAATTATTTTATCTGAACATTTACCCCACAGATAAACGTTACAAATTATATTTTTCGCCTTGAACTCAGACTTACAAGAAAATATTCACTGAGTCAGCCTACTTAGTGTCTGCAGGCTGCTAAGCATGACTAAGACAAGCTTGTTATTGTGCACTGGCAGCTATGAGCTTGCAGTCGCAAGCTGCCGTTAAAGTGCACACCTGCACTTTTATACAATTTCCTCTCGATCTGAGAGATGCTGCTGATGCGGTTTGTTAATAGATGGGTGTTTGTTTACTGGTTCATTATATTACTTGTCGGTGGGGTGATAATGATTGGTTTCCAACAAAAAGTTTCAACATTGCAATCATTATTCACATCGCAATGTTTGAACTAAAAGTATTGATACACTTTTGGAAAAGAATGAGCTTATGGAATATTCTAGCGTAGTTTTCTTCTGTAAATTATCGGCTCCAAAACATGAAGTGTCGGATTTTTAGAGGTCATTTGACGTACCTAAATATTCCGATTTTGGCTAATTTAATTTTTTTTTAATTTTAAGAAAAACAACATGGAACAAATTGCACGAAAAGTACCATTCACAGCCGTTCTAAAACTGGGACACTTTAACTTTTGAGAGAAATCTAGCGTTTAGGAAACATGCCAAATGCGGCACAATATGAAAAATGCCGACACATCGAAGACACCAATAGGGGAATTGAATCGGATATCAGTGCAAACTTTCATATTTATGCAAACTGTACCGGTTGCACCTCACGATACGATATCTTCGATATTGAAAACTTTATGCCTTGAATTGCATATGATGTTAGCTTTATGCGACGAATATATTTGCTTTCTTATTTATACTGCGTATGAGATCTTATGGAAATCGGTTGGGATTAGACTGGATTTTCTTCCGTGTTCATCGATAAATACAAATAATATGTGTAGATGCTCTACTACTTTTTTGATCTTGCTAAGATTAATTTTGCTTGCATTTTACCCTCTTTCAATGTAAACAACATAATGATTATAATAAACTGAGTCTAATTACATGTTAAGATCATAAATTAACCCTTAGCTAACAATTGTCAGCATTCAATAAATTATCACAGGTCATAAATTTCTTTCTTTTATGTAAAAAATTGCTTTATGAAAGTGGGGTAACGCATGTTTCAGCGGTCATCATGAGTTGTGGTTGTCGTCATATTTTTTAACTCAGCGAAAACTTTTATATTGGCGCTGTTTTTTGTAATGGCCGCCCGTGGAGTTGTGTACTTGCTAAAACATTAACACTGATTTTGTTTGTCTTGCTTACGCCTCAATTTATCGATGTATTTTAATAGAACCTTCCTCGTTTTACAGTCGGTTGAAACTAGGTATTCTTCTATCATCATTTTGCTGTCCGCATCCCAATTTATTTGGGGTCAGCCCAGCATTCTTCTCCATAATCCTCTATTAGTTGTCATCTCACCTTTTCAGCCATATCATCTTTCATTAGTCCCTTGGTCTTCCCCTACTCTTATACCCGTTTTCATTCATAGTCAAAAATTTTCTTAAGACATTTTATTCCATCAGTATTCTTTTGGTAGTATAGAGGAAAATGCAGCATCTTACCTAACTTGTTTTTTTTTTTTCTTTTTTTTTTTGGATGGGATTCTTCAAATGAATCCCATCCAAAAAAAAAAGAAGAAAAACCCACTCTGCCTTCATGCATTCTGCATCTTACCTACCTTATGTCATGATTTAGTTGTTGAAAGAAAAACGCTACTACTAGTTAATCATCATTCATCATTTCAGCCCAAAAGTCGTCCACTGCTGGACATAGGCCTCCCCCAAGTCACATTGACATTTTGCGGGGTTTTACCATAATCGCCACGCTTGGCAGGCGGGTCAGCGATCGTAAAACGGTTGTTACAAAGACACAGAGAAAGCTGCTGCCCATTCTCTGGCAAGAACATTAGTCACCTCTTACGACACCCACGGGAAGATATGGGATTCTTAACGTCCCACATCATGCGGAAAGTTTAATAATAGAGGATAAAAGATGTAGTCTTCCTTCCGCGGTCTTAACTTAATAGCGGGCTTATATCTACTACACCTCAAAGTCCTTACTATAACCTTCACTATAACCACAGATAATGAGTTAATTTTTATTGTTGTCTTTTGGCGTAAGTGTAACCTATCCTTGCTTCAAGTTAGGAGAGTAATTGCTCAAGCCTATTGGTGATTGATGGTGCTATTCTTTACGTCCGACACCATACAGAGCTACTAGTTAATAGTTAAAAGTATATAGCCGTAATTACATGATGTTAAAATTGATATTACACAAAAAATACAAACATTTGCTCATTAGGGTGTCAAACATTTTGGAAAAACCAATGAATTTAACGCCACAATGAAAAAAAAACGCACTTCCCATTAAAATTCAAGTCCAACGCCTTGCAGAATTTGTGGATATGCCTAAAATTTCCTTTCCTTTTTCTTTTCACCATGTAATTCGTAATTGGATAAAGAGTACGTCCCGTTTCAAGAGGGCTCACAAAGGTTAATACTCGAATGTATAAATTAGGTACATTTTGAGGAAGTCAAGTTCATGATGAAAATACTGACTGAAATGTGAGTTTTCTTTTTATGAATTTTATGCTATTACTTTCAATAAAGCTGTAAGAATAATAACAGCATGTGGTGTTTATGTAAATCAATTAATGACAACTTAGTACAACTTATGTGACAACTTACTTACTTATTACAAATTATGCTTTTGTGAGAGATTGGCTGGAGAAACCGCACAGAGAGAAGAATTCAAGGTTATGGGAGAGACCTTTTGGCCAGCAGTGCGACAATATAGGTTAAAAAAACTAAATGAAACAGTAAAATCTTAAGAAGACAATTTTTTAAATTTATTCTGCGTACAAGTTTCTTATTTTAATTAGATTGATTTTAATGGATTTTATATAGAAGATATTATATAGAAGATAAGAAGAAAGATTTAAGAGAGATTTTTCTCTTAAATCTTTCTTCTTACCTTCTTGAAAGTTTTGAATGTACTGTTTTTGCACATACTCGTTAGTTTATCCTCTTTTGCGAACCTCGCAATCGAAAAATGTTAAGCTCGCCGTTGTACATAACTTTTTATATTGCAATTTGTATGTATATTTTCTTTTTTTTTTGTGTGCAATAAAGAATAAGAATAAAATCCATTAAAATCAATCTAATAAAAATAAGAAACATATACGCAGAATAAATTTTAAAAAATGTTAGTAAAAATAACTATATGGGTTGGTTCGTTTTAGCAGAAGTAAGCTCAATCAACAATTCATGAATGTGGTCATTGGGAGATCCACAATTAACAAAAGGTGTGCATTTTTGAGCTCGTGGCTTTGAAATTTAAGCTTTCCATAGTGTGAGCATGACTGATATCGAGAACAATGAACTTTTAACCCTCTCTTCAGCAGGAGCTCACAAACGCTACCATGAAGGAATAAAAAGTGAAATGATATTCGAACGGAGGGTTAAATTCCTTTCGGATGCTTCATAGTTCCATACCGTTCATTGCAAAAAAGGGGCTCGTTTTTAACAAAGGTCGTCTCGGTTTTCGTATTGCTTTATGCTTCTGTGGTGAAATGATGTTTTATTGAGACCGTTTTAAATGAAGTGCAAATAACAATAAAAGGCAGCAGTTGAACTATGCGGGAGCAGCAGTGGCCCAGTGGTGGCAGCCCCGACTTACGAACAGTAAGCTGTGGGTTCGAACCCAGGCAGGCGCATTACTTTGTGTGAATTATTTCATCACCACTGCCCTCAAAAACAGTGAAGGAAATCATCGTGAGGAAACCGGCAAATTCGAGAACATGTAACATCTACCAACCCGCACTGGGTCCGAGTGGTGGATTACAGCCCACTCCCTCTCATTGAGAGGAGGCCTGTGTCCCAGCAGTTGGAAAATTATAGGCTGATGATGAGTTGAACTAAAAGCCCGCATGACTCGATAACAAATTTAGGTTTATTCTAGGTAGGTACAAATAGAACTACGGCTACATTAACATTACTTTCGATTACAAGGCTAGGAACCATCACAAAAAGACTAACTAGTATGTGAGCTCATCGATTTATGTTTGGTAAACCAAAAACGGAATTTATATTTGGGGATCCATTGAATACACGCTACTAATTACTATATAAGTAGGTAAGTTTCTTATTCGTCACAAGTTATTATAGAGAGGGTCACCGTGTTCTTTCTCCGAAATCATATAATAAAGTAACATTTCCTTATATTATTTCTAGGTCAAGTAGATGCGACAGTTCTGACCACCGTTATTATTTTTTGGAACGACGATGTTTTTGCTCATGAGACATATTGGGTCTTTTTATTTGCACTGCACTTGAAGGCGTCCCGCAAAATATTGTCTGCTTATATTATTTAGAAAAATCTTATGAGAGAAATTCTTTTCCTCGATCTTATTTTCACAGATAATAAGGGGTGTGAAAAGGACACACCTTTAATCCCTGGAGGGTTAAGCAGAGGTGTATCCATTAGTACACCTACAATTCGCCAGTTATACGGGGTGTAAATCACCTCATCACGAAGCCGTCAACCAAGCATTCTGTACATGAAATTAAGTAATTTTACGCAAAAATTATTGGTGGGAAACGACTTTTTTTGGGGGGTGTCAAATCATGTTTTGTGATAGAACTCAATTTAATGCACTCAAAACATTGTGCTGATGGAAGGATTGAATAGTACGGGGGTCGTGGAGGTGTGAGTGAAAATCTTACATTAAAAACTTGTATTAAAAAAAATACTTGTCAAAAAGTTGGAACTTTGACCCTATATCTCCGTAACTAGAAGGCTCCCAGGTATGGTGTAGAACAAAAAAATGATCGCAATGACAGGGAGAACCAGTGCCTTTCGGTTTCGTTGAGACGTGTTTTACACCCTTTATTTAAGGCCCAAGTAAGGGCGAGCCTATTGCCATGAACCGGGCACTAATCCAGACTCGTAGCTGCTTCTGCAAAATTCCTGATGGAAAAAACCAATAATATTTTGCCTGACTTAGGAATCGAACCCAAGACTTCATGTTCATCCGTCGTGCTTTCAACCACTAGACCAGCGAAGCAGTCACTTTTTTCTGACAATTTCATTCAATTATGCTTCTGGATTTTAAATACTACCATGATTCCCGTACCATTCATACACTTATAACTTTATAAGCACACTGTTTTATTTGTGTTTCATTGCGCGCCATAACCAAGCTGTGTTTCACGCCAAATACAATAAAAGAATTGTCCACAAAACTACAAATCGGTGCAATGCGAATTCGAAAAGCAGAAGAAACTGTAACTGTTTGTACTGTTCTGAGCTCTTAGATTTTTACGATGCAACGTCGCATAGCAGTTTTGTGTACAAGTCGTGTCTGACACTGTTTAATTTTTTTTTCAATGTTTCTTTGTTTGATGTACAGAATTCTCAATGACGGATATGGAATGGGTCTTTTAACAACCTGTATAGTCAAAGTCTGGAAAGTTTAGAGTGGGAGGTAATAAGATATAGCTCAGATTGTCATAAACAACATAAATTGCATTTCTATGGTTTCCTAACGTTAAAGTATTTCCTGCTTCTATTGTTGGATTCCGTTGTTACTGTTTACTTTTCCAAGTAACTTCGAAGTTTGAATGTGCCTAAAATTATTTACAAAGAATCCTATCAAAATCAAATATAAGTTAACAGCGAAAGATAAAGGGAAGAATTGTTTTGAAATTGGATCTGTTCGGAATTTCGAGTAACTAAAGGCGAAACTTCGGGAATTCTAAATAAAATAATACTTTGTTACAGTATTGCTTTGATTTCCCCTTTTGAATGTATCTTTTAACTTTATGATTTAGTTCGGTTGTAATATTATATGAATAATAATTCTAGTTTTTCAGTCTTATAATTTCTCTATTATCTGATGAGAAGTCTACTTGTTTCACTCCGGATCCTAGTTAAAACGATCACTCGCGCAACTACGCGAATATCTCGCTCAAAATATTCCACAACCCTCTTTATGATGCGTTCGGATCCGCTGAATAAAATGACTAGCGCTTTGGTTAGGACGCGGCCTAAACGATTGTATTATTCAATTATCCTTTATTACAGGCATATGAAATATAATGTTACCAACTATCTATACAAATGAAAAAACAACAAACAACAAATGTCTGTAATTTCAAAATGATAACTTTTATCTGAATGCATATGAAAGTATATACGGTACTACGGTAATATTTTTTGGAAATTTTTGTTTGTCAGCCTGTCTGTTTGTTCTAGCTTATCTTCGAAACGGCTGGACAGTATTTGACTTGGGACTTTTACATGCTGATGTTGTGAGGGGTACCTTGGGTTTTTATTTTTGAAAAGAATCTGGGTACCGTGCAATATAATAAAACCATTGAAATTGTTAACAAAGTCCGATTCAAATAGGGAAGTAATATTTATAGCTAGTTATTTCTAAAAGCAATATCGTAACACTAAGCGTGAAAGATTTTAAACCCATTTTCGTTTAAAGTTTTTATGAAAGCCCTTTCATTTCAAAAGAAGTTCAATGCAGAAGGTCCCGTGTACCTAATCTTTTTATCCATTCCTATAAATGGCAAAAACTTGTCTATTTCAAGTAATCTTAAAACAACTATTTGAATAATCTGAGGCTTTACGCACCCTTTTGGAAAAGAAAAGTAAAGGTAAAGGCAGCGTTAAAAAAATGTATACATGTACAATTTTAAGCCTACATAAGGCAAGTGGTAACATGAGGCCTCTTCTCTTGGGAATACTCCAGTCTTGAATAAAATAGGCTAGAGACAGCAAGAATCTAGCAAAATCGGCTTACCTACATAAAACTAAAGTTGGCCTTTTTCTGCTCTTGTATCGGCACATTTATAAAATAGTTTGTGGTAAAATATTATATAATGGTCAGCCGAGTTTTAGGTTCTGTATGGTGGAGGACGTAAAGGCGTACCTAATAGTTGTTTATGAATAGGACCTAAAGTGTTTTCCATAACAAATAATGGTAGGTAGTATATTCAGTGGAAACATCGTCGTGTAATTAAAAGTCCAAAATGAGAAATACACATGGCAATAAAGCGACTTGTCACATTCAGGTTAAATTGCTACTGTGTTTCAAGTGATTATGGCACATTTATGACTTTTATTTTTTGTAACTATAGCAGTGTCAGCTTTCAGACTAACGAGATTTTGCCTTAATTGGTTTGTGGAAAGGAGCTAGCAGGTCATTCAGGGATCTGGAACCCTGGTCAGCAATGTCGATGATGGAAACCCAAAATTGTATAATGAATGTCATGATGCAAGTTTTATTGAAAAACGCTGTGAAAGCTATTGCCACTGCAGCGGCTGAGGCACAGTAAGGGTTAAACTTTTGAACTCTCGGTACTCAATTCTCTCACATGCCAAAAATGTTACATGCGCAAAATATGGTACAACCCGTTGCTGATTGCAATTTTATTTGCGACCACGAGTGCGTTCATGTAAACGTCGACGGGTTTGCGTACATAGTGTTTGTGAGAGTAATCATGTTTCGTGAGGTGCATTTTGACATTAATCTGCATTTTCATGATCATGCTTTGCAAAAACTTTGAACACCCTAATTTTTATGTCTCAGTATTTACGTTCTATCTGACACTAAGTAGGTGCCTAAACGTCATCAATCCAAATCAAGCCTCATCATCATCTGCTTAGCCTTTTTCTCGACTACTTGGATCAGCTTCCAGTCTAACCGGATGCAGCTGAATACCAGTATTTTACACGGAGTGAATTCTACAGCCAAATGGCATGGTTTATCCAAATCACCCTTATCATAATAATATTATTTAAGGGCCTAACATACGCCAATGACCTTGAGCAAACGAGACATATTCAACATAAGCGCCGTCTATCGACAAACGTCAGTATGTTAACTGACGTTTCCCACAGAAAAGTAAAACATGAGCAGAACAGATAAACACAAAATTAGTTTTTGCCCGCACAACTCCGTGGCAGCTGACTCGATTTGCACGACCAGATTTATTGCGTGGATTTTCTATCTAAAAACAAAGAATGAAACATGTGTACGCAAGTATTTAAATAAATTATTATTTTTATACGATCAGGAACAACAGTGGTAGGGAACTAGGAGGGACTCCGAATATATCCGCATGTTAGATGTTGGTTAATGTTGCAATGCGTTGCTACTTTTGCGAATATGAATACGAATCAGAATAATTATTTACCATTCGATGAATACGAATACCTAGCTAATTGTTGTAATAAAAGATTAGTTTAAGAAAATAAAACACAATGATATATTATTTTATTACTACTTTAATAACTTCTCGTACATTGTGTATTTTTTTTTTTGGTGACTCACTTTTCTACCAAAGGTGACTGCAAACGATACTATTACCAACCGGCAATCACCAAATAATCAGAACATAAACAAAATTATATGTTCCGTAACCTACGTGAATCGGGTGCTCGGGCTCTTCTGCACAGATAAATTGCTTAGTCTTTGACAATGTTATCCAACACACTGAACACAAAAGTCACGATAAAATTGGAACCCAGGCGCACAACATGTAAAAAAATATATATTATCTACAGTCATTCAATATTACACTGTTTTTAATTCAAAAGAACTAAAAAAAGAGCAAAAAAATATTTTAGATTTTTTGTCAACGCGCGCGTAGGCTTCCCGTCACGAGGTGCCGCAGCAGACTAAAATGACACTGACACGTACTCGTCGCGAGCTTTTGCTTGCGTTTGTTTTTAAAATAATACAAATTATTAATAATAAGGCGAACTAAAAATGTTATCAAGCGTATTCTCATATTTTTAAATTTCCCATTTTAGAGTGTAAGAATCGATTAAAACGCATTTCTTGCTATCGAGAATTTGCGGGCTCATAGCCGTTTGAAAGACATTTTTTTATTCAAAATGTAGCTAATAAAATGAAATTCTAACAAAACCAAAATAATAAACATGAATCCTCTTATGAGTGATATTTTTTTCATGTCGATAGACCTTGTAACTTTTTCAGAATATCGAGTTGAAAAACCTTATTTGACAACTCTTAAGCCCTTAAGCTTTAGCCTCCTGTCTAAAAAAGGCCCGTCTTTTTCCACATGAACAACGATTTTATATTTCCATCGATAACAAAAAAAAAAAAACAAAAAAACAAAACAGCATCATCAAATTCCATTCAATGTTATCTTAAGTAAAAGAAAAACATAACAATCGCTGGTAAGCTTATCTCTTCCAAAGGTTTGAGATTCTGAAAAAAATAATAAAATCTTGTAAAAAGGTTGGTAGTTTCCTGAAAAAGATTGAATGGTGAAATATAACCGAGATGAAAAATAATATTATTTGGTGAAAGATGAATTTTGTGGTGAGAAAATATATTATTAATATTAAATGTTCACGATAAAAAAAAAAATACAAAAATATTTATTTCTTCTTAAACATTCTTTCTTACCGATGCCTCGATAAATTAATTCAAGCTTTTTTTTGTAGAAGTGGGGACTTTAGACAGTCAAGTTTCGAGTGCGTAGGTCCTAGTGAAAAAAAATACCAGAATTAATTGCAGTCGATTATGATACTATTTATTTAAGACGCATGATGGATGACAGAGGAGAATGGAAGAAAAAGATGCCAGTCAGAAATGACATTAAACAAAGTCAATCAAAACATACTAAATGTTTAAAACACCAAGAATGCAATATAATTTTTTTCATCACACTTGCACGTAAACAGTATCTAAACATACACGTTAACTTGGCCGTAATGCCCCATATAAAACCCTTGAGCTTTTTTTGCCATGAAACCCTAGGGCGGTAAGTATTTTTTTTTAATTTATAGCACAGCACATTGGGCATGCACGTTCAAGGAAGGAAGGAGGAGGTTTACACGCAATTGAAAAAATTGTTTTAAAATGTTATCTAAACAGGAATTTCATTGCAATCTCGCTACACGTTACTTAAATACTCAACTAATGTACTAGAGCCAAGAGTAATTCCTTACTTACCACCCTTAATACACAATGTACTATTTGTCAACTTCTTTGAGAGCTGTAATCCCTTAACAATTTTACTGAATTTAATGGATATTGGATCTGATTTCTTTATTAAATCCAACGGAGTAAATAAGGCCGATGTATGGCACGATGGGTAGAGTCACAGCGAAATAGGATTACGCGTAATGAAGGTAGAAGAAAATAAACATTGAAATGCTGTATTTCGAAAATACTGATGATAATTTGGTTTATAAATCATTATCGGGATGAAATTTTAGGGCTTTCTTCAATTTTATTGTATTGATTGTCTACATACTACATTCATTTGCATCAACTTATGTCTTCATCTCATGGGGGTAGGGTATACTCTTCTACACCGTTGTCGTTCAAACACGCACGTCAGATGCGATTACAGACTACGCACCTGAACTTTCTGAAGAACATCACCAAACAGGTCACTGATTAATGTTTTAAAATGTACATATGACAGGTAGGTAACTCATTTTGGAGGGTAGCGAGAACCGAAGCACGGTGCTAGCTGGCCTACCGTAGTCAGTAGAGGGCCCAAAAAAGCACGCCAGACACGTGCCAAAGGCTGCCCCACCAACTCGCGAAAAATCCCGGTATGTTGGGGTTTGGGCGTACCCGCAGTCTCCATAATTATGAGTTCCCCATAGGTTGGATTAGCTCTAGTGTTCCACTTTGGACACCGGTCGACTTTAACTTATCAAATGACCAAAGTAAAGAAGAATAAGGTAGAACAACAGTTTTTTTTCTCAATTAAGTCTAAGACTGTTGGCTGTGATGGGGTCAGTCGAACTATGTTATCTTTTATGATTGAGAACTTGATTCCAATTATTACTCACATCATCAATTCATTTCGCTGCAGACTGGAGTGTTTCCTGCAATGTGGCGTAAGGCTTACATTATCCCCCTTCCTAAAATTCCCAACCCCAGTCTGTCTAATCACTTCCGACCAATCTCTATTTTCCCTTTCCTTTCTAAGATCCTTGAAGCAGTTGTCCTTAAACAAATATCCTCTTACGTCTTTAAGAATAACCTGTTGTCCAGTTCCCAATCCGGTTTTCGACCTGGCCACAGCACGGCCACAGCTCTTCTCAAAGTCGCTGAAGACATTAGGGATGGCTTGGAGAACTCGAGGTTAACGGTGTTGGTTTTAATAGATTTTTCCAATGCTTTTAACACCGTTGATCACGACATTCTCCTGGCCATACTATCTCAAATTGGGGTCTCTTCGTTGTCACGTGATTGGTTCTCATCATATCTTCGTGGTCGCCAGCAGGCGGTGCGTGCTGATCAGGATTGCTCTGACTGGTGTTCCACAAGGCGGTATACTCTCTCCTCTCTTATTCTCTTTATTTATTAACTCTATTACTGCTATCCTCAAATGTTCTTACCATCTGTACGCTGATGACTTGCAACTCTACGCTCAGTCGGATATTGCCAACCTTGATGATTTCATTTCATCTCTCAAAGCGGATCTTCGAATGATCAGTGAGTGGTCTGGTAAATTCGGGGTTTCTGTTAATGTCGGAAAATGACAGGCTATCCTCATTGGTAGTTCGTATTATTTGAGAAATGTGAACACTAGCCAACTTGTGCCGCTGATGTACGAGAACTCCGTCATTTCTCTTTCACCTCACGTAAAAGACTTAGGTCTGTACATAGACGACAGTTTTAGCTGGACTAAACACGTGGCTCAAGTGAGCCAGAAAGTTACGTTCTCGCTGCGATCTCTCTATAGATTCAAGCATTTCCTCCCGTCTAGCACCAAACTCACTTTGGTCCAGTCACTTGTGCTTCCCATTATTAACTATACTGATGTTTGTTTCTCTGATATATCCCAAGAACTTCTTAATAAATTGGATCGACTTCTCAACAATTGTATTCGCTTTGTTTTTGGCCTTCGTAAGTACGATCACATTTCTTCCTACCGTTCTCAGCTTAAATGGCCTATCAGACTCAGGAGGTCACTCAGATGCTCTTCACTATTTTGAACGATCCATGTGCTCCCGATCATCTTAAAACTTATTTCAAAGTGTTGGGCAGTTCTCACAGTCGTAACCTTAGAGCTTCCAAAAATCTAGTCCTCCAAATTCCTGCACACTGTACCGGTTTCATGTCAAATTCATATGCTGTCTCATCAATAAAGCTGTGGAACGCGCTGCCTCTCGGTATTAAAAAAGCTGAAAGTAAATTTATTTTACGAAGTAGCTCGCAGTTAGAAGTCTAGTCACAGTAATTATTATTAGTATTCTCGTTTTTTATTTTGGTATTTGTTAAAATATTTATTAGTCTATTTTATGGGTAGGTATTTGTGTATTAGTATCTATGTAACTTATAGACAATTTAGAAATTAATTACATATTGTTAGATATTGTTTTTGTACCTTACCACAATGTTGTCCTTTTTAACCCAATGGTTGACTGGTAGAGAATGCCTTGTGGCATTAAGTCCGCCTATGTACCACTATTGTACATGAAGTTTAAATAAATAAATAAATAACAACGGCTGCACTCCCTCCCACTAACAGTGCATCTCACTAACATCAGAGGGTTGCACTCCAATCTTGATTCGGTCCATCATCGAGAGCACCTGGATTTCCTAACGGAGACGAAGATAACAACCTCGTCAGACGTGGCGTATCTCAACTACCCGGGTTGCTCACTGGAACAAAAGTTCAAGAAGCAGACTGGGGTCTGTGTGTGCGTTCGCGATGACATTTGTTGTCGTCTGACTCTTCGATGCCGGAGATCGCATTTCATATTAAAGAGGTCTGATGAGTATTGTACAGTCTAGACGTGAACAAGGCCAGTGGGCCTGACGGCATTCCAGCGAGAGTGTTTAGGCAGTGTGCGCCTGAACTGTCTCCCTTGTTGTCACGCCTGTTCCGCCTCTCTCTTGAAAAAAGAACGGTGCCAAAATCCTGGAAGCTGCATGATCTAGCATCGGACATCTAGACGCACTGCAAGTTACCATCCTACCTTGTTGCTTTTCCACCAATTCGCATTAAACGTTTTCAAACGTCTTTCATAATGCGCACAGCAAAAGGGTTAAAAAGGACAACATTGCGGTAAGGTACAAAAACAATATTTATCAATATGTAATTAATTTCGAAAATGTCTATAAGTTACATAGATACTAATACACAAATACACATAAAAACTCTCTGCCTGCGTCTGTGTTTCCGAACGCTTACAACCCTAATCTCTTCAATTTTAGAGTGAACAGGCTTCTTCTGGGTAGGCTCGTACCATTGTCGACTTTGTCTCTGTAACCTTTGACCTAGACTAGAGTCAAGAGCAAACTAATCTCAAAAAAAAAACCATTATTGTTTACTATTTATTTTGCATTCCCGACATTTCGACGCTGTTGCAAACGCCATGATCACGGATGAACCGGTCGATTAACCGGTCATCATGGCGTGATCATGGCGTTTGCGACTCAAAATAAATAGTAAACATGATAATTATCCCGTTTCTTGTGTTATTGCTAGTATTTTATTACATAGTTGTTTGACGTTAATCGACATTGTATATCGATAAATTCTCATTATGTCGTCTTACTTTATTATTCGGTTATTGGTTCGTTAATCGATTTTACACAAAGGTGATAACTAGAGACCGGAAATTTGCATATGCATTTGTATATTATGGTTGTTTCTCCAAGATGAACATGAACATGTCCAAAATCGGCATTTTGTACATATTTTGGGCATGTTTCCTTTCATTTATCTTTATATAACTGGTAAAATTCAAAATGTGCCAGAGGTGAGACCCGCAAAAAAGCATCTAAATTAAAATATAGCGCCCATTAACATAAGTTAACGTAAAACGATCGTTTTTAGGTTACACAAAAATGTAATTAATAGACTACTGATTATTTGGGACAGAACCAGCTTCTCAAGAAAAAAAAGATAAAATAACTCGTCGAAAATTTTGCAAATGAAAAAAGTTGAGGAAGTGCTTTATTATTCGGTTAATAACTCATTTATATATCAATGTTTCACAAAAGGTGATTACTGTTAAATCAAGATCGGAACTACCCTCTAAAAAAAACATTGGCTCGCTGAAATGGTCTTTAGAAAAATTAAGGCTTTTGTTTACTTTGTCGGACGCCATATTGAAGTATGAAAAATTAATGCCTTGTTTAAATTAATGTCCATCTTTATTATATCAAAAAATATTCATGAAATTATATGGATTGAGTCGGTTTTGTTTAAGTGTAGGTTTATTGCCTAGATATGTAAGGCCCATAACACAATGCTGCGAATTAGAATAAACAAATAATATTTAGGTACGTAAACTAAAATTTATTATGTTAATATTCAATTAATTCAATATCTTGGCCTAAGTCAGAGATTTATTCTGATTATAAAAATTAAGTCAGCAAAAAGTTGATAATCTAATTAATTGAAAGCAGTGTCATTGGCCTGAAAAGGCAACCTAAACTACTATTTTCCAAAAAAACACTTTAATCATTTATCTAAACTAATATTATAAAGAGGAAAGATTTGATTTTTTGTTTGTTTGCATTGAATAGGCTCCGAAACTACTGATCCGATTTGAAAAATTCTTTCAGTATTAGATAGCTCATTTATCGAGGAAGGCTATAGGCTATATATCATCACACTATGACCAATAGGAGTGGAGCAGCAAAGAAAAATGTTGCTAAAACGGGGAAAATGTGACGCAAACGAAGTTGCGCCGGACAGCTAGTTTCAGATATATTTTTATAAAACACAGGTGCCTATGTCTCACAGCATTTTATTTCTTGTTACCTGTTTCATTATTTTTATCGTGGAATGAAAGGAAAACATAGATTGTATTGATTATATTATTCTCTTGAAAAAGGTTTCTGTTGTTGCCTTCGGGGTACAGGCAAAAACTGTGAATGATTTGAACTCGGAACGGACCGAATAGAGAATAAAATGGCTGTAGGTATTTTATTTCAATGTAGGTTGGAATAATAAACCTAAATTCTCAAATACGCACGTGTTAGATTTAAAAATAGAGCTTCATCAGATGCCTAGCCTTTTCCTATGTTGTGGTCGGCTTCCGAAAACCGGATGCAGCTAAATATCAGTATTTTTTTCATGGAACGACTGGGTTAGACTTAGTACTGGGTAATACGATACCCCTTGGCAAGACTGGTTGGCAGACTTTCGGAACACTGACTGGACTACCTGTGACAAATGCTAATGATCTACAAATGACAGCTGTGACCAACGGCTGTTCTTTATAGTGTCGGACGTAAAGAATATCACCATCCCATATCTTCCCGTGGGTGTCGTAAGACGCGACTAAGGGACTTGCCAGAGAATGGGCAGCAGCATTCTCTGTGCTTTTGTAACAACCGTACTGCGATCGCCAACCCGCCTGCCAAGCGTGGCGATTATGGCAAAACCCCCCAAAATGTCAATGTGGCGACACTGGGGGGAGGCCTATGTCAAGCAGTGGACGTCTTTTGGGCTGTAATGATGATGATGATGATGATGACCAACGGCTTAACATGCGTTCCGAGGAATCTCGGTATTTAATCAATTTGTTCGCTCATCCACGGACCGGCTTTGTTAAACAAGATCGACCTGTGCGGCTGTTATTATTTAGGCAAGAGCTTCAATACTGTGTCAAGTAAATTGTTGTCTTATTTCTTATGGATTCCCTTCCATCCTCACAGGAGTTTGACTTGAGTGATTCAAAATGTTTCGCGCCTAAGGTCCACTATGGGAGTTACAGGAAGCAGAATATCCATAAACAGCTGCGGCAATAACGACAAATTTTGTCAACTTTGGTTGAATCTTTAACGCGCTAAAATACTCAATGTCGTAGAATATTCATCCTAGTATCTACTTCTGAACTCTGCGTCCTCGATGTTTTTGTTTGGCAATTCTGTTAATAATTAACTGCTTACCTTGAAACGATACGGACTAAGGAGGAGCTCGTGGCTAAAATAATAACAGTCACGTCACATGGGTTGGTTTTCAAGGTTAAGCTGCGCTTGCTATGATCAGTCTGTGGATGGAAGACCTTCCATTTCATACCGAGTTTCCTCCGAGCCTTGGAACGGCTTACGGTCTTGGCTGTCATTTATGTGGATCTTTTACAGTCGTTACAGTTAGTAAATGGCCCAAAAATCAAACAACCAGTCTTACTAAGGGGTATTGTTTTACCCAGTTAGGGTTATGAAGGTCAGATTATAGGCTCCATTATTTTTATTATTATCAATAACACTTGTAACGGGATATTTACCATGTTTATTATATGTTTTGAGTTCCCAATATTTGGAAGTGCTATTGATAGTGTTAGTAACCATGTTAGTTTAAAAACTTTTATTATTAAATTTTGAATTGCTAGGCCTTTGAAAACAATACATAAAAAAATTACAATTACTTAGGATTTTTAGAAGTCTTCATAAAAAATCACAATGTCAGACATTACCTAATTTATTATAAACAAGAACATATCCCCAGGCTACAGGTTCCAAAGAACCTTTAAATATTTTGAACCAGACGAGATTAAAGAATTAATATTGTCTGAAATGTCTTTTGTGTTACTAAGTTGCTCCTGCCTCTGGCATTTGGTAGTGATAGTGCTTTAATAGCAAAAAGGGTACTTAGCAGGTCTTTATTTTTTACATTTTGTTGTGTTTTGAAAAATATCAATCAAAAAAATATATACGTAAATCTTGTCGACCACCACCCCACACAGTCCTGCGTAATGGATCATGACCACTTACTCTCACATAGAAGAAGCCTGTGAAAGTTATGTTTGCTAGCCATGGTGACCTTGAACATTTGGTTTAGATCTGACCTAATCTAGTGAACAGCAAGCGGGTAGGAAAAGTAGAGGTAGATGATCATTAAATGCTCTTTTACCTATGCTTCCTGTCCACCATTTCATGCACCAATTCATGCTTCCACTGATTTCCGACGAACTATTTACTATGTTCCACCTCCTATTCTGAGTCCCAAAACATGCAACCACAGACACCTCTGCACTGCCACCGATGACGCCTTGGAAGTGGCGTAGAATAGGGCCAAAAAAAATATAAAATACAAAAAAAAAAAAGAAAAACAAGAAGACTAGTTTTCCAAGTACCTAGATTATTAGAACAATAAAGCCCTCAGAGTCAGAAAACAACACTTTACGAAGTGAATAAGTAATCATACGAACTTTTTCCAATCAATATTTACTAACTATCTTCGTTTTGATCGGTATTCCGGGAGTAGTGTCGAGACTCCAGTCAGCGTAAAAGCAATTAGTACAGAAAATAGTTTTTCCCGTATCCTGTAGATGTGGCGAGGATGTCGCGTGAATACGAATTGTACAATGTAACTAATCAATACTGCACATGTAGAAACTGCAGCAGAAATTAAGATTGGGAATTGATGTTAAAGATTAAAAGCGTTTGTTAATGGTGGGTTGTTTTGTTAGCATCATACTTGTTTAGTGTTTCATTTCAAGGGGGAGAATCAAAGACAAAATAAAATATTTTTATTTTACATAGGCTTACCAAGGGCACTTATAAAACGTCAACAAAAAGGTGCTCGGTTCGGGTTGGTCGTTTCCTATGGAGAAGAACCGGCAGGAAACTCCATGGTTACTCTTTTAAAATCATTTGGTTTTACAATATTTCTGTTACAGCGTTAGTACTTAAGTATAATTATAATATAATCAATATAACATGTCCGGCATGTTAATACTAATGGCATGTCAACGGTGAATGAAAACATCGTGAGGAAACCGGCTTGTCCTAGAACTAAAAATTCGAAGACATGTGACATCGACCAACCCGCACTGGGCCTGCGTGGTGGATTACACCCCACTCCCTCTCATAGAGAGGAGGCCTGTGTCCCAGCAGTGGGAAAATTATAGGCTGATGATGATGGTGATGTTAATACTAAGTACTAATAACAATGCCTTTTATACTATTTTTTACATCAGTGAGTGAGGAGAATCTGGCATTAAAGTGCACAATCTACGATACAATTTGTAACAATCACTTGTTTCTGTTAAATATCGAATCTTAGTTTAAGAGCCCGCCTTACATTTACCGGCCCTCCGATGAGGGAGCGCCTTAATGGTAACGTTATCACAACCAGAAAATAGATAACTGAGATGCAAAACCAGTTACTCGCGCGCAGCGATCGCGAAAGGTCGTTAATTAGCCTAATCACCTACGGTACCCGTGTGCGCGTACGTAAACATGGTCAAGTGTGCGAAATGTACCAAAGTAGTTACAAAAAAAAACCCTGGATTGCAGTGCAGTAAATGTAACAAATGGCTACATGGGGTTTGTTCTTCATTAACCACAGAACAGCTTAATGCATTGTCGGCTACGGAATCGGTTGATTGAAAATGCCACAATTGTATTGGTTCTAAACCAAAACGCATTTCGTGTATCCTACCGGATCCCGAAGAAGATGAGTCTGACCAGGAAGGAGGTGGCATGTTTACTGTTCCTGATAAGGATGCTATCCTAGCGATATTTCGACAAGAAACTCGCGAAATTATTAAACAAGAACTGCAAACCACCCTCGATTTTTACTCGAGAAAAATCGATGACTACGAACAAAAAATGAGTAGCCTTTCATTTTTTGTTCGTAGTCATCGATTTTTCTCGAGTGAAAACCCGTGTAAAAATGGTAGAAAACCAATGCAAAGATCTCCAAAACTTAATTAAAAATATTAACCTGCAAAACGAAGTTCTTGAACAAAAAATAAATAAAATCGAACAAGCTTATTCCCAAAATAACATCGAGATATGTGGGGTGAATGAAAAAGAGGGCGAGAACACCATGAATATTGCGTTATCTATTTGCCAAAAACTCAAGCAAAAATCTGAGGACATCATCAGAGTCTATAGGAAGAAAAAACCAGCCGACCGCTCGACGGGCCAAAGTACAAAGGTCACCACTCCGGCCGCAGCGCCGATCATCGTGTCCCTGCGTGACAACGGCCGTGACTGCTGGCTTGAGGCGGCGAAAAACATGAGCCTTACTGCATATGATATAGGTGAAGAGAGTGACGAAAAGGTGTTCATACGTGAATCTCTCAGTCCTACAACGGCATACCTGCTGTGGAAAACAAAATCTCTCATAAAAGACAAACTGCTGTGTAAATATGTTTGGTGCAAAAATGGTCTTATTTTGGTACGTAAACAAGAAGGTGACAAAAAAGTCTACACAGTGCGCTCAAACAGTGATATTGCAAGAATTGTCAAGGAACTACAAAATAAACAATGAGTAGGTAGGCCTATAAACTACACTACCGAACCGTTTTTCATGGCCTGGCAATGTAAGTATTTACCTGCACTTAATTTGTCAGCTTCACATGATTAATTATGATTACTAATCATACAGATTCATTCTTAACGGAAAAAGTACATAGTTCTTGGATTGATTTTACCTGCGACATACGACCGGAAAACAACGAATTGTTAATATTACATGTCAACATCAGATCATTGACAAAAAATCACTCGCATTTAGAGTACATTATTTCTACCAGCCCCGTGATTGTTCACCTGATTATAATTACGGAAGCTAATATCACAGACACAGTAAAACCGTTATTTGAACTACAGGACTACTCAATGTATACGGAGTTGCGAAACAATAGAAGAGGAGGCGGCATTATTATTTATGTGCATAAAAGTATTTCGTTCGTACGACTGCCGGCTAATGTATTGAACTTTGAGTGTATTATTGGTGAAGTGGAGTCTTTTGATGGCTACAAAACGTTATTGTGCGCCGTATACAGGCCGCCGAGTCTAAATAAGACTTTGTTTATAAGTGAACTATCGCGACTATTATCCGGATTTCCAGTGAAAAACAACTGTTTTCTAATTGGTGACATTAACATAAATATTGACAATTGTAACGATCCTATTGTTCAACATTATCTTAACTCGTTATATGAACTAGGGCTAGAATGCTGCGTTACTCAGCCTACTAGGATAGAAAAAAATGCAAATGGCGTATCGAAATCTTGCATAGATCATATATTCACTCGTGACGTCGACGGCGGTCGGCTCGATAGCTATTCACTTCGATCAGCTGTTGTGCAAAACGCCATAGCTGACCATTTTATAATCGGTCTTGCAATTACAAGCGTTACCCGAAATAAAAAACATAAAACCATTATTAAAATTAATAACGATAAAGTTAAAGAGGAGTTGAGTTCAGTTGACTGGACCCCGGTTTATGGAATGAGTGATCCAGATGAAATTGAATGTTTTGTCAGAGGTAAATTCCAAACAATATATAGCAAATGTAAACAGAAGGTAACAATAAATTTAAATAAACGATATGATTGTAAATGGATAACGGATAAGTTAAAATATATGTCAAATAAAAAGAAAGAACTTTTAGGTATATGGAAAAAAGATTTGAGTAATAAGAAAAATAGACAGATTTATAATAAATATAGAAATAAAACTAATAGATTATTGTCTAAAGCTAAAAATGAGCATGTAAAAAAGGATATATGTAATAACTTTAATAATAATAAAAAAATGTGGGAAATAATTAACAGACTTACAGGCAGAATTGTGAAGGCTATAGACGACATCATTTTGAGATCTTTCAGTTTAAAACCTCAATTAATATCAAATAAGTTTGCTTGTGACTTTGACACAAATGTAAAAAAAGTTTTATCTGTATGTAATCAGCCACTTATTGACACAAAGTTGTACACAAAATTCTCCAATATGTCTATTCGCCTCAGCAAGATAAATGACAAAATGATGTATAAAATAATAAGAAATCTCAACGATAAAAAAAGCCCGGGATTTGATCAGATTAGAGCAAAAGATGTTAAGTTTGTATCTAAAGAAATAACACCTGTTCTAACACACTTAGTTAATAGTTGTATATCAAATTCGGTTTATCCCAATCATTTAAAAATAGGTGTAATAAGACCCATACACAAAAAAGGCAGTTATATGGATACCAACAATTACAGACCAATAACAATCCTTTCTTGCATTGATAAAATTATTGAAAAATATTTTGGGAACGTTGTGAACGACTTTTTGTCAAGCAATGGCATAATTCATGAAAAACAATTTGGATTTCAAAAAAATAAAAGTACCACTCAATTGCTATCACAGTTTACAGATGAAATCAATGATCACCTTAACAGTAAAAAACATGTCATCACAATTATGATAGACTTCAGTAAAGCTTTTGATACGCTAAATTATGAAGTACTTTACACAAAAATGCAGCAAAATGGTATACGGGGTCCAATGCTGGAGTGGTTCAAAGACTATCACAAACAGAGGTATAATGTGGTCAGTATAGCGGGGGCGCACAGCGACAGACTTCCGACCCATCATGGAACGGCTCAAGGATCGATCCTCGGTCCGACTGAGTACCTACTGTACGTTAACGATATGTGCAACTTATTCCAGCATGCCTCTGTCTACCAATTTGCTGACGACACATGTCTTATCACAGCTCACAGGGATCTAAATACTGCGGAGAAGTTAATGCAAACTGAGTTTAACCTGTTATGTAAATGGGCACATGACGTTGGTCTAACAATCAACTATCAAAAAACTAAACTCATGTATATTCATTCACCGTACCTAAAAACACAAGGAACACCAAGAGTGGTGGCTCATGAACACCAGTGTATGCACCGGTGCTTAGATGTCTGTGACTGTAGGCCCATTGAAAATGTTAAAGAACATGTATATCTAGGTCTTAAGATTGATCATAAATTCAACTGGGGCCCACATGTGGACTCTGTTTGCGCTAAGCTTAGAGCTGTTATGTCAAAATTGCGCATACTGAAGCATAAATTGCCCTATAGAACTTTGAGACTGTTGTATATGGCACTGGCCGATTCTGTTATCAACTATGGTATAACCAGTTATGGAAGAACCTACAAAACCTACCTTCAAAAGATCTATAATATACAAACACGATTATTAAAGATAGTGGTACCATATAAAATTAGACTGAAATATAAACCCGATTATGATAAGTTGTTCCAATATTGTAAAGTCATAAACGTATTTGATAAAGTGAAATTAGCTATTGCCTCTGATTACTGTGAGAATAATATGAGTAAGTTACAAAAAATAAGTAGACCTAATTTTGTTCGTAACCTGTCATACTTGCCCTTATATAAACTGCCAAAAGTGAACAATGAATACGGTAAAAGGGTCTGGACGTATGCTCTTCCAAGCATTCTAAACAACTTGCCTAAGGAAATTGCCAAAAAGTTAGAAAACAAAAAGACTCGACAAATGAAAAATATCCTTAAAGTCTACTTCACTACTGAAAAGTTTGGAATGGGGGAAGGGCCTGCGTGTGGATCTAATAACTGACAAATATCTGTGAGCGAGTAACACCTAAACCTAAACCGATAGCGCACATAATCTTAACTCAAAAAGATTGAGCGCTATTTTAATGTAATTAACAAATGAATGCATGCTGAAATAAATAGATTGAAATTTAAAAAAAAAAAATTTTTTTTTTTTTTAGTGGTAAAATGAAAAAAAAAATTTCATGGTAATTTTAGTTTAGATGATTGTTTCTAAAATCTGTAACTATGTTGGAGAAGCCAAAATTTTAATTTCATTCGCTGCATTAAAATCCAAATATAACACATCTCTAAAAAAATTTACGAGACTTTTCGAAATATCCCTTATTCCCAGCGTAGTCGCGGCATAACAGCCTATTCGCATCACGATCTCACCTTGAGTAAGTTCATCTTTCGTCTTATTTATGAAAAGTTCACGAACTGTTTCGTTTTTAGGCGTGAACCTTCTAACTTCTTGAGACTGATTTACTATGCTCTGAATAATTTCTGACAGCTTTTCAAAATTTTAATTTTGTGAAGCTTTTCTTATGACATTAATTAGGTTTTCCAAATAAAAATATTTAAATTAATAAAAACCAGCTTTTAACTAAACCTTTAACGTCGCACTTCAACCTTTTCATATCTTACATTTACATTAAACCCATGTAAAGAACCTTTAATAGTTTCGTTCAAAGATACTATATGTAGAATGATACCAGATACTAGTTTGTAATGTTTAGTATTTACTACCTACGTCGGTAGTAAATACTAAATATTATTCACAATTCAAATCATCTTTCGCGTATTATACTTCCACTACTATTTAAGTTATCTCCGCACTCCTCGCAAGACATTTCAACTTACTTACAAATTAAATTACAGAGTCGCAGAACAACAACTTAATAACGTCCAACAGCAATTTACAAAACTAAGAAGACATCACTGCAGAAAATGACACGACTAAGAACGCGAGCGCAGTCCGATTAATTTGCATCTCATTTGCCGAGCCTCCGTCGGCTGCGTCAAGCTGGAGCAAAATACCACCAAAATTAATGTACCCTACATTACGCGGTTTGTTTCTGACCGGTTTATTGCTACTTGCTTGCCAAGCACCGCTGCCAAGTCCCCAAAGCATAAGGGCTTGTATTAAAACGTATTCGTACTTTATGCCTCTTGTAAAGTTTGCAAAAAAATTGTCGCGTATAATTATGTCATGTAGTCTTTATTTCCCTGGTGGTGTGTATGAGCTTTAAAACAATTTCAGACACTAACATAAGTATCCTCTCTGCTGTGTTGTTGGCTATAAAAATATGGGGTCATGGGTCATGGGCCATGGGTCTCTTTGACAGGTAACTTAAAAAATATATCAGGATTACAGGCAGTCTCGTTTTCCTTGAGTAAGAATAATTTCTATGCTTTCACTCTACCAACCACCTTTTCAGGAATTCACGGTGATTTATAAGTTGCTAGTTTTTGCTCGTTGCTTCCCCCGTGTGGAGGTCAAAAAATATCCTACGGGCACGTGTTACCAGAATTGAAAGTCTTATGGTGCATCCATCGAAATCCGTTTATCCGTTAGGGAGTGTATAAATAGTGATAAATAGACAGACAACAGGCAAAGTAAGTTTCCAATTTATAACTGAGTAACACGTCTTTGGGCGTGGCTTGTCTTGATCTCATTAATCTCAATCTACCCACTAATGACTTCATAACACCACAAATCCATTCAGGACTTGTACGTAATTTTGAAGGAAATCTTTTGGTACTGTTCAGAACAAGCTTGTATCGTATGAATTCCGTCTCCACCCAATAATGTCGTCTTTTAAGGAACTCTTGAAAAGACATGAAATAGCTCGTTTTATACAGGCACTACTGCTTTGCAAGTGTTTCTTTTTACTCATTTCATTCTTGCGACTGGGTGTATATTTCACCGCGTATTCGACGCCAGGTGGGCATCCCAAATATTTTTTCTAGTCATAAAAACTTTTGAGACAAAGACAAAGTTTTTGAATATTCCTACTTTGAGAATTGCAAAACACGAATCATGATTGTCAAAAACTTGAAACAGAAACAAGCTGATGTATTGTCAAAGTTATCAAAAAAGGCATGTTTTTTTTTCACCTCCAGTAAATTATCCATTAGGGAGATCCTTGAGGTGTTAGATTTGCGAGAAAATGGCTTTTCAAATGCGAAATGTTTTTTTACAAATCAGTCAATTTACCGTCAGTCATGGCTTTTATGTTTCCCTGATGAGCGTTTTTGACGTTTTTTATTTGCTTTTATGTAATAATATCAAGTACTTTGCTGCCGGTTAAGGTACAATATCGAAGGTGACGGCAGACTGCACCCAAAAATAGTCTCGCTGCGGTTTCAATTCCTAACGTGTTGTCACATCTTCAGAAGCTGTACTTCTTCTACAGTTTCAAATAACAAAAAAAAATGATTATGCCGTTCTGTTAGTGGCAGCACTACAAAGGTACCTATATATATATATATGTGTATGTGTGGCATGCTGTCATCGGTTGACCGCAACAGCAAGCATTGCAAGCACTGTTGACATCAACTATGGAAGCGTTTTCTTAAAAAAAAAACTAAAGAGATAAGTACTTTTTTTATTTTTGTGCTATTCTACAAACACGAAGTATCGGAATTTCACCTTAAAATTATTTTCATAATTAACTTACGGCATCATAATTGACATTTTCATTCGTTGACATCATAATTTTCTCATAATTAGATTTTTCTTTTTGCTACGAAGTCCGAGCTTCATGGAAACATAATTTTGCTAGCCATATTAAGTGAAAAAATTATATATATTTCTACGGATAAAATATTCGTTAAAAAAGTATGTAATTTTATCAATCAACCACATTTAGATAGCATTTTGCTTTCCTTAATCTACATTATCTAATAAATATCTTCTATGAACGACACCAACGTTCACTTTTACAACAGCTTCGAGATAAATTGAAAGTGCGTACAATAAAATTCGGTACTTTGCGGCATAAAGAACATCGTTCCGTAAAACCGTGTCGTTTGATTTTATAGCAGTCCGATGGAACCATTTCTTTGTTTTAGGATACCCCTTTTTATCATTCGTCTTGACAGAATGTCGGTGTAACTTTCTGTTTGATCGTTCTATGAGATAGTTGGGTTAGTACCTAATCGAAGAACAGTATACGACTGTATCTATGTGTGCCGAGCAAACCAAGAAAGTTAGTGAGCGCAAACTTGAAGAAACCGAGTAGTGTCTTGATAGTGTCGGGAATTCTGAGTGTGAAATTAAATCTCACAACTACGGTGATTTGGTTCGTATAGTTTTCTGCAAATTGGAGTTTGTTTTGGTAGCTCTATTGCATTCCGATTCGAACACTAGAGCTCAAACTAGGAAAGTGAATATTACTTTTAAAGCGTTTCGTATTAGTACATTCAAGGACTTGTAATTATATGTCCCGTATCGTTATGACTCATGCATATGAGTCATGCATGCATGGTTCTTTTTCCATTTAATTGAAAAAATATTAATAATCTACTACTGAACTATCTTATCAGTACCTTACCGCTGTTTTGTAAATTATTTTTTTTTGACGCCTTGTCATGGTCACTACGGTCGGAACTTAGGGTTCCCAAACAATTTCCACATACAAGATTTCAAATTTTTTTAACAGCACCTTCCTGAAAATTTCATCAAAGCCATTTATGAAGCCGAAAGACTAAAAAAACGTAAAAATATTTAAAATAGAGATTTTATTAATGTAAGATTAGAATAATAAACTTATTCTAGAGTCCGGGTTCTGACGATGCTAGTTCCGAAGTTCCGAAATTGAAAAATTACAATTCATATAATGCTAATCGATTGCTAAACGAGGACGCTGTATCAGCAAATTCGGAAGTAGGTGATCGGCGGCGACACGAAGCGTCAATTCAGCAAAACGGTGTTGTCATTCTATGTAGAAACTTCTAATATAATTATGTATGTAAGTAATTAGCTACCATGTCGCTATTCAGTTGGTTTGGCAAAGCACGTTACAAGCGTCAAAAGAAACATAAAATAACGTCTGTTATCCCGGAATTCTTAGGCAGAGGTGTACCTAATAGTACACTCACATTTCACCATATCTGTTTAAGTCCCATGTAATAGAGGGCGACCATATTGCCATCAACCGGGCATAAATCCTGTCTCCGAGGCTGCTACTGAGAAATGCCTGATGGAAAAATCCAATAACACTTTGCCCGACCTTGGAATCGAATCCCAGGACCTCTTGCTCAGCAGTCGCACTTGCGTCCACTAAACCAACGTGGCAGGCAAAATAAACAATCTTCATTTCCCATCCATCATCATTCTCTTGCCCTTATCCCAATTTATTTGGGGTCGGCGCAGCATGTCTTCTTCTTCCATACTTCTCTATTACTTGTCATCTTATGAGATACCTCCTTTCTTGCCATATCATCCTTCACATAGTTCATCCATCGTTTTTTTGGTCTTCCTCTACCTTTATACCCATCCACATTCATACTCAAAACTTTCCTCACAAAATTTTCCTCATTCCTCTGAATCACATGCCCATACCACGACAACCGATTACCACGCATCTTTTCAGTCTTCATTTCCCATCCAATTTTAAATATTTCCAACACTGTTTTACTCAAAAGCGAAAAAGTTGTGCGAATAAATTTTCAGTTTAGATGAAACTTCATCAATAACAAAAAGAGAATTAAATTGCTACACACAAATCCAGTTGAGCAAACAGAAAAACATGTAACTTTATACGGAAATCGCTGAATTCGATGCCAGTGTTCCGGCGTTGACGCCGATAGAGTATTTATGGCTGAAAGCCATTGCGATGCACTCGGACGATATATATTTAAAATTATGGACCATGTTTGGAAGTTGAATTTGCATGATACGGAATACTTGGTACAGTTTCAAGAAATATATAAAAGAGTTTTGAAAGGCGTTGATATGTTCAAAGCTAATGTGTTATATATAAAAGGTACCAAAAATACGAAATTTGCGATTTTTGGAATATCTACCAAAAATGTAGGATTTATTAGAGACTGCATATTATGGTGATTATTTGAGTTCTACTTAACGGGACTATTCTCCCGTCTCGTAGCGCAGGGCCGCAGATTTTAACACTCGTACGCCAACGCGTTGTCAGTGTGTTGCCCAAGGCGTGTTATTGAGATATTTGTTAAGAATATTAAAATATGCGTTCCGGCGCTACGAGACGGAGAATAGTCCGGTTACCATTCCACCATTTCAGCCCAAAAGACGTCCACTGCTGGACATAGGCCTCCCCCAAGTGTAGCCACATTGACATTTTGGGGAGTTTTGCCATAATCGCCACGCTTGGCAGGCGGGTTGGCGATCGCAGTACGGTTGTTACAAAAGCACAGAGAACGCTGCTGCCCATTCTCTGGCAAGTCCCTTAGTCGCCTCTTACGACACCCACGGGAAGTTATGGGATGGTGCTATTCTTTACGTCCGACACCATACAGAGCCAGAGAGTCCGGTTAAGCAGAAGTCAAATAATTTACAGCTACGTCGCGTTGCAGTGTGGTAACCCCCTTAAACTCAATGATTACAAGGCTCAATAAAGCCGCGTTACTTGTGACCAAAATCCTCATTAGGATTAACATCTGTGGCTTCTTTTCGATGTAGGTACAAGGTTCATACCATAACAAACCAACGAGAAGACCACCCTTATTATTCCGTTGACGTAAGTTTAAATGCTTCGAAGAAAATATAAAATCTACTAGCTGTTACCCGCGACTTCGTACGCGTTAGGTTCGTGATTTGCTTAAAATAAGTCTTTTAGTCAGGAGGTTCTTGATTCCAATGTTTTGTTTGAAGTTCGTTACCAGATGTCTCCAGTATTAATACAATCTGCTCAGTCTTTTCCCAACTAAGTTGGGAACATTCAGTCTAACCGGATGCAGTTGAATACCAAGATTGTACATGGAGCGACTGGCTATCTGACCTCCACAACCCAGTTAGTTATACTGGGTTATACAACACCTCTTGGTAAGACTGGTTGTCAGACTTTCGGGCCACTGACTACCTGTAACGACTGTCAAAGATCTACAAATGACAGCCGTGACCAACGGCTTAACGTGCTTTCCAAAGCACAATAAATTCGGTACGTAATGGTCACCCATCCATAGACCAACCTAAGCAAACACAACTTAAACTGAAGATCGACCCTAGCGACCTAAATTGATTTTATATGATTATTTTCGTTTGAAAGAACTTGCTTCAAGTGTGATCTCCTATTCATTTGTGAGTAAAACTTCGAAAACCGAGTATAACTCCTCAATGTATACGAACACGCTACCGACTACTGTAAAAAAAGGTTATGTTGAAAGTTGAAGTCGATCAACTTTCATTATGAAACCCCCTTAGGGATAGAATTTCCAAAAACGTAAATCGTGATTTTGTGCATTCATGCCTCTTTTTAAAAATTACAAATATTCTCCTAAACTTTACCTTTAACCCGAAATTAATTCCACTTGGGGGTGGAATTTCCAAAAATCCCTTTCTGCCTTATTATGAACTTACTTGCAAGATTTCAAGTTAAATAGGTCAAAAGTGGTAGTTAGTAGTTCTTGAGTGGTTTATCGGTGAGTGAATAGTATAGCGCTTTCATGTATAAATGAAAGTATTATTATGTCCTTATCCAGATCATGACCTGGCTTTGATCCAAATCCGTTCACCAGTTAAGGCGTGAAAAAGTTAAAACAGACTGATAGATGCTGTTGATATACTGTATCGTTGGTCTAGTGGTCGCAACTACTGAGTAAGAGAGGACCTCATTTCTTTTTTTAGGTTTCGAATCCCGGGTCGGGTAATCTTTTATTTTGGTTTTCGACCATTAATTTCTGACCACAAAATCGCACGGAGAGAAGATTGTAAGATGGGGGAGCCCTTAGCCCAGCAGTCATTTTGATGAGATTCACTATTTAGCTTTCCTGAGAGACATGGACAGTGACAGTGACAGGGAAGTGAAACTGTCGTCATATCTCCGAAACTGTTCACCGCTGCACTGGAAGATGTATTTAAGGTTCTGGACTGGAGAGGGCTAGGCATCGACGTCAATGGCGAGTACATCTCTCACATTCAATTTGCCGACGATATAGTGGTCATGGCTGAGACCATAGACGACCTCAGTACAATGCTCGATGACCTCAGTGGATCGTCCGAAAGAGTGGGTCTTAAAATGAACATGGAAAAAACCAAAGTCATATTGAATGCCCATGTAACACCCACTCCTATCAAGATCGGAGACTCTACACTCGAAGTTGTAGACGATTATGTCTACATGGGACAAACGGTCCAGTTGGGTAGGTCTGACTTCGAGAAAGAGGCCAACCGTCGAATCCGACTCGGCTGGGCAGTGTTCGGGAAGTTGCATGATATGTTCTCGTGCAGTGTCTCAAGACGAAAGTCCATGACCCGTGTGTGTTGCCAGTGATTACATACCGGACCGCTTGGGTCGCCCACATTGGGCCTCATCAAAAGGCTTAAAATCACTTAAAGGTCAATGGAGAAGGTTATGCTCGAAGTTTCCTTGCGTGATCAAATCAGAAATAAGGACATTCGCAAGAGAACCAAGGTTACCCCAAAGTCCCGGTAGTCCGAAGAATTGCCAAATTTAAGTGGCAGTGGGCAGGGCACATTGTTCGAAGAACGGATGGCCGATGGAGCCGAAAAGTTCTGGAGTGGCGACCACGAATCGGAAGACGTTGCGTTGGAAGGCCTCCCACGAGGTGGACCGATGGCCTGGTGATGGTTGCGGGGATCCTCCGGATGCAAGTCACACGGGACCTGTCGATGTGGCGACACTTGGGGGAGGCCTATGTCCAGCAGCGGACGTCTTTCGGCTGAAATGATGAATGATGATGATATTACTTTCTTACTAAATAATAAAAAATTTACGAAAACAAAACTATATAAACTAAAAGGGCTGGACACTGGTACTGTCGCTGTTGCCACGGGGAAGCTCAAGCAGCTTTAATAAAGTAATCTTATCGGTAACTACTTATATTTTCGAGTCGTTGGGAATTGAAGCTTTGGACCGTGGGACCGTAAGATCAGAGTACTCAATGCTCACAGTCTTTTTAAAGAAATTTCTAAACGCATTACTTACGCTTTCCGTGATCCAAGAGCTGGCTTTTACTTCGGCCAGAGGCTAAATGATTGTTTAACTATAGTTTGAATGGTTAATGATAACTTAAAGGATGTATAACACTATTTGGTAATGATTAGAAAGTCTTAAAGCATAAAAAAAAAACAAAATACCTACTTACAAAAAGGGAAAATCGGGTGGGGATCGAACCATGTTTACTTTTGTAAATAATACAGCATCAAAAATTCAAAAAATAAATAAAACAATAAGCGCATATTGGCTGAGGTTTGATCCTGCAACCTATGATTCACAGGTCAACCGCTAAACCGTCAGGCTATTTACTTCAGTGACAATAGTTCTAAAATAGCCGATCTATTCTAATGTTTGTTATGACGGTTGTCAGTTGTCAATCAGTTGAGGAATATGAACAAATTGCAATATTGCTCACCTCCCAATGTTAATAGCGTGATAATATATAGCCTATGTCCTTCCCAAGGTTTAAATCTATCTTCTTGCCAAAATCCATTAAGATCCGATCAGCCGTTTAGTCGTGAAAAGGTAACAAACAAACAAACAAACAAACAAACAAACAAACAGAGTGACTTTCGCATTTATAATATTAGTATGGATTAGTATGGATGTAAACGTTTCATCCTTGAAAGGAATGTAAAGTCCCAATCTAATCCGATATTATTTCCAAGTCAGTTTTCACGGTCACAACAATAATCACTTTTATGACATCGTTTTTAAGGTTCTTTACCCCAAGGGTCAAACGGGATTACTGAGACTTCGCTACGTTCGTCCGTCCGTCCGTCCATCCGTCTGTCACCAGGCTGTATCTCATGAACCGAGATAGTTAGCCAGTTGAAATTTAAATTTTATACTAGCTAAGTCCGCGGCTTCGCCAGCGTATATGTTGAATAATATCCCACGAGAACTTAGTACCGGGATATAAGGCATTCTATGTGTTTATCCAGGTGATACAATATCTGTTGAATGAGATTGAGATTATTGATTGAGATTGTTACATAATATCTAAGCATGCGATCCTGGGTTCGATTCAGGTCAGGCAAAGTGTTATTGGGTATTTTCCATCAGGAATTTCTCAGTAGCAGGAATTGATTTGTACCCGGTTGGTGGGCACATGGGATTTAAACATATCTATATGTGGGTGTACTATTTTAAGTACACCTCTGCTCTGCTCTGCTCTACTCATTCGAGGATTCCATATTGTTATGTTACTAAATATCTGTTTGCCAAAATTAACCAAATCTGATCAGCCGCTTTTGTCTGAAAGAGTAACAAATGCCTTACATCCTCATACACTTTCGCATTTATAATAGTAGTAAGATTGTTTAACAAACTTAGTAAGAAGATCTAGACATAAATGTATGAAAACTTGGTAAATACGTAGTTGGAAACATCAGTGCCTATAGTATTACTGTTGAACGACGTGTTAGCGCTCAATTTGTCTGTGTAGTCATCAATCATCGCGCCCAATTGTGCTGAATCATCGCCATTGTTTTCGTAAGCGTTAACCATTGTTGATATTTGATACTAAACCCTTAAGCAGCTTGTCAAAACATACAACATGTATTACAGCACACCAAGTATCCCTGAAGGGTTAGGCAGGCAGCGGTCGCCGTGTCGACGGCGCGTTCGTGTTCCACGCGCGCCTCAATGACATTTTAGCAAATCGGAATAGGTCCGAAAGGGCCGATACCTGCCGGGATTGCGGGACTGTTCGAAAGAGATACCGTGGCCCTGGAACACAAAGTGTTAAGAAGGAACATGGATGGCTTTTAGTCAGTACAAGTCTGACACTGCCTTCCACTCCGCCCAGAGCGGGCAGGGTAATTCAAATTTGATGATTTAGGTAGCGGTGTTTCTAATAGTACACGCACTGTTCTGTTTCAGTACGAGCACACTTTTCTCCCTAGCTCATATTGTCCTATTACTGGGCTAAGGCCTCCACACGGGAACAAACATACAAAATATAAAATGAAAAACATTTTATGTGAATTTGTATGTTTTTGAAAGGTTTAAAAAAATCCGTGTTTGGCCTTAGTATACCTTTATAATAGAAGTAACAATACCTTACTGAGAAGAGTGAACTCACACATCATGTACTTAGTATGGTGTTTTCTTAGCAACGACATTATATGTTTTAGTAACAACATCTTTACGTAGTATAAAACAAAGTCGGTTTTCGCTGTGTGTACGCTTAGATCTTTTAAACTACGCAACGGATTTTGTTGCGGTTTGTATGTACAATTTATCCTTGAAAAACATCAAACAAACCTGATCACCTTTTGACGTAATAGAGCGTATAATTTTACATTTAAAATTTTGGGGAAAAGTATTTTAAAACGTATTTCTTACAACAACAGACCGACGAAATTGATAAACATAATCAAAGAAAGTCGACTGAATGGTCGTCGAAACGAGTTCACTTCAAACATTGCTTCCTCTAATTGTTTCTTCAGTAGAGTCTTAGTTACCGGCGCCAACCGGCTTTGACGTTCTTAATGAAGTTATCTAAAAGGCAGGAAAACGATTTAAATTCAAATATTTATCTTTCGTTTTGTTCAATACATTTACAGATAAAATATCTGTTACTTTAGAACAGTTGAAGGTACCTATAGTTTATTTTGGGATGTAATTTTGATACTTCAGTATTTAGGATATTATTTAGATAGCAAAAATCTGTATACATATTATAAATGCGAGTCATTTTTCATGTCTATTATGTATCCAAATTGTTTTTCGAAGTACGGAATGAAAGTTCAAGCGTTTTTTTACTATCATTTTCATAATTAACTCCTGAACATATTTGAATTTCAAACTTACATAACTATAACAAGACATCTCAATATATTTTCAAACCATAAAAACCGTGCGAACTAGGGGTGGGTAGCTAGTACGTTTAACATGATTATGTACTACACAAAACAAATATTTAAGCTCCTTAAACTAGTATACATCTACAAAAACAGTACTAACAAGCAAATTCTATTTTGGTTCTAAACTACTTGATGTGTACCCGGGTGGTACCCGGATAATATTTCCAAAGTTGTAAGCAAATTGGCTTTACGTAATCTGACTGACAGCTAATCTTCTTTATGTACAGGATAAGTTATTTATTCACTAATCTGGTACTTCAGAATAAAATGGAATGATATGGAATTGCACGAGAAAGTTACACGGTATATAGATCAACATCATCTGCCTAGCCTTTTCCCAAACTATCTTGGGGTCGGCTTCCAGTCTAACCGGATGCAGCTGAGTACCAGTATTTTACATGAAGCGACTGCCTATCTGACCTCCACAACCCAGTAACTGGGTAATACGATACCCCTTGGTAAGACTGGATGTCAGACTTTTAGCTTCTGACTACTCGTAACGACTGTCAAAGATCTACAAATGACAGCCGGGACCAACAGCTTCTTCGTTTTTGTAACATTCCCTTTCATGTTGACAGGAAATGTTCTCTAGTTACACGGTTAAGGTTCTTTTATTGTTTCTATGGACAATTATAATGTCTTAATGACAAAATTGATTGAAATTATAAAGCAAATAGTAGCAACAAGTTGGCAATAAACCAAAGCATGTAATTTTTAACTGAAATACGTCTGAAGGCATAAGATCTCTAAGATTGTTTATAATAATAAAATAGAATCGTAGCGAAGTGAACAACATCCACATCTGTACTTCACTAACATTTTAACTCATGTCCAGATTCACCAAAACCTAGTTGTCAGTTAGGTAAAAAGATTTCTGGCTCACATTTTCCGAGCAAAAAAATAATACTTGTAAAACGACATTATTCAAATACCTAAAGCTGTTGCGTTTATTCTGAATTCCGGCTAGACCGGAGTGAGGAAGGACGAAACGAGGCAAAGTGGCCACTTTGCTCACCCGGCCCCGGTATGAATAGTTATGAATAATTGGGACGTGCAAACGATGAAACCGAATTGATTCGTTTAGGTTACGAACGTAGCGGCCGTGTCGTGGCTACAGGCTCACACATCGTTGCCCACTGTTTTAACTACATTCGTCAACTAACTTCACTGGTTTTATTTGTAAAACCTTGGCTGCTTTTTAACCTCAAAGCATGAATTTTAAACGTTGACAGTCGAAGTAAGAGCAATTGGACTTGAAAAATAAATCTGATCCTCAATCCTAATATTTATAATTCTAATCTTTGAAATAATCTTTCCAATCTTACACAGTAGTAGTATTTCTCCCAAAAAATATACAACTCTAGGCCCATATCGTTCAGAGTAATCGATATCTGACGGTTTCCGAGAGTCTTGAACAAAATACCTCAACATTCTCCGAACGAAAATGACAACATTTCTTTCAAAGGTAATAAAGCTGCTAAAAGCTGCTCACTTGAGTAAGTAACTTTTTAGTGCTAGGTACAAATAATCTTCTATTTCATATTTGGGAGAGTATTTATACGAGTTAGCAAGTTCTAGCCTCTCGCATTAGCACTATACGCATACTAGAGGCATCAAGATTCAGCCCTGATGAAAGCCTCATGTTTGTGTGTCTACAAAGCAAATTGGACCTAGTTGGACCTCAGATTGGCACAGAGCTATACAAATACAAGCTGCGGGAGACAGTCCACTTGCTAACATTGTATTTTGCTGTACATTCATACAATGTTGGACAGTATTTGCATGATTTTTGGCATGAGGTTTAGGTTACTTCTTGACAGTATGTGAGAAGTATTTACAGTATGTTAAATATTTGTTTCAATATAACAAGGGTTCAGACTCCAGTCCAGCCTAGAACTTTCCACATTAGCATGTTTTGTGGTAATGATTCCATTTTCGAAGAGAATGCACGAAAAAAAAAGTGTTGAGAATGCACGAAAAAAAAACCGGCCAAGTGCGAGTCTTACTCGCACACAGGGTTCCATAGCTCCAAACAATATAATTACAATATTTTGAACTGTCATTTATTAGTTAGTAGTATTAGTTAGTAAACTTCCACACAACCGCAAAACTAAATTTGTTTTTCATAGTATGTTTATGAAAAACAAAGTTACTGCTGCAGTTTGATGAAAAAGTCCCATATCTCAAAAACTAAACATCATATCTTATTGAAACCAATTTTCGTTGATAGTTTTTTTTACGTTCTACAATCCTAAATATTTTCAGAATTTTCCTCCTCTTACTTTAGAAATTAGAGGGGGGGGGGCACACATTTTACCACTTTGGAAGTGGCTCTAGCGCAAACTATTCAGTTTAGAAAAAAATTATATTAGAAACCTCAATATCATTTTTAAAGACCTATCCATAGATACCCCACAAGTACGGGTTTGATGAAATTTTTTTTTTTGGTTTTCGGTTCTAAGTATGGGGGGGACCCCCTTAATTTATTGTTTTTTTTTTTCTATTTTTGTGTGAAAATCCTAATGCGGTTGATAGAATACATCTACTTACCAAGTTTCAACAGTATAGTTCTTATAGTTTCGGAAATAAGTTGCTGTGACATACAGACGGACAGACAGACAGACAGACAGACATGACGAATCTATAAGGGTTCCGTTTTTTGCCATTCGGCTACGGAACCCTAAAAACCAGCAAGGGCAGGAAGATGATGATGATCATGATTCCGTTTTTGAAAAGAAAATAAATAATCTAGTACTCTAAATACACATAATAATCATGAAAAACAACATTATTTGCATTACTCACATGAATATTTGTATTTCAAAGTTCTTTCTAAATGCCAATCGTAACATTGGTAATACAATATTTTCTTTTTTTTCCGATACTCATAACTGGAATATTTCCGTGCTTTTCCGAGTTCCGTTTTTTCGCCTTATTTCCCAATTATTTTCGAGATGTACAGTCCGATTCGACGGGGGTTAGCTGGGAGCTTGGGTGCCGGATTATCGCCATTGGCCGATGTCCGATCGTCCCTTTTTGTTTGTCCTCGACATCTGACTTATGTGTCAGTTGAAGAAAGAATTTGTTTTGGTGTAGATACGAACACGTGCACATGAAATGATGGTGGATAATCAATAATTCAAGAATAACATTCAATAACCTCGGGTACTTGATAAGCAGTCAATCCATGTAAAAGCCTGGTATTCAGCTGCATCCGGTTAGACTGGAAGCCGACCGCAACTTATTTGGGAAATCGCTAAGCAGTCGGTGATCTATGGTACGTCATCATCATCTTTATCAGCCTATAATGTTTCCACTGCTGAGACACGGGCCTACTCTCAATGAGAGGGAGTGGGCTGTAATCCACCACGCGGGCTCAGTATGGGTTGGTAGACGTCACATGTCTTCGAATTTTTAGTTCTAGAACATGCCAGTTTCCTCAAGATATTTTCCTTCACCGTTTGTGGGGGCAGCGGTGATGAAATAAATTACACAAAGTAATGCGCCTACCTGGGTTCGTACCCGCGGCTTACTGCTCGTAGGCTGCCACCACTGGACCACCGCCGTAGGATGTTAGGGATGTAATGCGAGTATTTTCAGCTTTTCCTGCTAGTTTACATCTTTTTACTGATTAAATAACTATTGATTAAGCCATGGGTACCTAAACCTATGTGGGCCAGTGCCAAAATGAAAATATTTTTCAGGAAAACCTTTTAATATTGTTGTAGATATAACGGACAAGACTAAAACATACAAATAAATTATATTATAGAGAGATAGGCTCCGGGCAGTTCATTTTGAAATAATTAAGCTTCCAACTACTAGGCTTTTTAAATTGAATCACCGACCCAAGCCGTATCTTGATAAACGTGTTTTACGGCTAATCAAATACCCTTATTTGTAAAATTGAATTTTAATGTCGAGTTGCCAGTCGTAGTCTGTATTAAATTAGTTTGAGAACAAGATTACTTCAAAAAATGGGTAACTTTTTCTTTCAGTCCCAAATGGAAATATAAAATTCGATTAAGAAAAATATTTGGTCTAGTAAATTAATTTAGGGCGAAGTTTCAAAGTTATTTAATGAAATATAAAAGAACATTACATGGCTTAATTTACATTTTATTGAATAACGACAGTATGACGGAAATTTCCTAAAAATTTCGTTATAAATTGATGACAATCTTTGTCAATGTAATTGGGTTCTTTCACCAAGGAATTCTCCCGCTCCCGTAACTCTCGAGCTTGCCCGGTTGAAAGCAATAGGTTCGACCTTCTTACATGGGACTTAAACATAACTGGTGACATGATGTACTATAGAGTTTATCTCTGCCTAACCCTTACTTGATTACAGCAGTGATGATATGCCATAAAATTGCTGCGCTGATACTTACATTCTTCAGTATGTAGACCCAATATAATATGGGACGGACTACAATTATCTAGATGGATCCCAACGTCAATAAACTCTGTGATTTATGATCCCGGGCCCCTAGTTTTGAAGGGAAGGGTCACAGGGTACTGCCCGAAACGAGTACGGGCACTAACGGCTTATTGCCCTGAATTGATTCTTACAAATTGCTGAGGATAATAAGCTACTGGATGGTTACGTAATTGCCGATAGATTCAAAATTTTGCACATTTAAAAATGTTACTTTAGAAATACGTTTCATTGACTTTTTGAAATTATTATGATAATATATTATCATCATGTCATCAACATAGCAAGGAAGAAAAAATACGTACATAAAGTCTGAAATAAAATAATTGATTTGAATTAAAGGAGCTAATTCGTTACCCCTAAAGCAAAGTGAATACATTTTATATGGGCTTCCACCAAAAAATGAAAAAAAAAACAATAGAAAAAATCGCCCCAGTAATCACGGAGAAATCGTAAAAACATACATAAAATAAAATATCACACGAACATAGAACCTGATCCTTTTTTAAAGTCGGCAGGAAAGCCAGACTAATGCATCAATATTTTCACAAGATTGATGTGATAATGTTTATTTCAAAACATTAGTAGATCTGTTATTTAATGAATACTCACTTGAGCATCACCAATGTATTACTAGCCTTTCTTGAAGAGTTGAGGTCTACCGAATGAGCGATTATCCTAACTGTATGCAAAATAAACGCTTGGACGAAGAGTTGCAGATACTAGCCCGACTATTTATTGGTGTATTTCCTACCAATCTTCTATATATATATAAATTACGCGTAACGTTGTTTGTCAGGGATGGACTCCTAAACTACTTATCCAATTCTAATCAAATTGGTTTTTTGATTTTATTTGATTGAATTTGATCCAATTTGAAGGATAGGATAGCTTACATCTCAATTTATAGTCGCAATATTATTTTATTGCTCCAAACGTATCTAACAGATGGCGGTATTTGTTGACTGGATTGAATAATTATTCAATAGATGGCGCTATATAGGAGCGGAGCAGTAACGAAAAATATTGCGAAAACGGAAAATGTTATACAGACGAAGTTGCGCGGGACAGCTAGTGATAATATAAAAAAATAACAGCCGCCCGGGTCGCCCGGGTCGGTTAAGCCGCGCTTGCCTAGATTGGTCCGTGGATGGTGACCACCCATTACATACCGAGTTTCCTCCGTGCCTCGGAAAGCACGTTATCATTAATTGGCATGTGTAGATCTTTGACAGTTGTTACAAGGTAGTCAGTGGAAAGTCTGACAACCAGTATTACCAAGGGGTATCGTATTACCCGGTACTAACTGGGTTGTGGAGGTCAGACAGGCAGTAGCCCCATGTAAAATACTGGTATGCAGCTGATCCGGTTAGCCTGGAAGTCGACCCCAACATAATCCCTAAAGGGTTACGCAGAGATCTACCTAATAGTACACCCACATTTCGCCAGTTATGACCCCAACATAGTGTAGAAAAGGCTAGGCAGATGATAATATTCGAGTAAACATCAATTACAGTATCGAGTTAATCCAGTTAGAATTAAAAATAAAAACCTGCCCTACATGTTTTCATGTATTCCAAAATCCGTTTGTAACTAGATACAGCTAAAAACGCTTTTAGTTTGAAAACAATGCCGTAGTAAAATTAAAAAACAAAATAGCAAATAAAACTTAAAACTAAGTGACGCGGGTTGAACGAGAAAGCGATTCAAGTAGAGGAATAAAGCAAAAAAATATTAAAAGCAGTGGATGCAACCGTACTTCTGCTAATAGGGGATAAATTGCTGCTATGTTTATGTAATACTTCCTTTTTGCCACGGTTTCGCTCGTGTCATTAAATTATCCCGCGGAACGTTGAATGTTATAAGCGTTATTCATTTTATTCAGATGACCAAGATCCATTGTGTTAGTAACAATATTCCTATCCTATGTTAGTACTTAACTAAAAATACAGACAGTGTACAGGTGACTAGTGACCTTACCAACGGGCTGTCATGCCTCCAGAAGTCCCGACTATAGCACTCAGAATTCTGTTGGGGCTTCCACGGAGTCTGTTTAACGGCAAGGCCGCTTGCTTACGCCGTACAGCATCGACATAGTCGGTACGAGTGTGGCAAGCGGGTTTCGTGGCAGGTTATAGAAAGGAAACCCAAGGTTACTTTACACGTTTATTAGACATGAGACACAGAAATATCAGGGAATGAGTTCTTAAGGTCTCTAAGGCACTTTGCACTGGTCACTTGGAAGATAGAAAGAAGGAAGTTACTGCCCTGGGCTTAGGCACGTCGCAGCACGTGGGCCGGCGTGAGGTTGCAGGGCAGGCAGCGGAGCGGAGAGGCGACCCCAGAGGTCACCATCGCAGTGCGTGGGCAGCACCACGCAGGGAAGAGAACGAGCGCGCGTCAGTCGCGCTCGCTGGCAGGTAGGCAGGCAAGGTCTTCGGCTTGGCACGGGGTCCGCAGAGGCAAGTCGCCTCAGCACGTGGCAGCGTGGGCTCTCGGTACCCACGAACCACGTGGATGCAGAACACAGGCGGCGGTAGCGGCCGTGTGGATAGTGTGCGGTACAGTCGCGCTCGCAGGTAGGCAGGCAGGCAGTGCCCTCAGCTTGGCACCAGGCCAGAAGAGGCAAGTAACCTCAGCACGTGTAGCGTGGGCTCTCGGTACCCACGAACACGTGGCTGCAGGCACAGGCGGCGGTAGCGGCCGCGTAGGCAATGCGTGTGTCGTCGACTGGAGCTGTAGCCCTAACCTTGAGGTGTAACCCAAGACTGGAACCCTGGAATCAGCGCGTGGCGGGTGCAGAACATAGCAAGCCTCCGTCGATGCGTGCGTCTCCCAGCCGTAAGCCCATAGCAAGGTGGATGAAGGAAGACTCACCCATCGTGGCGGCTTACAATAAGAGGTTATGCGCGCACATGCCCCTCAAGCCTTTCGAAGGTTCCTTGCCGCGCGGTCAAGCGATTTAAGCGAGCAGCTAGGTGCTGCGCGGCGAGGCAAGCATGATGCAGGATGGAGAAGCATGTGAGCGCATTCACAGTGAGGTGCAAGGTGGCAGTTAAAAGAACATAGTTTATCTCGACAGTCATAGCGAGGCTGCCGAGAAGTATTAATGGCTGCCGGACTGCGCCGACAGACATACATAGTTAAAGAAAGCAATACATAGAAAACAAATAAGAGTTACAATCACACTGAGCACTTACCCGTTTATCTCGGGGTTTAGTATTTAGACGCCTGGGCTGGAGTTGGAGAAAGAGGTCGTGGAATGACTTGCATGAGCTTATATAGTACATTACGACGGACGCCACTCCTACTCAAGCAATGACGTGTTCGTATTTGAAAGATTTAGGAATGTCACTCGTTTCTAGTGATGTGCGTTTTAATCGGTTTTTTAAAAAATCGACTACAACGCTACACGAGCCTCAGCGAACATAGATGACGCCCTACAGAACCGAGGCAGATGCAACAGCACCCTAAACGCGTTGTTATACTGGGTCCGCAGAGCATTTTAGCCGGCAAAATTCTAATTCTTTTATAGGATACCCAGCTAATACATCAAAATCCTTTAAGCCATTAAGATGTAAAAAGTTAACAAAGACTGATAGTGACTTTCGCATTTATAATATTAATGTTTATGAATACAATTTTGATAATACGTTGATGGATGCTTCAGAACTTAATTGTTGAGTTGTGGACGCAAACTCTGATAAACTGAATAGATAAATGTACATAGATTGATTGTATTGCATTTGCCAGTCCATTAATACTGTTTTATAAACTACTCTTCATGTATTGTTTTCTTGGCTTTGAATAATAGTACATCTAGTGTAACATAGCTAGTAATAATCACAATTACTTAACATAGCGCCTTGTAATCTTCGAAATGTCAAGCAGAAGTGTTAGCTTTTTTGTTCGGTATTTGTCAATGTAATTTTTATTTGAATATCACATGATAAAATTATAATGAAATAAGCTAAATGCTGTGTATCATCTGAATATCCGAGCTTTGAAGGACTTAAGCATAAAGTTCATTCATCATTCATTTATCATCTAGCTAACAGAGCTGTAACACTAGTATAAAAAAACTAAATTCTTCTATGCAGACGATACTCAGAGCGTTGTATAATTATTCAAAACTTATTTATCTGTTACGTTGCTATTACACAGCTATTAGCAGAATAATTTTGTCCCTAAAGTGCTTGAATAACGTCTGAGTAAATACCAAATCAAATGGCTCTGTATGGTGTCGGACGTAAAGAATAGCACCATCCCATATCTTCCCGTGGGTGTCGTAAGAGGCGACTAAGGGACTTGCCAGAGAATGGGCAGCAGCGTTCTCTGTGCTTTTGTAACAACCGTACTGCGATCGCCAATCCGCCTGCCAAGCGTGGCGATTATGGCAAAACCCCCCAAAATGTCAATGTGGCGACACTTGGGGGAGGCCTTTATCCAGCAGTGGACGTCTTTTTTTCTTGGCTGAAATGATGATGATGAAATACCAAATCAGCTAATTATGGTAGTCTTATTCAGAAATTAGTGTCTATAGGACTTAACTTATTAAACAAAACTCACTCAGAAGGTTTGTGCTGGCTGGGTTCCTAGCAGTTCACCCACATTCCGCCAATTATGTTCAGTCACATGTAACCCCCCATTGCCATCAACCGGGCACATATCCATTTCCTATTGGAGCAACCCAATGACTTTTACAAGACCCGGTAATTGAACCCAGTTCAAAGCCAGTTGCTGGGTAATATGATACCTCTTGGTATCATATTACTGGTTGTCACACTTTCGGGTTTGAATACTCAAAGATCTACGAATATACAGGGTTATTGGTAAAACACCAACAACCTCTTAAGAAGTCGTTTTACTCATCATTATGGACAACTTTTACTATGAGACCAAACACGAAATCGTGAAAAAAAAATCGACATCGAACAACCTCTTAAGAGGTTGTTGGTGTTTTACCAATAACCCTGTATACAATGCCATTTATTGTTGTTGACGATGTCATCCAGCCGACTTCAGCCAGTGGTTGCATTCGATGGCTTTCTAGGATTGTCGTTTAGAGCTTTGGGGTGCTGTTCTTACACGAGCAGTTACAGATGTACTGAAACAGATGCATACAAAAATACAAACTGCACTTTTCCAATGCAGCCGAAACACTATCCACGTGAGCATTTATGAAACATTTCAATATCTTCGACGCCATAAAATACTTACTTAATGCACTAGAATTCTCAACAAAGGAAGCTGGAACAATTCCATTCAAGTACTCCGCAATCTCTGTGTAATGCAAATTCAAAGTAACGTCTGCTTATAGCCGACTCGCGTAAACATTGGACCTGGCAGAATTGTATCACAGTTTTAATAAAAATCTGCTATCTCTACATTGTTTCTAGCTGTATGATTATAAAGTTTGTTTTTGTTTGTATGTATTCTATACTTTATGTTAGCACAAACAATTTCACTCGTTGGAGTAGGGAGTTTTAGAAAAAGTTTGGGTTTGCTCTGTCACTCATACATTATTTTTAGTTACTCGCTGTACCCCGCATGCGTTCCCTACCTACCCTACCTATCCACTGATACTAATAATTCATTTATTTATTAAATTAACAAGGATTCATAATTCAATAAACAAAAATAGACAAAATTCAATAAATAACACAAATAATACATTTAATCTTAACAATACAAAATAAAAAACCACACTGTCACAATTTACGTTGACAGCCGACGACTGCAAGTGAGGTGAGTCACTGTAAAAAATACAAACCTTTTTGCGACAATAACGTGCTCAAAAAAAGAATTATCCAATTTGGTGCAGTAGTTCGGAAGTTATGCGAGAACATACATTTCGGCGATTAACTTTTATTTATATAGATTTGCTACGTTAGACTGCGTCGCTGTCTAGTGGTCGGAAAACGCGATTATTGAGCATGAGGGTCCTGGGTTCGATTTTCGAGTTTTTATTTTTCCATTTTCAGTTGTATTATCAGATCATATTTTATATCATTTTTGTCATGCATTTATTTAACCTTGTTAACAATAGATTGTATGTCAGGGCAATATGCTTATCCCCAATCAAATGGAACATAACATACATAACTATCGAAATGTTGGTGTACTGTAGGTACACATCTGCGTAACCCCTTAAGTGCATACAGGCTCGATATTATGTTATGATAAAACAATATCATAACATAATATCACAAATATCCAAGTGATTGCAACAATCACGACAGATTTGTCATCTATTATAAAAGAGTTCCATTGTATATCTGTGAAGATCAGCATAAGATCTTCGCCAAATTTAAACGGGACCCAAGCGGAATAATATTCTTCCAAACAATAAAAAAGACCTGAAAAAAAACAATCTTACCTACTTTTTCATTTTTATTATTAGTTAAGAAATTAGGATTAGGATGTTCCTAGACTAGTTCTCTATGTACCTACTTTCTTAACGATCGTTTACTATTCTGACCTACTGAATTTAAACCACCAAATGATGGCAGTTGATGGAAAAAAATGTGGAGTTATTACTATCCGAGGATAACTTTGACGCAAGAAAAGGTTAGTTTCTTATCAGCCAAAACCACTCTTAGAAAATTCCGACTGGTCTCTGCCCCACTCGTCAAAACATCTTTCCGACTTGGGCAAATAAGTAATCTGTTTTTCCCGTCAAACCCTCTTTTAAAACAAATATTGTAATATTTTCATTTTAACAAGCTTAGGAATGCGAAACCATTGTACTATTGCCATGTCAAATAAAATCATAAGTATGTCCTTTGCAATACGATTTTTGACTTTTGTTGTGAACTTTGTTGCATATTGGATTTTTAAAGACTCGCCTGTTGACTAGATATTGTTCTGACTTTCTTTTGTGAACTGTTTTCAGAAACTTTGAAAGTCCTGTCTTTTTATTCTTTCTACACACTGATATTAATATTTTAAGGGGTCATGTCTATTTTACATTCCTATTTAAACTCACACTTTTTTCCATGGCGGTGGGTAGTCAGAAACTACAGAAGGCCACATGCTACGATATTCTAGCCTCGTCCACGTTCATCTTGTCTTACACGTATGCAAGTGCAAGTACTACGCATCTTAACTTTCTAAAAAACATCACCTAAAAAGGTCAGGAGTCCATAGAGGGTGTCCCTGACTGGTGTCGCTACTCACTTTTGCCTTTTGTTAGACTTCTTTCACTCATCCTCACAACATGAACAAAACATCTACTATCTCAATTTTTCTCACTACAACTGACATAATTATGCCTACACTATATGTATTGTCTTAAGAATAAATGCCATTGAATGAAGGCGCAAATATTTTCAACGATATATTTAATGCTAAAATAAATGTCAAGGGTCTCGTAATTCGGAAGGGGTCCGAGAGGGCCGACGCCTGCCAAGGCTGCGGGACTGTTCGAAAGAAATACCCTGGCAACAAAAGGACTAAGGGCTAAGAAGTAACTTGGATAGGTTTTAATCAATACAAGTCTGAAACTCCTTTTCGCTCCGCCCCGAGCGGGTGGGTCATTTGATAATTTAACATCTGAAAAAAAAAGTGTCTCGCGATTGAAAATATTTTCAATACTCTCTTTGACTTTGAACATCAAAGACTTTGGCCTTGAAATGAATCCGAAAAATATGAAACCTAGACCCTTTAACATTTCAGTTGGACACAACATTCGTTTTTGTGCTGAAAAATATCATTAGAATACATAACGTAATATCACGCTTGTGTCCTCCAACCGGTTAGGCAGAGATACACCTATATTTAATAGAGGGTGTCAGCATGGGAGGTGTCATGTGCTTTATTCCAAAAACTAATGCTTTAGAAGATTTCGTTTCAGACAACATTAGTGTGTATTGATGCTATTTATATAAACAGTCTCATGCGTGGCTGCATTTTGAAAATAAAATAATATAGTTCAAAGCTAGGCAGGTCAGGCTCCATACTAAAATATTCAAACCTAAGTACAGAAGCGCGGTTTGTTAGTAGTAAGGTCGCTCATTATTACGTGTCCTCAAACTATGTTTTAATCCTTCAAGTACGTAAGGGCAATGCCCCAAATAAAAAGGTCTCAAACAACTTTGGCACTTACAACCTTCTTAAATGTATTGCGCACAGGCACAGCTATGCAAAACAAAGGTTTAAAGGGACGTAAGTGACAAACGAATCATGTTTAAACTTTTTAGAGTTGTGTTACAGCAGCCGTTTGATAAAAAGGCGATGAAAATTTCAGAAAATGTTTTGCAGTGAATATACCATTAGCTAATGATGTAAAGCCTGTATCAGACGCCTTTCATGGGCATCTTTCACTCGTAGTGAAATATCTGAACACAAAATTAATAAAAAGTGACAAATTCATTCATTGGTAAACCGTTCCAACGATGTTGGACGTCGGCCGTCAGCATTTTAAACTCGCCTACTATCAAAAAATGAACTGAAAGGAGCATATACACTTCCCTTTGTTATGTTTTTGGTGCTGATGCCGTGAGAACGTGAGATTAAAAACGACTCGAGTGAACCGTTCACTTTGGTGAATTTAGTGAGGCGTCTGAAATAGGCTTTATAAAGGCAGCATTGAGCATTCAGCATTAAGTTACAAGAGACAATTTTGTATTTAAGTAAGTACTCGTTTTGAATTTACTTACTTTGCATACCACTTAAGCTATAAAAGCAATTGTTTCGACTATTAACTTCTGTGTACTTTGGTTGATTAGAAGCATTGCCTCTCGTGTTTTAACTGGGTTTTATTCAAAACTGGCGACTCGCTCTTACTTCGCACAGTATTTACTACTGTTGATAGTACCGAAAATTTAGAATACATAAATTAAGCTCGCGAAGATATTTAAAATAAATTAATCAGCTTTGCTTTCTCCCAAACTATCTCGGAGTCGGCTTCCAGTCTAACCTGATGCAGCTGTGTACCAGTATTTTACATGAAGCGACTGCCTACCTGACCTCCACAACCCAGTAACTGGGTAATACGACACCCCTTGGTAAGACTGGATGTCAGACTTTTGACTTCTGACTACTCGTAACGACTGTCTACAAATGACAGCCAGGACCAACGGCTTAACGTGCTTTCCGAGGCACGGAGGAAACTCGGTATGTAATTATGGTCGCCCACCCACCGACCAACCTCGGCAAGCAAGGCTTAATCTTAAAGATCGAACCGTGCGGCTGTAATTATTTAGCCACGAGTTCGTCCTCATTTGGTAAAAAATAAACTATAAAATTTCACAGTAAAATAAAACTTTGCATCATAAATTTCCCAGTAGCAGCCATGAATTCTGGATTTGAGCCCGGTTAGTGGCAATAGGCTCGCACCCTACTACATGGGACATAAACATAACAGGCAAAATGTGGATCTACTATCAGGTACCTACTCGTATACCTACCTCTGCTTAACGTTATGCTATGTTATTGAATTAAAACTTGTTTTACATTTTAAATGCTACTGAAGTCGGCCATCAAGCCTCGATGACTCTATGGAGGTAAAGCATTGACAGTTCTTTATAATATTATTATGTCATTTTAATATATGTTTACTTCGCTGTGTAGTTTAGATAAATTGAAATTCACAGCAAATTGTAAGTAAATTCAATTACCATGCGCAACTTCCAATTAGAATTTTAAATAATTTAGAATAAAACCCCCAAGCAATTGCATTTCTCACGAATTCCTTCTTACCTCGATCTAATAAGTTTTCCTAATTAAGATGCAACGTTGGTTGCAGCGCGTTTTACAAATTGATTCCCTAATTTCAACCTTTGTGCACCAGTTGCAAGATCGAAAGCAGAGTGGAAGCTACATAGAAGTCGATCTACTCTAATTATATTTACAGTCTCAATAAAATTGAACATGAGTAAGTCACTTTCGGTTCCAACTACGCAATGTTTTCTTTTCTAGACTGTCGTTTTATCCCCGAGGGTCTACTTCCCCAATACATTTACGGAATTAACTTAATTAAGGTTCTATTACTTATTTTCTTTCAGCGTACGAACATTTTATTTCTTAGTAGGTATTGACCGTCGACTTTTATTTTCTGGGTGCTGTAAAGTTTTTCATTTAAGGTCCATCACAAAAACACGAATTCGTATCTTATGCCTAGACTTCTTAAAAGCTACCATTGGTCTTTCTACTTGTTCCATTACATGCATTACTCATTACGCCTGTTTTGCAGAAACTACAGTATGCAAACGGCAATGAAACTTACAAAATACTTGCGTATCGTACACGTTCAGTTCGTAGTTCTGTATGGTGTCGGACGTAAAGAATAACACCATCCCATGTCTTCCCGTGGGTGTCGTAAGAGGCGACTAAGGGACTTAGCAGAGAATGGGCAGCAGCGTTCTCTGTGGTTTTGTAACAACCGTACTGCGATCGCCAACCCGCCTGCCAAGCGTGGCGATTATGGCAAAACCCCCCAAAATGTCAATTTGGCGACACTTGGGGAGGCCTATGTCCAGCAGTGGACGTCTTTTGGGCTGAAATGATGATGATGATGATGATGTACACGTTCATATATCTGGTCCTACACGCACGCCGCCGCCGGTTGTGAGTACTAAGTAGACGTTTATTCCACTAGTTCAACAAATATAATAATATTCTAGGATTAATTGAGCAAATGCAGCTTTTACTTCTCTTTAACTAAACTAAAATTGAAGGTCAAACAACAAGAATGGATAAAGTAAGGAATGAGTATACCAGCCGTTGAGCGGTCCGGGCGTACTTATACGCCTAAAAATTTTTCCCGTCAAACGTCCAGCACTCAAAGTACGCCCAAAAATTTTTCCCGTCAAACGTCCGGGCGTACTTATACGCCTCGAAGAGTTGTACCAAAAAACTTACTAAAACTTTTAAAATCTCTATGAATTTACTATCTATGGTCCCTCTTACGGATACAGTATTAAATTCCGCGTCTATGGCATAAAGAACGACAATATCAGCCGTCAAAATTAAATGTCAAAAAAGTTTTAAAAGTCAGTTGTCTAATTTTACCGTAATGCCGTGTTGTGATTTATGTTCTCTGGTTTTAAAACGTGAATACTATTTAATTTAAAACGCAATGTTTATAGTGTTATATATCAAAATAAACTTCATCAATCAAGCTTTACGAATATCTAAGAATATCACGTTCGGACCTCCAAATACGCCTAAAAATTTATCAGGTAAGTCAAACGTCCCGGGCGTAATTATGGGCCTCGATCATTATTTTTAGAAATTATTGAAAAAATAGTTAAAAAAGTGCTCGTATTATCACAATTAGTTCAATTAAGTAATTATTAGTGTCTCCGCAATATAAAACAGTAAAAAAAAACGAAATGTTAGCGAAATTTTTACGAAAACACGACAAAATCAGTAGGTATCGAATCGATCAGAGCAGGGGTTGATTTGTTTGGTTAATTTAGCTACTAAGAAAGTGCCAAAGTAAGGACATATGGGTATTAAAACAAAGCTTATATAGTCTAGTTTAATTATAAATAGGTTTTATTGATACCAATTACAATTCTAATTGGTAAAACTTTTATTCTTATTGGAGAAACTGACATTCAACATATATTCTCAAGTTCACATTTTTTTCCAAATACTTCTATCTAATTGTTGTAATTAGTTTTAACATAGTTAGATTCTGCATTGTTTCAGCTATACACACGTATTTTTTGTTTTTGTGTAGCTGCAGTAGTTTACAAGATAATAAGCTTTTTTGGCGTGTTTCGCGCCAAAAATTCGCGCATGCGCATTTTTTCGAATGAACTTTGAAATTTGATATGTTTTGTGACCTTGACGAAAATTATTAGGCGTATTTTGAGGCCCGGACGTTTGAGCGGCAAGTTTGAAAGTTGCGCCAGGGACAGTAAAGTTGGAAGTGATAAGGAGAGACGAATCGCATGTGAGTTAAAAACAGAGATATTGATGGATGCAGAGGCAGAAAAAGACCAAGGAAACGATGGATGGATTCTGTGAGGAATGATACAAAGGAAAGAGGAGTAAATCAAAGCGTGACGGTTGACAAAGAAGAATGGCCGACTCAAGGTAACATGGGACACATGCAAACAGATGATGATGATTAAGGTCAAAACACCTCATTACATAATAGAAAATAGATAAATAAATAGACTGCGGCTTACTTCTCACTGTTACACAGAATTAAGTCAGACAATATTGAAACTAATGGCAGAGTTCCAGCCTAAATGTTTTATGACCTAATGCAGAGTACGAATCGTGAACAGTCGTCCCAAACTTTGTTTTAACCAAAATATACGAAAACAGATGGCATGTACCATTAAAATATGGGCTATGAAGTTAGGGGTTGGAATGAAGTATAGTGAAACATTTGAAATAATAACAAACAGTAGTAGTAACATAACATCAAGCATGTAATCTCCAAAGGGTGACGCAGAGGTTTATGTATCCTTACTAATAACCTTGCCTTTTGGCACCAACTGCGCAAAAAACTAGACTGTCCCGTTTTGACTGATTGACTTTGCCTGACCTATGCATCGAATCCTAGACCTCATGGTTAGCAATACCGTTGTATTGCTGTTTGTCTCGTTAGGCAAACATAATTGAAATCACAGGTTTTTATTTACTCGTTAATCAGTACATTTTAATGAGCATCAAGTCTAGACAAAACCAATCGAACGAAGTCTTTGTAAGAGCAAATCTACGTGAGAGAAACAACGAACCTGCATTGCCCGCCGTCTTTATGGCCCCAAATCGCAACAAAAAACTATATTCCCTTTTTTGATATGAAATTCGTGCACGGCAGTAAAACAAGTGACAGGGCAAATAAAACAGCGCAGCAGGAAAATTATTTGTCGAAAAATTTTAGAGCCGCTGTTGGTCGCCACCGGTGCGTACCGGAAAAATATTTTTCTAGTGAAAATTGTTCTCGCGTCAATTTTTATTATAGTTGGGTATAGTTATAACGACTGCATTGAAAATGGACCGTGTTTTTGTAGCATTATGATGTTTTTAGATTTCTGTTATCTATTGATGGAGTTCATCTCATTATGCCATCTCGGTCTTGACGTGATCACACTTAAAAACAAAACACACTGTGACAACTTGAATCATCACGTGCAAGTTTTATTTGGAATTCAAATAAATAATATAATATAATAAATAGTTGGAGCAAGAAATACGGTTAATTATAAATATCTTGGAGCTCGTAAAATCCTCAGAGATACCATTGACAGACAGATTTAACACATTTTTCTTGTTTCCTTCCTACAATATCTACGCATTTCTTTGGTTTCCTGGAACTATAATACTGAACAGTCTCCTTGTACGAAGTCTTCTAATATCACTTTCTAAAGTATCATGAAAATATTCCTGCATTATTTTGGCTTCTTTATTTTTTGTACGCAAGATGTGCGGTGCGCAAAGCTGGTCACTAACTGAACAACAGAAGTCCAAACTCAAGATTTGCCAGCGGGCAATGGAGTGTGTAATAGTGAAGCGTACAGATCGCGTCAGGAACACCACCCTGCGTTCCATAACTCAAGTTGCAGATGTCGAAGAAAAAACAACCAAGCTAAAGAGGGAGTGGGCTGGCCACGTAGCACGAATGCACCCAGAGAGGTGGGCAAAGATCGTCACTCACTGGACTCCTGACGGAGGAAATCGCCGTCGAGGTAGACCGCGGCGAAGGTGTTGTGGCGATCTAATCTTGTTTGTCAGGCAATCATGGCCAGATATCGCACAGGATAGAGACGTTTGGAAGGAGAAAGGGGAGGCCTTTGCCCTGCAGTGGGAAACAAGAGAGACTAACAAAAAAAAATTGTACGCTCATAATTTCAGGTCTAGTTGTAAGTGTGTTCTGGCTTTCAGTTTTCAGGTTTCTGACTTTTCACAAACAATAACTAAAAATGCTACATCAAGTCCTAAAAAAATATAGGTACTTCGCTATTTCTTGGTCTTATCTTACCTTTCCAATAACTTATGTTCCATTTTAGCTTCGTCTATAAAGATATTTTACTATTTATAACATTTTATGAATATGATACCCTATTCCCCCTTTATAGGTAGGTGTCAAAGAACCCTCAAAGACATGTTTCTTTTTATAGACACAAAAGAAAACACCGTATTGAAAAGATAAAACAGAAAAATATACGTGAACGTCTAAATTTTAACATAAACACGCTATTTACCTGTCGTGTGGTTCAGCCCCGTCCAATTTATTCTTTAAAAGATTTTCCGAGAAATAAATTCTGGTTTTAGAACTGTTTACAAAACATTAGTATTCTTAGAAGCTAAGTAGAATCTGATCGTGTCGCCACTTTACTTAGCGTCCAGACACTTCAAAGATGTCAATCGAAGTAAATTAGATTATTCACAATCTATATATAACATTTACTGGAAAGGTAGACAAAGACATTTATAAATAGAATCTTAGAATCAAACCTGTAATAAACGTGTGTAGAATAAAATATGATCAAAGAAAATTGTCAATACAAAATGGAAAATGGGAGGGTTTAAAATTGAAGTAAGTATCATAATACCTACCTACGCATATAAAAATATTGGAAACATCTTTTTTTCACGGTTTAGAATGGAACAACAAGTTCTAACATTGACCTTTACAAAAACTCCAACATGACCTTGAAAGAATATTTTGAAGTAGTAGTCTAAAATTCCGGGATAAGTTATCAATAACTCCCGGGATTTCGGCTCGAATGACGACTAAGAGTTAATTATCCGTCACTGAAATTCTACGTACGGTTGCAACTTATCCTTGGGGATCAGGATGCAACTTTTGAAGAACGGCAAGAAGACGTCTTCACAAAGACATTTCAGCTGATACTTCAAGCTTAAAGTTTACGTTTGTGCATCTGCTTTGTTTTAGATCTGTTTGGGGTATGAAACAAAAGATTATCTGTGGCTGAGATGAAAGTAGTTAAGTAAGTTTAAAACACAAGTCGCTTGTTTGCGACAATAATGACATATATATCTCGAAAAATAAGAAATACAGGAGCGTTTTTTTATTTAAATTAATTTAAAAAACATTATTGTTGCCATTTTTTGCATAGAAACCTTTTATCAAAACATAAAAGGTTTATTTTACGTATTTCGTTACTTAATTGAAGACTTACTTTCGTTAATTTTATAATTATTCAATAAGGTACAAACAACATCCAAAATCTAAATTTTTGAGTTATGTCATCCTTGTCGCAAACGAGCGAAGACTACTTCAAACAAATTAAACAAGTATAATCTTTTCATTAATCAAACGTAGACTAGTCATCAATACATTATAATATAAGCCTATTACGTTTCCACAGCTGGGACGCAGCCCTTCTTCTCCATACATAAAGTCTACAAAGCGCTCAGTGCGAGTTTTAACCAATTAACATTCATTATAACACAAATAATACTACAAATTATATTTTCATTCGAAATTAGGCTTCAAAGAGATCTTTTGCATCTATGTAAACTGCATAAAACAAAAAAAAAAAAAAAAATACAAAGTGAAAAATGAATTAAAATGAGTAATTTGAAGCTAATAAACAAAATTGGAATCAAGCGAACCAATTATTGGTTCGCTTGATTCCAATTTTGTTTGAATCAATGCCACATTTATTAATCACGCAGAATGGAAAAGATTTCATTTTACATAAACTAAGTGAAATACACTTCGGAGAATATCGAAGATCGGAGATCGTGTCGTACAAGTTTGCCAATTCTCCTTTTTAGAGCATGCCACTCTGACGAAGTGGCTGGTGGGTGTTCACGTCGTTTCTCCATGAGCTTTAGCGTTTCTTCCGAAAACTTCGACTTCCTGTCCCTACACCGCAATTCGCAAAATCTCACACCTTCCTCCCTGAGGATTCCGACCACATTCATGAGGGCCTGGTCAATGTCAACGCTATTTGTGGTTTCCACGGCAGCGAATCGGTTCTCCAAGTTAGATTGGAACTTTTCAGATCCCACTATAGTTTGGAGCAGGGTTGGTCGGAGCCTGGATTTCATCAAACGGACACGTTCAAGCTTGAAATCGATATTCAGAGACCCTCGCACGAGTCTGTGATCACTTCCAGTATTAAACCTATTGATCACTGAGACGTCTCTGAGTATACGCTTCTTGTCCGTTATGATGAAATCGATCTCGTTTTTAGTCATAGTGTCGGGGCTCTGCCATGTCCACTTCCTTTGGAGCTGTTTCTTGAAAAATGAATTTATCAAGAAAAGCCCCTCCCTTTCGAGGAAGTTGACATGCATTTGCCCCCTATGATTCCTGCTACCATAACCATTGGATCCTACTACCGATTCGTTGTAGTTCTGTACTCCCACTTTGGCGTTGAAGTCTCCCATGACAACGTTGTAGTGGGCCCTGGTGGTGAAGTGTAAGGCCTTCGATATATCACCAAACACGTCTTCCATCTCATCATCCGAGTGCGTCGAGGTCGGTGCGTAAACCTGCACAACCTTGAGGATAAACCTCTCGGTTAGTTTAATTACGAGGTACGCGATCCTGTTCGACACACTCGACACGTCTACTACGTTGTCACAGAGAGCTTTATTCACCAGAAATCCTACGCCACCCTGGGACAGCTGGTGTCCCTCTCGAAAGTATAGAAGGTGGCCTGATTCAAGTGTTACCGTGTCCTCCCCCTCTCTTCGGACTTCGCTTAACCCAAGAACGTGCCACCTTATTTTCTCGAGTTCGACTTCGAGTTGTGCCAGGTGCTCGTCGAGCCGTAACGTGCGTCCGTTGTACGTCGCCAAGGTCAGTTGTTTTTGGCGGCCTTCCGTAACCCGGGGATTCTTCGCACCCCCTGCCCTGCCATTACCGTGACCGCCGCCTTGATCAGGAATAGCAGGGCGGCCGGGAACTGGGGGCCGTGGTCCACGTTGACTTGCCATTGGTAGGGTTTGCTCTAATTGCCACGCTGAGCAGGCGGGTTGGCAATCGCAGTGGATTCACACCGGTATCGCTGCTGCCCGACACCGGTGCGACCGATATGTGATAGGTCCCAGAAGTCTCTTTGTCGCCTTTTACGACACCCGCGAGAAGAATTGGGGGGGTGCTATTCTTAAGCCGGCACGCCACGGCGTGAATTATACTTTAGTGTTATTTAAATAAGAAGAAACAAAATAAAGAAACAAAATAAATAAGTGAAAAAATCATTATAATATGAGGTAAAGTGATGTCAGGAGGTTAAGACCTCGTTACGTTATTACAATTTGTTCTTGATGCTAACAAAACAAACCCAAGAGAAGGTAGATAAGTAGGTACTTACTTGGAAAGTTTTTTTTATTTTTATTTCAGCACTAACATAAGACGGAATTGAAAAAAACCGGCCAAATACGAGTCGGACTCTCGCACGAAGAGTTCCGTACCATTAGTTATAAAAACGACAAAAAAAACTTTTTTGTATGGGAGCCCCCCTTACATATTTGTTTTTTTTCTGATTTTATTATTTGTTGTTATAGCGTCAACAGAAATACATAATCTGTAGAAATTTCAACTCGCTAACTATCACGGTTTATGAGATACAGCCTGGTGACAGACGGACGGACGGACGGACAGCGAAGTCTCAGTAATAGGGTCCCGTTTGACCCTTTGGGTACGGAACCATAAAAAAAAACGGTCAATACTGTGTATGCTCGTACGTGTTTTTTTCATTTTATATTTATTTAGTTCGACATTAATTAGTACATTACTGCCGCGGTCTATAATGACTACTTTGCTGGTCGCACTGATTATGGCCGACAGCGCAGCGTAGCGCAGCTCCAGGCCGACACAGCGCGGTCAGCGTGCAGTACTTGATGGACGAGCTGAGATAACGGCCGAGACCGTAGGTCGAGGCCTTTACAGCAAGGACAGCAAGGGCTGCAATGATGGCCAAGCTGAAAGGCCTAGAGCGTAGCTAGGCTAGCTCGAGGCAATTATAGCGTGACCAACGAAGTAGTCATTGTGGGCCAAGGTTTGTATAGTGCTTTACTCAAAAATGCAAGTACCTAATCTAAATAAAACCAGCAAGTAATTTGAATAAAAAATATATATTAATTAAAATTTTCGAACCGCGCTTTTGTTACTTTGTTTTTTTTTAGCAATGGTAGTTGGAACTATACAGCCTAATATGGAATAAAATCTTTTTGTACCTATCTCTATAGATACAAACAGCTGTGTTCTAAATAAAATCTTTTTTGATTTGAATTTTTAAAACGTTGAAACGTCAAAATAGCGGCCGGCAAAACATTGCCGGCCTGTTAGAGCGGCCAGCAAAACTTTGCCGGCCGCTCCTTGAAACAGAACGGCAAGGTCGACTTTGCTCAAACAAGGTTGTCAAAATAATGACCACATTACATGCATTTTTGAGTAAAATCTATTTCTCAGTAATTACTGGTGAATAAAAAAAAAACACCAGCTGTCTACTTTTGATCTGTATTTTTAATTCCATTTAGTTTAATACAGTGTTATTAACATCTTGAAACTTCTCCATTCAGATGTCCAAAGCAAACTTTTGCCTCGAGGAATTTAGAGCATTTTTTACGCTAGGCCAAGTTCTTTTATGGGACTGAACGACCCAAAAATCTTTGGATCTTTCAAAAGAAGTTCAAGAGCTTCTATAAGGTCTTCACAATATGCCTCAATATTTGGAAAATACTTTGAAATGAGAAGGTCAAGAATTATGATTACCAAAAATTATTCGAGAAGATATCCTTTGCTGGAACTGGAATCTGAAGTACTTCGTTAGAATTCCTTACATCTTATTCAAACTGAAGATAGTCGGGAACTTTTAGAATCCTCTGAATTTCAAACAGATAGTTCCTTTTGACGAGGTCAAACCTTTTTTTTAGGATCTTGAGTTGGTTATTAGGTGTTACTTACTAAGTGTTTCTGGTTTTCAGCTGCATGCTTTTAGGCTGGAAGCCGACCCCAAGATAGTTGGAAAAAGGCTAAGTAGAAGATGACTTACTAGAAATTGCTTCCGTGTATTTGAGGAAAGAATCCAAATATAGTTTATTTAAGACAAAATTTCACCAAATATTTATTTTCAAAACTAATATGAAAACTTAATTTAAATAACTACTACATACATTACAAGGATTAAGTAACTAAAAGATTAAATAACTAAAATAAGAATAAACTATAAAAGGGCGTCAAAAAACTCCTCCCCAACGCTGTCAGCTGGTAAATTGCCCAAGAGACTGGCAGCATTGCCACGTAGTATGGCAATACTTAGCCTCTGGCCAAAGTAAAAGCCAGCCCTTGGGTCACGGGAAGCGTCAAGCGCTTGAAAAAAGAAAAAAAATTGAAAAATTGTATAATAATTCTGTTAGGTGATGTTAATTATTTGGCCAGTCTTTCCTAGAGTGTTTTTTTTTTTTTTTTTAATTAAATTCACAGTTTGATATCTGTCCCCGTTGTTACTAAGTTAAGTCTTTATCATATTTATGATTCAATTTCCTTCACGCCAACAAACAAACTACACACCTGTTTTACTTCATCATACTCTTCAGACAACACCTTTATACGTTGATCACATAACACTATTACTATGTAAAGAAATTCCAGCTGCCATTTCAGTTGCCGACTAGGAGTTCTTCAAAAAACTTATATCATTAATATTCTGTGGCCGTGTTCTCTCTCTTTCACCAATTCTCAAAATTGGATTGTGGCACACATAATTCTGTCTTTTATTTTATATGACACAACTTTAATATTTTTTATGTTATGTTAGAATGGGACGTAATAAATATAAACAAGGACAGAGGGAATGCGAGAAAAAGTTATTTTTGGATTGAAATCATGGGACGGTGTTGACAGAGATTGATGTGGTTTTGATATTAATGTAACTTTGCTTTCATATCGTATTGTTTTGGATCTTCTAAATTAGGATAATGTATTACTGTAGGAACATTGAAACTTAGTGTAGGCAGTTCAGTTAGCGTCATTGATAGATTTTTACCGGGGCAAAATGATTATGAATATTTTTTATAAAAGAAAGCTTGGGCAAATGAGACACCAAATGAAAAAAAGATTTTGGAAAACCAGGTGAAAGAATATGCCAGACCAAGATTGTTTGAATGAATAATTCATTTTACGTATGATAAAAAACCCATAACAGTTAATGAAACTACTCAAGCAACAGTTTCCCAGCTACAAATGATAGCAATAGTCCTATATCTATTACCAACCATTAAATAAATACCCACAGCCATCAACTTACATTATTCCAACCACATCGTCTGCTCCAGACAAATTAAGCGAACATTTTCCTTGACGGGTCTTGTTCCGACTTAATTCTCGTTTCCTTGAACTATTCCAGCTTTGATGACTGACTCTATTTCATACAAGCGTATGGTATTAAAACGAGCTATGACAAATTTGTCGTCTCAGTCTGTTCCACGCTCATTTTACTGGGATTATAAAAGCATCTTGCAAGCAAAGTGCGGTCGTTGAATACTCGCAGCATAATAAATGAGAAAGAAACATGGTTTTTGTGTAAAAATGTTCTAAAATGCAGGAAAAGACTTTTAAGTGAGTGAAAGGGAAATAAATGGACGAGTTGTCTCTGAAATGTGTATTTTGTTTCCTATTTTTGTAGGAAATAGTGCGAAGAGCTAGCTTTTAAATAATATGAAATATTAACACAAAATTCTCCTCAAGAATTTGCTTGTCTTCAATTGTGCAAAATACTTTTCGGTCGTCAGGTGAATTACGTGTTTGATTATATATTTTTGGCATCCAATATAGCTTAGCTTTTAGTTCTGTTAATATACTTGCATATGTACGAAAAATACATTGGCAGAATTTCCATACATAATGTATAAAGTAATTTTGTAATATTAAGTAAGATTTTAATACTTGCAAATTATCTACGCCACTTAGCTATAGAGTTACTACTCTTCTAATTACGTTACGATGACGTACTTGAATGTAGACTCACAGGTCATTCATCAATTTCACCGTAATTAACATTGTAGCGATTCCTCATAAAAAATGCACTGTTCCTGATTTCCATTCCCATTCACTCCAGCTGCATATTCACAAACATGCTTACAAAGAAAGCGAACTATAGTAGCGTCATGCATTGTTGTCTCAGTTCTCAGTACCGATACCTTTCATTATTCCATGCTTGAGCACACTTCAGTTGATTCAGCATTCATGATATTGTCAGATCCAGTGGTTGTGGCAACAAAAAGTCGTGTTGGATTGTCAAGAAGAGTACTTTAAAAAAAAAAAAAACCTTTGTTATCGACGCTATTATGATGGAGTTTTCCACTATTGTTTTAATCCGATCCATCATCAACATCATCATTTCATCCAAAAGACGTCCACTGCTGGACATAGGCCTCCCCCAAGAAGGGTGGGTTTTGCCATAATCGCCACGCTTGGCAGGCGGGTTGGCGATCGCAGTACGGTTGTTACAAAAGCACAGAGAACGCTGCTGCCCATTCTCTGCTAAGTCCCTTAGTCGCCTCTTACGACACCCACGATCCGATAATCCGATCCAATTTTAAATTTTTGTTCTGTCCTTATTACATATTTCTTTATTCGGTTATTTTGTTGATATTACTTGCAATTTATATTAACCCTTATTTTTAAGTATTGTTTTCATAAATGTTTCTTAGCTGTACTATGCACCGCATGCTGCCTGTGAAATTAGCATAAGCGGAAAATAATTAATTAATCGTGTCATCGTAGTAGCTTGGGATATGAGGCCATAAACTCAAAATTCGTGGGTAAATATTAATGATGGACTAGCATTAATATATAAATATAAAAATCAAATCTCTTTAAGGTTACTTCGCAACACCAAAACTCGACTGTCTAAAAATTATTTCTTCTAAGAATTTGAAATTGTTTAATATATAAAACGCGGAACCACGACGATTCAGAAGCAGTGACACGGATTTTTTGTCAAATGTTACAAAATATAATAAAAAAGGTTTAGTAGTAAAAAATCTTTTCCAATCGACTCCGAGATTTACGAAGGGATTGGAAAATTATTGAGCGAACGCCCCGAAACAAATGGAATTGTTTTTAAATTAATTTGCAAAGTTTGAAACATTCGATTTGCCAATAAATGTAAAGGTAAAACGGGCTTATTCATCAACTCGTCTCATGCCTACGGCCCATTTGGGACGACGACGTGCAGAAACTCAAATTAAATATAATTTACACTGTGCAACGCATCCCTCATTACTTATATCAAAATGAGAAAAGGTGCAATCTGTAGCAAAAGTGCTATTGTGAAACTGAGTAAAAAAAGAATTTGTTATAAAATATTCAATCATCACCACATTACTTTGATACCAATTAACACACGAGGTAATAATTAACATTTATACATGTAGGTTTAATAATAATAAACCTATTTCTCATATTTATAAATGTTTTTTTTTTTTTAATATTTAATATGAAACACTCCCTCTCCAAGTCAGTCAAGTCCAGGTATGCAAAGATAAGTAGTTTTATTGCTTTATTGATATTGAAAGAAAAGACTTTTTGTATCTTCATTATTTCATAGGTTTGGGCTGTCATCAATTTACTTCAAAAGTAACCGCTATAACCATTGTTTATTTAGTGATAATAGCCGGGGAAACATCACTGGTCAAAATAAAAGATTTTATTGTATCTTCATTCTTTTCACAAGTCTTTCCTACTTCAGAAGTAACCACCATAGCATGGTTTACTTACCTGTTAATAACCGAAAGACATACATGTCTGCCGTTCGTATTAGTTTCGGATAGCATTAATTTGAACTTGTAATCTATGAACAAAACGAAAGTAAATATAAATTAAATTCAAAAATATTATTATAATAACTGGTCTTACTAACTGTACCAAACGTTGATATAGTTTAAAGTTCCACAAAAAAAAACGCAGGACGACATGCACAATGAAAATTATATTTGATTTGATTTTATGCAAGACGTCCCATATAGGCCGTAGGCATGTGGGACGAATTGATGAATTAGCCGGTAAAACAAGCAGACGATTATGTAGGTATGTGTCCTTTTTATGTTAGAATAACCGGTCCTTGTTTCGCACCTAAAATATGTAGCTCCATGAGTTTTTGTATTGTGCAAAAAAGAAAAATTGATATATCTTCTATATTGTCTGGTTGCTGCTTACCCTGGTCTCAGAGTTTTTATGCCATCCACCCATAGGCCCCTCATTTAGCTTTACATGCCGTCGAGAAATAAATAAATCTCAGGCGTGCTGGTCTCCTCATGATGCATCAGATATTGCATAAGGATTGAACTAAAAATAAATAATGAAATAGACTGATGTTCACAAGACAAGCAAAACTGTTTCCTTGTGGTATTATATTATTATATTCAGGTTTTCATCCCATTAAAAAATTAAATTTTCATGTATCAGAAGTTCTGCTTAATTCGGCTTAAAATCAGGATTATATCTACAAGAACCAAATCAGCCTCTACAAGGTTATCAATCAGCTTTATAATTATTCAAAATCTACTTGAGTAATTGCCACCTAATTTCCTTTCATTCACAAATTACCAAAAGATTTCATTCACGTCAATAAAACTCGCAATTTAAATGACAAGCAGTCAATTTCTGCAATCACATTAATGTTTAATGGGACGTCTCCAATTTTCAATTTAAAATAAATGCTTCATAATTTCGTCCTTATTTTATTGAAACTCAAAGTAAACACGACTGAACTCGGAAAACATTGAAGTTTTCAATTAATACTGTTGAAGGTAATTTTTCGGATTAAAAGATTAATAATTGAGTTTTCATTTTCAAAAATAAAATGAACTGGGTCGGCGTTGGGTGCAATCAAGGGTGGAGTAAAAACTATATAACTATGAATTTTACCTTTTTTCTCCTAAGTGGGCTGAATAGCTAGTGCCAAAAACCGACCGACTCCTTTCATAGGATTGACATTGTAGGGGATATATCAAAACGAACGGTCATAGACAGTCGCTCCTTGTCATCATCATCATCATTTCAGCCGAAAGACGTCCACTGCTGGACATAGGCCTCCCCCAACGCCACATTGACATAAGGGTGGTTTTGCCATAATCGCCACGCTTGGCAGGCAGGGTTGGCGATCGCAGTACGGTTGTAACAAAAGCACAGAGAACACTGCTGCCCATTCTCTGGCAAGTCCCTTAGTCGCCTCTTACGACACCCACGGGAAGAAATGGGATGGTGCTATTCTTTACGTCCGACACCAAACAGAACCCTGCTCGTTCGCGTCGCTCCTTGTAAAGTACTGGAATTCAGCTGCATCCGGTTAGACTAGTTGCCGTGTCCAATAATTTGGTAGCCGACCCCACGTATTTTGGAAAAGGCAGGCGGATGATGATATGGCAAAACAAAAGCATAAGTTTTTGTCTGCCTAGCCTATTCCCAACTTTGTTGGGGAACCAGTATTAGAGCGAGAAAAACGAACCATTATTATAATAAATAAATTATGCTAGTTTCTTCTCTAAACTCTGTTCGATTTGTCTATCAAAATAAAATATTTTGCCATAAAGACTCTGCTTTAATTTCACTAAAGTTTACCGATCATCATCATCATCATCAGCCTATAATATTCCCACTACTGGGACCCAGACCTACGACTTACTGCTCGTAAATCGGGGCGGAGGTTTACCGATACTATGGCTCAAATTTTACTTTTATGGTAACAACCGTTAGAAGCCTACATTTTTAATTTGAGATATGAGTAAGATGATGAAGATTTGCTTAATAACCACCCGTTTAGGAGGACCCCGAAACCAGACATAAATATCAACCCACCAAGACTGTTTAATGTACGCAAACTTACATTCGGGCCACCAAAGATCAGCAAACACGTAAGACTAACACTGAAATAGATTCGTCTAGACTGTTAAATAACTATGAATTGCTTGAAATTACTGTTTGAAGGATGGCTAACGAGCTCCCAACCTATTCCACAAAACGAGCCTTTCACGTCAATCCCGCGAAGTGACGAAAATTGAAGCAGTATATAAAATAAACGAGTGAAATTAAGAAGACTCTTAACCCACTTTTAGTAAACCTAGAGAGTACAGTTCCCTCAGTTGCGTTTTACAACTTGTACCGTAATAATAGCAGCTGGCAACGTCGTTTTTCTTCTAACCCTCAAAATGAGCACTTGACATCAAATATGAAGGAAAGTAGGGTCGACTCTATTCCTCAAAAGAACATCGCTTTTAGAGGTAGGTACTGAAATTCAGAAAGATGGACGAATTCTATTTTACCTCGTTATTTTTTAGGAACGTTTCCAAAATTGGTTTCGACAAAGCTCTTGAGGGTTTTAGGCGTTGACAAAAAATACGTTTTCTTGTTAAAATTTAGGGAATGTTGTAGGTACGTATTTTGTTCGCGGAAGTGAGTACTATTCTTTTTATTTAATCATCGTTCGACCGACGTTGTAACAAGGAAACTTTCTCGTTATTTTTGTAATTATTTTTTACATCGATTTGGAAGGACGGTATTTTTGATGATTTAGTTCTGCCTGTAATCCCCTAGGGGTTGGGCGGGGTGTACTAGTGAACCCATTTTTGTAAGTCCTTAATGGCCTCGTCCAGAAAGCAAGAAACAAAGATACTTGATATTTATATTCTTTATGCGATGAGGGAGCTCTGTATGGTGTCGGACGTAACGAATAGTACCATCCCATATCTTCCCGTGGGTGTCGTAAGAGGCGACTAATGGACTTGCCAGAGAATGGGCAGCAGCGTTCTCTGTGCTTTTGTACAAACGTACTGCGATCGCCAACCCGCCTGCCAAGCGTGGCGATTATGGCAAAACCTCCCTTATAACCATGTAGTGATACTTGGGGGAGGCCTATGTCCAGCAGTGGACATCTTTCGACTGAAATGATGATACGATGAGGGAATGGACTATGTAAGAATCGTAGCAGACGGCGTTCTGTTGTTTTTGGCAACCTCCCTGGAGAGTAAGTACATCTATGTACGTATGGTCTTTCATTTTTTTAAATTGTACGGGGTTGATGGTAGGGAAGTTCACTGACACCGAGATTTCCTCTTCTAATGAGAGTCCTATATTCAGACAATGTCTGTTCAGATATTCTATTGAAACACACTCATGCTCGGAGATAAGGCTATGTTAAGGGCAGTTACTCATGCCCTGTCAGTCGGACCATTACCTAAACCATTTGTACATTAGGTTAGGTGCGCAGAGTAGAGAGAGGATGGAAATTGTTCTGTAGCTTAGCAACTGGTAACTAAGCAAGTTGACGGAAAATAAGTAATACCTTCATAGTAAATGCAGACAATATTTTTATCGTGGCTGGTAGCAGCCGAATTAGATTAATCGACGATTCAGTTAATTGACTAGTGATTGAAGAGGCATATGCCCAGCATTGTGATTTTGAAATACTTGGAAACTTTTACGAAGTCATTATACCGACAAGATATTACCAAAATTCATTACTGCTCGCCTGCTGCTGCGTCGTTGGGCTAGTGGTCGCAATCGCGACTGCTGAGCATGAGATCCCGGGTTCGATTCCCGGGTCGGGCAAATTGTTGTTGGGTTTTCCCATCAGGAAATTCTCAATAGCAGCCATTGAGTCTAAAGTTGTACCCGGTTGATGGCAATAGGCTTACCCCCTATTACATAGGACTTATACAAAACGCCAACCCGCCTGCCAAGCGTGGCGATTATGGCAAAACCCCCCAAAATGTCTATGTGACGACACTTGGGGGAGGCTTATGTTCAGCAGTGGACGTATTTTGGGCTGAAATGATGATGATACAAAACTGGCGAAATGAGGGTGTAATATTAGGTTATCTTTCGGAGATTACAGACGTGATGTTATGTTATGTTATGTTATGTTTTACTCATTACCACGGTCAAGTTTTCAATATAATAACGCGCTGAGGGCATTGCTGCGGTTGCCTCGCTTCTGCAGCGCGTCGGGGATGTTTTCCAATGTGCGCGTAGACTGTTTTTATGCCACGATGCGCAGGAGGGCAGCCTCGACGGCGGGCAGATTGAGGGGCAGCGGCAACAGTCTCCTCGCAGTTATGCGGCATTGGTTGGCCCTACATGCGCCCATATTTAGAGCGTGGGGTAGATGATTTTGTGGTCAATATTATCCTTGATTATTATTTATTATGTTATTTTCCATTATTATTTTATTAAATCGAATTGATTATGTTATTTTTCATTATTATTTTACTAAAACTAATTGATTATGTTATTTTAAATGATTACGTATTTATTATTAATTTCCATATTTTGAATTTTTATGTTTAAATTGAATTCTTTTTTTTTGTTATTTTAAATTATTATTTTAATCTGCTGTATGTACATAATTATTGTGATTTATTATTTATGGAATTTAATATTTTATGTTGTGTTCAAGTTACGATTTATGGATATTCTATTTGTCTGACTAATAAATGAAATTGAAATTGAATTACGGAATCAACCCCAAAAAAGTCAGCTGATTCTTACATTTGTGTTCGCTGACTCGACATAGTGGGACACCTGGTGTTTTTTCATACTGGCTGGTCTAATAGTTCATAATATGTAATTTCTAAGTACTACCTTTTATACATTGATTGACCTTTTAAGGGGTTTCCAGCAGCTGATGATTCCGAGGCCACCTATGATATCTCCAGCAATAATTCTTCGAACGCCACACATAGCTAAAACCCACCACACCTGTTATTGATTGATGTCAATCCATACACAAAGTTAAATTGTCCCATTTACCTGTGTTCCCTCTACTAGATACCTGTCCATACCCAATTACCAAAAACTGGTTTTAATGTTTCAAAGAAAATATTTATGTACACGTGTTTCGTCTTTAGTACAGTTTATTTTGCAGACATGAAAACGACACATGAATAAAAATACCTATTACAGAATAAGTTAACGTAGGAGTAATGAAAAAAACATTCAGCGGTAGGATGGTATATTAAACCTGCCAACATGATTGCTTACAAAAATAGTCTGGAAAACTTTCTTTAACTAGAATTCTGGGAAAATAACTAATAGACCAAAACTAGCCAACCCGCGCCAGCTTCACCCTGTGATCAATTTCGTAGAAACTTTCAAGCTCTATTTCACCCGCCTTTTTATAGAGGATGTCTACCTCATAGAAGCTAACTATTTGCCAAATTTGATCGTCCGTCTTATGGTTTGCGCTGAGTCTGACTGACAGTCAGGCCAAACGACTTTATAAGATAAATAGGTCATGATCATCATCGTGATTCTCCCGCCCCTTTCCCAATTTATTTGGGGTCTGCGCAGCATGTCTTCTTCTTCCATACTTCTCTATTACTTGTCATTTCAGCAGTTACCTCCTTTATGCCCATATCATTCTTCACACAGTGTTTCCGTCTTTCAAAGATGTTATGATGAATTTAATTATCCAAAAATCTTCATACTCATAATATAATTACTTTATTAAGGAAAAAATGTAATCCCAGAAACCAACTTAATTAAGAATGTACAAAGTAGGTAAAAAATAATTACATTACCAACTAATACATAACTATAAACATCGGACAACGGAGGAGCTCGAGGCTAAATATTAATAGCCGCACGGGTCGGTCTTTAAGGATAAGCCGTGCTTGCCGAGGTTGATCCGTGGATGGGTGACCATAATTACATACCGAGTTTCCTCCGTGCCTCGGAAAGCACGTTATGCCGTCGGTCCCGGCTGTCATTAGTAGATCTTTGACAGTCGTTATGAGTAGTCAGAAGCCAAAAATCTGACATCCAGTCTTACCAAAGGGTATCGTATTACCCAGTTACTGGGTTATGGAGGTCAAATAGGCAGTCGCTTCATGTAAAATACTGGTACTCAGCTGCATCCGGTTAGACTGGAAGCCGACCCCAAAATAGTTTGGGAATAGGCTAGGCAGATGATGAAATAACTATAAATCATATAATCAAGAACATCAAAATAATTAGAAGTCATCTTCTGAAAAATAAATGTCATAACCCACTGTAGTGGTTATCGACACGCGCGATCAAGCGTCTCGCTCCAGTTCCTCCAACCGCATGTCAGGAAAGAACGAACGTCTTTAGAGATAGACGTCTGCATGAAACGTTATCCTTGTATTAGTAACGCCTCGTCGCGCGACTTTTACTCGCTGGAACGCGATCAAGCGGCAAATATAGTTTGTGTTGAAGCGACTGCAAGGGGAAACGCAGTGTTGAACTTTTTATTTGTGAGAGAATAAATATTAGAATTTTGAATTCTTGTGCAGACCGCGATGTTTTAGTTTGTATCAAGTTTATTTTTATTTTTAAAAGAGTCTAAATAAAAATTTCACCTAATCGTTATTATTAGCATATTACGTACGTTTAAACTTAAAAATCATGTTCGCAACAGGATTAAAGTGGAGTTATAGTGATTATAAATTCACAATCGCAGTGAACAGCTGGGGACTACTAAGGCTTATATTACTTTAAATCGGTCATGGTAATCGGTCGGATCGGTCAACGGACGGTGTCATGACTATTACAACACAGGCTACCTGAACATAACACCACACTAGTTGATAAACAGTATAAAAATAAAGTGCCACAATATTAAAAAAATCATTTATGATATGAATTTTAACGAGAAATTAAAATTAAAAAAAAAGAATTAAACAAGTATCTGTCTGTAAACTCCTTTCAACTAAATTCAAGCTCAAACTTAATTAGAGAAACGAACACACATTTCGGTCGAATTTATTGAACTTTCCACTTAATGTAACGCCAAGCAATTATTTAGAAAACTAATTTACTAGTTTACTTGGGCAACATAAAATTGCTTCGACTCAAATTTAGTTCCAGATTGGGTCGAACTTCAGCAAAATTTAGCCTTAAAACGCAACTTGCGACCTTTAAAGACCCGAGATTGGAGTCTGTGTCCTAAAATGGCTCAAATTTTCTCCCATGGGTAATATGTTCCGGCGATATAAGCATTTTGGGGACGAAAAAATAAAAATATGTACATAACTTATTATCAGACTTTGTAATGCTTTGACAAAAAATGTCTTTGTTTTCTGTATTTTGCTTTTACAGTCTAATGTGATTAGATTTTTGTCCAGTCAGCGGAAAATTGAAGCGAGAAATATTTTCCAAAAAATAGATGATGTAACGCTAATGAATTTTTAGAATTTTCTCTCACACTTCAAGTTCGAGAGACTTTTCCAATTTACCGTTTTTTTGTGGATATGCTAAAGGAAAAAATGTTTGCCAAACTGTCTCCTTCCAAAAGGTAAATTAACCAACAGATAGATTGAACAATGACTCCGAGAAGAATGAAAATTGGCAAATTTAAATTTGCCAATTGGGAAAAGATGTACATTTTGAAATTCTGTCAACGAGCTATCCAAGAAAAACATTTTACCGAAAATAAAGCTACAAACACATAATTGGGTTGACCAAAAAGAACCTAATTTTATTTACGTTATGTTTTAGGTTACAGTAAAAGAGTATAGACGTGTCACACTTGGCAATTATGTTATTTTGCGATAGTATAATATGGCGTTTTAGACTTGGACTCTGAAAGCCGCTGACTGTAAACGCGTTGACGCTTTTGAGATGTGGTGCTGGAGAAAGATGCTGCGTATCCCCTGGACAGAATATCGGACAAACGTCTCCATATTGCGAGAGCTCGAAATCTCCCCACGGCTATCATCCGAGTGCCTGCGCAGGGTCTTCGAATATTTCGGTCACATTGCGAGGAAAGACGATGGCAACCTTGAGAAGCTAATCGTAACCGGCAAGGTGGACGGGATAAGGCCTCGTGGATGCAGCCCAACACAGTGGTCTGACCAGATCCGCACCGCCCTTGACTCCACAGGCCACAGCGCCCTACACACAGCCAGGGACAGAAAAAGTTGGAGGAAGATGATCCGAGAAAAGGTGATACTGAAGGGAGATCACGACCCTCAGCTTTGAGGAATACGACGCGAGGAGGAATATGGCGTCACCGAGACACGGGATGACAGTTTTTCTAATATGACTTTTAAATATTTTCCATACTTGAGAATAATGTATCTTCCCATAAGTGAAAGAATTCTCAGAATCGGATCAGCTGGCCTAACGTGACCTGTTAAAGCAGTATTGTTTACTCTTATTCCAGTGTGGGAAAGAGACGGAGCTATACAGAATGTCTAGCGCCATCTCTTTCCCACACTGGATAGAAAGTAAAACAATAATGTTTTAAGACGTCATGGTAGGTCACCAGTAGTCCTGAAGATTACGACCCACGTCCTAACGTACAAACTTTACCTCTTTATAATATTAAAGTATAGAATATAGATGTTAAATATAGATGATAGCCTTTCTATAGTATCTAAATTCTCTTTGAATTCTACTAATAAACGCTGAATAACGAACAGTACCTGCCATACAAATAATCCTATTGTACTGGTTTAGCGTTAATTATTTGACGCCTAGCGTTTGTTGGAAGCGAAGCCCATTCGCGAAATCGCCTAAGGATACAATGATTTAGTGGCTGATCGGTACGCTATCTACGTAATTCCCAATAAATTTTAACTGAATATATGTTAGTCTTAGTAAATCTGTTCTGAGAGAATATTCAAGGTTTTTGACGCTAAAGTAATCGGGTTTTAGGCCATAAACGTCATATGCGGACGTTAAGAGTGAGCGATGCCTTTGAAAATGTGTTAAGAGGATTTTTTTAACCAGATTTTGCTTGAGCATGAATACATTTATTTACCCTTACCTGTAACATGTTCTGGGAAATATTAGTATTTCTCAGAACACGTTAACATGTTAAAGGTTAAGTGTTAATTAACACCGATGTACAAGTTTAAAATTCGCGGATATCATTAGCACAGAGGGTATTAGATAATTGGTGGGTTCCACTTCTATTTGTTTCGTGATACACAAACAGGTAAAACAGGTTATCATAATACCGAATAAGTGGTTTGTCAAGGTCTGATAGGGAATTCATCATCAGCGCCGGAATCACCTACTGATGCGCCTCCCTTTTCTTCTGCCATTCTTCTCTGTTTTGTGCCTCCCGTGTCCATCTATTTCTCGTGATTTTAACGATATCGACAAATAGGCAGTTGTCCTAAGTAAAATACTTGGGATTTAGTTGCATCTGGAAGCCGTAACATAGATTGGGAATAGGCTAGACAGATTATGATGTAAAGCACTTATGAGATGAACTATATAGATATCAAAGTACCTAACTGTTCGATTCATTGCACATGTCACCTAAACAATAGTCTTAAACGTAAACCGTACACAGTCAGTTGTTAATATCTGTTACACTATACTGCTGCACCAATAACTCTGAAAGCACATTGTACTTCAGATTAATTGGTGAATTTATCAAAGTCGCAACCCGACGATGCACCTACCGTTTAGTTTGATTTATTTGTTCGATTCCAGTGCGAATGAAAACAATTACGTCATGTTGTTGTTTGTCATCTGTCGAGGCCAACTTTGTAAATGAATGTCATAATCATCACGTTTGATGGTGAAATGGAGATCCAATTATACGAAGTTTTATTTATCATTCACACTGGGAATGGCATTTTTACCATGTTGACTATTTTCTTTATCGATGGATGGCATTAAAAGAGGAAGAAGGCCAAAAAAGCGATGGATGGACTGTATGAAGGATTAAATGGCAAGAAAACAGTTGACTGTTGTGATGACGACGGGCAGAAAAGTATGTCCTAAGGTCAGGAGAATATTATACATATATTATACATTATACATACGAAGTTGCATAATATTATACAACTTCGTATGCGTCATATTTTCCCCGATTTTGAAACAATTTTCTTTGCTGCTGCGCTCCAATTTGAAGTAGCGTATTGATATATAGCGTATAACCTTCCTCGATAAATGGGCTATTTAACACTGAAAGATTTTTTCAAATCGGATCAGTAGTTTCTGAGCAAACCTAAACTTAAGGTCAGGAGAATGATGTTGATGATCCCGTATTGAGGAGTAGGTGAAGAGATAAATAGCAAGGTTGCTCAGATAGTCAACCTATGATGTTTCCACTGCTGGGACTGTAATCTACCACACGGGCCCAGTCTGCTTTGGTTGAAGTCACATTTCCTGTAATTCTTTCTCTGTAAGTCATTTCTTTACGATGCAATATTGATAATGCTCAGATACGTAAGTCACCGATGACGATGATGGCAAATAGGGCTGGCATAGAAAAGTGGAGCTTGTCACAAGAATTGAGGGGTCCATATACCCAGCAGTAGGTGAAAGCAAGTTTTGGATGATGATGACGATGACGTTAATCATAGAAATCCTTCCCTAAATCAACTATGTTTATTCGTTACATAATTCCTAAAGTAAACTCAAACTCAAACTCAAATTCTTTATTGCATTCATGTGTTTACAATTAGTTGTTACATATATAGCAAAGTTCCAACATGAAACCCGGTTAGGGCACGGCAACATAATAGATTGGACAAAACAAGCTTCCAGTTAGTAGGTATACTGGATTGCAAGTTTGTTAAACAATTAATATAGTTACTATCGGAAATATTACTAGTATCTAGGTTTATGCAGTTATTGTAATAAATACCATGACGTTATACATTTTTTTTTACGTATAATATTAATTATTTTACTTTATTTATTTGCATCAGTTTTTATAATTTCATTAATTTACACTCATGCATAATTTTATTTTAAATATTTATATTCTTTATTACATTTTTGTTTTATTAATTTATATTCTCCATTATATTTATGTTTTATTAATTTGTATTAATTAATATATTTTATTACTTTGTTTTGTTATATTATGTGCAATACTTATGTATGTGTGCTTTTTGTGTAAGTACTATTTCAGTGGTTCCAAGTAATTATCTATCTATCATATTCACATTTTATTCTAAGTATTCTGCGACCGAGTAAAAGCATTTTTGTGTTAGATATTCTTTTAATTTTCTGTTAAATGTATTGAATTTGGGTTCTTCTTTAATTTGTTCCGGTAATTTGTTGAAGATTTTTACTGCCATGTAGTATGGGCTGTGGTAAAGCATTTTGATCCGAGATTGTGGAAGATATAATCTATTTTTATGGCGTATGTTCACATTATGCATGTCTTTTGTTTTAAGGAAAATGTTGCTATTTTTAGATACAAATATGCAAAGGTAGGTAGGTAAAGGTAGTGTATGTATATAGAAGGTAAAGTTAGGAGTTTTAATTTTAAAAAATATGGTTTACAGCTTTCGGTATTGTCAATATGGGCCAGTATTCTAGCACACTTTTTTTGGATTATAAATACTTCGCTGGCATTTACGCTGTTCCCCCATAACATCACTCCATATCTTAGCCACGAGTAAGCGTAGGCGTCGTATGCCGATAGTGCCGTTTCTGTATTTGTGCTGTGCTTAAGTTGAAACAAGGCGTAAGTAAATTTAGATAATTTAGATTTAACTGTTTCGATGTGCTTTTTCCAATTGAGATGTGTGTCTATGTTTATACCGAGTAAGTTAAATGTTGTTACTAATTCTATAGGGGTGTCATTAAAAATTACATTGTTACTTAGTAGTAGTTGTCCAATTTAGTTTTTAGACTAAATAAGTTTAAAGTGAGACCTTTTTTTTTTTTTGAGACCTCACTACAACATTTCAATAACTAGACTCAAACCTGTGACCCCGTTGACTCATTGTTTGCAAGTCAAGACCTACGCCAAAAGGACTCAGACGGTCCGAATATAACTTCACAAATAGTAATAAGTTTCTAACCTTTTGATTGCAAATAGTTTTACGAGTAGTGAAGCAATTTCATTGTATTAAAAAGATGTCCTTCAATAGAATAGACTAGAATAGAAATGTATTTTATCTATGTAAATAAAAATCATCTTTTGCATGGATGAAGATACCGAATCGATCGATTTGGCTGTTTTTTGGTTGTGTTTCTATCTGGACAAGGTTTATATGAAAGAAATATTTTATGTTTTAATTTTTTGGTTTTCGCTTTTATGATTTTCTTCGTTATTCCCTACTAATATTATAAGTATTATATTTTAGGTGGCCACTGACACTTATGAACAAAATGGTATTGCAGAATATGTTTAGTGTGGTCTGCCATCTGCCAAAATGCTGAAAGATTTCCTATGCTTGTAACTTTATACCCACGGAACACAGACAAAAGCAAGGTTGTAGTTACGTACCCAGACGAGCTTCTTCACAAACGCGTGTAGTACGCGGCTAGGGCGAGTTCCTACTCGCCTCCGACCTCCTGTTTGAGGGAGGTCATTCAAGGAAGGACCCACCAAATTAATTCTGCTATGGGCGATGCCCTGCACGACTGCACCAGGATGTCAGCAAGCAAGTAAAAGTGGCGAACAGATTTTGCGTGCCATATCTGCACCAGCAGAAGTGCTATGGGATGACCACGACTGCCCTGCCAAGAGTGTCACTAAGAGGACGAAGATTTTTTTTCCAACAGGGTCCATAATTGTTCTTAGCTTTATGCGTTTGATAACACCTTAGACCTACATTGTGGAACGCAAATAAATAAATATGAAAAAGAAGTAGCTGCTAATAGCAGCTCTTGGTCTAAACCAAAGTCATTGTCAAGCATAACCTTTCAAGAAAAAAAAAACAGAACTTTATTTCACCTAGACCGTTGAACTTAGACAACAATCTTGTCCTGTAAGATTAAACGAATAAGTTATTTCATAAATTTATTTCACGTGACGTGAATAATAATAATTTATCAAAGTCACACAAGTTTCAACTGTCAGAGCAATCTTTATTATTATTTAAGGTCAAATATGCCATTTAAAATTCATCACCATAGTTCAAGCACTTTACTAATGTATTGAGTACCAACAACATTTTAAAATATTTGCGTCGCACAAAAAAAAGGTTACTATAAATTTTAAAATCTTTTTCAAGTATGTGCAATACTTCGGTTGAATTTTAAACGATATGCATAGAAAACCAACAGTTTTAAGGGTTTATATTTTTATGGTTTTTAAAGAAATCTTGCTGAATATGTTGGAACTTACCTTAATTCAGCAGCAGCCACGGAGTCTGTAATTCTAAATTCAATACGGCGGAATCCAAAAAATTGCAGACTAGTTCTATTTTACATGGATATCAAATGAAAGGGTTTGCTTAGAAAAATACGACAAATACAATGAAGGCACTTAAAACCATGTTTTTTAGTTATCTTTTTAACAATATTTACATATTATTGTGCATTGTAAAATATAATGATAATGTAAAAAAGGTTGTTTTAATATTTGAGCTTTCGCTTTCAATTTTTATCTTTAATTTTCTACAACACCAAAATAGATAGATTAGATATCGTGCTTAAGGAATAATTAAAAATCTACAGAATCAAGTCTTTTCATTACCTAAACATATATTTCTGAAATAAATTGCGGTTGCCACATAAATTCAAGTTGACTACTTTACTTTGGTACTGAAAGTACTAGTGAGAATCTATAAATCTAAGTTGAATGATGTTACTTAATTTCAACCACTAAAATTAAATATACAAACCTTAGTAGTAATTTTAGAGTAATTAAAAAAATATATTACTTTGTGAATTCTGTCAACGCTGGGACATTAATCAGTTGGTTGGTTAGGGTCTATCATGACAAATGAACGGAGTAGGTAGATTGAATTGGGGTCATTGATCCGAAACGTATATATTAATATGGACATTCCTCCGGAATTGGAAACTTTTTGGACTTGGATAAAAAGTTGTGGCCATAAAAAGGCAAAAAAAAATATATTAGTAAATTATTATATTACCTAATGCTTCGAACAGAATTTGATTGTTTTTGTTAATCAACAGATAAATACTAAATTAATTTATTTTTGATACCTTCTTTTAAATTTTGAATTGAGTAGTAATAATATCACTACCAACATTAACAATTATTTAATTGAATCCGGAAATACCGGAAATACTTTCCGGAAAAATGGTTAATCATGTTATTCTTTCTGTGTGCATTTATGATACAAGTACCAAAAATAAATCTACCTACTCCGATCACTGATCATGACATGTTCGGTATGTGACCTGAGTCACATCCATCTTATCTTTACTTTGAATTAAGTGTGTCCTGGGTCATTTTGAGTTTCAGTCTGCGGGTTGTGTGAGTTTCCTCCATCAAGACTTTCGCCATGCGGTTAGAGTCGTTTGTTTTTGGAAGGGGTTTATTGTTTTGCTGTTTTTAATATTATGTTTTGGTATTTTGTCTTATGGTGTAATTCCTCTAAGGCTTGTTATATTTCGTCAGTGTCAGTTGAGGTTGAATAGTATGTGAAGAACTCAGTGTTTCTAGTTTTAAGTTCTTTGTATATTTTATAGTCGAGTATGACTCGGGAAATTTAGTCTGAATTTTGACTCTCTCACCTTGTAAGTTTTTTATTTCATAATCCTCGCGGGCCACATATTCTAACATTTTTGATAGGCGCTGAATGTACCTAACCTAACCTTGTCAACGAAGAAAGGTGGGGGTTTTATCACGTGGCGTGATACTTGGTCTCCGGTTTTTGGTTCTTTAGTAACTTCTAGTTCTGCAAACATATCTGATGTTGGAGCTGGTGCCACCAGCCAATAACTGAGGTTGGTCTTTATCTGGCTTCGAAAAAAAAAATGTCAATTTACTAGAGTTAGAGTCAAAAACATGTAACTATATATTTAGTAATAAAAATTAATTAAGAGATAATAAAAGACGTGCAGTCAGTCATAAAATAGTAATCAAAAATTAAAAGTGTCAATTGAGTAACTAATTAATCACGAGTCTAAAATTAATGCAATTAATATGCTCAGTGACCAAATAATATGAGTGAATTGCATTAATTTAGTTGGTACCTACTGAAATTATTACTTATAATTTTTACTAATTTCAAAAACGTTCTCTTTTGTTTAAAACTTTTAACTCGAAAATCTATCCTTCTTATCTCCAAAGTCTCTATCCACAAAGTACGGTTATTCAGAAATTATGTTTTTAGACATCATAAGAACCGATAGTAAACTGCTATTTTTATCAGCCCCTATGCTTTCGTTGCTGATCGCAGAGCTTTCTAATCAAATGAGTACTGTTTGTTAAAAGTTGGGAGAAAATACTATCGCTGCTCCTTATTTCCTCATTTTCTACATACATAATGCTCTCTATTTCTGATAACTACATATCTATACTGACATGAAGTGTTAATTAGTTGTTTATTTGCAAATAAACATCATTTCATTTCATGATTGAATTTTTACAGAAAAGCAGCCTTGGTCTGCCGTTGTACCAATAGAATTAGCAATAATGTAAATATTGCAAAAAGCTGTGTATAATTTTGGTATGCAATACACTAACTAGAAAACATACCATTTCATGTAATATTCTACATATTTATAATAATTTTCATCACTTCATGCATAAATACAAACTTGAAGTAAATACAAACTAGTACACTTACCTTTGCATTAGCCATTGTCTTAGTACAGTCCTATGGAAGTTCTCCGCGAAACAACAAAACACCACGTCCTGTGGCCTAGATTATCTAGAATTGTACGTGCAATTGTAGTCATGATACATTACTGGGGCCTACCTACTTTGGCACAAAATCTAAATAATTTACAGAATAGTTAGTCAGTGAAGTGAAATTTTTATTTTATTTTTTTCCCTTATTTTTAATCAGATGTTTTACAATAGTTTTTAAATCATTACCCTTTTTGTTTAGAATAGTAACAGCACGGATTTGTACGGAAGACACGAACATTTGTGTCACTTGTTTTATCTAGTCTTTTTGTGATATTTTGTTCTTTTTTGTTTTTGTATAGACTCATTTTCTTATTTACTGATTGTTTGTAAATGTGTGGACATTGTAGGCCTTATAGATTCCTAGATCCTTGGTAACTAACTCTAAAACTAACTAATCTCGTTCTACGTTTTGTAGTAAGCACCGACTTATTGTCGGGCCTACGATGTCCCTCCCATACTTTAGTACTAACGCTCTGTAACACAAATATTGTAAAACTAATTGATTTTAAAAGAGTAACCATGGAGTTTCTTGCCGGTTCTTCTCCATAGGAAACGACCAACCCGAACCGTGCACCCTTATTTTTTTTTTCGACGTTTTATAAGTGCCCCAGTAGGCCTATGTAAAATAAAAATATTTTGTTTTTTTTTAAGGTTCCGTTTCTCCCTGTTTGTATTAAGCACGTTGTTGATTCGAAATCAAACAGACACTTTCATCACCATCATCTTCCTGTGCTTATACCATTATACTTGGGGTCGGCGCAAAAAGTTTTCTTCATCCATTCTCCCTTGTCTGACGTCACGTCATCCCCGCATTCCTCCATTTCCTCCCTTCTCATTATATGTCCATACCAAGACAAATGATTTCCTTTCAAATTTCAGACAGACACTTTATATCACTGCTCCCTCTCCTATCGTACATAACAGGAAAGATACCAGTGTACAAGCAGTAGGAACGTTATAGGCTGAATTATGCTGTATTTGTGGTAAGTAAATACTTCTCGTCGTACGTGTGTGTATAGTGTCGGACGTAAAGAATAGCACCATCCCATATCTTCCCGTGGGTGTCGTAAGAGGCGACTAAGGGACTTGCCAGAGAATGGGCAGCAGCGACCTCTGCTCTTTTGCAAAACAACGGTACTGCAATCGCCAACCCGCCTGCCAAGCGTGGCGATTATGGCAAAACCCCCCCTTGGGGGAGGCCTATGTCCAGCAGTAGACGTCTTTCGGCTGAAATGATGATGATGATGATGACATACTTCTCATTGCAAACATAAATCTAGCTTAAATAATATAATATGCGTTCCCAGGAAAGTTACGTTTACCGACCTTTCGATCTCGTTTGAATCAACACGAGATAACGAAAGACAATGTTTTGACGCCCTAAATGCGAAAGTTCTCAACAATATTTGCTTTAGTTCTATCTACGATAATGTTCGTTAGATATTGTAATTTATGTAATAAAGCGCTTTTTGGCTTCACCGCTGGTACGTTTCTAGTGGAGCCTGATATTGCGTAGAGATATTTGATATGAGTAGGAATTTATTCATACGTGAGTTACGATGTTCTCATTAAAATAATTTGCTCTATCGCTTACTTTGGATTAAATCTAACGAGCGCTGTGTTTCTAAATCTAGAATATAATAATACTCTTTCATGGAAAAGTTTATTAAGTACATGAAGGTTTTACTTCTGTGCTAAAAACAGTTATTTACCTTCTTCTTAGCATCATAATGATACATTACCCGGTCTTGGATGTCGTACCAACACTGCGCCTTCAGTAACTTTTTAATTGGGAACCACGAGAAGGTCAATCCTGTAGACACTACCATTTTTAGGGTTCCGTACCCAAAGGGTCAAACGGGACTCTATTACTGCGACTTCGCTGTCAGTCCGTCCGTCCGTTGTACATCTGTCACCAGGCTGTATCTCATGAGCCGTGATAGTTAGCCAGGTGAAATTTCTACATTTTATGTATTTCTATTGCCGCTATAACAATACAAACAGGGTAAAATAAATATTTAAGGGCTCCCATACAATAAAGTGATATTTTTTGCTCGTTTTTATAAATAATGGTACGGATCCCTTCGTGCGCGAGTCCGATTCGACTTGGCCGGTTTATCAAATTCAAAGGACAATGGGCAGAATGGGCCCAGTGTTGTAGCATTTTCTTACCTATCTTAAAATGAAGATATGAATAATCTCAACATTTTGTTCTATGGCAGCATTACTCTAAATATTAAAATAAAAAAGTTACAGCGGTTCCAAAAGTCCAATAATTTACCGTTACAAATGCTAATATTATGACCTAATGATGCCCGTATATAATTATTATACATTTACGTTGTGTTATTTAATTATGAATAGCATAAATGAACTATTAGAAAGAGACAAAGTACTCAGGGAGCAGGACAGAACATGCACTCTTGTTGTTAAAAACCGGTTAGCGCAAGTGCAGGTAGCGATCTTTATCGATAGTACAGGAGCGAGCGGGACATACTCATTATCGGAGCGTGAGAGAGTGAGTGAGATAGCACATAACCATCGCGCTTCCTTGATCGCACTTGCGCCCTTGTCAGTCGTAACGGAGCCATTTTGCAGTGCGCGTGTTTTTTTTCTTTCTCCACCATTCTTGCTACCTACGACTAACTACTTTGGACTTAATAACGGATTGTTGTGTTTGCCTTACGATTGGACAAGTTTATTTATTTATTTATTTATTTATTTATTCATTAACACTTACATTTGTTTTGACAGGTAAAACCCAAGCTAACAAAGGTAGTCATATAAATACATTGCTAATTGTCCAGTCCCAAGTAACGGGTCTGGGTAGAAGCACAAGTTATACAGTGGATAACATCCTAAGTGTCACCCTCTGGAATTCCGCCAAAGAGCAAGAAAATATAAGTTGAATAGTTTCATCAAAATGGAACAACGTGAAAGGTGTATAACGTGTTCTCGGTCGGTATTTCGAGACAGGAATCGACGTATTTTAACCCGCGAACATATGGAAGCGCATCCAGGCTTCACTAATTATGTTTTGGAGCGGATCAACATAGAAGAGGTCAGTAAAACAGGTTCATTAATTAATAAATAATTGTCATAATAATTATAGGTACGTACCTTTGTTGTAAATATCAGCTTATTTATTCCCGAATCGGGTTGCTTTGTAAGTAATTGTATGTATGTACAACTGTACAGGTACGACATAAAACCAACCAGCAGGGTTTAATCAACATAATATATATAACAACTGGATAAAACAGATTATTCGTTAGTATTTTTCATACTTAAAATGTCATCGATGTCATTTTCCCGTCTAACGGGCGCTGTCAAAAAGCCGTTGTATGTCATGCGATCGTGACACGGGCGCTCTTCCCGCACGTCATATTTGAGTCATAAGCAGAATAGCTTTCGATTTACTGGCACCTCGAGCCAATAGACATTCGATGGATCAGGACTATCGTTGAAATGGCTTTTCGGCACAACGGACGCTTGATCTAATGACTATTTGAAATTGTGATAGGTACGTCGATGCTATGGATTTTCGGCAATTAGGACGTTCGATCTGATGACTTCTGGGAATTAGCCATAATTATGACATTCGAAATCAAGCAGTAAAATCAAATCTGATAGTTGCCAAATGACACGTTTTTCTGCATATAAACTATCATTCACTTGTATGGGAATATGCACTGTATTTGATCAAAGGACTTTGTATTGTCTTATTCAGGTTCAACAACTATTTTATTTTTTTCAGGGCACCCTGAATGGAAATCAATACATGTGCTATCGTTGTTGGGTGGCAGCAAATCGCCAAGAAGCCAGGCACGTAGAACAAGAACGGAGACAAAACGAAGAACAGCAAGACGAGCAAGTAAATGATGAACAATCGCGTCCTACTACAGTACCAACTTATAAACGGTTAGCAAATACCTCTCGTCGATGCTTATTTCATGGATGCCTTAATGAAGATAGTCACAGAGTGCCCCATTTCATTAAAATATATTTATTGACAGAACATAACGTGTATTTTCCTCAGGATGCACGAATATGTCAAGACCACATACGTTCAAATGAATGGAGCGAATTATATGACCATGCTGAGACGGTATTTACGCCAGATCAATTGAAAGATATCATTGATACTTTAAAAGACGCTTACAACAAAAAATCCGGCATAGATTTTGATAACATTGACTCAATTTCTCCCAATGAACTATATTATCGAACGGGATTGACGCACGATCAATTCGATATTGTTCTCCAAGAGACTCCATCTCTAACTGAGCAAACAAAACGTCCAAAAACTGTGTTGGGATCTTACTTGATGAAAATAAGATCGGGTGAGCCAGATGACAGAATTGCGTGCCATTTAAATGTTAGTAGGAGAACACTGGAGCGTTATTTTAAAATAATACGTGACTGTTTGACCAGAGAGTTTGTTTTGCGGCATCTGGGTTACGACCACATAAGCCGCGATGAGATTATTGCACACAATCTGACAGTACCAACAGCATTATTTGGACAAACCGTAGACCCAAAAGCCATAATACTGTGTGACGGAACTTACATCTACATACAGAAAAGTAAAAACTTCTTGTTCCAAAAAAGAACGTATAGCCTACATAAGTATAAAAACTTACTTAAACCATTCCTTTTGGTCTGTTCAGATGGTTACATTATTGACATCCTTGGACCCTATGCCGCAACTACGTCAGATAGTCAAATAATTACTCAAATAATGGACAATGAAATATCCCCCGTTCATTACCTTCTACATGAAAGAGACACATTTATATTGGATAGAGGCTTTCGAGACTCAATACCCAATATTGAAACCTGTGGTTATGAGCCACATATGCCACCAAGCAAAGACAGAAGTGCGACTCAACTTACAAATGAGCAAGCTAATAAATCAAGATTAATAACGATTGTACGTTGGGTCATAGAGGTAATAAACGGATGGTTTAAACGGGACTTTAAAATATTTCGTAACCAATTATTTAATAAGTCATTGCCACATTTATTTACTGATTTTCGGATTGCTGGAGCACTGTTGAATGCATTTAGAGAGCCTTTGCGTGACAGTACTTATGCCGCCGCCTTTTCTGAACGAATACATAGCCGAATGAGTAACGATAATACATTGGGCAACTATATAGTTGAGCATAACGTAAACCGGCAGCGAGCGTCGTTTGTGACATTGACGGATGAGTCAATAAATGTGCCGTTCCCAATACTCACAGATGAAGACATTATTTTATTCAGTCTGGGAACATACCATTTAAGTCTGGCACGTTCTTACGTCGGCGAACACTTGCGAGGTGGCGTTTACAATATTCAGGTGTGTGTAACTCCAAGTCCAAGGATGACAGAATATGGATTAGCAACGGACACCTGCACGCTAATGAGAGGTCGTATTTTATCACGACACAGGTCAAATACGACATATTATAGTTATATATTGATAAACTCCAATGTTCAGGACATTAATGCTATCCACGCTTATTATTGTTCATGCTTAACAGGAATGAGGACTGTTGGAGCATGCGCCCATGTCGTCAGTATTATATGGTACTTCGGTATTGGAAGGCATTTAGAAAACTTTGTTGGCCCCGCAAGTGCCTGGGACGAGATTATTATTGAGAGCAACAACACTCATTAGGACAATTCTTTACAGTTTAGTAAGAACTAACGCCTTATCCTTGTCGTTCTGAGTTTCGACGGTACCCAGTAGTGGGATACTAATCGGCTGATTATGCATGAATATGTTATATTTTAGTGAATAAAGATGTTTTCATAATCAAAGGTATTTTTTAATTATAGTCCTATCCCAATACCGAAATAAAGAATATTTTTACACTTCTTATTCTTAAATTGAATTGTTCAAGGTGTCATATAAAAGAGAATAATGCATTCCAACTGGCAACATGTAGACACAATTTTGTATGCGCATCATTAAGCCAAACTATTAGCATTCGTAACTGAAATTATTGATTATTTAGAACAGCTGTAACTTGTTTTTTTAATGCATTAGAGCTGTGCTGCTTTATAGTAAAATGTTGAGATTACTCGGATCTGTATTTTAAGGTAGGTTAAAAAGTGCTACAACACTGGGCCCACGGTCCATATAAAGTTGCCCATTGTTCTTTATTTATTTATCCAAATCTAGTTTCATCACATGCTGCCACGTGGGGCGTGCAGTGTCTGTTTTGGTTTGCGCACGCAAGAAACTCGCTCCATAGCGCTAACCGACAGAGTATTTTTTTTTTTTAATTTGAATTTAGTTCTCGACACCTATCTATAGCCATAACATCTTCAGAGTTCTGCCTGTAATTTGACCTTGTGTATAAGCTCAAAATACCTACTTGTTACAATATTTCTCCGTAAATACCAACATAATCACAAAATAGTTCCACTCACAAAGTTTTGCAAACCGATCCGGTCGGGATTATGCCTCAGCTCGGATCCTCGTGAATTATTAGTTTAATACCGTTCCGGCTGGACAGCCGGTCAGTAATTGGTCTATTAACACTTCGCCAAATTGCCGATCTCCGATTGTGGTCCGCAACTAGCAGCAACGACTGTTTGTAAGTTAGAGAGCTGGCAGAAGTAGAAATTGGTATGAATGCTAAGAAAACTTTGGTGATTAAAGTTTTGAGATAATAATTGCGATTATAAAGTTTTTAGGGTTAAGTTTCCTGTGAAAGAGTTTTTCTTATTTACGTTACTTCACTAAAAATAAGGGATGACTGCCGCATGTAGTACCAGAAGCTTTATAGTTGCTTGGTGCTTTGATAGAGCTGCTGAAAGACTGAGAAAATACTGCCTTTTTCAATTAAAAACTAAAGGAACAATCAGATCACTGATGGTTTCCGAGGTCAAAAAGCTTGTGTTACATCAAACAAACAGCACTATTTTATTGCGTTTAACTGAAATAACGTTATAAAGAATTCTAAAATTACCCACAACGCTCCTGAAAATAGGTCAGGTTCCAAAAATACCACAATTTTACCATTTCACGAATCGTAAAATACGTACAATTCAACACCATTAAGTACCGTAAACAAAACAATTTGAATTAATATTTTATTGGCACAAAGTATTAGGTAATAAAAACCCTTGAACCATGAGCAATTAAATCAACACTTTTTCACTTGTGACCTACAACGCCACTATAATTACAGCTGTAACGCCACCCTAACATTTACAAATTATTCAGAATTGTAATATTTTAAGGCTTTTGCCAACATAAGACATTCGTACCGAACTTATGAAAAAATGTTTACATGTCCTGTACTGAAAAATACCTATTCAAATCATGAATAAAACTGTCTAAGTTCTTGGAAATCGTATCAATGACTATTTTGTGACATTCAAATGCTTACTTAGACAATTGTATTAATGATTCTAACGATTACATAAAACAAATGAAAATTCTGTGAATACATAAGTATCTGTTACGCTTACAAAACAATCATACCTGCAATTTTCATAAAAGGAAAAAAAAACTCGTGCTTTCGCCTAAAACTGTGATTGAAGTGCGCTCATCATCTACGCCGAAGCTCCTCAAAAGTAACGTGTCACACACTCTCCAATGAATAACCAGAAAGCTCTGATATTTCAATGGCGGTTCGTACACACGGCGACACATCTGTATATGTACATCTCCTGTAAATATAACATGCTGCTGGCCTCTCTATAACATGGTCTTTGTATAGTTTTCCCGTACAACGAGAGATTCGCATAAACTGGTTTCGTAAAGCTTGATATCATCATCCACAGCCTGATTTCACCCACTGCTGGGTATAGGCCTCTCTATGCTCATGGAAGGAGAAAGCGGAGACCTTTGCCCTGCAGTGGGATACATGAGAGGCTAACAAAAAATAAAATCGTTACGTCACGTCTAAATCAAGAGAGAGAGAGAGCGAGAGATTTTTTTTTGTAAGAATTACCGCTCATTATCTAACTTAAAAAGCAGGAAAAGTGGATGTCTATGAACCAAAAAATCACATACAATTTTGTGACGTCCATTAACTACACTAGGCCCGTGGTTGATATCAAACTCTCTTAAGTTTCCCAGGAAAACATGCGACAAAATTACTTCAGAATCTCATTTGTGCACACCCTAATATAAGGCTATAACTGTTACTAAGAAAAATACGAAACACCTTGTAATTTCATGTTAAGGAAAAAATTATAGGCGGTAGTTTGAACGCTACAATTTATGGTCTAATTAGTCAATGTTCCATGTCGACACACACACGTATGCAGAGGTCATATTTCTTACAGGATTGCTAGAATTATTTTGTTTTATTAGCTGACGTTTTATTTACGATTTTTGTGGGTTGTTACGATGTGTGTATGTGTGTGTTTTTTCTGTCTAATGAAGGATCTTTTTTATACCTATATCAGAAGTACGTACTACTACTAGTTGAGGAGCTCGTAAATAATAACAGCCGCATGGGTCGATCTTCAAGGTTAAGCCGTGCTTGCCGATGTCGGTCCGTGGATGGGTGACCATAATTACATAACGAGTTTTCTGTCATTTGTAGATCTTTGACAGTCGTTACAAGTAGTCAGAAGCCGAAAGTATGACATCCAGTCTTAGCAAGGGGTTTTCTTATTACCCAGTTACTGGATTGTAGAGGTTAGATAGGCAGTGGCTTCATGTAAAATACTGTTACTTAGCTGCATCTGATTAGACTGGAAGCTGACCCCAACAGAGTTTAGGAAAAGGCTAGGCAGGTGATGATCAGAATAGTCCCAGTTTCCCTGATCGATCGAGCGTCAGCGAGCGAGCGTTAGTCTGAAATCTCAGTTTTAGCCCGGTTGATAGCAATAGTCTAGTCCCTTATTACGGACTTTAACTTCACTGGCGAAATGTAGGTGTTATATCCCACCTCTGTATATCTCTTCGAAAAATTTGCAGGCGTGTGATGTTTTACATTTTCAATTTTAGTGAAGCTCTTAATGATTATCTAATCAGTTTTATCGCACGCTCGACGCCATAATATGGATACCTGTCGTAGCAGGCTGTTAGTAGACCCTTAAAATTAATGACAATAATGAGCTGGAATAAAGATAAGTTAACACGTTATGTGCAGCAATAGCTATTTTTAAATGACACTTGCGATATCTGAGTCAAGATGTCTTTTCATTTGTTTAAAACATTTGAAAGTCTTGAAATCTTCCGTTTAATAAGCACTATTTCAACTTTGTACTCGTAATAGGTAATACACATAGTTCTTTAGGTTCATTTTCAATATTAAATAGAGATAGATATGGTACGGTATGGTATGGTATGGTATGGTATTACATTAAAAAATTTAGAATAAAATGCACATGGTGGTATCTATAATTGCCTCAATAATTATAGTTCAATTTATCGTTACAATATTTGTTGTTTAAAATTACAGTTGGGTTGCGAAATATCGTGCCAGCAATTAATTTTATTGTTTATTGTCATCGACTGACTAAAACGAAGTTAGAAAATCTGGAAAATTCTGCTAACTATGATTAATAGTAAAAATAGTAGACAGTATACATTATTATGTTGTTAAATTGTTGAATAAATTCTGTTCTTTTTTCCGTGTTCTATTTGTAATCCGTTTTTTTTATATTATGAAATTACGAATAAATAAACTTTATCATAATTCTAAGTGTGATAATGTAGTTCTCAAATGATAGCCGGGACAAACGGCTTAACGTGCTTTCCGAGACACTTAATAAACTCGGTATAAAATGGATGGTCTATCCACGGACCGACCTAGGCAAGCACTCCTTAACCTTGAAGATCGACCCACGCGGCTGTTATTATTTAGCCACGAGCTCATCCTCTAGCTCCAGAGATATGTCTGAATAATGTTTTTTTCTTTATTTAATAATAATAATAATAATAATTTATTCATCAAAAACATTGTAGTACATGATCACAATTTACAGTTTACAGTATCGTTATAATAGTGTACAATGACTACAATTAAAAGGTGGGTGAGGTGCTGTATTCCTAGCTAGGTTAATAGATAACCTGTGTTAAGGAGTACAGTGCCAGTCCCCTATAGATAAAAGAATTAAATCGTACACAGTATGTACTAAGTACATTATGTTGTGCCAACTACAAACAAATTTGATGTTTGACTATAAGACATTTTTTTTTTTTTTTTTTTACTATTATTGCTTAGAACCAAAAAGAAAAAAAAAAGTTAAATAACAAGTTAAGAAAATAAAATAATAGGGTAAGTATATAAACTAAAAGTAAATCATGTAGCTTGTGGGTAGGTGAATATTTGTTGTGATATGTGTATGCTGTGCGAATAAATAGATTAAATTGTATGACCGTAACGATTTTTAGCGTGATTTCAATGTGCATCTTAATAGTAATCTTAATTTGTTTTTTTTTACAGTGTATTAAATATATTTTCATAGTAAATTATGAGGAAAAAAAAGAATAAGAAAGGTTATTAACAAGTGATTCAAGAAAAATCAGTTATGAATTTTTCTGTTTCGTCGTAATTTTTACCTTGTAAGAATGAGTAAACAGCCTTTTTACACTTGTAATATGATAGACCATATATTGGACAGTACTTATTTATCTTATTATAGAGAGCCGGGCCTTGGTAGTAAAAAAATCTTTTATAGAAGGATGATCTCGTTCGTGGGAGTGCGCATATTTTATCTTTTCGACGTTTAGTTATTTTTTTGTATGGGGTTTTCTTGTGTTGTAATAATATTACTTGTAGAATAAAATGTTGTCGTATATTGAGAATTCCCCAGAGACTGTACAATTCATTGGTAGGGAACATAAAATGTCGAAAGGTTGCAACCTTTAAAATGGCCCTGTGAGCGACCTCCAGGGGCATCAAAATAGTCTTGGCAGCACCGCCCCAGCATGAGATACAGTATGAGATAATTGAGGAGCATAGGGAAAAATAGACAGTACGAATGATTTTAAGACTTGCAACGTATCGGAGGGTTCTAAATATGTAAATTAGTTTTCTAACTCTACCCGTAAGCAGGTTAATATGAGTCTTAAAGTTTAAATTTTTATCTAATAATATACCTAGGTATTTTATATGGTCAACGTTTACTAAGGATGGACAGTTACATGATGTTTTTGTGAGGCATGAGTGTGCTTTTAAGTTAATGGCAGTATGTGGCTGGGAAGCCGCGCTTATTGAATAAGTAAGAAACTTAGTTTTGCTGGTATTTAGGGTAAGGGTGTGTGCAGTGAGCCAGTCTAAGGCTGTGTTAAGGCCTTGCTGTGCTACTAATTCTAGCTCAGACCAAGTATCTGCTGTGAAAGTTATAGCAGTGTCATCCGCAAATGCAACAATCCTGCCATTAGGAATATGTAGGTTGCATAGGTCATTAATAAAGATAAGGAAGAGGGTGGGCCCTAAAATGCTCCCCTGGGGGACCCCGTAGTAGATGGGAAGCTCTTCACTACTGTAGTTATCAATCCTGACAGTTTGGGCGCGATCACTTAGGTAACTACGAAAAAGATCTAGAGTTGCCCCCCTGACGCCTACACCTTCAAGCTTGAGTAGAAGAGTAGAGATGGGAACCGTATCAAACGCCTTCGCGAGATCTAAGAAGACTGTAAGGGCTTTTTTATTCTGGTTAAGGTGTAAAACAACATTAGAAGTCACATCTTGAACTGCATCGCAAGTGGATTTATTTCTGCGAAACCCAAACTGTTGTGGGGATAATAAATTATACCGTTCAAGGTATTTGATTAGTCTTCTGTTTATTAGACGTTCGAGTACCTTGGATAGGGCACTCAGAATAGCAATAGGACGATAATTGCTTGGCAAGGTCCCATCTCCACCCTTGAATATCGGATGAATAATTGCCTTTTTCATAGAAGTATTTACCATAAAGAAAAAAACATATTATACTGCATCATCATTCTCCTGTTCAAATATTAATATTCAATTAGTGTCTGTCGGCAAAGGATATGGTCTTACTGTATTTATTTGCTACAAAACCATATTTGTTTCAACAGTATATACCATCCAGTAGAAATCCAACGAGGCACGAAGTTACCTGCATCGTTATAAGTTTGACACAGATGCAAGTTTAAAACTATAGTGCAAATTCTACAACTTTGTATGCTACAAAGACCCTACTACGTGTATCTTAGCCTTAGGCTAGGTTGGGAACTCTATAAGTCTATCGCGTGAAGTGTCTCGAATTCATAACTCGGTTGCAAGTAACACGGTATAATATATTTACAAAGTATCTACTTTATTGATGTCTATGTACATTATATGCTAACTAGAAATAAAACTAAAGCACTTATACAAAAATAAGGCTAAAAGTAAGTTACCACAGTGTTACAACGATGACGAAAGGATACTTTAAATAGGCGTCAAAGTACACCCCCATATCGCTGTCATACGGAAACGTGACGAGAAGACTGGCACTATCACCACGTTGAATGGCAATTCTAATTCTTTGGCCGAAGAAAAATCCAGCCTTCTAGTCACGGGTGTTGACCAGCCAGCGAAAACTTTTCTTTAAAAGGAAACGCACCCAATGACCCGAGCGATTCGACTCAAAGTACCTATCTTAATTTTCCCTCGTTCAATCGTATTCAGTAGAATCAAGTGAATCAGTTAGGACCTTTCCCTAATATTTAATTCGACTATTCTTAGGCCTGCTTCTTCCAAAAAATACTAATTGCGTTTAGTACTAAACAGATTTAAAGCATCATTCATTATCATGAAAAAATTGTCACAAAACAGAACTATGTTTAAAATTAATTCACGCATTTTATATATAATGGTGCAAGAAGCCTTTATATTTTAACATAATAAAATACAATTCTTTTTAATTTTTCGGCTTTGATTTTATTCCCAGAAATCATTATAAACAGTGATAAAACAACGCTCACAAATACAAACATCAAAAGCCCAATAGAAACAAACAAAACAGAACACAAAGAATTCCAACAATTAACTCCCAAATTAAATTCAAATAATCAAACAAACATTAGATTAACAGACCTCAAAAGCACAAATTAACAACATAACTTACAAAACAAGAACATAACTGAAAAACAGTCGCTACTCATGTATTGAATTAGCTAAATGAATTAGTGCAACTAAAGTCCATTTGGAACTGTGCTGAAATTATTTTATAACCGACACGTAAAATGAGAGCTGTATTTATCAAGAGAATGATTTAATTGTGGGCTGGTAACGTAATAATATACCTTAAATATGCACTGTTCATTCTCATTTTGTTGCGTTAGGTAGACAAAAAATTAAGGCTTTTGTGAAAGGAGCGTAAAAGCGGAGAAGAGAGGAGATGAGGAAAGCGGCACGCCCGTCTCCGTCGCTCACAGCACATATCTTACCGCAAGCCACTCACAGCACACCGGTCAACGCACGACGCACCCCGCACACATCTCGCAGCACGCCGCACACAGCATACCGATTGTCTCCGCTGGCCTAAACAATTGCAAGACATCTCCTCACCTCTCTGCTCTACTCAACCGTTTCACTAAAGCTTCGGTGGCGGCTCTATATGTAAGCCTTATGTAAAATTCTCCTTGAAAGGATAAACAATGCGAAAACATTGAAAACACCAGGGGCCCAAAGCCAACTAAGGGCCTAGCGCTTTGAAAGCGCTTCGTAGGAATATCTACAACGAACGGCAACAGGATTGACATCATCAGTCGCAAACAGTTTGATTTTTCTATCATCGTTCTCACTTTCTACCTTTGCAGAGAGCCTAGACAAATCTCTGGAAAAGTAGAAGTTCATCCTAAATTTAATTACTTTATTCATGGCCTTTACTCGTATTGAGTTGTTCTCTCTATTCTATCTAGCTTTTACTTTTTAGTTGTACTTATTTGTAGTCCCTTGTTCAGCACTGAATATTATTCACGGGCTGATATGCCTGCATGACTTTATCGGAAGCACTTAAAAATTAACATTTCATCTCCAATACTGCCGATAAAAAAACTTTGTCGAAAAATTACGACTTTCGTACACTGGCGGCCTATTGATTATGACACATATCCGATACGCAGCTGTGATAAAGTCGCGTGCTTGGGCTTTATTTTACCATGGTTACTATTTTTTTTACCTAGGAGGTTGTCATCTGCTTAACACGTTCGCTGCGGCAGTGATTTTTCTATAGTTACTTTCCATTCCTGCGTTACAAGGTCTATACACCTGGTAATAAACTACCATTGTGGCGGCACAAGGCTTATAGGCCCTGTAACATTTAAGAAACTTAAATCCTTTTTTGGCTTCATGTAAAAATATATTTGATTTTTTTGCTTTGAATATCAAATAATGAATTAATTGTCATACACCTGAAGCCGTTCGTTGACAACTTGTTTAGTTTAAAATTATAGCTATATTTAAAATACAGGGTTTATGCACCTTGTGCCGCACTGAATATGAGAAGTCTGGTGCGTATTTTAGGGATGTGAAATAAAAATATCGATAGTTTTAATTAAGTTTTAATATAGTGAAAAAAAGAAAAAACAAGCATGAATTAATGTTTTTCAATAAAGCATGGATAACAAAAGTTTTTTTTACACTGAAGACACACTTGTCAGTCATTCTTTTTTCTAATTTTTTGTCAGCTTGGCAGCTTGTTAAAATGGTTCCGAGTTTTTCATAGCATCCGACACAATTCCTCTTCTTAACACCATTTACCAAATTGTGTTTCTCAATTTTTCGTGTGTGTTCTGAAAAGATAAATTTATTAATTTATTTATATGTGTGTGTGTAAATGTAAAACGTAAAATAAAATATTAGAAAAAACAATGTAAATGTAATGCAGTAAATGTTATTTTTTTGTAATAAAAATAGAACAAAACCCTGCCTACCCACGGGAAACGTAATTAGGTAAATAAAATAAATAGTAATGATGACTCACCTGTCTTTGATAAATCAATCTATGATTAGATTTAATATTAACTGCATCACTGTCCTCACAAACCCCGTAGATTATTTTTTTTCGGTACCTTTTTGTTGGTCTTGACGCCATGTCGATGCGTGCGTTTCTCGCGAATGCAAGCCAACACTAGGCGCGCGAAGCAAGCGGGGGGTGCGGTACCAGGTGCGCGGGGTACAAGATGCTTCGACCTGGTTTCGCACTGTGATGAAATTTAATTTCTTCCGTGCGGTCCCAATAAGGTACCATTAAGGTAGGTACACCATTGGGTTCTATTTTAATAATACATCATTTATATATATATATTCATCTCTTTCCTACACCGAACCAAATTGAAGTTATGTCTTCCGCACGACAAGGAAGTCTATACTTTTCTTAGCCGCACCGTAAGCGATGCGTATACAAGATGTTTAGACCTGGTATCGCATTCAACGTGTTAACCGGAGTATCCTGTGGGTGACATTTGAAGACTGAAGCGCTCGACCCTACACCTAACAACCTAACTCCCCGGGTGGATGGGCCCGTGGGTGGGTGGCCTCCCTGCCGGGTGTGGACAGGGAGGTGTGTACCTACTAGTGTGCCCTAAGCTTGTGGACCTGTCGCCAATCTTATTGTGCGACAGAGCCCTATGGCCCATAGTGCGAAGGGGTAGATACTCCCAACCGACACTAGGTGCAAACTGTGAATGAAGTCAGAAACTAGATTTGACTGGGGTAGCCCCCAAGGCCAACGTTCCTGATCTTGATGCCAATGGATTACCTCTCCCTGAAGGGGTTTGGCGGGTTGGATTGAGCCTCAAGGTTTCTTTGGCACCTTATGGCTTTCACCAAGAACCACGAAACTGTGGATTATTCCCTAATGGTGTAACGGTATGTTTTGAAGATATTTCCGAAAAACAAGGACTGTCTTGAAAAAGACAGCAATTGGTCTGGGGTGTAGTAGAGGTACTACTGATGACGTCACGACACGAGGACGCATTGCACCATTGACAACAGGTAGAGAACGGGAGGGTGCGAGCAGGTAGCGGCACGTCCGTACGCGGCGGTGCGGCGGTCAGGCGGCGAGTGTGATGGTTACTAGAATTTGTTACTAGAAATTAAAGGGTTTACTATTCATATTCAATTTATTTGCGTTCTATAATGTTTATAATGAGTCATCATCATTTCAGCCCAAAAGACGTCCACTGCTGGACATAGGCCTCCCCCAAGTGTCGCCACATTGACATTTGGGGGGGGGGGGGTTTGCCATAATCACCAAGCTTGGCAGGCGGGTTGGCGATCGCAGTACGGTTGTTACATACGCTATTGTTTACGTCCAACACCATACAGAGCAATTATAATGGGTACATTAGAGGAAGTCTGAATGTGGCGCCGGTGACTGAAAAGATGTGTGGTAATCGGTTGTCGTGGTATGGGCATGTGATGCGGAGGAATGAGTAAAATGTCGTGTAGAAACTTTTGAGTATGAATGTAGATGGGTATAAGGGTAGAGGAAGGCCAAAGAAACGATGGATTGGCTGTGTGAAGGATGATATGGCAAGAAAGGAGGTATCTCATGAGATGACAAGTAATAGAGAAGTATAGAAGAAGAAGACATTCTGCGCCGACCCCAAATAAATTGGGATTAGGGTAAGAAAATGATGATGACTGTTTAAGGTGTTACTAAATGCTTACAGCTAAGAACAATATTATAGACTCTGTTAGGGCACAGCAATATGTATATTAAAATGAAAATAATATTATTAAATGATATCATCATATTTAATCATAGCTTACTTCTGGGCCAACTCAGTATATGTACATTGCCACCAACACATTAAGTAGAAAAACTCTTAGCACAAATGATACGCCAATCAATCAACGACGGCTCTGTTGGTCGGGTGATTTTATATCACTTAGCAGCACAACCAGTTTTCATTTTTTTCCCATATTCCGTTGTGTAGTTATATCTACAGTAAAAAAAAGATTTACTTCTACTTTTTTATCCAAACGAAAGGCTAAAACCATAACTTTTCCTTTTACGCCGGCCAAAAAAGCGAAATATCGTTATCGAATAAATGGCACGGACGTTGATTACGGCTCACGGGCTCAGTACACTGGCGGCCAATTGCTGATCACATATCGGACACAACTCCGAAATAAAATGGCTGCCAGATTATCTGCTGCGGCAAAAATATCAACTTCATTTTTGCTTTATGAATATTGGAGAAATAAAAGGGTGTTATTTGTTCTCAAAATTGTGGATGCTGAATGTTTTTTAAATGGATTTAATACTTGTAAGTCAATGCGTGTGGTAAAACAAGGGTTGTGTTGGTCAAACAGAAATATTTGTACACGTGTGCTTAAATCGGATGTGTTTGCATGACTGTATATTGAACAGGTTCACTTCGAAAACCATTTTTACCTTGACTTCGCTTTTTTTTTGCCTGTAAAAAAAGTACTTATATTATAAAAGCTTACTAATGCGTTCTTATGTATAGATTATTTTTTCGTATTTTTTGTGAATGTGTGGACATTCTAGGTTTTGTAAATTCGTAGTATTTATTTTGTATCTTGTGCTACCTTTTGTAGCTGTACGCTGTCCTCCCATACTTATGTCCTAACGCTGTAACATTCAAGTATTGAAAAACTAAATGATTTTAAAAGAGTAACCATGGAGTTTTTTGCCAGAACTTCTCCATAGGAAACGACCAACCCGAACCGTGCACCTTTTGTCGACGTTTTATAAGTGCCCATGTAGGCCTATGTAAAATAACATATTTTGATTTTACAAAGCCAAAATTCAAATCGAATAGAACATATTTAATATCTCATTAGAAGTGGTCTTCTGTTTTTCTGTTTAACTGTTTTGACCGGACGCATGTAATCGCTGAAGAGTTAAACTAACTTGCACTCTCAATAACACAAAAAACGGAACATTTTTGTTTTGAGTTTTAGATATTTTGGCGTTGTTGGAAGTACCATGATCACGCATAAAACTGCACGCAGTGGTTACAGCTGAAAATTCCGGAACTTAAAACAAAAATGTTCCGTTTTTTGTGTTAATGATAAATCAGTGGCCATGTGAGTTTAAAAACTTAAGACTTACACTCTATATAGAACAACTATAGGTATTTCGCCAGTTATTTTAAGTACCATGTAATAGGCTGAGTCTATTACTATCAATCAGGAAAACAATGAGATTGGTCCCACTCAAACTCAAAGCATATATTTGAATTAGACCATTACAGGCACTTTTGAAAGTCAAAAAATAAAAAGAACAGACCCAGTCACAAGGCATAATAACTTTCGAAAGTACTGCAGTTACCCATTCCAAAGCGTAGATCTCAATGGAGAAGAATGGGCAAGAAACTCTTTGGACACTATTTTAAATCAAAATATTGTTACAAAATCTTGGTTACATCATTCATATTGAGAATTACAAATACGTGAGAACGAGCAAGTTAAGAGCGCCCAGAGCAAAAGATTAAATCAATAATTCAAAAATAAAGTAAATAAAAAGCTTTTCCTAAATAAATGCAGATTTTACCTAACGTATATGATGTTTTCATAGATGTATTGACAAGGTGATACCGTCATGACGTTAATTTTCTTAAACAGTTCTCTTAGAGAATCGTGCCTACGTAGATTATACATGGCTCTAAAGGCTCTTTTCTGCAGAATAAATATAGACTTTACGTCTGCAGCCCGTCCCCATAGTAAAATACCGTATGACATAATACTATGAAAATAACTAAAATACACTAGCTTCGCCGTATCTACATCAATAAATTGACGGATTATTATGACAGCGTATTCTGCTGAACTCCGCCGTCTTGCAAGAGATATTAAATGTAGCCGCATTGTAGCCTTGAGTCGACCGTGATCCCCAAGAACACAGTTACAACGCACAAAACATAATATAACAAACATCACAAATCAAAAAATATAACAAATCTACTTACGTAATTACGTATAACAGGATCTCGTGGCTAAATAATAACAGCCGCAAGGGTCGATCTTTAAGGTTAAGCCATGATTGCTGAGGTTGGTCCGTGGATGATTGTGTTACATACCCAGATTCCTCCGTGCCACGGAAAGCACATTAAGTCGTTGATCCCGGCTGTCATTTGTAGATCTTTGACAGTCGTTACAAGTAGTCAGAATCCAAAAGTCTGACATGCAGTCTTACTAAGGGGTATCGTATTACCCAGTTACTGGGTTGTAGAGGTCAGATAGATAGTCATTTCATGTAAAATACTGGTGCTCAGCTGCATCCGGTTGGACTGGAACCCGAACTCAATATAGTTTGGGAAAGGCTAGGCAGATGATGATGACTTACATCATTGCATGTCTAATAATCCCACAGGATCACAGACCGCTTATGTTCAATAGCGGACATTTACCGGACAGCGCGTAGTTTCGGTAATTTGTTGGGACACGATATATCGACGTCGACGGGCGATACCATCAAATCTGATGAATCTGTTGCTATCAATTATAGCTATCATCGCTGGACATTGTTGCTTCCGAGGCAATGATGGATGGACTTTGTGGGTAATGAATTGAGCGGCGTGGTTATTAGTTATTGGAACATTAATGTTTTGTGTTGTGATATTTTCCTGGTATTTATTCGTCCTTCTTACTAGCTCTAATGGATACGTAGATAATTTTTCTTTTCAGCAAATTAAAGGAAAATTGGACTAGAAAAGAATGGCTGGGCAATATTATGTATCAAAGTTCAAGTAAAATATTACCAATACTAAGTTTTTTGTTGTTGATTATTTTGCCTTGAATTAAATGACAATAATATCTTTGCTTGTTCTTATCTAAAAAGACAATAAAAAAATAAGCATATTATTGTGTAAACCTATTCCCTAAAACATTTTTGACTTTAGAAACTGACAGCCATACGCTAGTCATAAATACTTCCCACAACACAAAATAACTCGAGTCGTTGCACAAAAATGTACCTACCGACAGAAATCTCGCTTTTCGATAGTGGAAAAATGTTCGATGCAGTGCAAAAACAGAAAAAAAAAACGAGGAAACAAAAAAAAAAATACATCTCTCCGGCCAGTGATTTACAGCGCTTTGATTGTCGACGAAAACTCGAATAAATATTTATGGTGGGCTGTTACGCATGACACCGAGTGTAATATGACGTCACAACGCATAAATCTGGAAGCGGCATGCCAGTTTGCTTTTTTGTTATTTTTTTATTAAGTTTTGAGCTTTGATTGGTATAAATTGGTTCGAATTGAGAATTTATTAGTGCGATTCACTTGATATTTTTTTCTTTACGGTGTATACTCTATCTGGGGAGTAATAATCCCTTTTCATAGGGGCGTTACTGTCCCTTATCTGCTCTTATTCCTCATATCAACCCTATACCCTATTTCCAACGATTTCACGGCTATTTGCACTGTCGATAGGCTGCAATAGCTCAATAGTTACGATGTCGGATAATCAGGTTGATTGAGAGGCCGCACGTTCGTGTCACATTCGTTGTAGGTACACAAGACAATAATGTGACTACCTAGCTTAGGGATTTAGGTTCTTCGAAGAGATTATACTCGAATACATTGAATAAAAAAATCTTTTACTTACCAAGTTAATTACTTTTGTAAAAAAAAAATTAGTCGTAACGGGTAGCCAAAAAACCTGAAAATTTAACAGCTTGTGTATCGTGCTACTCAGTAACTGGGTCGTGGAGGTCAGAAAGACAGTCATCATCATCAGCCTATAATGTTCCGACTGCTGGGAGACAGGCCTCCTCTAAATGAGAAGGAGTGGGCTGTAATCCACCACGCGGGTCAAGTGCGAGTTCGTAGATATCACGTCTTCGAATTTTTGTTCTAGAACATAACGGTTTCCTCACGATGTTTTCCTTCACCGTTTTTGAGGGCAGCAGTGTTGAAATATAATAAATTACACAAAGTAATGCGCCTGCCTGGACCCACGGTTTACTGATTGTAAGTCGGGGCTGCGACCACTGCGCCACCGCTGGAAAGAAAGACAGTAGCTACATGTAAAATACTGGTATTCAGCTGAATCCGATTAGACTGGAAGCTTACCCCAATTTAGTTGCAAAAAGGTTAGGCAGATGATGAAATTATAGCAACATTCCCCTCTCAATGCCACGTCTAGTTAGGGTCTTGTTCAAATAGTTGCCATTTGTAACAGGCGACAGATTGTGGAGCCACTCTGTAGAACGCGGTACCTTATATAACTCTCACGGCTTTCCGGTAACAAGCCAGGACTTGTTGTTTGTTCGGGTTCCATGGAAAAAGTTTTAACTGGGTGATGTTGAATGTTTAGACAAATGGGGAGAAGTTGTGGTACATGATGGCGGTTGAACATTGCACAAGGATCATGAGCAGCCTGTAATGCTGCCACAGCTTCGTTATAGGTTCCTGAGTAGGCGGAGGGCTTTTACCCACCACGCTTACCCATTGTGAACTCGTTGATGTCACTAATCCTCATTAATCTTCGATTCTAGAATTTGTTTGTTTCCTCCAAACATTTTCCTTCACCGAGATATCACTTGTCAAAATATTTATTTTCAAATTCAAAAGTTTGTTGCTCAACACAGTACATAATATCTGGAAATATATTATTATTAATTTAATGTGTTATATTATTAATAATACATTTCCAGATGTCAAGATAAAGATTAAGTGTATTTGTGGAGAAGAGTGATAACCAGATTAACTTAAGTAAATTTGTTGATTGCCTTAAAACTAAATATAAAGTAGAAATTAAAACATCTCGTTAGAATTGACGTCCAAATTAAAAAACTGTTTCGAAGAATAAGCATAAAGGAGATTGTTCTACGCCCATACATTATTCGCCCTGGAGCCAACAGCATTGAAAAAATCATTTTCTATTAGTAAATTGCCCTTAGTAGCCCATAAGAACAAAGTTTCTTGACGGACACTTTAGAGAACAGATTTATTTTAAAAAAAGGAACAAGTTTTGAGGTTATTTTTACTAAAAGAAAACTTGAGTAATTCCTTCTAAAATCGCTATTTCTGGTGTCTGCGTAGCATTAAACTTCAAATACAGTAAAATATTACTGTAATTACAGTTTTATAATGCCTTCTAATTGCTAATTAATAAGTAATCTTCAACCAACAAATAATAACTACGATTACATTATGATTAGCGCGTGAAACGAAGCGACTGACGTAGTGACGTAGAGATGCTCTCTCGAAGATCGATCATTGTATATCGATTATCAATAACCACCTATTTAATCTGTGGTTTTAATTTTGGAGACCAAAATGGCAGATCAATATGTCAAATGTAAATTAATTTGTTCCGTTTCAAACATAAACACGTTGTTGCTATGATTATATTTCACATTAACCTCACTGTCCTTTCGCGCGTAACAGTAAAACCCCGCGTGAAACCCTTCGGGGGCCCCTTGATTACGCCATTGCGTGAGTCATCCGATATCGTAAAGATAAACACTTATAACTCGAGTTATATTAGCTCTAATCTTAAACGGTAAACAGTGTCGGGTTCGTGATGAACGGGGCCATTTATTAATAATAACCAACTCTTTTAGAACTACTTGAGAATTATACATATCCCATAGATATGAGAGAGGTCGCAGCAAATACGTCTGTTTTCGTTGCTTATTTTTGTTTGGTAAAACTACTCATTCAATTTACACGAAAATTTATATCTAACATCACAAATATACAAGTAATCTAATGAAAGTGTTTTTTAGGAGTCCTACATACATTATTCTTATAAGATCCTAACTCAAACTTCTTGTTAGAATCGGCCATTTTAGAATTCCACTGTTCAAAGCATGAAAATACTTGAAATATCAATAAATATGAATAGATATGCCTCGAATACATGAAATAATGAATTATCACTATTTTTTCTTTGCTACTATTGTTTCCAAGACCATTTTACATGGTTCAAGAGTAAAATATTTTTTTTTTATTTCGACTAACAAACTTCACAACAAAGGATTTTTTGTTGGCTCAAATCATAATTTTTTTGTTATTTTTTCAAGCAAATGACTATCTAAAAAGTTGCATTATACACTTATAACATACTATACATTTACTTACCAAAGTTTTACAACGTATATCTCACAAAAACAACACTTTTCCGAACATAATAACACGGGTTGCCATTGCGTTTGACATTCGACATAGACGAGTTTCTATATTTTTTTTAATAATGTTGTGCCGTTTAGTATTACTAACGATTAATTTTGTTTGAATCGACTACTAGTTGACCATAGAGGTAAATTTTGACAGAACGATTTAGAAATTTACTTTTTTTATATTAGCGTTTAAGTTTGCTGGTTCGAGCCGTTCCATAAATGGAACGGCGAGGCTCAAGGCAAAGGTCTGTCCGTTCCATAAATGGAACGGCCGGGACCTAGAGGTTAAATTAATACTAAAATAAAATATTTTGTTAACGAACAATGTGAAACGTTTTAGTTTGCGACATTTAAAAATAGAGTTAAGTACTTAAAAAGTAAAAATATGGCTATTGAAGTCGTGAAATCGATATTATAACAATTCACTAGAGTTGCGTCGTAAATGACATTTCAATCGTTCAATGAGAGATTTTCTGACAAGTGAAAAAACATAGTTCAATAGATGGCGTGGGTAAAAAATACGTCTTTGTTTTACTGGGTACTGATAACAAAAATAAGTTCCGTTAATAAGAAAGCTTATTTGATGTCAAAAACCAGAGACAGTGACATATTTTTTATCAACGCCTCTTTGGAACTAATATTTTGTATTTTCAATATTTTTATTCGTGCTCGGCCATATTCATCATAAGTTCCATTAAAATGTTCATGGAACTGATTCCATGAAAAAAATATGCATGAAAAACTTTTATGTTGCACATCTTCAATGTTTTGGAAGTGATAAAGATCAAACATACATTATTTTTCACTAGATAATATGGACATCATCGTCGATATCGATATTTATGTAATATGAGCGAGAGCGACACTATCAAATCTTTTGTGACATTCACATTGACAATTAAATGTCAGGTTTGGTTGGTAATAAAATCAATGAGGTTACTTTTAAAAATCCATTAGGAATTAAACAGTGTCCGCTTGAATTTATTGTTTTTAAAAAGTATATTGAAATATAATTAAAATTAACGTACACGTCAAATGTTTGTTGGTAATAGGGCGGTCTAGAACAATCTCCTTTGCAAAGAATCTTTGTGATATTACATGATACTCAAAAGAAAATAGTCCTGTTAATATTTTTTTCAGAAAACAAAAATTTCGCAAACATAAGTATACTCAGAATAACTCAAGTACAGTCATGTAGTATAAAAATATGACTATTTTTTAATAAAAAGACACTACTATCATTCTCTTCAAATTGAAATTTGAATGTGAAATATACACGAAAACGATAATGATGAAACTAAGCGAAAAAACTTCAAACAAACTGTGAGCAAACATAATAACGAAAAAATAATATGCAAACGAAGACATTCAAGTTCAGACTTTAAGCTTGCTTAACTAGGTCTGTTTATAGCCAGTCACGTAAAGTATATTCTAGATGATTTTAAATTAGTACGTGCACAACACAGGGTCAAATTAAACTAGGCATGGTGGACAATAGAAAAAACAGTAGCCGTCGAAGTCATGTTTGTTTCTTTTTGCAGTGTTGTTACTGGAAATTAAAAGTTTAGTGCATCATTTATTATGCCTGTAAGTTTTAAAACTGAATTACACATAATGCATCGTATAAAAAAATCGTTTAAGTTTCAATTCACGAAAATAAATAGAGAATTCTTATTCAGAATTAAGATCTCACTCCAAACCACATCGATTTTTTAAACCCTTTTCAGCAGAATAATAAATTAATATAAACTCTCAATCCACCTAAATCCAACTGAAACTTAAAGAAACACACTCCAAGTGTTCAATTAAAATAAATAATTGTGAAACTCAATCCTTCTTTGGTCGACGTAATCAGATAAAAAAAGCCATTTACTCCCTTTGACAAGATAAATAATATCAAGAGACTATTTAAATTCCCCGAAAGCACTAACCAGTAACTAATGCACTCAAAACTGATACTTTGAAGTCTCCAAATACAGCATGTATCAGAAATCTGTAGGCATTTAAAAGGGTGTGTACCATCAAACACAACTTTCCCCATGGGACCAAAATTGTACTCGCAAAAAAAATTATCAGCTGTCCCTGCATTTGGGTCGTGTGGGTATTGAAAGCCAAAGCATTGAGCCAGGAAGTTTGAAAGTTACGCCGGGTACAGAAAAGTTGAAAGGGAATCGACTGTCTTGGCATGTCATGGTGATGAGGAGGGACGTATCGGATATGAGTAAAAGAGTGATAAATGTAAATATTGATAGAAGGAGATGGACAGGACGACCAAGAAAACGATGATTGGATTGTGTAACGAACGAAATGAAAGAAAAAGGTGTAAATGTTGACAGAGGAGAATGGAAGAAAAAAAACGTGTTGATGAACATGATGATTGGAGTCTTGGAACTTAACACATTTAGGAGAAAATTACATATAAGACGAAATTAATTATTATGGCGAAGCTCAAAATTCTGTCCGTAGTAAGTTTAGATTATACAGGTTATATCTATGTTAGCTCTAGTTGTTATCGATATTCACCAAAACCTTTTTTTTAACTTTGCCCTACACTAGAAATTTCTCCTATATCGTGGGTGCGTTCATAAACATTTAAACCGACATACACAAAGAGCCAGACCTGGAACAACTATCTGTAGGCCTGACAAATATTTTATCCGTGCGGGGATCGAACCCGCGACTCGCAGCGCAGCAGACGATCGCTCAACCACTGCGCCAACCGTGAAAAAGTTGCTCAGTGCTAGTGTGCCAAAAGTAGTTCTGTTTGATGGTCCGTACCACTCCAAAACTCTACTCCTTAAAGATGACCACACTTTTTGGATACACGCTGTATAATTTGTCCAAAAACATTACTTGCTACTTGCTTTATTAAAATATAAGTAAGATGGCATTTCAAAAGCACTTTATTAATTAGAAGGTACCGTGTTTAATGAACTAGAATTTCAAGAATATCGTTTCTCAAGTTTTGTGATGAGCTCGAAGAATTGATTTTAAACTATAATTGGATTAAATAAAATATAGCTTCATTAGTTATAGGCGTTAGTTGTTGGAATAAAATATTGATATCGGATGTTTTTTTCAGAAACATTCAATTCTGTCGTTTTACCCTTAAGGGTACTAAAGTACATAAGTACTTTATGCTGCAGAATATCGCTAATAACACTATATAACCGTATAAATAATAGGTCTTTACCTATGAAATTGCCGTATTGCAGTACAGACTCTTTCAAACAAAAAAAAGTTTTGATTGGCTATGAGTTCTAAATTCAAATTAATTTTGTTTTAAAAATATGACATTCTATTTACAAAATCAGTCTTTTGTTTATTGATTAGCGTTGTATTTTCATTACATTTCAACATTTTTCCTCGTGGATACTTTGAAATGTCGTGTAATTATGGAATATGAGTTCCGTCGTGGCACCAACGCGGCACAAACGACCCGTAACATCAACGACGTTTACGGAGAGAACTGTACAAACGAACGCACAACCCGTTATTGGTTTGCTCGGTTCCGTTCTGGGAATTTTTACTTGAAAAATGAACCTCGTGGTCGTCCGGAAACTTTGGTCAACAATGATGAATTAAAGGTGATTGTTGAAGCTGATGAAACTCAATCTACAGCTGAGCTGGCAGCAGCTTTTGATGTTAGCATTAAAACAATATTGGTCCATTTGCGACAGATTGGCAAGATAAAAAAGCTTGATAGATGGGTGCCCCACGAACTTAACAATCGCCAGCGCAACGTACGCGTCGAGACTTGCCTTGCGCTGCTTAACAGGCACATAAATGAAGGAATTTTGAACCGAATTGTTACGTGCGACGAAAAATGGATTCTTTTTGACAATCGAAAGCGCTCAGCAAGTTGGTTAGATCCTGGTTCGGTACCAAAGCAATGTGCAAAACGAAAAATGACCCCTAGAAAGGTGATGGTCACAGTTTGGTGGTCTAGTGCTGGTGTGATTCATCATAGCTTTTTACAAAACGGCGAAAGCATTACTGCAGATGTGTACATTGAAGAACTGACCACAATGATGGCGAAACTCGCACGTCTGCAACCAGCTTTGGTCAATCGGTCGTCTCCACTGCTACTTCACGACAACGCGCGGCCCCATACTGCACAACAGACCGTCTCTAAGCTGCATGAGTTGGGTTTGGAAGCTCTCCCTCATCCGCCATACTCACCAGATCTTGCGCCTTCCGACTATTACTTTTTCCAAAATTTGGACAACTTTTTAGCGGGAAAAAAAATCAATTCCCGAGAGGCAGTACAAAACGCCTTTGAAGAGTTTGTTGTCTCCCGTCCAGCTGATTTTTTCAAGAAGGGCATCCATAAACTGCCACAGCGTTGGCAAAGATGCATTGATTGCAGGGGTGATTACTTTGAATAAAAGAAATAAATAAGTTCGAAAAAAAAAATACTTTAACTTTTTTCAAACAAAACGGCAATTTCATAGGTAAAGACCATATACCATTCCTGAATTTACGACTTTTACGACTCATCCTGCATATCAATTCATAAAACATAACTTTTCAATATTCTTAATATTTTTTTTCGATATATTATCTTATCTTATTTATTTGGTGTAGCCGCTGCAAGTCTTTTTCACTACAGCAGGTCTTTTTTAATTTTCTATTAGTTGTCATCTCATAAGTCTACTTTTCCAGCTTTCAAACCGTCCATCCATCGTCTTTTGGGTGATTTTGTTTTATAGAAACTGCTATCCCCAAAACACCTCGAAGCGAGCAAAACACGATCGATCCGACAAGAGAATTCATTCACACATTTTTAGTAACACTGCCTAATCTATTCCCATTTCTTCTCCCGACACGTTCACTAGTTACGGCCTTTTATCTCCCCATAAGATTCATAACTCATGCTAGTGCCTTCCGCTATAGGGATTAAGGTCTATCTTTGAGGTTATATATAGGTTTATTTTGTCAGGTGAGATGTTCTTTATCGAGATCGAGAAATATGTGAGATTATGTCTTGAAGAAGTTCTGGGAAGTGTATTTCCGCGTTTTTGTGCATAGACATTTATGTTTATTATGAAAGGTTGTGTTTATGATCGAGTATCAAGTGTTCAAATTTAGAGTAAGAACGTGAAAGTGACTCGAAAAGCACATTTAGCCGTTGGTTGCGGTTGTCATTTCTAGATCTTTGACAGTCCTTACGGGTGGTCAGAAGTCTTGATGTCCGGCAAACAGTCTTATCTAGGGATGTCGTGTTACCCAGTGCTTGGGTTGGGCAGTTGCTCCATGTAAGATACTGGTTATCAGAATCATCCGGTTAGACTGGATGCCGACCCCCAAATCGTTAAGAAAAGGCTAGGCAAGTTCTTCTTCTTTTAATTTTAATATTAATTCATAATTCATCATCATCATTATTTCAGCCGATAGATGTCCACTGCTGGACATAGGCCTTCCCCAAGTGTACATAAGGGTTTAAAACGGGTTTAAAAAGCACAGAGAACGCTGCTGCCCATTCTCTGGAAAGTCCCTAAATCGCCTCTTACGACACCCACGGGAAGATATGGGATGGTGCTATTTTTAACGTCCGACACCATACAGAACAATTACAAAAATTAATCTCACATTGATATTTCATTATTTTTAATTAATTATCGACGTCCACATACACAGTAAAATTAATAATATCTGAATACCACTGCCATACCTCCTACCGCCTTGCCCTGCAGTTCTGCAAATTAATTGAGTGCACGCAAGTTTTAGCTGTAATCCAATTTAAAAGTACTCGATGTTTTCCAAACTGTAAGATAGTGAATTATGGACCACTTTTACTCTATGAATTCAGAAAATGTTTTGAATTTAGCTCAGCGATTTTCAGTCACAGAGAGCCAAATGATTTACGATCCAGGTAGACATTCAACCACCGTCGCTAAACCGGATACAAAAGATGAGAAAATAAAATGAAATTTTCAAAGCGTCTTTTTACTTTTTACAAAATAGTGTTGCATTAAAAAGATGATCCGCTTACTTGAAAACGATGACATTTTAAAGTACATATTAAAAAAATAATGGGAAATTGTTAAGTTATAAATTCGTTAAACCAAAACATTGTATTTTATTACAAGAGCGATTGATCAAAACTTAACATTCAGCCTTAATTTTTGATTCAGTGAGTTGGTCATATTAATTTTGTGAAAATCAAAATACTGGAATAACGATATTTTCACTAATTAATGTAATTGGAAAACTGGGTTTATTTGAAAATAAAATGCTTTTGAATGCACTTCCAAACAAATTTTCAGTTAATTTCTCTCTATTCAAAAATTACTGACTGAACTAAATTAATGAACTGTAGTGGTAACTCATCGTGCTTTATATAATATAATATAATTATGTAGCACTATTATATTGGTTTTGCTTCGCACATATATGACACTGAAGTAAAATGACGTTTTTGTATTCACCAAAAGTCAAATTGATGACATGAAGCTATGGGCTAAAGTTATCACAAACGAGGGTCCCAAAAAGCAACAAATGCGGCCGCTCCGAAGGTGATGGCGGGACGAACTGGACTCATACCTTAAAGATTGGCCACGCCAGCTAGCTGTAGCTGTAGGTGTAAGTGGAAAAAAAGGAAGGGAGGTTTTTTCCTTGTGGTGGGGCACAAATGACTTTTTGATATGTATATTGTATTTATACCTTGGGAGAATGGAAGAAAAACGTGTTGTGCCGACCCCAAATAACAAGGGACAAGGGCTGGAAGATGATAATGATATTATATTTATCCCCTCTTTAGATCTGCTTCATTAGTCTATGTCTACAGCGTTACTGCTGAGCAAAAGGTCTTTATTAGGAATTACCATCAGGTTTTTTTCAGTAAAAATATGATGTGGCCCGATGATAGTAATCATCATCATCATCAGCCTATCATGTTCCCACTGCTGGGACACAGGCCTTCTCTCTATGAGAGAGAGTGGGCTCTAATTTACCACGCGGACCTAGTTCAGGTTGGTAGATGTCACATGTCTTCGAATTTTTAGTTCTAGGACATGCCGGTTTCCTCACGATGTTTTCCTTCACCGTTTTTGAGGGTAGCGGTGATAAAATAAATAACACAAAGTAATGCGCTTACCTGGGTTCGAACCCACGGCTTACTCCTCGTAAGTCGGGGCTGCCACCACTGGGCCACAGCTGATACTGTGATGGTAATTGGCTCACCCCTTATAACATGGAACCCCTAAACAAAACCGACAATGCGTGCGTGGATAGTTCGATCTCTGCCTTACTCTTCAGGGTTTACAGGTGTGATGTTAAGAAATCTAATAAAATACGCAATACCTTCGTCTCTAACCTTTTACTCTCATTAAAGGCATCTGAAGATTGTTCACGTAATTGCAATTAATTTGAAAAGCAATTAACAAATCGTTATGTCCTTCATCGACCATTAAGACTGAAAGTTTCGATAAGAAAAGCCATTAATGGTGTTTAAATTCAAACAAAATGTTTTTTAAAGATCTCTTAAAGTTCTTAAAAGGTTTTGGATGATTAACACTGGTATTCTTGGTCATGAACTTAAGTTGGACTAACCACGCCCACATTCCGCCCTGTTTGTTTATAAATTGACATATAAACGCCTACTTTTCGTATGTCAAATTTGAAGTACCGGAAAACTATTCATTAAATACACATTTTTAACATTGATTAAAGTGAGATATGACATCTTTAGAATTGATTGAAGCAGGATGCAATTCTATGGGTTTGACAAAGATATGTAGCTGGAGGAGGTACTTTATTCGAAGATCCGCCAATTGCGGCCAAAAAAATCTAGGAATACGATTTGGTGCGTGTTTTCAACTGTTGTCATGGCTATACAGTTTGACTAAATCCAAAAATGGAATTGGAATTGGTTTGGCTTTTAGAATATGGGTGTAAATATGTGTTTGTGGAATATAAAACAAATAATGAAGACAAAAAAGAGTTGAAAACTAAAAAGAACATGATAAATGTTTTTTTTTATTACAACCTTTTATATCACTGAGAAAAAAATATGATGATGCCTCTGTATAAAAGGTGCTTATTATAAATACATATGCAAAAGTAAGTAAGTAAGTCTTGTTTATGCCGTGTAAGACACAGACTGCTTTAACTATTTGATTTAATATTCTAGGGTTTTCACTGTCATGATCATAGACAATGGATTGTTATTACATTATTACGATAGCCGTGTGCTGACTTAGGTGACTCATCCGCTTGACGATATTCTCCATGGTCAAAAATATTGAACTGCCACACAAACCTACATCCATATTAACTTTGGTATCTACAAAACTCTCTTAATGCTTCTAACTCCAGTTATGTGTGCAGTGTCTGTCAGTGAATCAATTATTGTATTTTTTTAAAGTAGCTACTCCAATCCATTATTTCTAGTTTATACACAACTTGACAGTACCTTTAAAATTTAATCTTTGGTACTTTGAAATACAGTCATTACATAAATACCTGCAATCGTATCGTAATGCACTGTACGGCGCATTTTAGTAACGCTGTTTGTATTTCCTACCCATCTTCATTCACATTTGTGGAAACAGATTCACTATTCATGTGCAAATGGAAAATCATACATTTCAGTTCAGTTTCAGTGCAGTTTCCAAAAACTAAATGATCGTTAAAAGTTTACAAACGAATTAATTCAAATTTATGGATTGAGTTGGTAATTCTATTCGTCGAATAAAAAAATTGGGTATTATTAAGTTTATTTACCGCAAAAGTTAAGTTAAAAGCATTTAGTTATTTACAAGTTTGACAAACCCAAAAATAATACTACGACAAAGTTCTTGTAAATCCTACAGCAATGCAGAAAATTATTAAAACTTTAAACAAATCAGACAACTCAAGCATTAAAACGCTTTTTATCCAACTTTAAGTATTTACAGCCATATCTCAGCGCTTCCCCAGCCGTCAGTTACAGCAAAAATAAGGCTGAATAATAAAACATGCATTATTAAACCCATAAGTGTCCAGTTACTAACAACTTGGTTTACATACCCGCGGTGGAGTAATATATTCTGACTCACTAGGGCGACTAAATCGGCGAATTTTACAACAATAAGTGAATTTTTAATCGGCATCCGCGGCAAATAATAAATAGAATATTGGTAATTCCTTTCAATGTGGAGACCACTGCCCAACAAAACCGATCAATCAACTCAGCCTATTGAAGTCCAGTGTTGGTCATAGCCTCTTCCAAAGTTGCAACGCTCTGTCTACTGTCTTCCGCATGGAGTGATTCCCAGCCATTAATGAGACCGCTATCCATTGCATTGTATTTTGAAGACACTACAAAACAATGATTAATTAAATCACAAAATCTAATAAATCCTTAGGTGCAGCAAATCCTTCTTAAATATCCTCGTAAAAAAGGACTCATTCATGATGGTTACAAAAAAGAAAAACCATTTGCATTACCAAGATGGTCATGATAACACAAAAATAAGCATTTAGTTAGTCACAAAGCAAAAAAACTGTGTCAGAACAAAAACACCTCACACAGAGGAAAATAATAATAGCCACCACATTGACCCCAACTTAACATCACACCCTCACAATACGCTTCCTAAATGGGTCAATCTAAGGAACGTCTCCCGCTGTTTTCATAGCCCGCCTAACATGCGTGCGAATATACCTGACGTGACAAAATGAATGTTCATAACACTGTCTGCCAGCGAATACCGAGTGAAACTCTGATAAGCGATATATTTGGCGGCTCTCCTATATTCACTTGTCAGTTGCTGAAGAGGTATTATTATGAGAAAATAATAACGAGGTGCTAACAATTTGTTTTATTTCTCTTTTTTTGTAGCAGGGATTGGACCTATGAATAAAAAGAGGTATTAACAGGACATACACTGACCTCATTGATGATGTTCTTCTGAGAAGTTAGGTGCGTCATGTAAGTATCAGCCACGTTGGAAGCAAATGCTATGGTAGTACTCACAACCGGCGTACGTGAATGTCCAAATGTATAAACGTGGACAAAGAAAAAGCATTGTTTAAGGATTGTTGGAGTTAGCTCCATCTTGAGAGAAAACCGTAAGAGCAAAAAATAGGCAGAGCAAATGGCAAAATACAAGTCCAGAAATAACTCTGACGGACCTACATACTTAAATGGAAGCCTGAATGTATGTATACTCATATACCTACAGGTAAGAACATGAGCTTCTTGAGAAAGAAATTATCCTGTGTGTACTTGCCAAACTTAAGTGGCAAAGGGCAAAGGACATTGCTTGCAGAATAGATAGCCGATTTGGCCGGGTTTTGGAGTAGCGTCCGCAGACGATGCTAGAAAAAAATGTTTACCCTCCAGACATTATCAAGTGATAGGATAATCTACTCTTATATGGAAAATTCCAGCCTATCCCTACATAAACCCTACTTACAAAGTATCGTGCGTTTGCATAACCATGCTATTTATTGGTCATAATATACAAGCTTAGAATCGGCAGTAAACATAATATCTCTGGACAAACAGAGCTAAGCTGTGGACTCCTGTTTGACATTATATCTTTAATGTGAAAGGTGGAAATTGCAAGACCTTCTACTAAACACATAAAAATACTTGATCGTCGCGTCCATGCATGTGATTAATTTGTGTAGAAAACTGAAAGATGTATCCTTTTTGATGTGATAACACGCTCGAGTGCGCCGAATAAAAGAAAAACATTGGTTAGAACGTGGTTTTATTGCATAAAAATAATGAAAATAGTAGCACAAATACAGAAATTTCTACTTGGAAAAACTACAATAATTTATTTTCCGACCAATTGAGTACCTAATTACTATCCGCCCACAAGCCGTTGACTCCCCGATCCTAAGAAACTTTCAGTCGAAACTATTCAAGCGTTTTTTCACAAGATAGTCATACAAAACGACCTTGAACCATCAAAGGTTAAAAACAATTTCTTTCCTATCTAAACATCCAATTTCCGATACTAAACACAAATCTCAGCCATAAATCTCCCTTTGATAGATTACAGCTATAAAATTACGTACAACGTTGAATGCCTGTTAATCTAACAGGCTGCACGCAATGTTAGTTGCTTTACGGCAATGGTTTCCAACCTGTAGTTTCCAAGAGCTAAAATATGGCCCGCGAATGTAGAAAAGTTTATGATAGATTTTGGTTCGTTCTTTTAATAAATTGTATGGAACATCCATAAAAATGAAATTATATTGTGAAATTCAAAATTCGGTACCCTAATTTTAATGTTCCATTAAAAATATTACTTACTTTTGAATTTAACGACTGCGTTATTTAGTTTACTTTTAAGATTTAAAATTTATTTTCTGAACCTTAAATTATCGTCCCTCATAAGAATAAAAAAATTAATGTGGTTCCTGGTAAACAAGTTTGGAAACCACTGCTATACGTCGTTCAGAGCATTCGACCGTAGATATTTGGAGTGACTGGAGTGACGTCATGCATCAATGGGCAACACCAGAGGTCGGGTTTATTCGCTCGTGGAAAATTGTTGGGTCTTGTGGATTTAGGTAGTTTTAGGGTCAACATGGATGGACAGGTTTCCGAAATTTGATTGTCAATGGACATAAACGTTGGGCTTGTTATTTTGGGCATAAATGTAGCAGCGCAGATAAGCATGCAAAATGTATCCATTTTGCTTGAGCGTCAACTTCTACGAACTGGTTTGCTCATTAAAAACTAATGCTCTTAGTAGAGGATTAATTTTACATGAATCATAATAATTTGGTGTCAAAGATATAAATTGGTCCATCAATTACGTAACCCCAAAAGAAACGACCTTTCCTCAGCTCTGACATTAAAAACAATATAACCTTTTCAGCCCGCGAGAGTAGACTAAAAAAAAACAGTCTCGCTCGACACTTCAAAATAGTAAACAAGAAAAAAGTTGAGGAGAAAAATCACATTAAATCGAACCATCAACAAAAGGGAATAAGCCTCAAAAGAAACGCTTTTATTAGTCAAAAGACGCTTACAGAAGTTTTTGTGTAGGCGACAGTGACAATAGACGATGATTTGATCCCTAAATTCTCGGAGGTGCTAAATGAAATGAGTGATGATATTTAGGAAAATACGCTTTATAATGTGACTTAAATTGTAAATTTTGTTTTGGAAGCTTTACGATGAAAATCTGTTTATCATGCCTTAGAAATTTGTGATAAAATAATTGTGAGATAACTTGTTTGTTCCGCTGTTGTATCGCTTACAATATTGGAGTTATTCAGAAAACGGGTACGTTATGGGTACTGTATTGTTATACCAACTACTTAACAGGGTCGCGGAGGACAAATATGTAGTCGGTCCATGTAAAATATAGATTCATAATCAGCTGCTTCCTGATAAACTGTTTACACGCCCGAATATATTTGAAAATAAAAAGATAAGATAATGATGAATATTGTATTAAACATCGATGATTAAAGACTCCGTAATTTTGAGACATCTGCAAGCACTTTTGAGAAATTGCCGAGTAAACCAATCAAGAATATTAGCTTAAAACAATAGGCAAGTGCGTTCACTTCCTTACCGGCCTCGAAAGCGAAATAACACTCCTTACGAACTGCAAAATCGTACCGTTTAAGAATTGACTCGAAAGTCCAAATTTCCATTTCATTTGCAGGCAAAATTTTGCCAAATCTTTCGCCCTTAGCGAGATTAAATCACTTAAAACTTTTAATCCGTTCCTTGTCTGTTTCGAAGTCGGTAATGCCGCCGTATTTCGCGATACGAAGAGCCCGATACGGTTTATCTGTGCCTTGTTGTTATCTTGACTTACTATTGTAACACGATTATAGAAGGTAAATATTCTTATTTTAAATGGGAAATTATCTTTCTTCTATTTTTTTTAATTACTTAGCTTTCTACAGGGTTTCTATTTAACAAACTCAATGTACCTTACAAAAAGGTAAGTTTTAGGCTTCTCTGAAACGATATAAGTTTTTAAACTGACATGGTCACTAACACTATCACTTGTAACGGGATATTTACCCCGACCGTTTTCCCCGTTTTTACGTTATTTTTTTTCACAAAGGCGATATTTGGAATAGCTCTGCGGTGCTGAAAGGGTCGTCTATGGCAGAAGTCTGCGAGTGTCTGAGTTTAACGCTAATGGTTTGACTTTAATACCATAGGCATATGTTTTTACATAAAACAAAAAAAAAATGAAACCTAATGTAATCCAAATGATTACATTTGGAAGCATTTTCCTATGTTTTCTTTTTGTTCGTTGAACAGAGCTAAATATCTTCAGGTAGATAAAATGATGAGGAAGTGTTCCATGTTAGAAAAACTAATACAGAGAGGTTGGTACGTGACAATCATATATTTATTGATTAATAAATACACCGAAACTTGAGTAAAGAAAACGTTTGCTGGATACAGGGCAGACAAAGTGACGTAATAAAACCCATGTAAGACGTGAGTACTAGAGTAGATCAATGAAAACCAAATATAATCTGCTACCGTATAAACACACAGCTGCTGAACGAAACATTAAAAGGCCCGATCAATTTTCTTAATGAAGCTTCATGTCCTTTATCTTCTTTGCTTGCTATTTTCAATACTGTATGTGGATGGCACTTCATTATCTATGCTTGGTAATAGATACCTTTACAGTATAGCCTGTTACTATTTTCCTTTGTAAACTTGATAGTTTGCATCATTATGACTTGTTTTTATTCATCATACAAATCTTTTGTTTAAATGATTATTTTGTACAACAGTAACATACGCGCCGAAGGTGACATGGGGACAAAAACTTTAAGAAAAAAGTCACGTATGGAGTTGTTTTTTGGAGTGAAAACTTCTTTAGCCGTGTTGCGCGACTTTTGGTACGGGAAAAAACTATGGGTTCGCATCACCGATGACCTCGACATGCTCGTGACGTCATGCGACTAGCGACGCGTAATTCCATTGTTTTGTGTTTACACTTTTGACAGCAGTCTTTATGACTGGCTCTGTTTTTTTAATAAATAAAAACATGTATTGAATCAATGGTAAATAGTATGTGCCACTAACTTGACATATCAAAGACCACCAATATGATGTGGCTTTGGTGAGTAGGGTAGGTACATTATACCGTATAACATAGCATAATCTACCTATAACATTCTTGCTACCTGCCTATCTACGCACGGCAACCGATCAAACTAAAAATATCTAGACAAAGCGAGGTCATATTATACTGGAAATGTATTGCTTGATGTGTAAACCTTCCTCTTTGAGAAGTAGCGCGCGATAATCCACATCCATATGAGAGGGAGGTGCCTTTAATCCATTCATATAGTGATACCATATTGTCTATTTTCCCAACCTTTGGGTCCTTCCAGTGTAACTGGATACAGCTGGATACAAATACTTTAAAAGGAGCGACTCTGATCTCCACAAACCAGTTACTGGGTACTACAATACCCAGCAACTGAAACCTGAACCTGAACTGGAATCTGTACAAGTTGGCTAGAAACCGCTGCAACCAGATGGTAAGAGCATCTAAACGCCGATACATTTGTGAAAATGTCCTCAATTCTTCACCGGCTGATATTTGGAAGTTCCTAAAATCACTTGGCATATCAAAGTCCTCCTCTAGTATCGTATCTCTTAATTTGCCTTTAAATGATCTTAATAAACATTTTTCAACGTCTGCTTTGCTTGCGGTTGACGTGAAAAATAATACTATTCTTGACATAACTTCCAAGCCAATACTTCCTCCTGACTCTTTTTCTTTTTCTCCCGTGACTAACCTTGAGATCCGTAAATATTTTTCCTCTATTAAGTCTAAGGCTGTGGGCTGTGATGGGGTCAGTCGAACTATGCTATCTTTTATGATTGAGAACTTAATTCCAATTATTACTCTAATCATCAATTCATCTCTGCAGACTGGTGTGTTTCCTGCAATGTGGCGTAAGGCTTACATTATCCCTCTTCCTAAAATTTCCAACCCTAGTTTACCTAATCACTTCAGACCGATCTCCATTCTCCCTTTTCTTTCCAAGATACTAGAAGCAGTTGCTCTTAAACAATTATCTTCCTATGTATTTAAGAATCACCTCTTATCCAGTTTCCAATCCGTTTTTCGGCCTGGCCACAGCACAGCCACAGCTCTGCTTAAAGTTACAGAAGACATTAGGGATGGCTTGGAGAATTCCAAGTTAACGGTCTTGGTTTTAATAGATTTTTCCAATGCTTTTAATACCGTTGACCACGACATTCTCCTAGCCATATTGTCTCAAATTGCTGTGTCAACGTTGTCACGTGATTGGTTTTCTTCATATCTTCGTGGTCGCCAGCAGGCGGTGCGTGCTGATCAGGATTTTTCTGATTGGTGCGACCTGGTAACTGGTGTTCCACAAGGCGGTATACTCTCTCCTCTCTTATTTTCTTTATTTATAAACTCCCTTACTACTATCCTCAAATGTTCTTATCATCTGTACGCTGATGACTTGCAACTATACGCTCAATCAGACATTGCCAATCTTGACAATTGCATTACATCACTCAATGCGGATCTTCGAACTATTGCAGAATGGTCTGGCAAATTTGGGGTTTCTGTAAACGTCGGGAAATGTCAGGCCATCCTCATTGGTAGTTCGTACTATTTGAGAGTTGTGAACACTGGCCAACTTATGCCACTGATGTACGAGAACTCCGTCATTTCTCTTTCACCTCACGTTAAAGACTTAGGTCTATACATTGACGACAGTTTAAGTTGGAATAAACACGTGGCTCAGGTGAGCCAGAAAGTCACATTCTCGCTGCGGTCTCTCTATAGATTCAAGCATTTCCTCCCATCTAGCACTAAACTCACTTTGGTCCAGTCTCTTGTGCTTCCCATTATCGACTATGCTGATGTTTGTTATTCTGACCTATCCCAAGAACTTCTAAATAAATTGGATCGACTACTCAATAATTGCATTCGCTTTGTCTTTGGCCTTCGAAAATACGATCACGTTTCTTCTTTCCGTTCTCAGCTTAAATGGCTGCCTATCCGACTCAGGAGGTCCCTCAGATCTCTCTGCATGCTCTTCACTATAATTAATGATCCATGTGCTCCCGATTATCTAAAAACTTATTTCAAGGTATTGGGCAGTTCTCATAGTCTTAACCTTCGAGCTTCTAAAAATCTACTTCTCCAAATTCCTTCACACCGCACTGGTTTTATGTCAAATTCTTATGCTATCTCAACTATTAAACTCTGGAACGCGCTACCCATTAGCATTAAAAGAGCCGAAAGTAAATTCACTTTTAGAAAGAAAGTTCGCCACTATTTAAGTCAGACTAAATAGCACTCATTTAAAGTCTAGTCATAGTAATTATTATTAGGATTCTCGTTTTTTATTTCAGTATTTGTTATAATATTTATTAGTCTATTTTATTTGTATGATGTGTATTAGTATCTTTGTTAGTATATGAATTTTTGAGAACTAGTGGTTTTTTGTGAATATTTATTTGTACCCCTATCACAATGTTGTCGTATTTAACCCAAAGGTTGACTGGTAGAGAATGCCTTGTGGCATTAAGTCCGCCTATGTACCACTATTGTACATGAAGTTTAAATAAATAAATAAATAATAATACCCCTTGGTATTATTGTATACGTTATCAGTATTTTGATCAATGGAAATCATACCATATTTTTCGCTTTGTTTCAATTTTGTTTCCTTAGTAGGACCTTAATCTCAGTCGTTACCGCATGTTTGTTATGCAAATCGAGTTCCGATGTCCCTTTCATATCCTACGCAGTTGATTTCTTCTTGTGCCTGTGATTATTTTGGTCCTATTCAATGAGTGACAGGATTTCCTCAAGATTTTGGGTCTTCAAACATTAATATTGTTTTGAAATACCGATGAATAATTCATGATGCCAAATGATGTGAAATAAGCTTCATTGTGTAAGATGAAGGGTTAGTAGAAGGAATATAATTTAGGCTACATTGTACTGGAATTATTAATGGTTTATGAATATTCTGAATTTCCTACCTATTCAAGTCCTGAAGATTATGTGTTATAACCGTCTTTGACTGGGAAGACAATTCTGAATACAATATTACTATCGTTCCAAATTAACGTAGATAGTTTCATATATCCGAACCAGTATCAACGTTCAATGAACAAATATATTTTTCCGACGCAGAAAATAAACAAATATCAGTAGTCAGAGAGATACAGAAACAATTACGAAACTATTCGAAATAATACGGAGAACCGAAGGGTCGTAATTACTATCATATTCCCCGTTTCTACTTCGTAATAATTATTTCTTCTTTTGTAAGAGCAATTAATACCTCATTTCTGAGTTCAGAGATTTTTCTCCGAAGCGAGTGTTGTAGCAATATTAAACAGTTTACTTTTTCATATATATATATATATAACTCGCTTGAATAATTTAATCTGTTTGTTCACAATCTATACAAATAAATAAAATAGTTTATTTGTAATTTCAAAAATAACAGCTTTTACTGGATTCATTTCACGGTACTTCAACAAAAAAACTTCTTTTTAATTTTTGCTCGTCTGTTTGATCCAGCTAATCTCCGAAGCGTCTAGACTGATATTGACGGGACTTTTACAGACAAATAGACTACTTTTATTTTAGAAAAATTATTGGATTTCCGTGTAAAATAAAACCCATGAAGTCGTAAACAAACAGGGAACAAATAGGTTAGTAATATTTTCAAGAACATTTAATTTCAGTCATTCCTTACACTGCACCTTTAAACCAAAATGAATCAATTTGGTTGAATCATGTCTTAATACCATTTGTCAATTTTCTACAGAAACCTGCGTACTAAGAAGATTAAAGAATTTTTGTCGTATTTTATTTCACCATTCGTTATGATACGGTTTTTTTCGAAATCAGAATCTCTCCACAGTAATCCTTTTTTTGTCGTAAGGTTCCTTAATGAATACCATCTAATAAAAAAAACATTCTTAACAACAAAAAATACCTTGTTTTTAATAGGATTGAATTGTTCGTGGTAACAATATGGAATTTTACAAACATACATAAATACCAAATGACGTCTTTTTTCCATGGAGGTAGGCATAAACTATAGAATGCCGTGTTCTTCACCGCACAGGCTTCATTCACCGTTCATTCTTCGTCCAGTCTATTTCTCTGTGGAACGCGTTTCCCCAGGAAATCAGGATGGCGACTAAATAGTCTATCTTTTAAAATTAAAGTTCGCGAGTTCATTCAGAAGAAGCTAGCAGTATCGTCACAACGTTGATATTTTCCTCATTGTTTGTCCTTTTATTTATTCATTTATATATTTATAGTATTTAATATATCACAGTATGTCTTATTAAATTATATTTTTTGTACAATAGACAACTACCATTGTTTATCTCTGCATCACCCAAAGGTTGACTGGTAGAAAATGCCTGGCATTAAGTCCACCTCTGTACATTGTACTTGAAATGTTAACAAAATAAATAAATGTCTGTTACGAACCTTACAAACTCCTTTCACCTCGGTCTCATTTTTACATCTTTATGATCATACACACGCTAGCTGCGTGTACTGCGCACTTTGCTGAAGAACGGCCGTAGTCTGGAGAATTGTATGCACAAGAATCTCATACAATTGTTATTTTGTTATTTAGTTTATTTTGTACAAAACGTAGATCTATTATTGTATAGAATTCACTGGTTATCGTTCCAGACTTTATTTACCTTTTCCTTTTTAAAGATGAGGCACCAACCAAGCAACCGGTAGGTATTTTATTTACAACCTAAGAAAAAGTTTCTTCATTCCGCTAACGCATTTCTCCGTACAAAAATCCAAGCATTTCTAAAGTAACCAAGATTTTATTACCCAGCCTCGTTGCGAGAAATAAAACATATTAGCCACAAGACAACTGGTGGTGCCGTAAAAACCTTTCCTGTTTAGGGTCACCATATTTTTGCGAATATGTATTAATAACTAGTTTATGTCCGCGGCGTCGACTGCGTGCAGTTCGCTAATTATCAAACGTCGATCGTACTGCCGAGATAAAAGTATCCTACGTGTTAATCCAGGTTATAAACTATCTGTGTAATCTTTTAATTTGAGAGAAAGACGGAGGATTTGTTTGCCCGTTCTTCTCCATAGAGATCTACTCTTTGGAATGGGCAACTACAGTACTTTCACAAGTTCTTATGCCTTTTGACTGGGAATGTACCATCATCCTTTTGATTTTGACATTCAAAAGTGCCTGTAACGGTCTAATTGAAATAAAAGCTTTGAGTTTGAGTTTTGTATGCCAAATCAGTTCAATAGTTTTTCCGTATAAGAGTAATAAACATCCTCAAAAGTTTCGTATTTACAAAAGTGTAGTAAGATATCATCGGCCTACAATGTTCCTACTGCTGGGACACAAATCTGCTCTCAATGAAGGGCTGTAATCCACCACGTGGACCCGGGGCTGGCTGGTAGATGTCACATGTTTTTGAATTTTTTGTTCTAGTACATGCCATCTCCCTTGACCATTTTGAGATCAGTGGTATTTAAATAAATTACACTAAGTAATGCGACTGCTCAACTTCGATCCCATCGCTCCTATGGAGCACACCCACTATCCCCACGACCCCGACCAACGTTCGGACGTTCTCGACATAGCGCTTCTCAAGAATGTCAACCTTAAGTTGCATTCCATCGAGACTTTACATGAGCTTAACTCAGATCATCGACCAGTGCTCATGCACTTAGTTCCTCGCTCGGGTCCTTCTGACCCCAGCCAGCCCCCGCCGACCCAAGTGATAACCGACTGGAGGAAAGTCAGCGAAAAGCTGAAATCCACCACGTCGCCTCACCTGGAGGCCATCCCCGACCACATAGTCTCAGTCGCAGACACGACGGCCGCCATCAACTCGTTTACAGAACACGTGCAATCCGTACTGAAGGACTGCTCACGGGAAGTCCCAGCAATGAGCGATCAACGCTGGATACTACCCGCTGACATACGTGAACTGATAAACGAAAAGAACGCGGCCATCCGTGCCTACAGCAGCTTTCCCTGCGAGGCAAACAAAGCCCACATGCGTAATTTACAGCGTGCTGTAAAGGATCGCACCAGTGAGTTTCGTAATAATCAATGGGAAAAAACGCTAAGCGAACTCGAGCCTACCCACCTAGCCTTCTGGCAGCTGCAACGCAAGATGCGCTCCACCGAAGAGGCTTCGATGCCTCCCCTCACCCGACCCGATAAGAGCGTCGCATTCGACGACTCTGAGAAGGCCGAATGCCTAGCCGACAGCCTGGAGTCCCAGTGCTCCCCAAGCTCGCAACCAGTAGACAAGCGACATCTCGATGAGGTGAACGCATTCGTCGAACGTAGAGCCGCCCTGCCCCCCGAAGAAGACCCTGATGATCCTCTGCCTCCGGTCACAGCTGACGAAGTGCAAGACATCATAAATAAACTTCAACCGCGGAAAGCACCCGGCTCCGACGGAATCACCAATAGGGTGTTCAAACTCCTCCCCGCTCAGCTCGTCGTGTTAATGGCGGCCATCTTCAATGGCGCCCTGAGCAACAACGCGTTTCCCCAAATATGGAAAGACGCCACTGTCATCGGTTTCGCCAAGCCAGGCAAACCCAAGTCTGAGCCTTCAAGCTACAGACCTATCAGTCTCCTGAATGCACTCGGTAAAATCTACGAGAGACTTATTTATAAGCGACTCAAAGACTTCGCCGAGGCTAAGAGCCTCATCCCCAACGAACAGTTCGGCTTCAGGACCGGACACTCTTGCATACAACAGGCCCACCGCATCGTAGAACACCTGAGCGCTGGCTTCCAGCGTGGAGCGATGACGGGTGTGTTGTTTTTCGACATAGCAAAGGCATTCGACAAAGTCTGGCACAACGGCTTATTATATAAGCTGTACAAACTGGGAGTGCCAGACCGTCTCGTGCTCATCTTACGAGACTTTTTGTCGGATCGCACCTTCCGCTATCGCATCGGGAAGGCACTGTCTTTCCCCCACCCCATTAGAGCCGGAGTCCCTCAGGGCTCCCCGCTCTCTCCCCTTATCTTTACTCTGTTCACCAGTGACATCCCCAAGAGCAAGAAGGCTCAGTTAGCCCTGTTCGCGGACGACACGGCCATCTATTACACTGGCCGCAGTCACGACGCTATTTACAGCACCCTCCAAACCTCAGCCAACGTCTTAGGCGCTTGGTTCCGGAAATGGAGAATCGAGGTGAACCCCGACAAGAGCCAGGCAGTTCTTTTCTCTAAACCGCGTAAAAACAAGCCACCCGCGCTCAGCCCGATCACTATGTACGGTAAGCCTATCCCTTGGGAGAAGCAAGCCAAGTACTTAGGAGTCTTACTTGACAACCACCTGTCTTTCGCGGCGCACATCAAAGCAGCTCGCGACCGAGCTGCCTTTGCTATGGGTAGGCTTCATTTCATGATCTCGGCAAAAAGCAAATTGTCACTCAAGTGCAAGTTGCGCCTTTATACCGCGGTGATCCGCCCCATTATGACGTACGCTTGCGTGGTGTACGCTCACACCAAGCCTAAATACATCCATAGGATGCAAACCTTGCAGAACCGGTTCTTACGTAGAGTCACGGGAGCCCCTTTTTATGTCCGTAACGACCGTCTACACGTAGACCTTAGAATGCCCACCGTCCTTCAGTTTATGAAACGTCTTTCGAAGCGTTTCTTCGATAACGCCAGTAAACACCGTAATCCCCTGATCGCAGCGGCCGCCCGTTACGAACCCTCGCGCATTAGTACAGTACGCCGTCCTCGGCATACCCTCGTCACTCCCGATGATGCTATCACCCTCCTCCAGGAGAGTAGCAAAGAGACTAGCACTCTTAAAAAATTCAGACACAAACCGCCGTCTTTCCGACCTCGCCGTCGAGGTCCGTCGCGACGTCCCGGTCCATGTCCTCCCCGACCCTCGCTCGAGCCAGCCCGCGATGCTGTGCCAGTAGTTTTAAATCAGCCCCTAAATAATGATATCATTCAGATCCAGCCTGTCCCCATGCAGTCCTCCCCCAGCGACGCCCTGAGCCGAGGCTCGTACCCCACAGGGGGTGCCCTCAGCGTATAGTCGCTTAGTTTGTAAGTTTTTATGCCCTGGCTGGAGGCCTTACTCTTAAGGCACCCACAGGATAGTCCGGTTAAGCAGACGACAACCTCCTAGGTTGAACTGCGAGATGCCATTCATAAAAAAAAAAAAAAAAAAAAAAAAAAAAAGTAATGCGACTGCCTCGTTGGTCGAGTGATCGCAAGCCGGACTGCTAGGCAATATCCTGGGTTCAATTCCCGGGTCAGGCAAAGTGGCATTGAGTTTGTCCATCAGGAATTTCTCAGTATCACCCATAGAGAATGCATCCACTTGGATTTGTGCCCGGTTGATGGCAATAGGCTCGCCACCTATTACATGGGACTTTAAAATAACTGGCGAAATGTGGGTGTACTGTTAAGTTTACCTCTGCCTAACCCTTCGGTATTACAGGTGTGTGTAATGTTAATGCGCCTGCTTGAGCTTTTATTCATGGCTACATATCATACGTCCAGGCCGTTACAACTGGGCCACCACTTCTGCATCTTTGCGAATACCAGATGTCTACCAGACATTTCAAATAGGTATTCACCCATTCCATTTGGAATGTAGTAGTAGTAAAGTACATTCTTTATCTCCTTGACTTCATTGAATTTGGACTTAAACTATTATTCAATTTATTTAAATTATTTGCATTTCTAATTTTAATGAATAGTCATCATCATCATTCATAATTTCAGCCGAGAGACGTCCACTGCTGGACATAGGCCTCCCCCGAGTGTACATAAGGGGGGTTTTGCCATAATCGCCACGCTTGGCAGGCGGGTTGGCGATCGCAGTACGGTTGTTACTAAAGCACAGGGAACGCTGCTGCCCATTCTCTGGAAAGTCCCTTAGTCGCCTCTTACGACACCCACGGGAAGATATGGGATGGTGCTATTCTTTACGTCCGACACCATACAGAACACAATGAATAATAACTCAATTTTAATGTAAGTAAGTTAGGTTAGCTGGACCGTTTAAGCACTTAGCCTCTTTATTGGGATTTTCCCTAATTTTAATGTAATGGTGAACTATAATTTTACAAACCGTATTTGTACGCCGGAAACGGCAGAATATTATGATCGTAATACGTAATTAACATAACAGCTTTGTACAATATTGTGACAAATAAATGCATTTTATTCTATTCTAAGGTAGGCAATTTCAATTTCAAAGACCCAAACCGCATACAAATGGATTGCTTTGTCTAAGATCGCTGTTTGTGATAAAACTGCCCATTGTGACACCCCTATGATTATCTGTAAATGGTGTACTTAAATATAAAAATATTCTATCAAATCTTAGGTGGCAACCAGGGACATTACAAACAGATTAAATTTAGAACTGCTATTATTTTTCGATCAACCCAGTTCTCAACGTACTAAAATACTCTTTCGAGACGTACAATTATTCTGGACAAAAAAAAAACAAGAAATTATTTTCTATCTTACTTGGTAACCCTACTCACACAAAATGTTCCAAGTAAAAAACATCGCAAGTACCCACTAATACTCCTTGGCCGAGTTTTCAGGCGGTCGTATTAGGCCTGTATTTTTTATTTACGAATACAGGGACGTTGGAACTTCTTGAATCGTCTGGTAATCGTTGGGGCTATATAAAGTGATCCCTAACGAGCTTTGGGCCGAGTTAAGAAAGAAACACACTGGTTTATTTTGTTTTTCGGTTAACTTTGGAGTTTGGTAAGATTTGAAGAGTATCAATGGCAACCACGTGGAGATTAGTCAGACTTATATTTATAGAGCAAAAGGTGGCCTAGTGGTGTATCGTCCCCGATTTTTTTTTGCTATCCCACTTGGTCCTATTACCGGGTAAAGCCCTCGCTCCACTACTTTTATTTCTCACGAACCTTTGTGTCTTCCTTCTAGTTCTGGAATGGAATTTATGCAGGTCGTCTCGCCATATCCTTCCTGACCTGCCACATTGTCTCAGGGCACTAGTTTCGTGCTATTTTGACCACAGTTTGTCCGGCACGCGGCATAAATCGTGGGTTCGAAACCAGAAAGGCTTTTTTTTGTGTTATTTATTTTATTACATCGGCCAAAGAAAACATGGTGAAGAAACCGGGAAGCCCTAGAACAAAAATTTCAAAGACATGTTACATCCACCAACGCGCACTGGGCCCGCGTTAGGGCTTACGATTCATTCTTACTTACTTAAATGCTGATTAATTATGCTTTAATATTATTCGGGTGAACGATAACAGTTTCGATCTGACCAATTCATAAAGCTGACAGTTTGATATTGAATGAGATAGAAAGGCTGATTTATAGATAGCTTGGATTACAAGAACCTCTTTGTCAAAGTTTGAAACTAAAAAAAAAGATAAATCTCAATGTCTTTACATTTGAAAAGTAATAAATCTAGAATCCCATTTTTCGAAACAACGTATTGTTGAACCTACAAAAACATTACACTGCGTATCACTGAATCAAAAAATCTGTATTTTCATACAACATCTCCAAAAAGCTGATCTTTGAAAGTTGTATCACTATTTTTAAAGGCAAAGATTGTTATAGCAAATTCCAACGAAGAGATACCAACCGTATCATATAATCCAAGCATCAACAAATCCCGCGAATAAACCGTTCCCAACCGCCGTACAACGGTATAACCTTCTCAAACTGTTGATCAGTTAAGCCGTTTGTCCTTGAAGCCTATAAAAAATCCTTGTGTATTTATTCCAAGAGTGAATCTTGTATACACGTCTTTATTTACAAGGCTTTCGCCAGAAACTGGCTTGTCAAAAAATCTACTTATTTGGGTTTTTTTTTTGTTAAAGATCAAAATAGAGCTTTAGACTCGGTGAACTGCCTCGTTGCTCTAGTAGTTGGTAACGATATTGCTGAAAACGAGTTCCTGAGTTTGATTGCCAAGTCCAGCTATGCGTTATTGGGTTTATTCATCAGAAGTTTCTGAGTAACAGCCCGGAGTTTTGTTTCGTGCCCCGTTGAGCGCTGTAGATCGTCCTCGTCCCTTGTTCCGTGTTCTAAGTGAAATCATCATCATCAACAGCCTATAATGTTCCCACTTTTGGGACACATACCTCCTCTCTATGAGAATGAGTGGGCTGTAATCCACCTTTCGGGCCCAGTGCGGGTCGGTAGATGAAATACATGCCAGTTTCCTCACGATGTTTTCCTTCACCGTTTTTGAGAGCAGTGGTGATGAAATATATTACACAAAGTAATGCGCCTGCTTGGGTTTGAACCCACGGCTTACTACTCGTAAGTCGGGACTGCCACCAATGGGCCACCGCTGCTCTCCTAGGTTATAGGTAGTTAGTTATAGGTTATAGGTACACCTCCGCCTAACGCTTTGGGTAATACGCCTCGTGTCGTATATTAAGAAAATAGAAACAGTCTTTTTTGCATTATTGTAAAAAAAATATGCAAAAAAGTTTTATAATTTTTATTGAAAAGGTTTGTTAAAAAATCAATTTCATTGCGGGATCCATAACAGTTTCATTGTTTCTCCAGGACTTCATCGAGCTTCATTCCCTCGGCGCTCTTCGCCCCTGTTGATTCTATATTTCAGAAGTTGCAGTGGTTTAGGGATAATGTGGTAGGCTTGTCCCAAAATTAAAAAAAGCGAAAGAATAATGCTAAAGGGAGGCGTAAACAAAAAAGGATTTATAGATTCTTACTATTTTACACATAGAACAGAATAGGAACAGAAGATTCTGTCATGCAAATCTATGTCTGAACATCATCATCATCAGCCTATAATGTTCTCACTGCTGGGACACAGGCCTCCTCTCTATGACAGGGAGTGGGCTGTAATTTAGCTGAACGTTTTAGCTAAATTCTGGTATACCTCCAACATAATACAAATTGTAGCAGTTGTATTATGAAAATGAGTGCGTGAAATTGCATCAAGATGACGCGATGTAGTTTGTGCAGGTACCGACAACGAGGTTTTAGAAGTAATTCCTAGCAATTTACTCGAATAGCAAGAACTTTGAAATACAAGGTGAGTATTTCCAGTGTCCGTAGATTGATAAAACTGGAATATTTGAGAAAATAATAATAAAATAATATTATTTTATTATAAACATGCTCAAAAGGTGTACAAAAATTAAACTATAACATTTAGGTATAGATGACACTCCATGTGTTTACAAAATGATTTAGTGATTATGGCAGTAAAATCCATAATACTTTGACTAACCACTATCGCTATTTCTTCAATAGAATTTTGAAGCCACAATACGTTATTTGTTGCTGTTGGGTCCGACACCTTTATAGGCAAAACCGTGGAAGTTGGTACTAACTTCTGACATTAGACTCCTGTTTATTAGTAAAACTTACTTGTGTCATAGTTTTTTACAGTAAACGCTTGTATAAAAATAAAAATAAAATACTCTGTCTTCCTACTAAGCCTCGTCCAACAATGTAGGTCAATCGTTCTTCCAGATCTTTTGACCGAGGAATCGAACGAGATATGCAGTTCGATTAGCGCCCGTTTCATAACAGGATATCTCGAGTTCCTAGAAATGAACGAACGACTTCGTAAAAACAATAAGTAAATATAAAGGTATAAGTGGAAATCTTGTTGTATTATTTCCACAGTTAAATTGGATTCAAGGAATGTGAAATAAAAAATTGAATTCTGCACGAGTTTCCTTTTTCCACGAATCTTTGTCTGAACATAATGCTGCACAGTCATTGATTCGTATCAATTTCACATAAAATTCTATAAAAACAAATTAATCCTATAAATACCTCTGGGCTTAAAGGGCGTATAGCACATTTTGGGCGTTTTGACATTTTTCCATATTCTAACTCAGTTTTTAATTCTCTATCGATCTATGTATTCTACGTGGTGATATTCGCAAAAAAATGTCGAATACAACCTCATAATTTTCGTTACGTAGACCAAACTTATTTAAAGATTAGGGGCATAAGGAACATATTGCTGCCTCCACAATAATTGGCAGGTTGTATAAACCAATTTTGGTTGAAGATATTGGGTGTAAGATCGTAATTTTACAAATTGTCTTTAAATGTTTCGTTCGAAAAAATACCTAACGGAGATAGACCTTAGAAAGATCAAACATCTTTTGCTGTATTGTGACTCGTGCAGTGGATAGAATAAAAACAAAACTGTATTGTCTTCGATGAATTACTTCTTGAAAGCTGCAATCCATTTGGAAGTTATACAAGTAAATTACCTGTTACCGAACAGAATTAAGATGAAGACGAAAATTAAGATAACTGATAACAAAGCTTAGATTAATGAAGAAGATTAAAAGTAAGAGACCTGATTCTAAAGCTTAAAACTAATGAAGAAGATTATAACTAAGAGACCTGATCACATAGCATAACAGCTGAAAAAAAAAAAAGGAACCAGATTAGAAATGATGAAGAAAATGGAAATTAAATGATCAATGATATCATTTAATTTCCATTTTCTTCATCATTTCTAATCTGGATCCTTGTTTTTTTTTACTAATAAATTTAATAACTTTTAGTATTTTGTTGCTTTTTTAATAGCAAAGGGAAATAAACGATTTTTATTTCTCATCATAATTTTAGTTTCTATTCATATTCTAAATAATTATCGAAGAATACTCATTCATCTATCTACATAATAAATGAAATATCAATTAGAAAAATCATTGTAAAATACTATCCTTTATGACGTTTAAACAACAATTCAAGTAATTTACGCCCCTGTGTCTGCATCATTTATGAAAAGTTGGGTTTACGCCTTTGTGTACCTGGTCAGGGCGTATTTTTATGGGGTGTATAGGACATATTTTAAAATTTTTTGGTCGTAAAGGACATAGTATTTCAGTAAAACAGAACTAGAGCCATTTTTGAAAAAATCTTCTGAAACACATAAAAAATCTAAGAACTTTGCCCCTTGGATACTTTTATGTATCTCTAAAAATGAGATAGGTATAACGAAAAAACTTTTTATTTTGTTGTTTTTTGCTTTTCCTGAAAACCCATGTTTTGTGATATACGCCCTTTGAGCCCATAGGTATCGAATACCTGTCATTATTTTTGATACCAAGACACCGTATTCCTTACGGAAAATTCACAAGATACAGGAAAACTTAATCGAAAATATTAACCAACGAAATAAGCTTAACCAAAAAAGCTCCAAATTTTACTGCTTTATATAATTCGATGGTTACTATAGCACCATATATTTCCTGGCTGCTTTTCTAATTCTCAACCGCATTCAAGTTACCTTGGAACTAAATTCGTAATTCCTTTCAGTATCCTAAAACATTTCCCATCTGCTCTTTTAACCTACATTCAACTAATTTTAGTCTATTCATTCTAAATAGAAAATCTAGACCAAGCATCTTACTGAAGAGAACTTCTCGCGTTCAAATCAAAGTGAAAATTTAATGTGGATGGAGGAACATGCGATCCACTCATCATCTTGGAAAAAAGAAATTGAAATTTTATTTCAATTTCTTTTCTTGTTTAGATCGGGGCAAAGGTGCGGATATTATTTTTTATCTTTTTATCAATTTATATATAAGCGGGTATAATTTAACTAGACATGGAATAATTAAAATAAAATTGCAGTGGCGCAAAAGACTACCCAAGTAACACGTAATCTGTATAATCACTGAATTAAAGACTTATTTACGTTTTAAAGTCAGACTGTCACTTTAAATCAGTTTTGACTTAGTTTAAATGCTTTTGAGTAGAATGTGGTAAAATTTATAATGCATGAAGCTATTCTATGGTCTAAAAAATAAAGTTAAATGGCTTATAATCATACTAAAACATTAATTACTTTTAATATACAGCACCTAAAACAGCATTTACACTAACACAAAGGTTAAGACCTTATATTAGTAAATAAGAAAACCTAATACATTAAATAAACGTTGTCGACATATTTTATAGTGAACTTAGATTTATAAACACATTTTTAAGATTAAACGCATTATTATGATCTTTTCTTATGTTTATTTACAGCTAAGCATTAGCCAAACATTTACTAAAGTTTTAGCTCTGTTATCTTCTTATTTTATTGTTACTTTATAGCTTTCATCACTATTTAGATAAATAAAAATGTAATTTTATTACTATAGGTCATAATTTGGCCATAAAACAATGAGTAGTATGATTATTTTCATTTGTGCGTTAGTATACACTCATTAGTAAATTTATATGTTGTATGTTGTTGTCATGAATAAACAGTGGAAAAAGACTAAGAGAACAGGTGGAGTAAAGAGAAAGATAAAAACGGAATATTCAAACTTTATATCTGGTTTAAGTAATAAAAAACGTGTTCCAAACAATGATACTCTTGATACTCAAAATACAGAACAAGCGGTAGTTGTGTATGAGCCAAGCACTAGTCAAGAAGTTCCATCAAGTGGTTCCGTAGTACATTTAAGATTTGAAAATGGATATTATTTTGCAGAAGTGTTATCAGATGGTACTACTTTCTATAAATATATATAAAATAAAATAACTTATTATTTAAAATATGTATATCTAAAATAAAATAATCAGTTATTTAAAAAGGAGGAGGTTCTCAATTCGTCGGAATGTTTTTTTTTATGCATGTTACTCGATTACTCGAAGACGGCTTGACCGATTTCAAAAATTCATTTTGTGTTTGAAAGGTTGTAAGTCCTAGTTGGTCTCATTGTCACCAGGCCAGGATCTGATGGAACACCTCAAATATTATAGGCACACCTATAGGGATTTGGGAGTTTTCTTTTGAAGCTGGTGCATTGCCTGCATGATGAACTAAAAAGAGTTAAATAAAAATATTTTTATAAAAAAAAATAAAGCAACTTCAAAAAAAAACACCAAAAAGTAGTGCTTACATTATTTGGTGTGAATGCAGTATTAGAGGCATTATTTCTTACTTTTTGGTGGTTTTTTTTTAAGTAGGTTTTTTGTGTAAGGAATATTGTTTATTTAGGTGTTTTTAGTATTTCGTTACAATTGTTCAAATTATATAAGTTTACAGAATCTGTATCTAGAATTAGGTATAAACGTGTCACTTTAATATTTTTAGATGATAGTTCTACTGATGACGAAGAAATTTGTACCGAATACACGAAAAATATCATTTTAAAAGATAAAATAAGAGAATGGGCTCTTGTTAAAAACATACCTCAAAGTGCTTTAAAAGACTTATTAACAATATTGAATGATAGATACCCGGATACTTTGCCCAATGATCCGAGAACAATACTTAAAACCCCGAGGGAAGTACACATTGAAGTGGTGGAACCTGGTCTATACTGGCACAATGGCATTACAGGTCCACTTGAAAGAATATTGGCGTCTGAAACTCTTGAGCATGTTGTGATCAGAAGGATGGCGCAAAATAAAACTTGTGATATCGTAGGGAATTATTTCTGATTTATTGGTTCCTGCCTTATATTACAATTTTGGTCATACAACTAGCACTAGGTTCACTTATATTAAAATATTTAATTGACCAATAGGAGCACACTGATTTCCAACATTTAAAACAATCTGTTGACAATGGATCTACGATGAACGCGCACCTATCTCGCTCTGGCGAGTGCGCTTCGTATAGCGTCGTCTGCTCGCACCATATAAAATACTATGGCACCGGCGCGCATCTCATCAGTACGTATTTGCTTGCGAGGCTGCTGCTGAAGTTGTGTTACAGCGGATGAATTTAGTTGTGAATGGATTATCTGAAAACAAAGAAAGAGCAGTTTGATACATTTATTTTTTATATTTAAGTTGATTTTAAAAGCGAATGTCTGTCGCCCTTATTTCTTTATTCATAGAATATAAGTATTGCAAGAATAATAAGTTCAAGTGCTTTGATATAAATAACAACCCTAAGTGCAAAAAAGAACTGATTTGTCGTAAAACTATTTTTTTTTTTATAGTTTTTGTATAAGTAATGTACCTCATTCGACATACGGACTGTAAGAAAAACAGTACCAAATATTTAGGAGGTTATTGTACAGTCAGCGTCAAATTCATGTTAGCTAATAAAGTCAAAATGATTTGAAAAACACTAAATCAACTTCATATACGCAGTTCGAATTATATTGTTGTAAATTGTGTTCAAAATTATCTTTTTATCATTACATGTAACCTGCCAGGGTAAATGCTTCTATATATATTGACTACTCTGAACACATACAACATTATGCATACTGTAACTGCCAATATTTATATGATATTTCGCCCATTAGATATTTTTTTCTACGATGCTTACATCTATGTGATGTTTTCTTGAGTTATATTCCTTTAGCGTAAGGTATATTTTTATTTGCATAAATGAACTGTCAAATGTTACCTACCTATTAAAATGACTCCACGCACGTCCCGTTCGTTCTATTCGGGCACATGATTCAGGGAATTCCCCAACTCATTTATTGTGATAATGATTTTATACTTACACTTGTCAAATTACCTAACAACATCATGGCATCAGGGCATCATGTGATTAAGGGATTCTAAGTTATTGTTTCGGTACCCTGATTAACACTATAGCAATCAATTTTTATGACGTTTAAGGGTAATGAACATTATAACATGCCTAAAAAGTGTTACAATAATGCTAAAGATATCACTTAGATATTTTATAAGTATGTTGAATGACTTAAGCTATTTTTTTAAACTATAATAAGATTGACAACATTAATATACACTAGTTGAAAGTTTAAAACATTAATATTATATGACGCCATTTGCTTTCTGTTTTCTCTAACATAAAAAAGGAAATTATAGCACACATATGAATGAAATACTACTTATTATGTTTTTCTTATAAGCGAAGTATCGATAGAAGCAATTTTATAAACTAAAATTAATCAAATCGTTACAAAAATTACAAAAGGTGTCAGATGTCGATTCTAAATTTGTCCCTATTTTTATTAAAAAAGCATTTCTGTGAGGGCGCGTGAATTATAAGCCACAAACATATATATATTTTCACATAAGACTAATACCCCCAGCTCATTTGCATTCAAAACAAAATAAAATTGATGATTGACTTACCTTATGATAAATTATTTTCCATGAAGACACATAAAAACATCTCCACACAAAACCAATGCACTGCAATACACTAAACGAAATAATCAAATAGGACATAAGTTTCGATAAGTTTTTTCAAATACTTTTATACAAAGAAGATAAAACGTTCAGCCTTAGAATAAAACGTAACTTTGGCATAGTAATTCAAAAAGCTGTTTAAAAGCCGTACTAACGTCTAAAAAAATGCTTTTTACATTAGAATATGCTGTCTCACAACTTTACTAATGTCTGTCTTCAATAACATTATAAGCGCTGGTTAGCAGCACTAATAATATTTAATAATGCTCAAAGCCGTATTATTTGGGGCCCAAATTGAGCTTACAAGATACTTATAAACTGTTATACGGCTAATATAGTGCAACATATGCTGCTCATATACTGCTTTGCACGTAAGTCCATGCTGTTGTACGCTTCTTATAATGTTGTTTTGTGTTACTTGGGTACAGACAATAACTAATTTAATATAGTCTTTGTAAGTAGTAGAAGATCAGTTTTGTTAATGAATCTCTAATGTTTTGGTTTGTTAAACTAAATACAAATGAAACTTTCAACCTTGGCACGAGGTTGAAAGTCATACGTGAAGAAAATCATAAGGACAAATTTCTTTTGGGCCGGCTGTGCGTACCGGAGATACATCTATATATTATTATTATTTATAAAATAATGAATTCCTATTTCCCTTGGTCACACCATAACTTGAGAACTTAAGCGATCTCCTTCATATTTTTTTTTAAACAAAACAAAAAAAAACTACCACTGTTTGTCACTGCATCACTTAAAGGTTGACTAGCATAAAATAGCCTATGACATTAAGTCTGCCTCTGTGCTTCGTGTCCGTGTCGGAGTGACGTGCCCAATACGCCAATGTCGGTTTAAATAAACAAAATAAAAATAAATTATAGTTTATTTCAGACTACAATCCATAGCTTTGTTAGTATTTTAGTGTTAGTAAGAATGGTGCTAAGTAACTAGTTTAGTATTGTTAGTGTTTACAATCATCATTCATCATCATTTCAGCCCAAAAGACGTCCACTGTTGGACATAGGCCTCCCCCAAGTGTCGCCACATTGTTATTTTAGGGGGTTTTGCCATAATCGCCACGCTTGGCAGGCGGGTTGGCGATCGCAGTACGGGTGTTACAAAAGCACAGAGAACGCGAACGCGTGGTTACAATAAAAAAAAACAAATCAAAATAGCTTTATTAATTCCATGCATAATTAAAATAATTAAAATAAAGTAAACAGTAAGTAATCAAAAACCTAATTGAAAATAATTAATCGTAAATCATCATAAAAATAAAAATTTAAAAATTCAAATAATAAATTGTAAAATAAAAATATGTAGTAATAAAACAAAATCCATATTCACATGCCTTAGATAATAAATTAGAGTAAATTAAATAATATAATTCAAATTGTTGGAAATTGATTACTAGTTAGGTACATTGAAAATAAATAGTTAGTTCCTATGCATGGACCCCTCTCGGGTAAAAGCCTCCTCCAAAGAGTGCCAAATATCCCTGTCTTTCGCTCTCTCAATCCAATTTTTGCCTGCAATTGCCTTTATTTCATCTTGCCATCTGGAGCATGGTCGACCTCTGCATCTGGTTCCTTGTGGTCCCTTCCATGTTGTAATTGCTAATGTCCATCTATTGAACCTTGCTACATGGCCAGCCCATTTCCATTTTAGTCTCTGGGCGAAGATTATTACGTCAGTTACCTTGGTCCTATTTCTTATGTCAGCGGCTTTAATTCTGTCTCTCAAGCTGATTCCCAGACAGCTTCTCTCCATTGCTCTCTGTGTAGCTTGAATTTTCATTTTTGCTTTGGTATCGAATGTCCATGTTTGGCAGCCGTAGGTTAGACATGGTAGTATCGCTGAGTCCATAACAGTTTTCTTCAGTTCCATTGGGAGTTGAGATTTTAGTATCTCTTTATGGGCCCAAAATTTCTTCCACGTTGAGGCTATACGTCTGTCTATTTCTTCTATGTTTCTTCTGGTTTTGAATGATAACTGTTTCCCTAGATAGACATATTCCTGAACATATTCTAACGGCTCATTCCCTATTAAAATGGGTATCATTTTGTCGTTAGTCATGATTTTCGTTTTACTGAAGTTCATCGCCAACCCTACATGGTTGCTTGCAGCCTGTAGATCGTTTATCATGATGTTTAATTTTTCAGGATTATCTGATAACAGGACGATATCATCTGCAAACCTTAAATGACTCATGTACCTCCCATCCATGTTGATTCCTTGTGTTGACCAAGGCAGATCCTTCATAATATTCTGCAGAACCGCTATAAATAGTTTAGGGGATATTGGGTGTTTACAATAGTTATTATTTATTACGACCAATTACTGCCCCCACCCAGTGTCTCCAGAACGGAGAGTCCGGTCTGGCAGCAATCATCTTCAAAATGCGGATGTCACTACCATGGAGACGCTGTAGTAAGGAGGGCGCTTTCTTTCCCAAGATAGCGTGGAAGCCATCTCTTCGAGCCTCCGCGAACATTTCTGACGCGTTAAAGCGTTATTAAATTGGACGCGCAGGACATTGCAGGCCCGTCACGTATATGACTCCTACAGGCCGCTCGAGTAGAACGATTGACAGAACGCCTTGAAGAGGGTTACTTTGACGTCTGTACTACACGAACGAGCGAACCTGCGGGCAAGCATATTGCTCCTCGCAGACAACGCCCTGCGCTCCCTCTCAATATCTCCGTTGTCCCTTAGGTCGCTCGTGATAATGTGTCCGAGATACCTAAAACTATCGACAATGTTTAGTGATACGCCGTTGTGACATATGGCCGAAACACAGCGTGACTGGGGCTTTAAAAACAAGAAGTTCACTCTTTATAGAGTTGTATATCAAGCCGTGCTCCCCCGCATAGGATTTACAGGTCACCTATCGATAGACAGAACAGCACCATATCGTCTGCATAACTCGACATCTCCTCAAAGATTCGACCATTAGCTGGTTGCCCAGGTAAATTACACACTTGAAATTTAGGCCGCGCCTCACTATGTGGGCCCGCTACGTGCTTATTCCACCTCCCTTCCTGCGACACCCTTTTTCTGTAGGTCTGAATGGCTGCTCGTGATAGCGTGCCGTCAGTAATTTGCACTTGAAGTTCATCAAGAATCGACTGATGTTCTTTGTTAATACAAAAACTATCACAGCACTCACTCACTTTTTTCATCCCTCAGTTTATTTAGTTTATTGTAGTCCTTATGTAGTCCACGCGTCATCATTGTTTTTATAGAGTAAAAGCCTGACTAGCCATCTGCGCACAGCTTTAACCAAACAAAAAAAAAGCAAAATATTAGCATAACATTAAAGAACCACAACGCGTTCAAAGCATTTGCTTACTGTCTAGACGATGTGTGTAATCAGGGACTTGTTACTTTGAATAAAAATTAGCATTCACATCTGGCCGACTTCGCCAGGCTTTTGGCTCGAAGCCAAATGACAACAATTTGGCACAGATATTTTTATAACTCCAATTAACGAAACATCTTGAATACTTAAGACATTATCATTGACTTCGTCATTATGGTGGTAAACTTTGTACATAAAACTTTTGTGTATTGTACATCCTGTTTCAGTAATTAAAACTTGCAAGACTTCCTTATCATTTCCGCAAAACACAAGATTAGTATAATATTGTGTTAACATTAATCTACTTTGATTAGATCGCTTAAACATAGTAGATCAATCTACAGTTTCTTGGAGTCATTACGAATCTATTAAAACAGAGGAAAGAACTTTCGTTCAAAGTAAGATATTCATTTATCTTAAACTTTTGAACACAATAAAATTATTCAAGAAAGTTGTAGTTATTAAGTATATGGTAAGTTATGCAGTAATCAATAAAAGGCTAAAGATATTCACGCAATGTTCGAAAAACTAAGCTTGCGAGCACAGAAAGGTATGTGCTACGTACTACGGCGCTACGTGCATCGCTACGGCGTAGCGAGCTACGACGGTGTAGTTAGACGCACGGTACATACAAAAATGCATATAAAAAATAATTTAATTGAAATAAGCAATGTTCAGGTATACTGTACTCGAACATTAACAATACTATAATTAATGGTGGTTTCAAGTATCAATATTAGTAAAAGATACATTATAACGGAATATTTCTTCCGAAAATCAGTCTACATTTTTGTGTTTTTAGGCGAACACACAAAAAGTTCGGCGTTCATTAGGGAGAAAATTGCTTATTTAAAAGATGCTCGGTAACAGACGCTTTTGTCGAGTTTTTATTATATTTACAGGGGAACATTTCTATCACGACACGAACTGAAAGAGAACGACGGATACCTTGAATATTTTTTTGTTCTTTAATACAATAACTGGCGACACGCCTCTGCTTCGCAAGGTTGTTATGATTGGACAAAACATCGAGATTTATTTATCACTAACTTTTGTTCACGGCTTCGCTCGCGTTATGGTCGGAAATTATCGCACAGGTTTTTTTTGTTTGACGTGACATCGTCTAATAAATCGATGAACGCCGGCTGCATGCACGAAAGAGGATGACTCATTGTCCCGTTACGCTCATTGTCCCTGTTACGCTAGTTGTCCCGTTGCGCACATTGTTCTGTTACGCACTACGAATAAACGGAATAATAATCGAGTGGAAGAGATAGATGCGGCGCAAGCGTACAATGAGCGTAACGGAACAATGTGCGCAACGGGACAACTAGCGTAACAGGGACAATGAGCGTAACGGGATAATGAGTTGTTCCGTTACGCTCATTGTACGCTTGCGCCGCATCTATCTCTTCCACTCGATTATTGTTATGATATTGTCTCGTTAAACTATCGTCCGTATACCAACTTTACAGACAACCAATTTTTTACTAGCCTGCTCTGTCCCACTCCTGGGCAAAGACTTCCCTCCACTCTTTCCATTTCTCACGAACCCGCGCGTGCTCCTTCCAGTTCCGAGTCATATTTTTTTTATAATTAGGGATAAGAGATATAGCAGTTTTTTTATTAATTTTAATTCACTTTTAGATCGAGATGGAATAAATCAGCCTTGTCGTTCATGCCAAAAAACAGTTTTTCTTTTCCTAATTAGTAAGCATTTTTTTACCTCATAACTCATCATACCAAAGTTTCAACTATAAATTACGAAAGTAAAGAAAAACCTTATGCATACTCATACTAACAAAGAGTCTATTAAAGAAAATAGGGTCGTTACTTCACTTTATAGCACATAGTACTACACTTATGTAAACACACTGGAAACTTTGAAACAGGACCCGTTATGACTTGCCTTGTTTTAAGGTAGAATATACAAGGTAATTTTAATGGGTTGGCTCGTGTATGTACTGTCGTCCTGTTGTTTAGTACTGTATTTTGAGTATATATTTTTATTTCAAGACAAAAATAACGTGGAATAATATTCTTGGATTGTGTGCCAAAACATTTAGTTTAATTGACTTTTGGGCTGCAATTGATTATGCCACGAAAGTAGCGAAGTATTCTTGCATTTCTTTTTAGGGTTCCGTAGCCGAATGGCAAAAAACGGAACCCTTATAGATTCGTCATGTCTGTCTGTCCGTCCGTCCGTATGTCACAGCCACTTTTTTCCGAAACTATAAAAGCTATACTTTTGAAACTTGGTAATTAGATGTATTCTGTAAACCGCACTATGATTTTCACACAAAAATAGAAAAAAAAACTATTAATTTTGGGGTTCCCCATACATAAAACTGAAAGCCAAATTTTTCTTTTTCATTTAACCCATTCGTGTGGGGTATCTATGGATAGGTCTTCAAAAATGATATTGAGGTTTCTAATATCATTTTTTTCTAAACTGAATAGTTTGCGCTAGAGCCACTTCCAAAGTGGTAAAATGTGTGTCCCCCCCCTCTAATTTCTAAAGTAAGAGGAGTAAAATTCTGAAAATATTTAGGATTGTAGAACGTAAAAAAAACTATCAACGGAAATTGGTTTCAATAAGATATGATGTTTAGTTTTTGAGATATGGGACTTTTTCATCAAACTGCAGCAGTAACTTTGTTTTTCATTAACATACTATGAAAAACCAATTTAGTTTTGCGGTTTAGTGGAAGTTTACAACTAATACTACTAACTAATGAATGACAGTTCAAAATATTGTTTGGGGCTATGGCACCCTGTGTGCGAGTAAGACTCGCACTTGGCCGGTTTTTTGTGTTACTTTTATAACGCCCATGGGCTTCTGACATGGTTTTAAATAATTATACAATCCGAACATGAATTCGAAAAATCAGTCTTGACTTTTTAGCATGGTATTGAGCCAAAAGTTTCACTAAACCGTAAAATAATGTGTTGAGAAAGTTTGATGTCAAAGACTTCAAAAGGCTGACTGACCGTAGTCAGCACTTTTTGTCATCAAATATTTTAGAAGACATTATTCTGGCTGGAGGACGCATAAATGTTCTTTTTAGGGTTCCGTACCCAAAGGATGAATCGGGACTCTATTACGGAGACTTCGCTGTCCGTCTGTCACCAGGCTGTAATCTCATGAAACGTGATAGTTAGCCAGTTGAAATTTTTACACATTATGTATTTCTGTTGATGCTATAACAACAAATACCTACTAAAAACAGAATAAAATAAATATTTAAGTGGGGCTCCACTACAAAAAAGTGTTTTTTTGCTCGTTTTTATAAATAATGGTACGAACCCTTAGAGCGCGAGTCCGACTCGCACTTGGCCGGTTTTTAATCTATATATATATAAAAGAAAGTCGTTTTAGTTACTTCGCTTATAACTCAAGAACGGCTGAACCGATTTAGCTGAAAATTGGCAGGGAGGTAGTTTAGAGCCAGGAGAAGGACATAGGATACTTTTTATCCCGTTCGACATCATTCCCGTGTGACTTGACATGTAACGTCAGTCACTATAAAACGTGGTATAACAAAAATGCCAACGAAGTACTAGGAGATCAGAAAAATGAATGGATTGGGGTGGGGTAGGGTAGGTAGGGTAGAGTAGGGTAGAGTAGGGTCGAGTAGGGTAGAGTAGGGTAGAGTAGGTTTTTTTTTTTTTTTTTTTTTTTGGCAGGAGGGGAAATCCGGTCGGACTTACACCCAGGCTGACTCATAACGAGCCAGTCTGGATAGTGTCAGGCTCCAACTGACTAAAACCACCTCCTGCCCAGCTCGTGTCCCCCTGACATGGTCAGAGACCTTTTTACTACATTGGTTGTTTCTACTTCTGTTATATTTTATTTACATTTAACGAAAAAGTTTGGCTCTAAATTTTTAAATTTGTCGCGAATATATTTCAAAATACAATAAATTAAAATTACATCATTGCTAAATAAAAGGTTAGTTATGTTCTACGTTTTGCTATGCTTATTTCTAAATATCTGTTCTTGATGAGATCGTCTATATTTGAAAAAGCACAGCTCGTAATTCTATTTATTTCTAATAATTACTTTGGTTGCGACTGATATGCAGTATTCTAATAAAATTTTTCTAGTTTTAGTTTCTGTCATTAGTCTCTGTATGTTTTCTATATTAATAGCCGTCTCCAATCTCCGCTCGGTATCGTATCGTTCTGTTACGAAAACTGGACATTCTGTTAACATGTGTGCGATCGACTCCACTTTATCCGGCTCGCAGATGCACGCTGGGCTCTCCTTACACTTGAAGCGGTGCAAGTATTCGGAGAACCCACCGTGCCCCGTCAAGACTTGCGTGAGTATACCGGCTGGTTTAAGTTTCATTACAATCTTGTGGGCGTCGATCGCACTGGGAAAGAATATTTTCGTCGTGGAGGCTGTTTCGCCATTCTGGTACCTCCGGTTCCATTCGTCGAGCGACCCCATTCGGATCTGCCGCTTGACGTATGAAACCGGGCAGCGGTCATAGTCCGGCCTCTTCCTGGACCGGAGTGCTGCCTCCTTCGCGAGGTGGTCCGCTCGCTCGTTGCCCTCTAGACCAGCGTGAGCCTTTACCCAGAACAAGGACACATCTTTGCCCTGAGATAAAGCCACGGCAACGTTCTCTCTCGTCTCCACGGCCAAGGCGTGGAGGGAACCCTGATTTGTGACTGTTTGAAGTGCAGCCTTTGAGTCACTATAGATACCGAAGGTTCCCTCTTTGCGCTTGAGTATTTCGCGCGTGGCTACGCATATGGCCAGAAGTTCCGCCTGGTAGACCGTGCAGTACGGAGGCAAGCTAAGTTTTGCGGACTTGATCTCGGCCTCACCGTCCCAAAAAGACAGTGCGGCTCCGACCTTGCCCTCAATCTTGCTGCCATCCGTGAATACCCTGACTGCTTGACGGTTGTGGGTCTCCACAAGCGTCTGGTCTTCCAGGCACACGAACTCCATGGCCGTATGTTTTGCCGGGTGCGGAGTCTCTGCAAATGCCACCACCCGCTCCACTTCTCTGCCCGCAAGCGCTGGCTGTGGTACCCCTCTCTTTGCCTCGTACAGAGCGGCTGCTTCCTGTATTCGGAGGTCGAGTGGGAGTATCCCAGCCAGCACCAGGGACGCGTTCAGCGAAACGGTGCGGTAGGATTTACAGAGCTTCTGCGCGAATCCTCGTTGAACCGTGTTCAGGCTTTTCTGCACTCCGATCTTTTTAACTGCCGGCGCCCAAGCGCTCGCCGCGTACATAATTACCGGCTCCACTGCTGCCGTGTAAATTATGCGGATGATCTCCGGGTTAAGGCCCCAGCTCACTTTGGCCGCGCGTGCCAGCTGTTTGTAAATATTAACAGCTTTTCTGCAGACGTTTGCGACGTGGGTGTTGAAGGTGAGCTTGTGGTCGACGGTGAGCCCCAGTATCTTGATTTCCTTAGACATGCCAATGTCTACCCCGCCCATGCTCAGGAGCGGGACATCGTAACGAAGCTTCCTGGTGATCACCATTGCACAAGTTTTATGCGGTGCAAACTTCAGCTTGTTACGAATGCCCCACACCCGGACATACTCGAGGGCGGCATTGGCCTGCCTCTGGACCTCCAACGCAGTGTCACCGTCGAAAATCATCACAACATCATCGGCGAACGCTTGACAGTGGACGCCTTGCTCCTCCAGTCCCTTCAGCAGAGGATCCAGGATCAGGTTCCATAGGATCGGACCGCCAATGGACCCTTGCACACACCCCTTGTTCGTCTCTCTACGGCATTCTGCGCCCGCGTACCTTACTCGCACACTCCTACCAGTCAAGTAGCTGTCTATCAACCTTCTGATATTCACCGGGCACTTTTCCTCAGCCAGTCTAGTCCTAATGGCCGGCCACCATGCGCTATCGAAGGCGCCCTCTATGTCCAGCGATACAACAGTGATCAGCTTCTTTTCACTTAGCTTTCTTTTGATATGTTGTATCATGGTGTAGAGGGCGTCCTCGGTGCTTTTCTGTGGCATGAAACCAAACTGGCGAGTACTGAGCCGCGGGATTAGGTGCCACTTCAGTCTTGCTACAAGAAGTTTTTCCAGCGTTTTACCCAGGACTGGCAGGAGGCCGATTGGTCTGTACGACTTAGGGGTAGTGTAGGATTCCTTACCGGGCTTGCGGAGGACTACCACCGTGGCCACTTTCCAGGCCCCAGGGAAGTGTCCCTGCTCCAGGCACTTGTTGGCCAGTGCAAGGAACGTCTCTGGGTCCCGAGATATGGCCTGGGCACAGATATCGGCTGTGAGACCGTCTGCCCCGGGTGCCTTCTTCGGGTTGAAACTTTCCACCGCGGTTTTCAGCTCCTGAAGTGTAAACGGTGGGTCATGTTGTTCATCATGCGCCCAATCGTTTACACGACTGGCCGCTTCACGGGTACGACGGTGGTCTTCGGTTTCACCCTCCTCTAGGTCTTCCGGGTAGAAGGTTTCAGCTAGCAGCAAAGCCGATTCCTGCGCACTCAGTGGCAATCCATCCTTCACCAACGGCAAGTCCTCCTGTCTTTTTGCGGTCCGTCCTATGACCCTGTAAATCCCCTCCCACATTCCTTCCTTGTCCTGTCTTCCGCAGAACCCCTTCCATCCCTCTGTTTGCGCCCTAAGCGCAAGTGACTCGTAGTTCTTTTTTGCGTGCAGGTACTCGTCGAAGACTTTTTGTCTTCGGACTTTTGCAGCGCATCGAATGCGGCGTCTTCGGGTGTTCACTTCCGACATTAGCTCAGCGAGCTCTTTGGACCACCACGGTATGGTAAGTTGATTATTGTTACTGATTTTGACCAAAGTTTCTTCACATGTTTCTGTAATTTTGTCTATGTATTTGTTAACATTGTGTTCCAAATCGATTTTATTATTAATTTTATTTATTTCTATTGAATTTAAATTTGCATCTGCGTTTAATTGGTCCAATTTCGAACGAAATTGGCTCCAATTCGCTTTTTTCGTATTATATTTCCTGGTTGTTCTATTAATATTGATTGCTTTAGCTTTTTTAAGGTTAATTTTGAAAATAATACCGTTGTGGTCCGAGCTCGTGAGTCCTTCCTCGACCCGCCAGTCCTCCACCAAGTCCAGCAGGTCCGTTGAACAAGCTGTTACGTCAATGAAGCTGCTGTACAGGGTGTTACCTCTGACAGTGTCGAAGGTCGGTGTGTTGCCGACGTTGAGTACCTGTAGGCACATGTGTTCCAGGGTTCCCGACATATCTTCGCCCTTGGTATCGGTTACCAGGCTGCCCCACCAGGTGCTCTTAGCGTTGGCGTCGCCGCCGATAAGAATCCTCGTGAGGCCTATTTCCTCGCGAATCCGCATGAGTTGCTCCAGGTATGGCTGTATGGGCTGGTCTGGTTCAAAGTAGAAGGAGACTACTGCGATTTCCCAGGCGCTAGTGCGGATCCTCACCACCACGATGTTATTGGTGGTGAGTTTCGGACATTGTGTCACGTCCAAGTCGTGATCAAAGACAACTATTGCCGCCTTCACAGTTCCACTTCCTTGTTCAGCACACTGGAAGACTCTCGCTCCTCGGTAGTCTCGCATCCTCTTAACCCCACCCACATACGGTTCCTGGAGCAATGCGAAGGCAACCCTCCGCTCACTAGCCACAATCATGAGTTCTTGGGTTGCAAGGTTCTTCCTTTGCAGATTCGCTTGGATTACCTGGTAGTTCTGACTGGCGCTCTGGTTCGTTCGAGGAACCCCGGACGAGTCATTCCCTGTTTCCGCAGGCTGGCCCTTAGCAATACGCCACCGACAGCCGTGCAATTGCATCCCACTTCACGCGGATTGGACACTCGCTGTCGAAGGCGTTGTGCTCGGTCCTGTCCAGTTTTGCGGAAACACAATTCCTACACTTGGGCGGTTCTGCGGCCAGCCTTGAGGGGCAGTCGACCCTGAGATGGGGATCACCGCAGTGTGTGCAGAGGTCGGCGGGTTCAGTGCACAGTTTTCGGCTATGGCCAAAGCGCAGGCAGCGGGTGCACTGGATCAGTGGCGACTGGTCCAGCACGTGCACCCGCTGCATGTCGATGTGCACTCGCCCAGCATAGGTCAGCCTCTGCCACACACAGGGAGACACCTGCAGGATGATGTGGCACATGAGGGGGTTCCTCGCCTTGCGACGGTACTTCACCCCCATCCTCATGTCATCCACAGGCACATCCCCGATCAGATGGCTGTTTTGACGCTTCAGTGCGTTGATGACCTCCTCATCCGAGTGGCACGAGAGGACGTCCTTGGCGATGATGAGAGGATCCTTATTCTTCACCTCTTCAACATTTAAATTTCCGGCCTTTTTGATCCTCTCTGCCACCCGAGTGAGCTCCTCCCTGGTCCTGAAGCCAACCACCACCTTCTGATCCCTCGCCTTCCGCAGCCTCTCCACCCTGGCTGAGCTTCTCAAGAACCTCTTCCCCGGTGTCCTGGTCATTTACTGATGACACGACCATCGAGTGAAGAGGCTCCTGGACCTGCCGCTTCGGGACGGCGGCCATCTGCGCGAACGACGGGCCCTGGCCTGCGACAAAGCGAGGTGCCTGCTGTAGGTGCTCCGACAGAGCCCGTGTGTGCTGTTGGCATTCCTCCAGCGCATTTTTATGCTGCTGGAGGTTCTCCATAAGCTGTTTCATGAGCTCTGTCGGGGCACTCGGGGCAGGCGTCGGGTCCTGGGGGGCCTGTTCAGGTTCGACCGCCTTTACAGAGCTTTGGGTTCTTTCAAGCTCCCCTTCCTTGACAAGATAATACAATCTGTCAACAGCTTTGGCAATTGCTTCTTTTATCTCCTTTTTTAAATTTCGGGAGCTGACGAGCTGATGTTTTGCGCTGGCGAGACACGCCTTTGCCTCCGTGGTTCTATTTAAATACTTCACGGGTGGCACTTCACGAGGCGAGCTCTCCAGGGCTTTCTCAGGCTGCTTTGGTGCGTTTGTTTTTGTTTGTTGCACACTTGTTGATTTGGGCTTGAGTTTGGGGGGAGTGGGCGCGAGTGTCTTCTTAGGGGGAGTGGTAGCGGGTGTCTTTTTTGTGGGTGTTGGGATTCTGCGGGGTTGTCCCGATTTTTGCTTCTCCGCTTCCCACTCGCCAATACTACGCCGCACTGAAGGGCCCGCCTGTACTGGGCATTCCCCTTCCACGTCCAAACTCTCCTCCACAGCCTTTGCCTTCGTCGTCACGGGAGTCCTGAACCCAAACATCTCGGTCGGATACGGAGACTAAAGACGCCTACTTTTTAGGGGGACACGTAAAATTAAACTAAAATGCTCGTACTGAATCCCTGTAAAGGGGATCCAGACAATTGTAAAAATATTAAAATATAAATCTAAAAACGAGAAAATATTATTCGGTCCTAAGATGGGACTCCGTCTTGATAGATCCCTGTAAAAGGGGGGTCTAGTCCGTACTAAATGGAAAGAATAAATATAAATAAAATAAAATAAATTAATAAATAAGTAAATTATTAAATAATGTTAAGTCCCGGACAGAGGGACGCGTAAAATTGGCTTATGCGGTAGTGAATCCCTGTAAAAACGGATCCAGAAAATTTTAAAAAAGAAACTGAAATACAAAATTTAAACACAAAATAAAAAATAATTCAGTCCTAAAAAGGGACTCAGTCTTGATTTACCCTGAAAGGGGGGGGGGTCCAGTCCGAATAAGTCAAAATTAAAAGAAAGAAAATAAAATAAATTAATAAATAAATAAATAAAATAATATTTTTAGGTCCTGGACTGGGCTTAGTCTTATATAATACTTAAGTGGATACTAAGTCTTACAATACAAGACCTTTGTCGTCTTCGCACGGCTGATCTTCGCTGCTACAGCGCCGTCTGAAGTCTTCCAGGGGGTGCCGATTGCAGGGGGTGGTTTCGATTGGACAGTGAGCTATGTCGGGTTGTAGGGCTGATGCTTCTCCAGCTTCTGGGACCAAAGAGGTTCCTGCAGCTTGGCCCGTTTAAAAGATGTTCCCCTGGGAAGGTTAATACTTGACCCTGGCGAGCTGGTGGAAAGGTGCCCAGAGAGATCGTCCTTAATGACGATCCGACGCTCCGTTCCAGGGTTACAACCCCGACAAGCTTAACTGGTAATGGCGTCCCGGGTGGAAGTTTGGGATTAAATTCGTGAAAATACCAGTTTCTGCCCAATCTCCCCTCTTTCTTCGGATTCTGGAAGGTAGTGAGCTCCCGCTTTGGGTCTGTCCAGGTTCAAAAATGTGTTGTCGCCCGCTTATTTTTGGCAGGTGGTCAAAATTACGGGGGTGGAACCACTTTCTGCAAATAAGGCTATCTGACGGATCCAGGTGGTGAAAAATTTATTTTCGACGGGATTTGTCGTGTTCCCGTTCAGAATAGCCTTATCAAATTTTTCCCGATTTTTAGAAAATATGTTTGACGATATACGTATATATGTAGATTTTTGAAAAAATTTTAACTTTTTATTTGTTCGTCCAAAAATTCTGAAATTTTGTACTTGTACTATTCAAATTATGCACTGTAATTTAGAGTCCAAAAAATGTTATGCTCTCGATTCAGAAAATGAGTTACTGACGTTTTAAGTTTTTTGAAAAATTTAGGTGGCTTTAATACCTTGTGTCTTCCAGGAAGGTGATCCAATTTCGGTGATCGAGGTGTCGGGTGAAAGGGTCTGGCTTCCTGCGCCTTTTCCCGTTTCTGGTTTTTTCCTCCAGCTGCTAAAAGTTTACCTTTGGCCACGCGGGTTTTTTGTTTTTATCCTGGATCTCGGCGAGTTCCCACGGGAAAAATCCCGGACTCAGCCAAGATGTGAGGATCGTCGAGGTGGCTCGTCGTGCAGTCCAAAAACGCTACGTCACCGATCGAAATCACGCAGCGTTTCACTTTTTCACTTTTGCACTGTCTTTTTGAGGTTAGTTTTTCGGTGTTTTAGATCTAATTTCACGAGTTTTTTACCGAATTTGAAGGTTTTTTCACACACACTAGTAACTAATTAGCGCGGAACTTTTAGCAAAAACACAGGTATTTTTAGTCACTTTGAATATTTTAACCGATTTTTTGAGCGCGGAGCTACTTAAAACTGAACTGCTCGCGGCGGGGGGTGCCGTGTGACTGGGGTAGAGTAGGTTAGAGTAGGGTAGAGTAGGGTAGAGTAGGGTAGAGTAGGGTAGAGTAGGGTAGAGTAGGGTAGAGTAGGGTAGAGTAGGGTAGAGTAGGGTAGAGTAGGGTAGAGTAGGGTAGAGTAGGGTAGAGTAGGGTAGAGTAGGGTAGAGTAGGGTAGAGTAGGGTAGAGTAGGGTAGAGTAGGGTAGAGTAGGGTAGAGTAGGGTAGAGTAGGGTAGAGTAGGGTAGAGTAGGGTAGAGTAGGGTAGAGTAGGGTAGAGTAGGGTAGAGTAGGGTAGAGTAGGGTAGAGTAGGGTAGAGTAGGGTAGAGTAGGGTAGAGTAGGGTAGAGTAGGGTAGAGTAGGGTAGAGTAGGGTAGAGTAGGGTAGAGTAGGGTAGAGTAGGGTAGAGTAGAGTAGGGTAGAGTAGGGTAGAGTAGGTAGGTAGAGTAGGGTAGGTAGGGTTGGGTAGGGTAGGTGGGTAGGGTTGGGTAGGGTAGGTGGGTAGGGTTGGGTAGGGTAGGGTAGGGTAGGTAGGTAGGAAAAGTGCATTGCTTTAACTTTTGACAGAACGAAGTCTGTCCGGGCAGCTAGTTTATAATAAAATAAAGTGATTTCTAGAACTTTAATAAACATTACATCAATGTAGTCTTGACGTCGACTAGGACATCCTATATGTCAGGGGTCGAATGTTTCGAAGAAGTAATTAGAAAAACCTTTATTGTTATTCGACCCCAATCATTGCATTTTTTACTAGCACTTGAAACAGGCTGTTGACTAAAATATTCAAAGATAATGTTGTATAGACAATATAAAACAAAAGTGATTATCAACAAGCGTTCATTTAGCATTCATGAGCCAAAATAATACGACTTGAATTCGGATTTCTAATTGTACCTACATTTCTTGCAAATTAATAGGAATGACATTTCAGAGAAATGTTTTTCAATTTGTTTTTTTTTTTCACTTGAAAATAAACTGAAAATAAGTACGAAGATATCAAATAACAGCAGAAAATTATTTATAAAGATGTACTTTGATATAAAGTAATATTTTATTAGAAAACTAATATATTTTTTATTCACTTCAACGATGAAACAAAATACATAAAACGCATTTCTGTAGAATGAAAATGCTTCAGAAAATATGTAAATTCCTTTTATGTATTAAATTACAATGCCTTTTTTATGGTATATACATAAAATGAATAGAAACTGAAGAATATTTTGTTTTGAGTAATATTTCAATGACAACAAATATATTTTACTATTCCTTTGGGAAATATAAAAGATATGTGTATGTAAATATGAATTTTCGTGGTGATTGGTATGTCAGCCTAAAATAAAATATTGTAGTATTAAATTCAAAGACATAGGTAGGTACCGGGCCAGGGGATTTTCCCAAAATGATACCTGGAATCTTGATAATTTATGTTTTTTTGAAGTTATCTATTTCTGAGGGAAAGGCTTATTTATATACCTACTTAAGCGTAAATTTGACTTCAACCTCGTTGGAGATGCTCTCAATTTTTAGGTTTTTGGGTTCCATAGCCGAATGACAATAAACGGAACCCTTAGGGATTCGTCATGTCTGTCCGTCTGTCTGTCCGGCCGTATGTCACACCACTTTATTCCGAAACTTTTAGGACTACACAGTTGAAATCTGGTAGGTAGATGTATTCTGAGAACCGCTTTACGAAGATTAGGTAGAAAAAAAGATAAAAGGGGACTTCACATGCATGGAACAGAAACAATTTTTTTTTATCATATTTATACGTGTGGGTGTCTATAGATAATTAAAATAGATATTTAAAAATAACATTGAGGTTTCTAAAACCACTTTTTCTCAAAGTCAGGTATGTAATTATGGTCACCATTCCTCGGACCAACCTCGGCAAGCACGGCTTAACCTTAAAGATCGATCCTTGCGGCTGTTATGCGTGAAAAAACATAAATATTGTTATTATATTGTTTGGTGCTACGGAACCCTGTGTGTATGGGTATGACTCGCACTTGGCCGGTTTTTTTATTGCTATACCATCGCCTTTGCCACAACTAATATTTTTTTGCATTTGGGAATTAATGTATCTAAGTTCCATCTAAAACTTATAAATAACTAGCTTCTGCCCGCGGCTTCGCCCGCGTGGAGTTCGGAAATTGCCTACATATATGTTACCCCCGCAAAATAATGTCGAAAATAGTAATTTAAATGTTATAGATAATAGTTGTTGGCTGCAGCTTTGCTCGCACGTAAGTGTATGTATAGGATAAATAGTTGTGTTAAAGTCTGTGATTTTCAAAGTAAGAAGTCAGATAATTAATTCTGGTTAGGAAAAGTATGTCTTGGTATTTAACTCCCGGAAACCAATATAAATAATGAATTATCCTACCACCTCTTTTTTAAATGACGTTTGCGTTGTTTCCTTGTGGGGTTAAAATTACTAAGATACTCGCAGAGCTCATTCCGGAGCATGCAACATAAAACTGCCCATGTGAGAAACATGTTCTCACATCAATGCGAGAAATAGCCTAGGGAAGGATATTGAGACATTGTGTATTTTAAATTTCATTATTTGCACCTAGAAAATGAGGTCAAAATGAAAATCCAATACAGCGCCGAAGAAAATTCTCATTTTCATAGTCAGCGACCCAGAAAACCACGAAAACGACACCCATTAAGGAAAAACAGAAACATTCCTCGGCACCATCTTGGATTTTCAATTTGACCTCATTTTCATTGTCAGCGACCCCGAAAACCACGAAAATGACACCCATGACGGAAAAAACAGAAAGCTTTCCTCGGTGTTAGATTTTCGCGACTCGGATACCACGAAAACGAATTTTGTACTTTTTTTAACATATTTGTCCATACAAACGTGCTAACACTTTAAACCAAAAATATAAAAATGTCACCCCTTTTGTCGTGTGAGGGTTGGAATTTCCAAAAGCGACGAAATACGTGTTTATCAATTCAATCAAGAAACACATTGTGAATTTCAAGCAGATTAGACCATTTTTGTTATACTAACGTTTTCACCCCTTTTCGCCCATTTGGGGTTGAATTTCCAAAAACTACGAAATACATATAATTTTTTTTTTACTCATAACCTTCAATATTTAATTTCAAACTTCTTACTTCAAAAATGACGGAATCCACATATAAACTTTCAACCCCTATCTAACCCTCTTAGAGGGTAGATTCTCAAAAACGCTCAAATACGTATTTATTTATTTCTAACCAGAACCTTGTATGTGAATTTTTATGCTTTTAACTTTAAAAAAATACCGGTTTCCATACAAACTTTCATCCCCTAATTAACTCCCTTAGGGGTTGAATTTTGAAAAATCCTTCCTTATTCCTTGTCTACATTATAAAAGGAACCTCTGTGCAAAATTTCAGCTTTCTAGGTCCAAGGGTTTGGGCTGGGCGTTGATGAGTCAGTCAGTCAGGACTTCTCTTTTTATTTATATAGATAGATAGATGAGAGTAGAAGACCAAAACAAAAAAAAAAACGAAGGATGGACTTAGTGACTCATGATATGGCAAAAAAAAATTAAGTGCCATAACAAAACGCAAAATTAATGAAAAATACTTTCAACGTGTACAATTTGGTGCAGCAACCAGACAGACACAAACTCATCACGTCATAAAAATAAGCCTATAATGTTCCCACTGTTGGGTTGGGACACAGGCCTCCTCACTGGGCGAGTGGGCTGATCCACGACGCAGGCTCCGTGACGGATGGTAGATAACGTACGTATAATAACGACTAACTTTGATAGGTAGTAGACTGCCTCGTTGGTCGGGCAAACTGTTATTGAGTTTTTCCATCAGGAATTTCCTAACTAGCATCCACGGAGTCTGGATTTGTGCCCCGACATACCTCGATGTTGCGGCGATTCAGGCACAAGGTTGGCGGACCTTTTATTAGCTCTGCGCTAACAGACACATGCGTGCGTATGTTCACGCAGCCAATTCGTGTATATTTTTTAAGTTCATGTGATTTGTTATTTACTAACATAGGATAAGTTCATACTAACACCTTATGGATACATTGGTATGAAATTAAAAAGTTTGAATTGAATTTATAACTGGCAAAATGTGAGTGTACCATTAGGTATGCCTCTGTCTAAACCTTCGGGGTTAACAGGCGTGATAGTATTAGGTTATGTTTAGTAAATAGTAATGCCAGTCATTAATTTTGCTTTCAATTGTACCAATTGTCGTGTTATTATTACAACCTAACACATATTTAGAGAAAAGAGCACGTATGTATCTGGCAGGAGAATTCGCGAAATGTGACAATACACATTAACTTTAAAAATTATTAGTATTATTGTAGTTGTTTTGTCATATAATAATGTATGTGATTTCTATTTGAGCTATTAATCCAAAATACGTAAAATGTATCAATCGACGTAAATGTTCGCAATTTCACAAATTTACGGGGTTCATTGATCTGTGGCTATTGACTTCCCATTGTTTCATTTTCTGCTTGATTTATAAATTTGTTCACTAATAATTTGTTCGCGATTTGAACTTCAATAAAAACCTAATACTTTGTCGATGTTATTATGAAGTGTTACATAGTGTTTCGTTTTTACAAAAACACTACATTAATATAATTTTTGGGGAACTTTGAACTTGGGGAAATCACGCAGTGTTTTTAGGTAAACTAGCTGTCCCGCGCAACTTCATCTGCGTCACATTTTCCCCTTTTTCGCAACATTTTTCATTGCTGCTTCGCTCTTATTTGTCGTAGCGTGATGATATATAGCTTATTATAGCCTTTCTCGATAAATGGACTATCTAACACAAAATATTTTTTCAAATCGGATCAGTAGTTCCTTAGATTAGCGCGTTCAAGCAAACAAACAAACAAACTCATCAGCTTTATAATATTAGTATAGATAAACAAAAAATGATATAGCGTCTCATTCATAGTCAAGTCAAAATCTTGGTATCTATCTATATAAATAAAAAGAGAAGTCCTGACTGACTGACTCATCAACGCCCAGCCCAAACCCTTGGACCTAGAAAGCTGAAATTTTGCACAGAGGTTCCTTTTATAATGTAGACAAGGAATAAGGAAGGATTTTTCAAAATTCAACCCCTAAGGGAGTTAATTAGGGGATGAAAGTTTGTATGGAAACCGGTATTTTTTTAAAGTTAAAAGCATAAAAATTCACATACAAGGTTCTGGTTAGAAATAAATAAATACGTATTTGAGCGTTTTTGAGAATCTACCCTCTAAGAGGGTTAGATAGGGGTTGAAAGTTTATATGTGGATTCCGTCATTTTTGAAGTAAGAAGTTTGAAATTAAATATTGAAGGTTATGAGTAAAAAAAAAATTATATGTATTTCGTAGTTTTTGGAAATTCAACCCCAAATGGGCGAAAAGGGGTGAAAACGTTAGTATAACAAAAATGGTCTAATCTGCTTGAAATTCACAATGTGTTTCTTGATTGAATTGATAAACACGTATTTCGTCGCTTTTGGAAATTCCAACCCTCACACGACAAAAGGGGTGACATTTTTATATTTTTGGTTTAAAGTGTTAGCACGTTTGTATGGACAAATATGTTAAAAAAAGTACAAAATTCGTTTTCGTGGTATCCGAGTCGCGAAAATCTAACACCGAGGAAAGCTTTCTGTTTTTTCCGTCATGGGTGTCATTTTCGTGGTTTTCGGGGTCGCTGACAATGAAAATGAGGTCAAATTGAAAATCCAAGATGGTGCCGAGGAATGTTTCTGTTTTTCCTTAATGGGTGTCGTTTTCGTGGTTTTCTGGGTCGCTGACTATGAAAATGAGAATTTTCTTCGGCGCTGTATTGGATTTTCATTTTGACCTCATTTTCTAGGTGCAAATAATGAAATTTAAAATACACAATGTCTCAATATCCTTCCCTAGGCTATTTCTCGCATTGATGTGAGAACATGTTTCTCACATGGGCAGTTTTATGTTGCATGCTCCGGAATGAGCTCTGCGAGTATCTTAGTAATTTTAACCCCACAAGGAAACAACGCAAACGTCATTTAAAAAAGAGGTGGTAGGATAATTCATTATTTATATTGGTTTCCGGGAGTTAAATACCAAGACATACTTTTCCTAACCAGAATTAATTATCTGACTTCTTACTTTGAAAATCACAGACTTTAACACAACTATTTATCCTATACATACACTTACGTGCGAGCAAAGCTGCAGCCAACAACTATTATCTATAACATTTAAATTACTATTTTCGACATTATTTTGCGGGGGTAACATATATGTAGGCAATTTCCGAACTCCACGCGGGCGAAGCCGCGGGCAGAAGCTAGTCCATAATATATTCACACTCAAAACTTTCCTCACGACATTTTTCTCATTCCGATTAAACCGATTACCACACCACTTATCACAGTCACCGGCGCCACTTTCAAGTTTTCTCTTATGTAGGTACTAATTTCTTATTTTATCCATTCGCGTTGCAGCCACATGCAATTGCCTCTCATTCATCTTTTTTGTGGCACAACATTCTGATCCATAAAAGACAGCAGGTCTAACCATGGTTTTATAAATCTTTATTAAGATGATTGCAGGTGTCGCTTATTGTTCCTGTGACCTGCCATTCCATCCATCATCATCATCATTATTTCATCCGAAAGATGACCACTGTTGGGAATCGGCCTCCTCCAAGTGTCACCACATTGGAACTTTTTAGCCCCACCGGCCATCTGTTCTGCGAGCAATGTGCCCTGCCGACTGGCTCTTAAGGTTGGCTGTTTTCGGGCTACGTCGGTAACCTTGGTTCTCTTGTGGATGTCCTCATTTCTGATTTGATCACACAAAGAAACTGCGAGCATAGCCCTTTCCATTGCCCTTTGAGTGAAAGGCCATAAGCGAGTGAGGCCTATTTGTCTTGAGACACTGCGGTAAGTTGGACGAGCAGATACCATGCAACTTCCCGAACGCTGCCCTGCCGAGTCGGATTCGACGATTGACCTCATTCTCGAGGTTATACCTACCTAACTGGACCGTTTGTCCCAGGTAGACATAATCGTCTACAACTTCGATAGTAGAGTCTCCGATCTTGATAGGAGTGGGTGTTACATGGGCTTTCAACATGACTTTGGTTTTGTCCATGTTCATTTTTTGACTCACTCTTTCGGAAGCTCTACTACAGTCATCGAGCATTGTACTGAGGTCCTCCATGGTCTCAGCCATGACCACTATATCCATCCATACATCTACTGTAAATGCTGTGCTTAACAGTCCGATCTATATTGCCATCGCTCTGCACGAGTGCACCAAGATAGCGACTGGGAGAAACGCGTCATCTAGCGCTATGACTCCAGAACTGGAGATACCGCGAAATTATTTTCAATACATTTCTTCTTAATAACGTTTCTTTATTAGTAGGTACTTCCTAAAGATTTTTATTCACAACAGGTCTTCTCCGTAAAATTATCCAAAAAAATGTTTTTTCATCCCATCATTATTACACTTATCTATCCAACCTTTCCTTGAGGCAATAAATTAATTCAAATGAATACAATAAAGAACTTTTACGAGAAAACAGCTTTTATCCCCAGGGCATAAAGGTCAAGGTCGCATGCTAACAGCGTTATGAATTTAAAAAGTAAATTGTATATTCTGTTGATTGCCTCGAAACAGATATCGTTATTATGAAAATCGTCTAGAAACGTTTCACTTTGTTTGTCGAAATTGAACAAAGGATTTCTAATTTGGATAAAAAAGTGGATTCTTATAAAAGTTTTTTATTAAGTTTGCTTAAGGTAAACGTTAATTTCGATGTTAAATTAACCTTTTCCTTTTAAAAGAGAAACTGGAATATTTTGTTGTTTGTTGTGTTATTGCCAGTAGGCAATACATTAAACATAAACCCAATTAAACAGGGTTAGATTTGATAAATATCAGTATTAGTGTCCAAAGTGTCCAAATACCAGCCAGGACCTAAAAGCCATAGACGCCGCGATCAGCGTGGCCACATACTGGGCCCGAAGAATATAGACAAGTCTTACAATCGACAAGAAAGAAGGAGAAGACTAAGAGTTACAATTTAAAAGTGTTACAAAAAAAACAAAGCAAAGCCCTTCTAGGATCTTTTAAAAATCGTGGTTGCTGATATCTCAATAAAATAAAGTATTGTACTGTAGAACAAAAATATCATATGTTTAAGTGATCCCTTGCCCTCACAAGGAACCAAACATTTCCTTCTTAGTTGTAACTAAACAATTGAAGGGTAATCTTTTCTTACATGCATGGACAATACCCGCGACCCCAGAAAACCATTAGGTAATTATTGTGATAATACAATTTCTATTCACGGTAATGGATTGGATAAAAGAACAACGACATTCATGCTACACGTCTATTGAATTGCTCTTGTAATAGGAATTGATTATTTAATATACTTACGTCATGCTGGCCTACCATGACGTCTTAAAGCAGTATTGTTTTACTCTTATTCCAGTGTGGGAAAGAGACGGAGCTATATAGGATGTCTAGCGCTATCTTTTTCGCACATTGGAAAAGGAGTGAAACAATAATGTTTTAAGACGTCATAGTAGGCCACCTGACCTTCGTTATTTTAGCAACTTTGAGCCTACTGCATCCTACGAATAAATGTCTTAGTCTTTGTCTTGGGAACCGTTCGTTGCTAGAAACGAATAAGCTGCCCGTGGTGATCATTCATCTTCGATTGGTGACCATTCATTTCATAACGAGATATCTGCGTTTTTCGGGCATCCTCATATGACTTGACCAATGTCTGAACTTAGAAACGGAGACCTCTGTGTTTGTTTCGGCTGTTACTTCTCCGAGTAGTCAAGTACAAAACACCAGTCCCAGCTAATTTTAAAACATAACATGATGTGACGTGTGTAAGGGTTTCTTAAACCCAACTTATAGAAATAAATACTTATGATTTCATAATACGCCGTTGGTCCCGTAAAATATCTAATAAATAGAGTAAATTGTTATATCTTAGAAAGTCGTTCCATGTAGTGAAAAGCCAAAAATTTTAACAACCTGTATTTCCAAGGGGTATCGTGTTTTCCAGTCACTAGTGTGTGAAGATAGGTAGCCTACCATGACTTCTAAGAACATCCATCCATTCTTCTATGATTTTTGGCGCGTTTACAATTCGGCCCAAATTTTGCTGATTTTCGGTACATTTTGTGGCTAAACTGAACCAAATCAAATATAATAAATAACTAATACAGATAGATTAGTTCTTCATCTTCAAATTCATGAACATTTTTTTTAAAGTTTTTTTTTTTTTATTTTGTTATAACGATCTTCCGTTGACATGTTTACAAAATCGGCTTGAGTTTAGGAACAATTTTTGTTCTACTATCAACATATTTTAAGATTTCTAAAAATACGGTAAGTAGGCAGACATAGTCAACTCTAAATCTAAGAAAAAAAATATACCTAAGTGTCACAAACTCGTCGAGGAGTTCCAGTAGCAGGCACAGAAGTACACCTTCAGGTCGCTCCATCAATTCCGGAGGTAAGGTCTCATCATTACTAACAAAACGACCCCAAACTCGGCACACCTAGCTCAACTCGTCGAGAAGTTCCAGTAGCAGTCGCCGAACACCTTCAGGTCACTCCATGAAGTCCGGAGGTAAGTACGTATTACATAGAAGTAAGAGAAATAAAAAACTTTAAAGGTTTCAAAATTAGTTCACTTGACACGTGTCAATGTAGTAGTTCGATTCGACGCCTGTCAATTTTGCAAACGCGTCCTTAAAACATTATTGTTTTACTCCTTTTCCAGTGTGGGAAAGAGATGGCGTAAGACGTCCTGTATAGCTCCGTCTCTTTCCCACACTGAAATAAGAGTAAAACAATACTGCTTTAAAACTTCATGATAGGCCAGCAGATCATAGAATAGGTAAGGATGATCCTTTAAGAATGGTGTTTGCCCACTAGTGCGAAAATTATATAGGCAAATTCACAATGGAATCATTGTCTAAACAGTATTTTTTTAAGTTGAGCAGAAAACTTCTTCCCCATTTCTCAAGTCAAACTTTGTTGGTGTTTCACTTTTGAAGTTAAACGTAATTTTATTTAAGTTCTCTTTAAACTCTTGAACTTTACCGAATTAATTATCCAATTAAATAAATGGGTTTTGTTCTAGCGGTGTCATTGAACTCGCACTTGTTTCTTCATGTAGGCTTGTGCTAATTTCGTTTTGATAAATTATTAAGTAGGCATTCTATTTTCAACGAGCGTGCGGTTTTTACAATTTATTCAGAATATCTACGTGTTGAGGTTTATTGTTCTTAGTAGGTCAATATGGAGCAATCTAACAAGATAATCCTCCGTAACTCAAAATGACAAACATGCGACTGTCAGCTCACCTGTAGCCAGGGACTTAAAAACACCTTCATAAAGGTTACAGAATTATAGGTTACATGTTGAATTGGTAACAGAATCAAATATATAACACTTTTAAATGTGTTTTTAACCGTAACATATCTGTAACAGGTATAAAAGTGGCAGCAGTGTTAATAAGTGTAACAACTTTAATTGATTATTATAGTTACACATATTAACACTTCTTTCTTTTTTTCTGTATGGTGTCGGACGTAAAGAATAGCACCATCCCATGTCTTCCTGTGGGTGTCGTAAGAGGCGACTAAGGGACTTAGCAGAGAATGGGCAGCAGCGTTCTCTGTGCTTTTGTAACAACCGCACTGCGATCACCAACCCGCCTGCCAAGCGTGGCGATTATGGCAAAACCCCCCCTTCTTGGGGGAGGCCTATGTCCAGCAGTGGACGTCTTTCGGCTGAAATGATGATGATGATGATGATATTAACACTTATTAACACATATAAAAGGTTACAGTTTGATTCGGTAACATTATTGTATCTGTTACATTTAAAAGTGTTTTTTTTCTGTTATAACTGTTTTGAAAAACAGTGTTAAAAACATTTATTACGGTTACAGTTTGAGTCCCTGCCTGTAGTATTAAAGTCATGACTCTGATCATGTTTGAACATAAGAAATTTCAATAAATAGCATTATTTCAGTACAGTCAGTCGCCAGCATTACCTGACCTATTTGCCTCTTTTTTGCTTTGTGAGATGGGCCAAGGGCACTGTACATTTACGTCCCATCGTACTATAAGAGTAAAAGAGCACCTGTATTAGCGCACAAACAAGTGCACTATAATATTTCCTACATACTTGACTATCTCCGTTGAGATTGGATGCTGTGACCGAAAAATGGACGAGTCGGGAGGATATTATTAAACTTTAGTCTTGTTTATCTATATAGAGACTTCATCATCTGCCTAGCTTTTCCCCACGTCAAACGTATCCAAAGTCGTTGTATATACACGAAACGTTTCATTAACCTAGGCCCTCCAAAGTTCCAGCAATCGCACTCATGAAATCATGCTCAACTGATTCTGCTTCCAACCACATAACTACTGAACTAGTTAACTATTTACCTAACAGAGGAACCGCGTAACTTATTCGCTACTGAATAGATTAATAAAACTAATAGGTTCATTTGTTCTATTAAACGACAATGGCTATTTGGCGTGTACGCTCGCACTCCAGTAATATGACCACCACGTGAGTTCGAAGCGTTATTTGTACTGGATATGACAAAATAATACTTGAAAAAAAAGTAATAAAAATAAACAGTGCAGAAGTAAAGCCGAGTAACTTAGGTTATTTGGCTTAGATTTACATTCTACTGACTGCTTAGTGGTCTTAATCGCGGTCTTAGTTTCGATTCCCGGGTGGGGCGAAGTGATAATGAGTTTTTCTATTAGGAATTTCTCAGTAACAGCTTCGGAGTCTGGAATTGTGTCCAATTGATGGTAATAAGCTTGAACCCTATTCATCATCATCAGCCTATTATGTTCCCACTGCTGGGACAGAGGCCTCCTCTTTATGGGAGGGAGGGGGCTGTAATCCACCATGCGGGCCCAGTGCGGGTTGGTAGATGTCACTTGTCTTCGAATTTTTAGTTCTGGGACATGCCGGTTTGCGCGGTGTCTTTACGATGTTTTTCTTACCGTTTTGAGGGCAGCGGTGATGAAATAAATTACAAGAAATAATGCGCCTGCCTGGGTTCGAACCCACGGCTTACTGCTCGTAAGTCAGGGCTGCCACCACTGGGCCACCGCTGCTTTCGGAACGAACCCTATTAAATGGGTCTTAAAAAACATATCTGGTGAAACACCTCTGCCTTACCCTTCGGGGATTACAGGCGTGATGTTATGTTTTGTTATTTATATTGCAATTTCTATCTCGCTCTTGTAGTTGCAGTTGCTGTTTATTGACCGCAATAATGCATACACGGCAACAAGAAAGGTGTGCCAACTCTTTTATCAGCCTACTTGCACCCATCAAAAAGGGGACAAATGGATCTCTAATGCGCTTTCATTTTTATGCGACGTAAATATACGAGTAAATATTGTATTTAGCCCTATGTAATAATAGCAGGGCTCGTGGCTCGTGGCTAAATAACAATAACAGCCACATGGGTCGACCTTTAAGGTGAAGCCGTGCTCGCCGAAGTTGGTGCGTGGATGGGTGACCATAATTACATACCGAGTTTCCTCCGTGCCTCGGAAAGCACGTTATGCCGTTGGTCCCGGCTGCCATTTGAAAATCTTTGACTGTCATTACGAGTAGTCAGAAGCCAAAAGTCTGACAACCAGTCTTCCTAAGGGTTATCGTTTTACCCAGTTACTGTGTTGTGGAGGTCAGATAGGCAGTCGCTTCATTTAAAATACTGGTACTCGGCTGCATCCGGTTAAACTGGAAGCCGACCCCAAGATAGTTTGGGAAAAGGCTAGGCAGATGATGCAATCATTGCAGGCTAGTTTTAAAGCAAGAAACCTACACCACATTTTGAACGATACAATTCCTGGAGCAAATCCAGCCCTCATTCTTTCTTGTCACTTCAAACCAATTAAAAACCCAAGAAAAATGTCATGTCACTTCCACCATTCCAATATTCTTCGCTCGTGTGACTATAATTGGTCCAATTTTTGGCTGGATGGCGGTCGTTTGGCAAATAGCTTTAAGTTTCGCGTGAACGAGAGTTTTAGTGGCAAGTGGTGGCCCTAATTACCATGTATTTGTTCACGGACTAGCAATAGGTAGTATGGCTACTTAACATTAGATTATGGCCTTCGCGGTAAATGGCAAAAGAACACATCGTGAGGAAACCAGCATGTTCTAGAAGCAAAAATCATAAACCCGTGACAAACAATGTATTCGCACTAGGGCCATGTGGGGAATAATGACCAATTCGTTCTCACTGTGAAGAATGAATGAAAGAAACACAGGGAACAATAACAAATGAAGGCATAGAATATTACCGTTACCGGATAACACACGTAGGGAAATTTTAGTTCGATGATTGTAATTTATGGCCTTGGTCTAGATTGTGCCGTAAATAAATGAGACGCGTGTTTTTAAGGCCTTGAAGAAGCAAACGTTCTTTACAATCCATCCTGGACAGGTGGAGCGATGTCATCATCATCATAATTCTCTTGCCCTTATCCCAATTTATTTGGGGTCGACGCAGCATGTCTGCTTCTTCCATACTTCTCTATTACTTGTCATCTCATGAGATACATCCTTTCTTGCCATATCATCCTTCACACAGTCCATCCATCGTTTCTTTGGTCTTCCTCTACCTTTATACCCCATCCACATTCATACTCAAAACTTTCCTCATGACATTTTCCTCATTCCTGCGCATCACATGCCCATGCCACGACAACCTATTATCACGCATCTTTTCAGTCACGGGCGCCTCTTTCAGACTTCCTTCTAATGTACTCACTCCTTATTCTATCCATTCGCGTAACACCACACATTACCCTTAGCATTCTCATCTCAGCCACATACAAATGCCTTTCATTCATCCCTTTTGTGGCCCAACATTTTGATCCATACAAGACAGCAGGTCTAACCATTGTTTTATAAATCTTCCCCTTAAGTTTAAGGGGAATGTGGGAGTCACAGATAGTTCCCGTGACCTGCCGCCATTTCATTCATCCAATGTTTATTCTGTGCTTTACACTACGATCTATTTCGCCATCGCTTTGCACGAGTGAACCGAGATACCAAAAGTCGGAGCAGATACGAAGAAACGCGCCATCCAGCGCTACACCACGCGACACCAGGACTGGAGAGACCGCCGAAATCGCAGAGCATGACATGTTCTGTCAAAATCAGCAGAACTTAAACTGAATACATTGTATTCAGTTTTAGTTCTGCTGATTTTCAGGCCAACATTCTCCAGCTTCTGTTGCCATTTCTCTAAGTTGTTCTGGATCTCTGGTCCATCTTCACTAACAAGGAGAATGTCGTCGGCGAATACCGATTAAAACAAATAGGGTATGTTCTGTCGTCCAACAAGGTGTTGCAAAGGCAAACACTGACTAGTGTATCAAAAGGTGGTGTAGCATCTTTTAGTCCTGATTAGTACTTATTAGCAGCCATAGGTTTGGAAGTTAGTGTTGTGTTGTCCCTTCGTGCCCCGGAAATCCCAAGACACCGTTGATCCTGCATGTAATCTCCTTCCAGCCATGTCGGTAGGCCGTCCCATTGAACTATGAGAGTAAAAGAACATAAATAGCGCACAATTTTATGCACCATAATACATATCTACAGTGGTCTTAGCTAAGACTGGCTACTGGGACAGAAATTCCGACGGAAAGATACACTAGTGCTACGATCTGTCAGGCCTACGATGTCCTCCCATACCACTGTAACAGAAATATTGTAAAACCAAATGATTTTAAAAGAGTAACCATGGAGTTTCTTGCCGATTCTTCTCCATAGAAAACGACCAACCCGAACCGAGCACCTTTTTGTCGACGTTTTATAAGTGCCCCTGTAGGCCTATGTAAAATAAAAATATTTTGATTTTTGATTTTGATCTTAAAGCACTCTGCATTACCCTAAAACACACTAGATCCTAAATTATACCAAACTAAATACGTCTAACACAATTAGCTAGAACACTAATCACTTAATGGAGCTTGTAGGCAATGTTATCATTACATATGCGCTGCTGGCCGTCTAATCATGTAAGCCTTCAAGCGTTGCTCTAAGTACATCATCTGGCTGTAATGCAGATTGCTCGAATAATGAGATCAAGCTTTGCAGCTTTAATAGACTGATCTTGGATTTAAATACATTAAGTTACGCCTTTTTTCTATAAGGGTAGGCAAAAACTACAGAATAACGGCACGGATCGACTGCTGCCGAGTTTACGTGTCGCGGGTTCAATCGGGCACGGAACAAATATTTATATTGCTTACTGTAGTTGTTCCGGGTCTTACTGTCTGAGTATGTGAGTTTAAATGTTTGTAAAGGCACCCATGATACAGACGAAATTCCAATTGTGGTAGAATGATTAAAAAAAATTCTGCCTGCTACTGTAGCGACCTACAAAAAGCAACTTACTACAAGAAGTACTACAGCGCCATCTATGACCCGACGGAAGAACAAACATCAATTTCCTACATCGCGCAAGCAAAGTTTACATCGACTTAAGAGTATATAGAGAAACCCGACAACAACTGTCGGGCAGTTGCCCACTAGACAGGACTCCTGGCTGGTCGGAGGATCCTCCATTTACCACAGGGGATGAGGAATTTTACAACCTGTTCCTCATACCCCTAAAATATTATACTATTCTTAAATACTCTTTTCGCCTCGTCCCCGTTCATTCACTTCGGCAAACACGCACGCCGGAATAATTTCATAATATTTCCTGAATAGTCACCATTATGTTCATAACTCTAAAATCTTATTGATCTTCGAAAGACGATCGCCTTAGAGATACGTTTATGGTATAAAACCCATTTTACGCAGAAAAAAAGTATTTACCGTAAGAATTTTCCTGCTGTTGTGAGATTTTAATTTAAAACAAAAAGATTTGACGCAGACTGTACCTACTTACTTTTCCCAAGTGCGTAATTAAACGTATCTAAACAACCTATCTAAACTACCTTTATAGGCCAAACAAACTGAGAGACCAGAATTCTAGTCTTATTATAACATCCATTTCGACGTAACATTCAAATTTCCACAATATTCCCGCTATACCGAGGAACCATTTTTTCACCTTCCCTCGTATAGACTTTACTCTTCGCAAAGTAAACATGTGATATTGCGGATATAATGTATGAGTTACAATAACAGCCGCCTAGCGAGGGAGATTATTTTGTGGCTCGTAACGGAAAAACCTGAACCATGTTCGCTATTTTATAAAATGGAGTGCGGTAGAGAAGTTTCTTTGATAGTGTAATAAAAATCTTCTTTAGTTTATGTACCTACAGATCTTGGGAGATTTTGTATGATGGTAGCAAACTTACTCAATAGGGTAATCTGCTAGATGATATGTATGTTTCCAGACAATTGCTCCTTGATAATGTTTATCCCTCTCTGCCCTCTGAAACGGTGAAGGAAAACATCGAGAGGAAACCGGCATGTCCTAGATCTAAAAATTCAAAGATATATGACTCTACCAAACCGCACTGGGCCGCGTGGTGGATTACAGCCGGCTCTCTCTCATAGAGAGGAGGCCTGTGTCTCAACAGTGGGAACATTATAGGCTTATAATGATGATGATGAATGTTCCTCCCTTTGCTTCTACCTTCAGGCAACAACTAACATGCGACGTTTTGATGTTTAATGTGAAAAACCTATTCTAAACAAAATTTTTACTGAATCAACAAAATTCAATCAATTCAAAGCGCTGGATCACTTTACGAAATAGATTTATAGACCTAACTTAAAACACACACCCAATATTAAAGGGTCACCAGCGGCCATCAAAACACCAAATGCTTACATAGGACCAACGCACGATTTAACGCACGCCATTTGCAAGTCCAATCCGAGCGGATTCCCAACAGCTTATAACTTAAAGCAAATAATCCCCGGTGACCGAGAACCCTAATAAACATGAATAAAATAAAACCTCACAGTTTAGTGGCGAAAGTGGCGCTCAATAATATACTGGGGCGTCAACAATTCACTGCCTTGGACCCTTTTTGGGGCACTATTATTTATATGCTAAGGAGGGATCGTGGTGCATGGCGCTAGGGCTGCGAAGACAAAATTATTTTCCTCTTTTTTCTCTTAATCAAAGCATCTGCCTTTTATCTCTCCACCTCTCTTAGTTGACTGTTAAAAAATGCATGAAGCAGGTCCGAATTTGTATTTTTTTTTGTGTTCTAAAAGTTTGAGCTCATAAATAAATAAATAAATAAAAAAATGGTTAAAATGAAGCCCTTGCCAATCCGTCCATCTCATTAGGTTGGTCAATTAAAAAAGGATGTATAGGGATAGACTTTTTCACCGGTTATGCTCAGAAGCTCAATTTACTAACATCGGTGTCAAGCGCTCGGTGTTTGACCAAAAGATACCTTAGAGTCAGTGATTGATAGTAGTGGCAGCAATTGCTGTGTAATCGTGCTGAGTTCTGCAATCCATTTCCTTTGGAAATTTACAACTTTTAACCTACCCAGTGTTCACGCCCGTAAACAAGCTGAGCATGTTAAACTGGCTGTGTTAGAAAAGTCTACAAACGGGTGATGTATCATGTTTTGACGTTTTTTCAAGCATAATTTTGTTGGTCTATCGTTGTCGCATTGCACGGCATCAGTAGCACCACTACTGTGTGTCTCAGGTGAGCCCGGACATCGCCGTATAGGAGTTTGGTGCCCGGAGGCGGTCTGCGCTGCCAAGGCAACAATTAGTTTAAAGTCGTGTTTTTAGTGGGTGCAAGCCACATAACCAAGCCGCCTGCCCGGAAAGTGTGGTATATGCGTATCACCGGTTCCCCGCTTAGTAGCAAAAAAATGCATGTATTCTTTTCACCTTTATTTAATTGTTGGCAAGTTTTTTTAATCAATTTGTATTAGCGACTTCTTTCATGTGTAAACTAAAACAGAAGACACAATAATCATTTTTAGCGTGTTTTATCTTATACATTAATGTGTACATGTTTTATAAATTAGTGTGAACATGTTTTATACATTAGTGTGTATAATTGGGTAAGGACCAATGTGACCAGTTGGACATTTTCAGGCACAATTATTTTTCCTAAACCTAAATTGTACCTAAATCACTCCGACTAGGTAGACAGTGATCTAGATCAAATATCTTACCAAAAAACAAATCCACTTTACCTACAATCATTATCCCGTCCTCTCAAGCGGAAACCTGCCAAACGTTACCTTAAACCTAGACAACCCTATCTGGGGTATTCCTGTTATTATCTTGTCTTTTAACCCTGCCCTGACCGGCAATAACTTAAAGCTTGTACCTACTAACTGGCAGAGCATGCGTAACTCAAAATTGTAATAATTTATTAAGTTTGTAACCGCGAATTTTGTCTTAGCCGACTATCGTTTGAGATACAGTGTTGATAGATTTATTGGCCTTTTGGGTTAGGTTTTGGGGTTGAGGAAAGGTCATTGATGAATTACTTCTTAGCGTGTGAAGAAGAAGTTTTCCTTAAGGCTTCGGCTTGATAGGTACTGATAGTTATACATGTCGGATCCGGACAATAGTACGGACAGAAAATGAATCGAAAGCGCGCCAAAGGTGGCATCAAGCGACCTACTTACCAGTCTACCCACACCTAAGCGCGCTTACTACAAAGTCATGATGTTTCGAGCCCGCAGCGAGGAGGACAGTCAGTGTCTGATCGCGGCGGAGTCAAGACGTCCCGAAACTGTAACCCGATTCATTGTGCCTAGTGTTATTGTGTTGGATTGTAATTTCAAGTAATTTGTTACTTCGATAAAAGCAGTGTACCGTGTGTGTGTGTGTGTTTTCATTGCATAAAACCCATGTTCTGCCCACATGATGAACAAGTCTAACGGAATAAAATCATCAATCTGCGACATACTTATGAAAGAGATTCAGCCGTCCTCGTCAGAAAATGGTCATGTTTTGTTTATTTGACATTTGAGTAATACCTACATATGTTGTTGAATGGAGCAAGAGAGGAAGACTAAGAAAAGTGGATATTGTGAGATATGAAAGTAATAGGAATGATAACAGAGGAGAATGGAAGAAAAAAACGAGTTACGCCGACCCCAAGTAACATGGGGAGGATTATGATGACATTTGAGTAGTACTGTCTCGCTCACTCATACAAATATTTATATTTATCGTAGCATGCGGGATGAGAAAACTAACTCTTCTAAGTGTAAACAATGTTTTTTTGCGGATTAAGTACGATGTCTAAATGTTTGTAACATTTGATTACAGATTCTTGAAAAAGAATCGATTTGTCTTTTTGTACCCACTTTATTTCTTTCAGCTATAAAAAACTAAACGAGTGGCTGTCATAGACTGTTTTTTGTAACACAAGTTTGGTAAGGCGTACATATTGTGTGTCCATTGGTGAACTGCGATAGGCATTGTTGATTGATTGATTTTAAAACCCACTTTTTTGCAGCAATGTCAAATCATCTCAAAACTAAACAAATAACCACGACTGTTATCATCGGTTCGGTAGAGGCGTACCTACCCACATTTCACCAGTTATGTTTAAGTCCCATGTTATAGGGTGAGCCTATTGCCATCAAACGGGCAGCTGGAGAGACTAGCAGCCTGGAGAGTCAAGATTTGAGCCCGGCCGACAGCAAAAAGCTCACCTCCTGCAATTATTGAAAATAACAGTCGAAATGCAAGAGTAAGTACACCTCTCCATAATTCTCCTAGGACTAAATGTGTAGTATTCCGTCAAAAAAAATCAGCTCATATTTTCTTGCTTATTTAAAACTAGCTGTCCCACGCAACTTCATCTGCGTCACATTTTCCTCGTTTTCGCGACATTTTCCATTGCTGTTCCGCTCCTATCGGTCGCAGCGTGATGATATATAACCTATAGCCTGCCTCGATAAATGAGCTATCTAACACTTAACGATTTTTTTTAATCCTGTTCCTGAGATTAGCGAGTTCAAGCAAACAACCATACACACTCTTCAGCTTTATTGTTAGTAGTTTAAAATATAACCAGAACAGAAGACTACCAGGCTATATTAGACTTACCAATGCCAACTCGACACTCAGCTTAGACTGAAACTATCGCACGTACGTATCTGGATAGTAGAGAGGCGACTCCAAGGTTATAATCAAAGTTAGGAGCTTAGGCGCTCACCCCATCGTAGATTGTGTATCTGAAGTCATTAATAAGTTGCGGTAGACTTGTTTCGTACCTCTGGCTTTGCTTGGAACAGATGCTTGACAATTTGCTTCCGTAGTATGGATTAGCGACCTGAAAAGTAATTTGGGATCCGATAGACATTAGTTTTATGTACTTTTCTAATTAACTTTTAATTGTATGCCTTCTGTATCTGATGAGAATGTAGTTGGACTCCTTTGATGATATAAAGATAATAGACAAAGATAAAGATAGTGGGAGGAGAGAAAGTTGAGATGCCTTTGCAGTGCAGTGGAAAAGTATAGGTCAATTAAAATAATAAGTACATAGGTACGAAGTTTTATTTTCGAATTTTGGGATTTATCTATTGCAAATCTCAAACATATGTGCGCACCACGCGTTTAAAAAAGGGGTGAAAAGTTTCTTTTTTATGTACATTCTGTATCTGGTAAAATACTAGCACTTCGCCCGCGAAATCGTCTGCAAAAAATGTGATTTAATATAGTCTATGTTACTCGGTATAGATGTAAGTTTTAATGGTGAAAGAATTTTTAAAATCGGTCGAGTAGTTTATGAGGTAAATCGTAACAAACAAACAATCACATCATTCCTCATTACAATATTACTTAGTTAAGAAATAATCACAGAAAATCTTTTCTGCCCCAGTACCTATATATTTCTTGTTTTCACACCTTTTCACGCATTTTAGATATACACGTAGGTAAACGCAAATGACACTACCCCGCGGTTACTAATGCAATCAAGCGAACGGCTTAGCCCTTCGAGGAATTTAATGAAGGTTCTATAAATAAAAGATGATATCCTTCTCTTTAAAATATCTTCGATCCATACATACGCATCTTTTTCCCACGGGGCTAGTGAGGAAGTACAGTACGCCAGCAGCTATGATCCTTATATACCCCTTTTGCCTCATCCACGTTCATAAATCTGGTGGCCTACCATGATGTCTTAAATCATTTTTGTTTTATTCTTATTCCAGAGTGGGAAATAGACTGAGCTATACAGGTCGTCTGGCTCCATCTCTTTCCTACTCTGGAATTGATTTTTCTTCTTCTTTATCGCGTGGTTTGTGCCAAACCTGGTGTCAGAATTTTTATGCCATCCTTGGGCTTCTGACTTGGCTTTACATGCCGTCTAAAAATATCTCTCAGGCATGTTGGTTTCCTTACGACGTTTTCCTTCATCGTAGCAAAAAAATATTAGGACTAATTAAAGTATCTATAAAAAAATAGAAAATGAGGAGGAGCTCGTGGCTATATAATAACAGCCGCACGGGTCGATCTTTAAGGTTAAGCCGTGCTTGCCGAGGTTGATCCGTGGACGGGTGGCCATAATTACATACCGAGCTTTCTCCGTGCCTCGGAAATCACGTTAAGCCGTTGGTCCCGTGTGTCGTTTGTAGAACTTTGACAGTCGTTACGAGTAGTCAGAAGACAAAAGTCTGACATCCAGTCTTACCAAGGGGTATCGTATTACCCAGTTACTGGGTTGTGGTAGTTAGGTAGGCAGTCGCTTCATGTAAAATACTGGTATTTAGCTGCATCCGGTTAGACCGCAAGCCGACCCCAAGTTAGTTTGGGAAAAGGCTAGGCAGATGATGAAGTCGACTGATTAAAATATCTTCAATAGTCAAACACAAACTCCTACTGGTTCATTCTATATAAGTAAAGGGACTAATAAAGTTACCTGTGTAGATGCTTACGGTTTACGTTTTAATGGTCGGGTCGTCGGAGTGTCAGCTTTTACTATCATCCGCAGATTATATTCTGGCCAGTGATTTAATTAAATATTCAGTGTTATAGTGAAGATTTCGTTTATAGTTTCGCAGTAAGTGATTTGTTATGAGTGTGTCTGGTTTTTGTAGAGGTTTTTGAAGTTATGACATTGTAACTCTACAGGAGGAAGAAAACATTTACTGCGTGTGTTAGTGTTAAGTACATTCCTCTGTAGTTATTGCACTTCAGCACATCACCTTTGTTTTTGAAGATGGGCATGAGTGAACTGTTACACCATTCAAAGCAACCAAGTAGGTACCGATGGAAAACTAGTTAGGGATAAAGTATTATCTACTCTATTCCTTAGCGCTTGCTAGTGACACGTTATTATACCGATCAGTTCCACTTTGATTGGCCTCTTTATTAACTTGGCTTCACTGAGCAAGCCTTTGCTGGGACCAACTCCAAGAATAATATTGTTGCTAAAACTTTGTCGAGTTTGTCGATGTATATTCATATTGATGACATATTTTAATAATAGATTTTGTAGTCTGGTTTAAACTATGGAAACTGCAATTTTTTTGTGTTAATATCCCTGGGAAAAAGAAAAAAATACCATGGCTCCTTCTTTTCGTCGTTTAAGGTACAGCCACAGTCCCATCAACCGTGCATAAAACAAGATATATGTGATGGAAACCTATACCACTTTACCCGACCCGAGCATCGCACGAAGGACCTCATGCTCGACAGTAGCGTTTGCGATTACTAATCCAATGAGGTAGTCACTTCGAAATAATTAAGTATAGGTAGGTTTAAATAAGTAAAATATCGTTGCACTTCAAGATCATCAAGCATAGATACATTACACGATATAAAATACTTTTAACGCTCAAAAAGTGAAATTAGAATAATAAAATTACGGAGTACTTCACCACTTTTCATAAAATATCATAATCTCCTAGCTCAAAACATTTCATCGTGCAGTTAGTCGGGGGCGCACTAATATACGGACCTAAAAAATGCACGCGAACTGGAGCAAATTTGTAACTGTTCGTAGTGCACCGGAGAACAGTTTGTTAAGGATCTCGTTACTTGAAGCGAGTGCCCAACTATCCGGAACTATTGGCAAGAAACAAGTTAAGATGCAATTTGTATAAACAGTAAATTACGTTTTTCTTTGTCTATCGGGTAGATTCAAGGTCTACAAGATTCCAAGTCTCATCATTATTGAATTCATCTCATCATCCATTGCTTGTTTCCATTTATTTGCTTCTGAAGATGACAGTGCTTCTTCTACTGTCTGAGGATTTGATAGGTTGGTGAAAAAACATAGCATACACTTTTTATCATAGTCAGCTCTATTACGTGGTCTCAGTGTGATGTTCCGAGTTTCTTCCTCTGGAACTGAAGTGTCCTTGGGGGGATAGTATGTATCATCAAGGTCATTCCCTGTGTCAGTCTCATACTCATTGCCAGTTTCACTGTCAGCTTCTTCCAAACTAGCCTTACATGTTGGCTGAGAAGTTACTAAGTTGCTGATTTTGCTTTGTACTACAGTCTTTTGACCTTTTTGATACCTCCAACTTGTTGTTTAAGTTGTTTATAACTCTTCATCAACTAGAAAAGAGGTGATGACCTTCAAAAGGCTGAACAGATTTTCTCAAAACATAGCTAACAACACTTTCGATTGAAAGACCTTTCAAAGGAAACCAATTTTATCAAAATTGGTTAATACGTTTAGGAGCTACGATGCCACAAAGAGACACACAGATCCACAGATACACACGTCAAAAAAATTATAACAACCCTACTTTTTGGTCAGGGGTTAAACTCAAACTCAAAGCATTTATTTCAATTAGACCATTACAGGCACTTTTGAAAGTAAAAAACAAAAAAAAATGCGAAGCTACAGTCCCAGTCACAAGACATAATAACTTGTGAAAGTACTGTAGTTGCCCATTCCAAAGCGTAGATCTCTATGGAAATAAAAATACTCTTATTTGACCAACTACATCTGCCTTACGATTTGAAGGTTCATTTCAAATAACTGATATGATCATATGAATTGCCGAGACATAAATGTTCTTTCAGGAATGAAAGTATGTACATTAAGGTTATGCCTCTTGGCCCGCACAGTACGAAGCTATAAAAATAAGATGTCGGACTAAACGTTTAAATTAAAAATAATGGCCCCGTAGGTGAGGGAGCTAGAGAATTAAACCCCTGGCGTTGGTAGTATGCACTTTATCTACTTACTTTATTTAGTCAAGGCAATATATGTGACGGTTAGGTCTTGACCTGTTCTTTGTAGCTGAAGGCCTAGATAAAGTATCATTCTAGGTATCGACAAAGGAAAAGTCAAACATTGACACAAGCTTTCGAAAAGTAGGTATATGTCAATCCTGTTGAAAATTGTTGGAGAAATATGAAACGCTTTGTTAGGGTTTGTACACAAAACTGCGATGCGACGTCGCGTCGTAAAAATCTACGAGCTCCCATGACGCATCGCAAGAATTACGTAGGTTTAGAGAGAACCAATTGGTTCAACCACAACAAATCATTATGGTAAGAGAACATCTAAGTATTTGGTACTTAGTGTTTAAAAAAATAGATTTATTAAGAGAAAAAGTAAAAATTAGTAAAGGATCACTCAAGATAAAATTTAAAAAAAAAAAACATTAAACAGGATTGCAACCAGAAATAAATACATTGTATAAGATTTATCCATAACATAATATAATAAGTAAGTTTAATATATAATTAGTTAGTATATACATAAGGTGGTTCATTGTTATATAAAAGAGCGCCTCTCGCCATCAAACGTAAAAGTTTGGCGAGTTTAGTCTTAAGTAACACCTCTGTATTGTAGGTAATTTAATTAAATAAATAAAAAAAATGCGAATTGATTCGCATCGCGCATTCCTGCGATGTTACGTCATTACCTGTATCCTATCTCCTTAGCAATAACAGAAGTGCGCACTACTTTTTACGATCCATGTCACGACCGCGACCTCGTTTACAAAATACGGTCAGTACGGTTGACGGTCGTCGAAGGAATGGTCACCCGAATCGTGGAAGGGCGTCGCCTTGCCACACGAAATCGCATCGCAGCAATTCGTGTAGCAGTTTTCTGCGTTGTGACTTCGCATGGCGCCAATTCGCTGTTTTGTGTACAAACTCTAAAGCAATTGTCTCTTTTTTAGGCTTTGTGGTCATTCAAGTCAAAGCTGTTTACTTACATTTATTTGTTATATATTTCAGTAAAAAAATTTATGAAGTTCCCCCCCCCCCCCCTCCTAGGAGCCGCTTGCGCTATTTTCCCATGCATGTAAATACGCCGAAAGTTCAATTATCTTTCACCACACGTAGAGATTAATTAAATGTAATCTGATAGCTCGAACTTGAAGCTGGCTTTAATCTAAATTCTCATTAACCTGACACAAAATATTATACAACTTTAGCCGGTTAATTGCCACAGGGTTTCCCTGTAGACGAAGAATTGATAGCAAGGAATCATCCCGAGGGATACTGCCAATTATGAAACAATTTCGACTAAGCCAAACTTGAAGCAATATCGGTTTTCTACGATTTCCGTAATATTAGGAGCTTCCTTCAGGATATTTACAAGGTAGTTCTTGTAAACATTGGCAAGATTAGGTAAAAATAAAACTTGTAAAAGGCAAACAAGAACGGAGTGCCGTATAAGTTGACCATGGACAACTTCTTTTAGTTAATGTTATTAGATGTCAGTAGCAGCTCGATTGATGGCTCTAAATCTAAATAGGCTCGCCCCCTATTACACGGGACTTAAATATAACTGGCGAAATGTCGGTGTACTATTAGGTGCAACTGTGCTTAACCCTACGGGGATTACAGGTTGTTATGTTATAAGACGAGATAAAAATGCAATCATGCTGCCCCAAAAAATATAAACACTTTAATGCTTAAACCATTCTCATCTGCCAGAGACCAACAAAAAAGAATGATATATTACAATTCACACAAAAAAAGTCAAAACCTTAAACCGCATAAAAAAACAGCGTAAAAATTCGGGGCGACTTTTATTCGAGCCATTTAAACTGTATTATTCCGGGCAAACAACTCGAAAATATGCCACAGCATTGTTAGTGTGAGATGTTGTCGTCGCTGGTGCTCGAAATTTAGAGCTAATGTACGCGCTTTAGTTATAGCTTGGCTTATCAGGCACCTTCGCTTCGACTCCGTGTTTGGGGAAATTTAGAAGACAGGTTGTGTAATCAGTTTTATTTAGAGTGTGTACTTCTTGATTTTATCACAGGCTGGCGAAAGATCTGAGAGAATGTGTAATTTTGGTGTGGAATATTGTGGTCTCTATGGGATTAAGTGATAAGTGAGCAAATCTGTTTTGATCTGTTGTTTATATAAAGTGCTTCTCGGAATACGTGGGTGTTGGAGAATGCGAAAATACTAGTAAACTGTATTTGTCTGGAGTATACATATTTCGTGGAATTTGATGCCAAGATCAACAAAGTTGGTCAGTTTTTCTGCTTTTTGTTCATATTAACTGAATTGATTGATGTGAAAATAAGTGTTTGCTTGTCACACTTTAAATGGCTATACGCATGTCAATGTTTCACATACAGATAGACCATACGAGGGGTGATAGCATCTAGGTAATACATTTCTGAGACATCATTTGATGACATGCAGTTAAAGACACGGTCAAGACGAAGTCTTAAATAGTAGAGCATTGTCTTCTTAGGCAGCTATGTTCAAGCAATGAAATGAAATTGAAATTATCAATAACCTTCGCAATATATTTTCGTATTAAACTTATTACCCAATGTTTGCACGTCTGAGCATGCCTGAGAGATATTTCTCAACAGCATGTAAAGTCAAGTCAGAGGCACATGTCATAAAAACTTTTGCCACCACGTTAAGAACTAACCACACGATAAAGAAGAATGCACCAGATTTGTTTTATTAAAATCAATTTATATGATAAGCTTCTAACAACAATACCTAATAATCTTGTTGGTCCAAGATTATTACTGTCCCTGATTATATCTTCAAAATAATAACCTTCCTAACTACTTGCCCTTTGAATGATATACCTAAGAGACACACATACGATGGTAGTTTACTAGCGGCCGCAGTACATCCCACACTCGTAAATTTTATACGCCGAATTGATAGATAGTATAAAACCATGTTACGACGACAATCGAGGGTTAACGACCGACTTGGGATCACCACGTAACAGAATGGGAACAAAAATCATTTTCAAATCCATTGCTGGTTTACTGCAGTGTAATTAGAGGGAGTTAGATCAAAACACGCAATGTGGTGAAAAATTATTGGTTTTTCTAGTTTATGGTATGCTCTATTAGCATCGTTTGATAAGAAAGCATTTTTATAGTGGTCTTTGGGAATAAAAGGTATCAATAAAAAATGGTTTAAACTTAAAAGTTAGGTATGGTTTAAACTTAAAAGTTAGGTGACTGCAAACTTTGTATTGCCTTGAATGATAATATCGGAAATATGGAATTTTAGATAACCTAATTCCAAAGTTACGGCTATGATGTTACGTCACTTTACTTTTTGGCCTTTTTAATTGTATTTGCTTATTTGGTCCATCTCGCTGGTCCCGGATATTAACAGTTGATCTTGGATCTCCAAAGTATGTAAAAATACATGACATCATGCCTGTAATATCCGAACAACTAATTTCGCTACTATCGCCATTAACCAGGCGCAAATCCAGGCTCCTTGGCTGTTACTATGAAAAAAAAAAACTGTTGAAAAAACCCAATAACAACTAGCCTGCCCGGGGATCGTAACCAGGACTTCATGCCCAGCAGTCGGGTTTACAACCACAAGACCAATGAAATGGTGTCCAAAGTACAAACCTATTCTCCTATTACATCTATGAACGAACCGGAAGACGATGCGTTGGAAGGCCTCCCACTAGGTGGGCCGATGACCTGGTGGAGATTGCGGGGATCCGCTGGATGCGAGTCGTACGGGACCGGTCAATGTGGCGACGCTTGGGGGAGGCCTATGTCCAGCAGTGGACGTCTTTCGGCTGAATTGATGATGATGATCAATGAACGAATTAAAGACTCTACACTCTCAAATAATGAACAATCACAGAATTTATTTGCAACAAATAAAAACAGCCAGGAAACCCAAATTTTTATCGTCTATAAGATTGTTCAGACAACTGCTCAGTCTAGCTCAGTTCGTATACATTAAACTAGAAGGGAAATGAGGTCGTCAGTTTGAACCCGTTGGGTAATATTACTAGACTGAACTTTATACAGAGGGAAACTTGTTTGACTCCTAAAATATCTCGTAAAGTAAGAAAGTACGGAAGCAACTTGCGAGGGATCTAATTTCAGTAAAAGGAAAATATAGTTTGTTAAGTGCAATAAAACGAGGGATATGTTCTTGGATGTATTGAAATATCTGGTCTGGGATGGTCTGGGATGGTAGAACTTAGAGTGCAGCTGTGTTTCGTCCCACGCAAGTTGTAAAAGTCGGTGGAGGAATTATCGGTGGATGGCTTGTAGGCAGCGGAGCGGCAAGTACGTAGTAAGGTTTAGTATGTTATTTCACTTAACTCTAGTGTTCTACTAAAGGTTAATGGAAATTACTTGCCACTCAAGTCAGAATTAAATAACTGTCGCTGACGTCATCATCTCCTTGCCGTTGTCCTATTTCGTACGGCGCAGGACATTTTTTTCTTCCATTATTTTTGGCGTCGTTCGATTATTAGCTTACCGTAACATCACGCCTGCAATCCCCGAAGGGTTAGGTAGAGGCGGCCTAATAAAACACCCACATTTGCCAGTTATGTTTTTAAAAACCATATAATAGGGGCGATCCTATTGTCATTAACCGTATCTTCAGACTCCGTGAGCTACTGAGAAATTCCTGATGGAAAAACTTATTAACACTTTGCTCGACCTGGGAATCGAGCCCAGGTCTTCATGCTCAGCAATATGGGGTTTAACGGTTTCAGCATACTACAGCATAAATATTCAGTTCAGTTATGATCAATTTTAAAATAACAAATTAAGACAGTAGGGACCTTGATTGCCTCTTTAAGAGATTTTAAAACACTCGCTAAATTCCTTACTTCTTCTTTCTACAATATGAAGTTAAGTTAAGAAATATACGTGACATTTTGATCCTTCCCAGTTTGCTCTACAGCAGAATACCCATTCCATCAGATGTAAACAATGCATGTACCTACAAATTGCACGCCACGTCCCAAGACATTACCCAGACTCACAGAGTAAGAAGCAAATGGAGTGATTACAGGCCATACGGTGTGCGACACAACTGCTGCAGTCATAGATATGTATATGATATACATATGTATTAATCACGAGCAGTAGTCACCATGTGGTTACGGCACTGATTTACGATTGTTAGGTCGTGGATTTGAACACACACATCACACATCACTTTGTGTAATTTATTTCAAAACCACTGCTCTCAAAAACAGCAAAGAAAAAGATCAAGAGAAAACCTGTAGGACCTAGAAGAATTTCGAAGACATGTGGCGTCTACCAACCCGCACTGGACCAGCTTGGTTCTTATAGAGAGCAAGCCTGAGTCTGAACAGTGGTCACATTATAGACTGATTATACTTATACTAAAAATACGCGGTCTGATGCAATGTCAACTGTCCTTTGGCTGTTATATTGTTACTTATATTGTATCTTTCACTTCCATCATAATAAATCAGTGTGAAGCTTCAAATAGTCAAAAGGTTCTAAATTACAATACTCTAGAGTCTATGTAATCAATCAACTGAACATATCACTGCTGTGCCTCTCTCAGCTCTCCCGAATATTAACAAAGTTGTGATACTAATGCTTCGTTAATGACAATAACCCGAATAAGATCGCAAACACTCCATTATCATAATCCTCCGTGCCAACACCCGGCTATATAACTTCGTACCGTCATAATTTACTCACCAAGATTTTTATTCAATTACTTAGACACTCTGCATTCTGTTGACTGCAGAGTTAATATTTCATAGTTTGTGACACTTTGTGTTGGGAAGAGAATTTATTTTCTTTTTTAGGATTCCCCCGCCGAGTGGCGAACGTGGAACCTTTTATCTTTATCTTTGGTTTTTGTGTTACAGCTAGATGGTGGTTCATATTTGTAACTTTAATTATATTATATTGTTTGAAGCACTTTTCGTATGACAAATACTAGCTTAAGGGTCAGGGGGCCGTCTTAGATGTCCTTAATAATGCCAATCTTTTATTGCTTTATTGTTGGTCCCACCCAAGTCCTTTCTTAAAGGGATTGTCATGAGCAAGCATTGATCATCACACTTTTTTAAAGCGGATTGGCGTATATATTTAATAAAAATCCAGGTTCCTCAAGATGTTTAGATATTTTTTAAAAGGGACATCATTATGCGATAGTAGACACTTCAACCCCGTATGAGACAAGGCTTTAACCACAGGGCCAACACCACATAAAAGGTATATTAAATAAGCATATTGACGATAGTAATATTATTTTCATTCTGTGCTTTTACGGCACCCTGATTTTAAACCCAATTCGAACTTGACCAGTGAGTTTTTCTTTTAGTGGTGTCTGTTATATATTAGTTTTTTTTATGAATTTCAATGCGTTATTTTTATTAAATGAGCAAAATTCGTGTGTTTTGTACGTTATATTAAAGTGTCATCGAATAATTTTATCAAGTGATGCTCCAAAAAATGTCTTTGAGTAATTTCCTTTGGGGATATTGCTCGTTTTATATCTTTTAAAGCTATAACGCGTTTTTCTTTGCGTGCCAATATGTCTTTATGAATCAATTATTTTAGACATAGAAGCACAGGAATATATGAATATGAAAGTTAAGGAAATTGAATTAAAATGAGATACTTGGCTGACACAAGCAGAAAACTCATAACCTCTCACGGAAGACGCTTTAGAAATTAATTTCCTAATACTCTAGAAAGATAAAAGCCTGTAATAAAATTATGCACAGAAAAGAAATGAGTAGAGATAATACGGTTTACTCACTACATGAGGTTTAAGTGGCGCTGGTGACTGAAAAGTTGTGTAGTGTTTGTGTTGATATGGGCATGTGATGAGGAGGAAAACGTGGTGAGGAAACTTTAAGCATGAATGTAGATAGATGGCGATAAGAGTAAAGGAAGACCAAAGAAACGATGGAGTGACTGTGGGAAGGATGGTGCTGGAAAGGAGGTGATTGCTGAGATGACCAGTAATTGAGAAGTATGGTAGAAAAAGACATACCTACTGCACCGACCTTAAATAAATTGGGATAGCGGCAGAAGGGCAGGAGAATGATAAGCTGTCCTCTCGTACTAGGTTCGATTTCCAGATCAGGCGGATTGTTTTTCATTCATCTCTTAGCTGCCACGGTTTATTTTAATTATTTTATTTTAAAACTTTATTTTCGAATTATTGATTTCGTCTTTTACTCTGGACGCTCTTAACATGCCCGCATTTCTACATCGTTCTCACATACTAGTAATTCTGAACACGAATGATGTAACCAAGATTTTGTAACATATTTTGATTTAAAAGAGTGTCCATGGAGTTTCTTACCCATTCTTCTCCATAGAGATCTGCGCTTTGGAATGGGCAACTACAGTACTTTCACAAGTTATTATGTCTTGTGACTGGGACTGTAGCTACGCGTTTTTTTTGTGTTTTGACTTTCAAAGTGCCTGAAATGGTCTAATTAAATTAAATGCTTTGAGTTTGTCATTGGGTTTTTTCATTAGAATTTACTCAGTAGCAGCCACGGAGTCTGGATTTGTGCCCGGTTGATGGCAATAGGCTCGCCCTCTATTACATGGGACTAAAACATAACTGGCGAAATGTGGTGCACTATTGGGTACACCTCTGCTTAACCTTTCGGGAAATACAGGCGTGATTTTATATTTGTGTAACATAAATACAATGTTCGAACTTAATATGAATGATCATCTTATGATGGATCTTTTACTGTTCGTGCTGTGCGTCTTTGGAATTCACTTCCACACTCCTTGCGGGATAGCCCTTCGTTAGACGTGTTCAAGAGAGGAATTAGAGAACATTTCCTGTCAACATGATTATAGTATATATATAGTATTTTATATGTATGTTGATCTATATATGTATAGTATGTATTACGTTTATTGTATGTATTAGTTTAGTTTATAAAATTAGTTGAATTAAGTTTTAAAAGTACTGTTCATGCACAAAGCTGTATCCTCTTTGGCAAATACTCCTGTTAAATAAGGTTTGCTGTAAGAAAACCCATTTCTGGGTTAAGCTCGCCGTTGTACATTAGCTATATATTATTTGTGTGTATATCTTTTAATTTTATGTGTGCAATAAAGAATAAGAATAAGAATAATATTTGTTAAAGCGTAATAGAGAGAATAACCTGGCAAGAAACATCGGACTTGCCAGTTATTCTCTATAGGAAATGACTAATCCAAGCTTTCCACCTATCTATTTAATCTTCATTTCGTTTTACGTTACTATTGACTATGCGATGTTTGAGATTAATTAAGAAAATACTAAGTACAACTAAAGTAAAACTCCCAGAACGTGTTCCCATAACATTATAATGTATTCCATCAAACCTTGGTCTTCATATCCATAAAATGTTGCTGTCTAACGAGTCAGTACTTCACCGCTTTTATACTAAGTACAGTGCTTAAACACCGCACTATACGACTAAAAGTATCCATAATTTTGCAAGCAAAATGTGCGTCGGTGAAAGCCCTCTAAAAACTAAAACAATTTTAATATATAGCAGTTGGCCAAAATATTTTAAACTGTTGAAGTTTAACATACTTTCGCTACCCAAAAAACTGAACTGTTTCTGTTTTTTATAATGAAATGAACTCTATATCATATTATATATATCTGGTAGTAACGAAAGATATTAATTAGTCCGGGGAATTTACGCCGACTATTAGGCTATCTTTGTATTAATTAAAAACAGCGATTTTTTTCATTGAATGTGTAGGGTATGGACAGGAGAGTATATTAAGCTGTATCCCGCGAAAAGTTCACCTCCGCGTGTATGTTTTTTTTTAAAGAAAACGTCTAATATGATAACTTGGTGGAAAAAATATAAACAGGTATGTTTATTTGGAGTATTTGTAGAATAGATTGAGTACTATAAGTAGGTCAGAAAATTAAACATTTTTCGTCCACGGATAATTCGTTTTTTTTTTTTTAAATCTTATAATTTGACTTCGTACATAAGGCAAAAATATTAACAGGACAAAAATAGTGCTCAAATGATTTATATCACCATGTCTATCTATTATTATGAAAATTAAACAAATTCTGCTCCGGACTTCACAGAAAATCAAGAAAATCAAAAAATCTTAAATACTACTTACGGCAAAAATGTAACAGGATTTAAATTCATTTAATAATGAGAAATATGTAAATCCAAACCCCAAAATTAAACAAATTAGAGCGATAATTAATATTGTCAAAGTAAAAATTAAATTACGATGCACGGTGTCAGCGCTAAGCAGTGTGCAGCGTACGGCGTGTGCTAGTGTGCGTAAACAAGATAAGCGCTGCGTTCATTGTGTGCAAATGACTGTGTGTTGTTTGAGAGTCGGTGTTTTATTGAGTTACGCGATTTTACACCTTATTTCTATTTCGGAAAGATCAAATTCCTATCAAAGTGCTACGCCAAATACAAGAATAAAGCTTGCAGACGTATTTTACGTAAACATTAATTGATTTTTTTCACGATTTGCTTTAAAGTGTTTAATTTTCGTGTAAATAGGTTAGAAATAGCCTTTAGATGAAAGTTAAACTAAATTAAACCCTGTGACCTTTTTCCCTCAACCGCTATTGTAAAAAAAAACTGGTAATAATAACTTCCGATAGTAGAATTTGTTTAATGGCGGTGTAATATATTAATTTAAGTTATTTTATGTAAAAAAACTGCTGTATAAATTTTTGCCTTAAGTACAATCCAAAAATTTCGTAAATGTTTTTTTACCGTAATTTCCGTGGACGAAAATGTTTAATCCTGAATAAATATATTACTGTCACCGATTCTTTACATAAAATAACTAAATTTGTCCTGTTATCTTTTTTTCCCATGTTTTTATTCACAAAAACGCGTTTTCGTCTTTTTTACCTTGATCCGGTCTTGCAAAATGTTTAATTTTTTTTTATTATTTGGAAACCTTCGGTCAAGTACACGATTCAAGAAAAAAAATCGCTGTTTATATTTAATGCAAGGTTCAAATCTAAAAGCCCCGGACTAATTTATATATTGTACAAGGTGTTGTTTTGCATTCTCGTCAAAATTCAGGAGGTTGACAGAAAAGACGAAAATAATAAATATATTTAGGAGTAGGAGGAACAGGGTGTAAAGTTCCTCGATACTCCTTAGAAAAGGGAGGATTCTCCGACCAGACAGGTGTTGTGTCTGGCGGGCAACTGCCCGACAGTTGATGTCGGGTTTCTCTATATTGTCTAAAGTCGATGTAAACTTTGCTTGTGAGATGTTGGAAATTGATGTTAGTTCTTCCGTCGTGTCATAGATGATGCTGTAGTACTTTTTGTAGTAAGTTGTTTTTTGTAGGTCACTACATATAAATTACGGTTCCTAGTTAATTATTAATAAACGCTACTTTTTTTTCTTGTTTAAATTAGTCAGTATTTCAGAACAACCCCCTTAACGTAGCTAAGAGATTGTCTGTATGTGTAAAAGCTCGGTTATAGGGCGAGGATAGGCTCGTTTGAAACACGGGTGGTTCTAACTTGACGATTTCGTCAAGTCGTTTTATTACTGTTTCGTGTCGAAAAAAATCAAAATATTTTTATTTTACTGGGGCACTTATAAAACGTCGACAAAAAAAAGGGTGCTCGTTTTGGGTTGGTCGTTTCCTATGGAGAAGAACCGTAAGAGAATCATAAGCATAATTACCTCCTTGAATTTGACGAGGATGCAAAACAACAGCTTTTATACAGATAAAGATATTTGGCCAAACTATTGGTCACTTTGTCAGGTCAGAATATTTTTACAGATATTTTTTTGATTATCATGAACGCAAACTAGACACTCTCGATCTCGGGCGTTTATTAACTGCTTCCATGACATAGACACGACGACTCGAAGAGATCTCGGTACACAAAGTGGGAGGGATTCCTACGAAAAAAAATACAGCTGTTCCATCCATTTTGACCGTGTAAGTATTGCACTTTTGTAGGACACAGGAGTTTTCTTTTTTTATAATAACCTCTCGTGTAACCCACTGCTGGGCAAAGCCCCCCCCCCCCCAGTCTCCTTCCAAACGTCTCTATCCTGTGCGATATCTGGCCATGATCGCCCGGCAAAAAAGATTAGATCGTCACACCACCTTCGCCGCGGTCTACCTGAGTGGCGATCTTTGCCCACCTCTCTGGGTGCATTTGTGCTACGTGGCCAGCCCACTCCCACTTCAGCTTGGCTGTTTTTCTCCGACATCTGCAACTTTACCGACGAAAACTTTCGATGTAGGTATTTAGAATACTACTGAGTACGCGGTAACTGTTTTCGCGTCGGTGTCCTTCCATCTTATATAGTCCAAGAACTGAACAACTTTTGATCTATCAACTTTAAAACATCTTTTAAACTTTACATACCATGTACTTCGGCTTAACGTTATTCCTGCTGGCTGCCTGGTGTGGGAAAGAGATGGCGCTAGACATCCTGTATAGCTCCGTCTCTTTACCACACTGGAATAAGAGTAAAACAATACTGCTTTAAGACGTCATGGTAGGCCATCTGTTACTGTCACCTAACTGTCAAACTACACAAGTGACGTAACTGGTCTAAACGAAGTCACGTGCTTAGTAATGGTAAAAGTTCTCGGTCTTAGACGAAAGATCTACAAGACAGTGTTTATTGTATTCCCCATCCACGCACTGGCGACAACTTATCGTCTTTATAACTATAGATCTATAATTCTGTTATCCAACTACAAGACCTAACAATAATGAGTTCTGGGACCAACTTCACGCAACAAAGTTCAGGCCCCGAAATGTTTTTCAAATAATTTCCACCATCTGGCTACTTGTAATTTAAATGGCTTGTACTGAAATACTTTGTACAACTAATCCAATATTGTAGAACAAGCGAACTTTTTGAATTAATCGTACACCTGTACCTTCTTAGGCTACAGCTGCACTTGCAAACAATTATTTGTTGGATAAAGTATAAATTGTTTTATTTTCGCTGTGGTTTTCCTAAGAAAATGAACAGTGGAAAACTACTCCGTGTTTTTATTCAGAGAAATAAGTTTCATCTTAAAGATAAGGCTCTTCTAAATAATGTCTATAAATTGGTCCTTTCTTCCTACCTTCTGTACCTACGATTGAGTACCTCGACCTTACATGTAAGAAAAGATATTATTAAATGACTTTAAATAGAAGAATGTAGCGGACATTCTGCTCTCTAAAGTTATATGAGACTTAAACACAACTGGAGAAATGTAGATGTTCTAGTAGTGTACACTTCCTTCGAGAAATATAAACGTAATGTTGTATTATGTTAAGTTACTTTTCACAAGAAAACCAAAAATTCAGATGATCATGAAAGTCCTCATATTACTTCATTTTCTTATAATGATAATTTTGGTCAATTTAATATTCTGAATTCATTAATTCAGAAAAAGAAAAAAACCTCCGCACTTCTGGCACGTAGTCAATGCAGTTCTTTCTAGTAGTCATTATTCTCCCATTCAACAAATTAAAAAAGATTTCTCACCGCAAACTACTCGACATACTGTGACGGCACTTAATAAAAATTATTACGGCAATTGCGACTCCACTGGCGCTTGAGTATACTGGAAATGTACCACTTATGTGAGAATAGTAAAGTGTGTATTATTATTACGGTTCTCTACGGTTTAAAAATGGTCTCTTAGAATATGAAATTCTGGAGTATTTTGTACTGTATGACTCCGTTTACTTTGCATCTAATAAAAGGTACAACAAGTTTTATTTGCTGGGTATGTTGAAAAAATGCGGTTCACAAAAAAAATATCACTACTATGAAGTTATCCGCTTTCAAGGTGTTTGCTTGTTATTTGCAAGCAGCTTATGTCAGCCCTAAATAATTCTAAACAGAAACAAACAAGCTGCTAAAGTACAATGATAAGTCCACATCTTAACAAAAACCCAAAACAAATGACCAACACAATATTCACAAAAACCTGGTACCTAAACGCCAGTCGTAAATCTAGGCCTTAGAGTGCATTTGGCAAAAGAAGTAACAATTAATCAGGCCTGCACGATACGTGTCCTCTTGGAAGAGAGCCAATGTAAGCCTCGCCCAGTTTTCACGGAAACTTGCCACAACATGCATTATATTGGGCAAAATTTGAATAAGTATCTGCCCGCTGCACAATTTTTTAAATAAAGTATGATCGATTTCGGAGACGGGCAATTTTCATAAAGATAGTTATGGGCTTAGATCGGAGGATGTTAGTGATTTTTGGTGGCTAAGTTAGTTTTAATAGCTTGATTATCTGCCAAGACTGGCTTAGAACTTGTGGATAGAGACGATTAAGGCAATTTATGAAGAAAAACTGCTATCACAATGTCTCGTAAAGAAATGGTGGAATAGTTTCTGATGCCTCAATCAGAAAACCATCATCATCACCTAGCCTGTTCCACCCTATATGTTGGGATCAGGTTCCAGTCTAACTTAAAGCAGCTGAATACCAGTATTTTACATGGATCAGCCGTCTATCTGACCCCCACTGCCCAGGTAGGACTGAGTAAGACGATACCCCTTGGTAAGATTGCTTGTCAGACATTCGGGCCACTGACTCCCTGTTACGATAGTCAAAGATCTACAAACGACAGCTGAGACCGACGGCTTAACGTGCTTTCCGAGGCTTGGATGAATGTCGGTATGTAACAGGTGGTCCCATCCACGGAACAACCTGGGCAAACACGACTTAACTTGAAGATCGATCCGAGCGGCCATTCTCAAACAAAAAACCACTGCTATCAAAACGCTGAAGGAAACCAACATGTTGTTGAACTTTAAATTCGTAGACACCAGACGTCCACCAATCCATGCTAGTGATAGATGTCATCCCATTCCTTCTCCCAGAGAGAAGGTCCCAACAGTGGGAACAACATAACATAACACCCGTAATCCCAAAGGCGTACCTAATAGTACACCGACATTTGGCCAGTTATGTTTAGTTAAGTCCAATGTAACAGGGGGCAAGCCTATTACCATCTACGGGCTACAAATCCAGACTCCGAATTCCTGATAGAAAAACCCAAAAACACTTTGCCGAGCTGGGAATTGAACCCAGGACCGCATGCTTAGCAGTCGCGCTTGCAACCACTAAACGATCAAGGCAGTATTGTCCATTACAGGTTGATTATACTGAAGCACAGAAAAGAGAGAGATAAACTAATTCGAGTTAGAGACTAGGTTAGGTTAGCTAGGCTGTTTCCGCACTTAGCCTCTTAATTGGGCCATTATACGTCTGAAAATTCTCTTGTTACTCCAACCATCCCAGGTCCTCCCAGAAAACTAACAGTCTTTTCAGGCTGTTGCAGGCTTCCGGGAGTGATGCCGGCGATTGAAGAGTCCGTGCGCGTTGATCTGCCACGCTTCTACACTCCATGAGCACGTGCTGTGGTGTTTCATCTGCCTCTATGCATCCTCTACACAGAGGGCTGTCTGTCACACCGAGTAAGAGACTAACTAACAACGTCGAATCCACCTCGAATTTGTCTCACTTACGTAAGTACTTAAAGTTATTCACTACATTTCGTTCATATTTTGTCTACTAAGAGATATTTACTCAACAAGAGCTTGAAGTTGCGTGTACTGAACCCGCAGTGCCACACACTTCACTAAACTACATAAGTAGTGTAATCCGTTCTACTTATGGGACTTTTACCACTTGCTCGGTACAAAACGGGAAGGAAATAATAATACAGTTGTTGGATATTATAATTATACTGCAAAGTTTTGAGGTATTATTTCGAGGTAATATTCTTGTAGAGAAAATAGGAAATCATCTAAAGTTCTGTAACCCGCTGTGGCGCGGGTGTCATGAAAGTTGACCATCATCATCATCATCATCAGCCTATAATGTTCAACTGCTGGGACACAGGTCTCCTCTCTATGAGGGAGTGGGCTGTACTCCACCACGCGGGTCCAGTGCGGGTTGGTAGATGTCACTTGTCTTCGAATTTTTAGGTCTAGGACATGCCGGTTTCCTCGCGATGTTTTTCTTCGCCGTTTTTTAGGGCAGCAGTGATGAAATAAATTACACAAAGTAATGCGCCTGCTTGGGTTCGAACCCACGACTTACTGCTAGTAAGTCGTGGCTGCCACAACTGGGCCACCGCTGCTCTTCAGGTGACCAATGTGTAGTATTGTATCAGTAGGATTGACTTGTTGGTCAAGTGGTCGCAAGTTCTAAAGCCATTTTTATTATTACTCTCAGCATCTACGGTCCAGGGTTCGATTCCCAGGTCGGGAAATCGGTATTTGGTTTTTGTCTGAGTCTAGATTCGTGTCGGGTTGATGTCCATATGCTAACCCCTTACTCGTATTTCATCGGACTTAAAAAATAACACGGCAAAATGTGAACATAACTAGTAAGACACACATTTCTGCCTAATCCTTCGAATATAACAAGAGTGATGTTTTGTTACACACTAATTATTTTATTTTTAACTTTATTTTCGAATTATTGATTTTGTCTTTTACTCTGGACGCTCTTAACTTGCCCGTATTTCTACATCGTTCTCACATACTAGTACTTCTCAACACGAATGATGTAACCAAGATTCTGTAACATATTTTAATTTAAAAGAGTGTCCATGGAGTTTCTTGCCCATTCTTCTCCATAGAGATCTACGCTTTGGAATGGGCAACTACAGTACTTTCACAAGTTATTATGTCTTGTGACTGGGACTGTAGCTTAGCGTTCTTTTTTTTTTTTTTTGTTCTTTGACTTTCAAAAGTGCCTGTAATGGTCTGATTGAAATAAATGCTTTGAGTTTGAGTTTGAGTTTGACACGTTAATAATTCGGTCTGAAAGATAAATGAAGATAATATACAGAACGACCACGGCGACACTAGAAAAACGTCACCAATATCGACCCACTTAATAGGCTTCTTATATCATCAGAGCCCTTCATATCCAGCTTAAGGTTTATAATAAAGAGAAAACGGAGTCCTCTAGATCCTTGTGTCCTAAAATTGCTTTCTGTACCCTTCGTAAATGAAGCCGACAGTGAAATTAGTGACAAAAATAACAAAAATGATTCACATCACATTTTTTAATACAACTTGATCTTCTATCACTATTTAAGTATTTTTTATTAATTAACTTTCAATCAATATATTTTTTTACTTGTGTCTTTATTTACTTTATTTGGAATTAAATCCTCTTAGATTGCGAGATTCCCAGACTGTGCGACGCCGCGAAACATTGATGGCTTTGACACTTCATAAAACTCAATAGAACGTCCCTAAACAAAGATTAAATCGTAAAATATGCCCTTACCCTACAGAGGTTGCTCGAAAATGGCATAACGTGTTTGCAATGAGAAGAGTGAGTTTGTCTCGCACGTAACCATGGATACGATTTTCAATATGAGTAATGTACCTAACTCATAACAGTGTCAGAGGTGTAAGAAAGTATGCTGCGGGTTGTTGGAAAGAGATACCGTGGCCCTGGAACACAAAGGGCTAAGAAGGAACATGGATGGGTTTTAGTCAGTCAAGTCTGACACTCCCTTCCGCTCCGCCCAGAGCGGGAGAAGTCATTTGATGATTTCCCATCCTTAAAAAAAAAAGTGTAAGTAAGTATAAGATAAGTATAGTAGGCCAACATTTCGCCAATGAACACTTACACAGTGGTGTTTTAAGTATCATGTAATACGGGCAAGCCTATTGCCATCAACTCTGTAGCTGCTGTAAACACAAATGCGAGAAATGTAATAGAATAGAGATAGACCATTTTTTATGGTTATCTCAGATTTTTAATCTTTGCCCTTAAAGAGATTATTTCCAGACCTCTCTCTATTCACATCAAATTGGCTATCATGCTAGTAGCTCTAAACCTAAAATAATTCACATTATCTTTATGAATTACTATAATTTTTAGACGATTAGTCTAACATTTAGGTAACACTAATCCAGAATGTCTGAAATATTTTGGACCCTAAAGTTAGAGCCTCATGAATATACCTATTTAAAATGGAAATCTAATTTTCTACATAGTTTAGAGCTAGGGTGTTAAACTAGATTATATAATAATGTAGATTCCAGATCTGAAGCTGTACAGGTTTTCGAATAATGAATATTATTATATGAATTGTTACTTTAAATTATACGACCAGCTGACCCGACAGACATTGTTCTGTCTAAATCAAATAGTTTTCGGGTAACTTTTCAAATATGTTTTCGTCTAAAAACTATACTTACTACGAAAAAATTAAATAATAATTAAATCCTCCCAGCAGTTCTCAAGTTATGCAAACACATTATTTCGTAAGTTAAAGTGAAGATGGGTTTTTTTTTTACTTTCGATACTTATACAAACTGTTTTTTTTGATATCCCATAACCTAGAGTTATGGGATATAAAAAAAAACAGGTTAGTTATGATTGAGACCATATCAAATAATCAACTGACATATGAATTATGTTTCCAACACACTTTTTTTTTCATTTTCTCATTTTCTTAGCTTTAAATATGAGTTATTGGCTTGAATAAAAAGAATTACTCATATCTATGAATGAAACTACTACTATTATACTACATTACTGCGAAGTTTGACAACCTCGCAAAAGTAAAGATTCGTTATACTGGTGCCAATTTTTGACCTAATTTAATTATGATTGATGATTTATCCGAAACCATGCATTTTTGGACCACCTATTCTAGGAGTTTTAGTATTATTTTTACCTACAGAATATAACCCTAGAGTTATGGGATATAAAAAAAAAAACAGGTTGTATAGGGTGACTGGTAATTAGTGACTGATACTTAAACACGTGATTGTTCTGATGATAACAAACAACTTTCCCAAAGAAACATTTTTTAATACTCGTTTTCTTTTATCACAAAAACACAACAGCCATATGAAATTCGGGGTTGCGAGTCGTGCGGGTGCCCTGCCTACCCACTGGGGCACGGTACAATAGTATTGAGACAGAACGGCGTAACGCGGCTAACAGCTGATATGTCACACGTACACGCGAGCTCGAATTTCATACGGATGCTGTGTTGTATTGTGATAAAAGAGAATGAGTATAAAAATGTTTCTTTGGGAAAGTTGTTTGTTACCATGAGTAAAATCATGTGTTTAAGTATCGGTCACTAATTACCAATCAACCTATATGTTCTGTTAACCCATAGTCATAGAAAAAAAAATTTAAAAGTAGATTATAGTGTATATTTAACACGTCATAACACACATCATCATTTTTTTACTCAGCATAATGATATTTCTACAAGTCCTTTCTAACATAAACATCCTTAAGTTAAACTTAATGACGTAATACTGACCAAAATATACTGTTACAAATACATTCAAATATTTTTATTTACTATAGACAGGACAACGCAAATATATCTGAGAATCGGATAACACCTATTTTTATACCCCTAAACCCATCAAAATTTCCACGTGAATGAAGTGGCGGGCAGCTTGTAAAATATACCTTTCTCCCTCAATTCAAAAAGCCGCATCACCAGCCCAAACGTCCTCAAATAAGGTACTCTAAAAAATTCTATATTCCAATAAAATTCAGAATCTCCAAAGCTGGGATGCTTCGTATATCAAATGCTGTCCGGGTTACTACGCGGAATGAAACGCGTGTACGTAAGATTTATTGCCGCGCCCGTGCAGGTGCTACTGGCTTTTAGTTCTCGACTACTGCTTTTATACCGAATTTTAGTCTGTAACCTCGAATGATACAGTTCCTAAGTGGTACTGGAGTTTATTTATCATTTGTGTATGATTTGTTGCTTTGGAGTGTCGCGTTGGAGGGCTGTAAAAGTTCTGTGTCGTGTTGCACAAATGTACAAGTAAGTTGGGGTTTATCTTACTTGAGGTTTATACAAACATCTTCTGTAAAGTAGGTAATTGAACAGAGGTATTCTATCGTCTACTAAGGGAGAAATTCAATACGCTTTCAACTCGTTTTGTTTTTTGGTTGTAAAA